>HG991993.1:15000000-16250000 GCA_905220435.1 Amphipyra tragopoginis
GCGCAAAATTATTTTTGGCTCGGGCGATATACTTTGAATCCCTCGCTACGTTCAGGATTCTACTAAAGAATTCCTCGCTACGCTCGGGATTCTACTCTAGAATCCCTCACTTCGCTCTGGATTCAAAAAAGCGCCCTCGCCGTAAAAATATTATTTTGCTCCCTTGTGATACAATCTACTATTATTAATTAATATATATATCGCAGAATCAACACAGAGGCGCAACTATTAGAATCACTATTGATTATTGTTAATGTAGTACAACGCCATCTATTATCGTTTGTCGGAAACATCAAGCAGTGTGCTTGGGTGAGGTCGGTGCGGGGCGAGGCATGTCTTGTTTGACGGTTGTCAGCAAGCTGTCAGCTGTCAGCTGTCATTCTTTTTGAGATTGGATGCATTTGATTTGAGTGAAGACTTTGGACGGAGACACGAGGGCCAGAGGTGGTTTTGCCAGCCTGCACCGAACTTACCGCGTTTCCGTACTTTAATCAGTTTCCATCGGTTTGATCATTTGAGATTTTATTTTTTTGCTATAGAGAGTGAATAAATAGAGGACTATAATTAGTGTTGAAACTAATATTTCCTACCTACACCATGTCGAACTTGGACTCTGATGACGAGGTACCCCCAATGGGTGAACTACCCTCGTTATATATATTGAGTTATATGAATCAAAACGCAGATATAAACAACAATTTACATCGCATTTTGTTTATAAACAACTTTTTGCTTTGATAACGGTCAAAGGGTTTAATTAGCAAAGTCATAAATACAGTTCCAAGGTACAGTAAGCGACTGCATGGAGTGTGGTTTTAATAATTATAAATAGCGGCAGCCTCGTGGACCTGGAAATGGCTACTAAGAAATACTTGGCGCTATTAGACATTACTCTATGAGTGGCATTAAAAAATATCTATCTTGAACTTACTGCAATTACTGGCAATCATTGATAAATATCGAGTTACATGGAATAGTAAGAGCGGCTACGCACTGCATCCGATCCGAATCCGTGAAAATACGTTCCGAAGTAGTCATAGAACTATTTGCATGGTAGTTTACGCGTTAGATCCGACTTCCATCATCCGATTTCTCTCCGTCATCCGTGAGTCTCCGATTCGGAAGAAATATTGACGGACCGAAATAGCCGTAGTACTGTTTGTATGAACGCTTTCGCATTACCTCGGATTCACATCGGACATATGCCAAAGATGGCCCCTGAATTGCTTGGATTTTGATCAGAGATCGGATTAGTGCGTAGGCAATGTCCGAAGTCGATCAGAGTGTTTTAGACTCTAGATCCGTATTTAACGAATTCGGACAGGATGCAGTGCGAAAAGCAATATCCGAATTCGGTCCGAGTTTTTTTTATCCGTATTTTCACGGATCGGATGCAGTGCTTAACCGCTCTAAGACTATACGAAAATAGATCGTAGAACTAGACAGAGATAAAGATAGTGAGATGGAGAGAATCATCATCAGTCCAGGTTTCTTGTCAACTATGTTAGAGTCGGCTTTCAGTTTAACCAGGTGCGGCTTAGTATCAGTATTTTACACAGAGTGACTGTCATCTGAATTCTGCAAGTCCTGCAAATCCTGCAACTCAGTCACTAGGGTACACCAATTTCTAAATACAAGACAAGTTGCGACATTTTCGGGGTTCCGATTACCCGTGAAGACTATCATCGTTATGGGGTACTGGAGAAGAATATACTTACCAATATATCACAGCTCTGTTTCTCATGACAACCTTCATCTTCCAGCAGTCTTGACATGTATGCAGTGGCTTCTGCTGGCTCCAGCGTGGCGAGCGCGGCCAATGCCACTTTGTTGAGGGACTGGTCCACATTGGACAAACCGTCCACGTTGGGTATGAAAGCCACGCGGATGCCGCCGGATTCTTTCTGTTACAAATTGAAAGCAATGGTAATTGCTGGTTCGTTTCCAGTGACATTTTGTTGGACGGTTAATGAATCCTAAAATTAAGAAATCGATTCACTCGATTCATTAATTTAAGATTCGTTTACCCTTACTGATAACAGTGCTTGTTTTTAAGACCTTATAAGCCCTGCTAGGTCACGTGCATGAAGATTGATCCTCGATGGCATTGCCCTTTACGACGTATTAAGTTTTATTGCCGTATATCTCCACTTTGAATAAGGTTTAATGGCCCGGCTACACGCTCCATCTTGCCTGCATAAATCAGTTTGCGCAGGTAAGATCGCACGTGTGGACGGCAAGACGGTAGCTCGCGCAGGCCCGAAAGCGCGGCTTTCGCAATCGTTGACATGCTGAAGATTGGACTGCGCAGTTTTGGTTTGCAGCCTGTGGCCGGTCATTCCAACCAAAATTATTTTCGACGACACAATGAATGATGTAAGAAGTCGCACATAGTGACGTGACGAGCCCTCAAAACACTATGAGGTTTGCACGATCTTACCTGCACGTGTGGCCACTGTACGGTATTCCGTCTTTTTGTACAGTCAAGACTGCGCAGTTTTAGACTGCGCAGGTAAGATAGAGCGTGTAGCCGGGCTATAAGGCCCGTATTAATAGATAGGTCACATTTGTCTTAAGAGTTTCCTCTTAGGTGTAGTTTTGATATCACTTGACTTGAGACGTTGATTTGATAATTTAACATTAATATTTTTTATTATTTTTTGGCTTGGCCGCATTTGACCCTAATCGCACCTGATGGTAAGCACAGACAGGGTCTAAGATGGAGCACACGAATCCAAGTAACAAAGATACAGAAAGATTCCCCTATACCCTCTGGCTTTCACGTACACACGACGTCGTTGAGGGGTTTATTTTTATTAATATCTCCCAAGAAGTCCCAATGGATTCTTTTTTCTTTTACAATTAGTCTTCCAAATTGATTGTAATAAAATAATATTTACCATGAATGTTAAAGCATTCTTCAGCAGCTCCCTGGACCCTTTGTCATTGAGATCACCAGCTACCCAGATCGTCTGTAAGATCTTCTCAACTTTCCCAGACTTTGTGAAATATTTAAACAGAGGTAACGCTGTTGCTAGTGCGTCACGACCTAAACGGGTTTAAGGAGAATATCAGAGTTAATTTATTTTCCAGAAATTTCTGGGTGCATACATTATTTTCTACAAAAGCACTCATGCGAAATAAAAAAATACGTTTTCGTAGACGTGTAACTTTTTATTGTTCATGGGTGCACCAAAAAGTCCGTCGTCTAAAAGTATTTGGTTATTTACCTGTCAAATGCATAAGTTTATGTATTTTGTTTTCGGCGAATAAGTCGTTGGATGACGGAACTCCTGACAAATCCAGGTACTGTGACGGATCCGAGCCCAAAACACGACGGTTCAATCTGTCGGAGAAAATATTACTCGAATAAATTAAAAGTTTATTTAGTAATATCAGTAACTAGCTTTTGCCTGCGGCTTCGCTCGCGTTAATTTACGGATCCCTAATTTTTGATCCCAAAATGTAGCCTATAGCACTCAGGGATAACGTAGCTTCCTATTGGTGAAGAAATTTTTTAAATCGGATGAGTAGTTTCGGAGATTACCTCCTACATACAAACAAACAAATTCTACCTCTTTATAATATTAGTATAGATATGCTATAAGGGTGCTTTTAGCATAATACGGCGAACTGGATTTATGTAGCAGTCCAAATGCATGTCAGCTAGGAACGAATTTACGATGCAATTAGTCTAAATTATTGCTTATAAGAGTTAGGACACAGGCACTCCACGCAGTCGAACTACGCTATCTTGCCTTCAAAACTGTCAAACACTGTTCCGATCTGCCTTTAAAAACTCAATTTCAAACTCTCCTTGAATCACTGTATGGAGTAGATAGTTACTCTGTGGTTAGGGTATTTACGCAACACGAAACGAATGCACACCTGTTTGTCTGGAAATCGGTTCAAAGCTTTCGTATACAAACCCTAATAATGTGAAAGGAGATCTAGCTGAATATTACATTTTTAAAACTCCGTTTTAGCAACCGGTTACCTGGATCTGAACACATCAAAATTTAGAAAAGAGAGGAGACTATCTAAAATCTGATGAGGAGGGATGAAACGCACGTGAGTTAGAGAGTTATGAATGTTGAGGAATGGAGGGGGAGAGGAAGACCATAGAAAAGATGGACGAATTGTGTGAGAGTGGATATGAAGGAAAAGGGAGTAAAAGGTAATGAGACGGTTGACCCCACGGTTGAAACTAGGCACCAGGGCAAGAAGATGATAGGAGATTATCAAAAGTAATACATTGGAAAGTTGTTGGTTATGAAGTAGCGATTGGTACTCGTTGTATCGGCCTCAAATTTAATTAATTTATAAGAAGTGCGTCTAAACTAGAAGATCGAACTATCAATGGTGTTATTAGCCATATTTAAAATAAATATAATATCGTTGAAGAGACGTAATTCTAGCGGTAAGACGTGATAATATGATACTTAGAAATCCAGATACCTCCAAAATTTCTTCTGGGTACTCTCGACACGGGACTTATAGACCTCGTATTGAGGGTTCGACATTCGCGATGAGTATTCCAGATAGCTGTGTATACGTATGAACATTATAAATCTAGAAGAAACTCAGGTTATTTGTTCTTGTTGGTTAAAGTACTAAACCTATCGTATTATTTATCGAGTATATAATTATGTTATATGGATACATTCAGGTGTATTCAGTTGCAGTTTGGAACTATAGTAAGCTAGAAATCTTTCGAGATCAATTTCAAATGATCAAGACTCCTCTAATTTTATATTTAACACCACGCCGCACGCTAAACGCGCCTATCGCGTAAATGCAACCTTACAGCTCTGCTGATGCGATGACGTCGTCACATGATGAGCATAACTTACCTGGGCATAATATGCGGCTGTTTCATAAGGTAGTCAAGGGCATCATCGGAGTCAGACAGTTCTCCGCGGAAGACGGCACGCTGCAATCTTCCCGTGTGACGGGACAACGCCGTTACTAAAGCCTCCTCCAACAGTTCCACCGATGACGTCACTGGTGAATTGCCCTCTTCGACTAATGGCACGCCGTTTATCAAAACCTGCAAGAATTTCTTTGCAAAGTAAGCTTCTCAAATTGTATGTCTTAGTTTTTGACTTCGGTTTATTTGATTTGACACTTTCAAGTAATAAAAGCCGACAGTTTAAAATCAATTAGTTTCCAGAAACATGCAACGATTATTAGCTGTTTAATCATTTTCTATATTTGTCTAAAATACGTACTCGCAAATAAATTTATTTATTGGAACGAGTAAAGAGTTGTATTTGTTATGGTATTACATTGTGTATAAAAAACCAATAAATTATTAAGAAAGAGCTGCATACCTGAGGATACTTGTTGGTACCGATTTTAAAAACAAATTCATCAGCCAGTTGCCTTCCGAAGTTGTACTCCGAATCTTCAGAGATGATGTCATTAATATCAGTATTAAAACTAGTATACTTGTTCAATTGTTTCTTCACATATTCTATGGAGAGCTTTTCATCTTGTGCCGGGTGTAATAACTGCAAATGAAAATAGCGTCAACTTTATCGAATCACAAGAACGGATTCGATTTATTTGATTGACGACTCGATTGACTCGTGCACTACGAGCCGCAAGTACGATTTCGCACAGAACAAAATATTCGTATGATCTACAGATAGTTGATCCGGGTCTACATGTTTTTGCATGTGAGATTTGTGTCTGTTAAACGCACCTACGATACAAGAGAAATCTTAGGCGTCATCTCCACGAGCGAGTGAAACGCGGCGATATTCTCGCCGTGCCATCAAATTCAATACTAACTATCGCCACGATAACATCGCCGTGTGTAGACACGTTCTAGGAGAGTGTATAGAAATACGTGGCACAACGATAATATCGCCACGATTCTCTCACTCGTGGAGACGGCCCCTTAGTGTAGGACAACGGATTTTTTAACTAAACAAATATTTGAGAAAATTATAGTTTTAAAAATGGAAGATCATTCCAACATACCTGTGTAAGGAAATAGTACGCTTCCTTATTGGAGTTCCTCTCCTGTGCAACGTAGTTGAACGCAGACCTTACAGCGGCCTCCAGAACCGGGTCTTCTGTACTAGGCGCTAATACAAGACCTACGCGCACTGGCGTCGCGTGCTTTAGTAACGTCTCACCCAGTTTTAATGGTGGCCCAGACGCTGGAGACGTCGGGTCCACTACGATAATCTGTTAAGAAAAATTCACACATCTTGAAGAGCTTGTTTCGCTATTCGTTGACGAAGTCTTGATAGCTTATGGGGGATTTACACGGGTCGATTTTAGCTGTGCGGCAAGTCACCAGTCGCATCGCTTGTAAAAACCGAATCGCCACCCCATTTACACCGGTCGACAAAAATCGCATGCGACTTGTTAATTTCTAGCGGAACAACACACCTCATGCGGCGGGCGATCGCCTGTTGAAATGGGCAGTTGACCATTTACACGGTCGATTTTAGTCACCCGCCGCATGCGGCTTGTCGCCGCACGGCAAAAGTCGGATGTCACCCAACTTAGGGTCTTGCGATTTTAGTCACTTGTGGCCTATTCGAATTGTCATTTAGGCGGTCGATCCCTTATTAACCCGTGTAAATCCCCTATTAACCAAACAGCAAAGCCTATCCGTCAGATTACTCGCTAACAAAATAACTGTCAGATTGTTTTCAGAAACTAAGATGAGTAACCCACTTCAATGCATCGGATATAATGACAAAATATCAATAAAATTTCAGTTTTTTTTAGAGTTGGTTTTATTGATTCTACGCTTTTCATGTTGCTAAATAATGTTGACACCATCTTCAAGTCTTAAAGTTCAAACTTACATAATTGTAAATATTTCTCCTCAAGTTCCTGAGCATGCCTGGGTAGGTAGGTCTGAGTAGCTCCATGTATGAAGAGGGCCACCGTCTGTACCGTTCATCGGTCTCCAAGTCGTTGAGCCACGTGATGGATGTGTCGCGAATGTCCAGACCATACTCTTCCCATGTGTATGATTCGGCCAACTCCAGGGACATTAGCTTGTTGATCAGCTTTTTGGACAAGCCTAGAGAAAATAGGTACATTCTTAACTGATCTGACTGTACAGTCTTTTTCATGACATGCCTATCGTATCATGCAACATTGCATTAAGATATTGTACTGTTTAAGCTTTTTATCGCGTTATAAATGAGGAGATCAGGATCAAAAACTCACACACTTTGACACTTTTGAATTTTTTTGTTATTATTCGACTACAAATTATAAAATTGACCATTTTGCAAAACATTTTTGATCACCACCAGAAATCCTATTGTAATATTATAACACACGAAAGTGTCAAAAGTGGATAATTATGTAAGCTTTTGATCCTGACTTCCTCAAATAAAAGGGTACAGTCAAAAGAAAATAATGACATGCGTCTTATGAACTCCGACAGAGGACCAGATTTTGGTAGACACATTTGGCGTGTTTTCTGTTTTCGGTCCGTTGAACCTAAAAGTATTATGAAATTGTCCTTTCAAGGTTGTCCAGGAAAGTTGACATTCAAACTACTTTAGTAGCTTATCATGGTCTGGTTGCATTAGTTTTAAGGTTTGGTATTATTTTCTGGGGCAATTGCAGCTCAAGGGAGTACATATTCAGGGCGCAAAAACGTTGCATTAGAGCGATGTGTGGCTTGAAGACCACAGACAGTTGCGAACCAAAGTTTAAGTCCCTAAAAGTGCTCACATTTCCGTCATTGTATATTCTGGAAATGACCATGTTTGTAAAGACAAATAAAAACCTTTTTCCCACGATGACAGAAACTAGAAAACGACCTGTTAGAAGTCAATACAAAAATGTATTACACATCGAGTCCTGTAACACAGCACTTATGAGGAAAAGTGTTATTTGTATGGGCCCTACTATATACAACAAATTGCCAGATGTAATGAAAAATGAAACAATTAAAAACTTTAAAAAGAAATTAGTGGCCTTCCTAACAGAAAAATTATATTATTCGATTAATGATTTTTTAATGGACAAAACTTTTTAATCAGCAATATGTATAATAAAATTAAATATTATTAATATTATCTTGAACATATTATGTACCACATTCTTATTTGATTTTTTTCATATTAACATTCTAATTTGACATTTTCGATATTAATTAATGTATAATTGCAATAATTCTAACTATGACATCTTAATTAATAACTATTTTTAGATGCTTAATTATTTTAATGTTTTTATAATTTTTGCGTGCCTATTTTCAGGCAGAATGTACAAGGCTCACTCCTTTCTACTCCACCTGTATTTTAATGTAACCTACATTCATTGCAAATAAATGATTTGATTTGATTTGTCTCAATACTTTAAGATATCACAAACATTCCATAATCAATCCCACCATAAACTTACCAAGTGCATGTAAAGTATTCATAGGTCCAATATCTTCCTTTAGAGCGACCAGCAGAGCCATCACATCGACTTCCTCGGCGTCATATTGCGCCCCTGATACGAGCAGCAGTGGTTCCGCGGGACGAAGCCCCAGTGATGACGCCCAGAGGTCTTGGTTGTATAGCACCTCTTCACGGAATGTTCGAGGTACATTCACGTGGATAAGTGATTTAGTCTACAACAAGGAGAAAAATATTATCTTTAACCTTGGCGCTGGTGAAAAAAGCTCTTTTGCTATGTAAACGAAGGTTACCTGATTTCAGCCATCTTGATTAATGACCACAGAATCTATGAAAAAACTTTCATACACAAAAATTCTGTCTGTTCAACAATCTACATTTATTTTCATTGTTACCTGCATTGGGAAGTTCTGAGCGATAGACGTAAGCACTTTGAGCGACTCGTCGCCTCCCGCGTCGTTAGCATCTACGACGGCCACTGCCGCCTGCATGCTAAGGGCTTGCATCTGCCACACCTTCAAAGGAGCGAGCTCCTCGTTTGACTCTGACAAGTGACGGCGGAAGCGTTCCAGCGGCGAACGTAGGCCGGGGAACAAATTCCTGAGTACAAAAGGTAACAACGTGTTTTGACATTGATTTTGTTAAGCCAGATGGGTTCCTTGGGATATTGGATAGTTATTGGGAGTGCCTCCGCTGCCGGCGGCGGTTGCCATTACGAGTGCCGGCGCCGGCTTCCAAACTAGCTGCCGGCGCCGCGCCTACTACATACACTGTTTCTTTTACAGCTTTTCCTCTTCAAACTTTTCATGACACGATTATTTGTCACCCACTTTAATTATCACAATAAAAACAAATGAAAAACTTAAGGGGATGTTTGTAAGGTTGTTTGGGTTTCCACAGCACAGCGGGGCTCCTATTTCTGTCTGCAGGGTTTAAAGTAACCTAACACGAAGGGGATGACATCCCCTTAGAACGTAACCTATCCGTGTCGGAGTGCCCCGCACTTGAAATTAGTCAGTTGGAAGACAAGTTACAGCCTAGTGCTTGGCCGAAAATCTAACCTACCTTTCAACTAACATACCCCAAACAACTTATTACCGCCGTCGGTGTCCATTTTGGGTGCCGGCAGCCAATGTTTTTATTCTCGGCTGCCGGCAGTAATGTACCACCGGTTCCCAATGGCGTTATTTTTGGGTGCCGGCGCCGGCAGCGAAGACACTCCCGATAGTTATTGGGATATTTCCTTGGGAGTCTCTCTTTAACTTTGCTACTTGGATCCGCGTGCGCCATCTTAGACGCTGACGGCGCTGACCACAAGGTGCAACAAGGGTCAAAGGTGATTAAGGGTGTTACCACACCAATCGATCGATCGTTCGATGGTAGAATGGATTAGTCGACGTCGATCGATAGTTTCTACTACACCAATCGATCGACTAAACGTCGAAGGATGTCGTTCGATGGCATCGATCGATTGGTGTGGTAACACCCTAAGTTCAAGAATAAAAAGATATGAAACTGGAGAAGGATCTATACTTCAGCTCTTAAGGGTCTATAGTAAGATAGCATATTTTAAAATGCTTAGATTATGTCTTCATTTAATACAGTCCACAAAAACTTTGAAACTTACTTAAGTCTTCCAAAATTAAATCCATCAATTTGATTCTGAGGGTCATTCTCATCTTCTTCTTCAGAGGGAGGAGCACTAGAGTCTCCTCCTTCAGCTTCCTTTGGTGTTGAGTCATCTTGACTCTTGTACTCAGTGCTCTTCAGTTGTAATTCGACTCCATAGCCTGATAGGCGTAACTTGGCTTTGCCTCGAGGCTGCAGAAGAGTAAATATTTGATAACACAAAAGAAAGCTTTACATACAATTTACTATTCGATTTTGAAAAGTTTAAAGTAGACCTGACAAGCTTCATACATTTTTGGACCAAAATCCAAAGTAGCCGGCCAATGAAAAGTATGTTATGATAGTACACAACTACCTAAACATTTTCTATTATTACGTCATTCCTCTAGGTCTGATATCTGAGTCACTACATAAGGTTAAAATGTTCGATCTTAGTGAAAAAAATTAAAGAATTTAAGCGTTAAGTTAACTAACAGTACATAGTATCTTAATGTTTGTATATACTAATACGCTATGTACATAGCGTATTAAGATACATAACGCATTTTCATAAATATGTTTGGCACATGTTTTTCACTTACAAATTCTTTTTTAGTTTTGACTGAAATGGAATATTTTAACCATATGTAGTGACTCAGATATCAGGCCTAGAGGAATGACGTCTTATTAAAAAATGTTTAGGTATTCATGTACTATCATAATATATGCGTAATTTTCTTTGGCCGGCTAATTTACTTTTTGGTCCATTTTGTCAGATGTCCTTTGTATTAAATGTTCGAAACTGCGCAATAGCGCATGCACAGACGAAAGTGTGCGAATTTTCGTGTTGTTATTTGTTCTACAGGTCATGGCTAAGTTAAAGACCCAAAACTCGAATCTTAATAAAAACTTACCTTGACATTCCACCTCACAACATAGTTAATGGCACCATTGTCAGCATATCCAGACAATATCTTGTGTTTTGTCGTGAAATCTTTCATTCCAAGCTCCCCATACAAAATAGCAGTAAGGCTCTTATTGTCGCTGCTAGGATATGAATGGTCCAACAGATATGTCTCCAGTTTATGCTCTTCCTGAAATTAAAACAAAAGTTAAAAAGTATTTCTTGAGCATGTATTGTATGTATGCATGTATAAACAATTTAATGTGGTGAGGGCGGCCTAAACTACGCGCGCCACTTGTGCGTAAGTAATTGTTACAATCGAATTTGATTCCAGGGACAAATAGTATCTTAATGTTACCAGTTAGGCATTATTTATACTATACAAGGTGTAACATAATAATGCACAACCTCTTAAGGGCTCACTGTACTCATCATTATGAACAACTTTTACTCTGGGACCAAATCTGAAATCGCGAAAAAAAAACTGCTGTTCTCTACATTTATGTTCGCATAACTCGTCAAAATGAACAGCAGTTTTTTTTTCGCGATTTCATGTTTGGTCCCATAGTAAAAGTTGTTCATAATGATGAGTACAGTGACTCCTTAAGAGGTTGTGCGTTATTTAAGCCTTGTATATACTTTCTAGGAAATGTGTAAAATATAACAAACATTTCTTAGTAATTTTATCTATTTCCCAGGTAGCTTTCGGAAATGTGTTTTAATATGGTGCATGCTTAATGCTTATACATAACATACCTTAAATGTATAGCATAACTTCATACTCCAATTATTGTACACAATTTAATAAAACTGGCTGATTGTGCTTACTGTAATCCATTATTTTTTATGCCCAGATAAGGAAATATACACATACATAGTGTGTATATTTCCATATTCCTTAAACATAGGATCGGACTTTTTATGGGATTAGGCAGAAAGTATAATTTAACTCCTAACAAAGATTTTGACTGTAATTTATTAGGATCTATCAACATTTGAAACAAAATGAGTGTACTTAACTATAAAAACATATACTACATGCGTATTTCCGATATTTTAACAACACAACATCAGTAATTACAGTCAAGATTTCAAGGTTGATTTCTATCATTCAGTTAATAATAGGAACACAATCAATTCACTCATACATAATTTTTACATCATGCATATTAGGACATTTGTGTATTACAAACTTTTGGTAATAAGATTAAAAGAAACCATACAGTTCATAAGATTATTAGTTAAGAAAACAGCTAATAGGATTGATATTAAATAAAATACTTGCCACATCATAATTGTTATATGACTTAAGAATATCTCTTAAAGCATCATTATCACATATTTTCCTTGATGCTATTGACACAAATGAATCACATTGAACATCTTTTGCTCCACTTTGGGTGGCAATCTGATCAAACATTCGCACCGTAGGAGATGTAAGATGCATTGAGAGAGCAAGTTTGGCCATCCGCAACTGAGCTGGTGCCAATAGGCTACTTGCAACACCAATACAGGCATCATAGACTTGCTTGTCAGTCTCTGAAATTGTATTTATTAGTCAATAAAGTGTAATACGAAACATACATAATCAACGCTTGAAAGGTAAAAAGTACCAAGCGACATGTGGGCAACTTTACACTAGAGCATTAAAAAGTCTAATTTTTGGAAAAAAAAAAACATAAAAATCGCCTATGTGTCATAACTACTTGACTCCAACGAATTTTAAATGCAGTTTAAAGGCATAATAAACTGGCATTTAAAGATTATGTACTTAAATAAAACTTTAAAATGCTCTAGTGTAAAGTTACCAAAATGTTCCTTGGTAATTTTTACCTTTCAAGCATCAATATGGTATATTAATTTATATTTATCTAACAATGAAGTTAAAGTTTTCAAGGATGAATTATATATTTTTATTGTAATACAATGTTTGAGGATAAATAAATTTATAAAACTGATTTGCATAACAAGGTATAAAGTTAAAATAAAATTTATAAAGAGAATAACTGTCAAAGGAATGTACTGTTTATTAAATTAACATATAATATGTGAGTGAAGGAAAGAATTAATCTGAATTCATTAAACAGCAATATTAATAAAATATTTATCAAGTTTAGTACAGACACTATAAGCAATGTTTCTGATAAGAAAAGATAAATTATTGGCAAATAATAACATTCAAGAAAAGAAAGTAAACACTGGTTCAGTTTGTGATAATTCTAAGGGTGTTCACCAACATTAATTATCCATTTACCAAAAATCTAGTACTTACAATTTTCAAGTAAATGGTAGTTTAACTAGAGAAATAATGTTGGAGAACACCATCCCTAAGAGTCCATTAAACATGTACATAAAGTACTGTTTTTTTTTATAACAAAGTGAAAGTTACAAAATCAAAGGTTTGTTTACCATTAAAATTTTGTTTAAAAGCAAAATTTGTATGGCCCGACTAGAGTAGGGCTGGCACTACTCAGCCATGATTATGCTAAATAATATGATCATAATAGCAGTACAAGAATACAGTAAGTAATGATGATCACTGTATCAACCCATTTACCTCAGAGTGGAATTGCCTACAGCTATGATAAACAGGGAATCATAGCTGTTAGGCAATGACTTTTCATCATTGAAAACTTATAAACAATAATTTCAAAGAGGAATTTCGGTCAGAGGGTCGTCTTAGGGGTAGGCCTAATTCAGCAAGAATGCAGAAGACCAAAGGCAAACCAATTTAATAACTTCAGTTGAACACATGTATAATTTACAAATAATACTATTACTTATTCCACTTACCTAGTGAGTCAAGACTAGATTTCAATGAGTTTATACCATCAAAAAAGGACCAGAATAAATCGGTACTTTCGCCTGCCATGTATTCGGCGAGCTCCAACACTATTGGAGTAGCTTCCCATTTTGCACTAACAAACGATGTTACAGATTTTGACTTCTTTTCATAAGGTTTCGCCGTATCATCACTTGAAACCAAACCCACAAAGACGTAGGCTAAAATAACTGAGGAAATTCTAAAGCCGGTGGCTTTCATCGTGTATAAATTTTATTTCTACTGCTAATTGAACAGTTCTTAATTTAATTATGTACAAGTGCCACATTTACACAACACTTTAAATGTGGTCATACTTTTCAAGTTATCCTATGTGAATTAAAACGAAAACTTCAAAGATTTCGGATAATAAAACTCATCCTAGAGACTACAGACGAGACAACACAACCACCAATGACAGTTGAACACGGCGTATTTGACAGCAGTTCTCGATGTACATTGAAGGTTGTAAAACAGCTGTTTCGCAATTGGCTAACGCTTAGTTACATTTTTAAGTTAACCAATGAGCATTCAATAGTTTTGTTCTCGCTGAAACGTTACAACAAATACAGTCCCACTGATATAGCTGTAAAATAAGTGGAACTGCCACCACAAAGTACACTATTTATTTACTACGAAGGCGCCACTGTCACCTAAATGTTGTCAGTTTACAACAAATCCCTTTCTATCTAGGAAAAATAATGTCTTGAAGCGTAGTTGGGAAAAATAACTTGTAGGGGCGTTTAGACGTAACGTACGTTTTAACCACAGATTAGTTAATTGTAGCTAGCTAGTTTTAACTAGCGATGCGCGATTATTACTTAAACTAATTGACATAGTCGATTGTTCAGTCCAGTCGATTAAAGTCGATAACAATTGATGTAATCGATTGTTATCGACTAACGGCGCGCAGCAGGCGACCATCACTGATACGGTTACCATATCAACTTTAACTACTAATTTGTATTGAATTGTGGCGCAGCGCACGTATTACTATACTCGTACTACTAAATTAGTAATTACTAAAAAGTGGTGCGTGGTGCCACAATTCAATAGTTAAAATTCCGTGCGCCACTACTTACAAGTACAACGGCAGTTATTATGCGATTGGCGCTAATAGATTATTCAATTGTTCTCTAATGTCTCAGTTTACATTTAGTAGTTCGTCGATTGTTATTCGAATAATTATGGTGAGGAACTACTAAATCGACAATCGAATGCGCAACAGTACAATTTTCGATTCAGTCGATTGTTTTTTTTTGCAACAATCGCCCATCGCTAGTTTTAACCAATACTCGACTCAGCGCTCCGCTCCCCGGCCTGCTTTTCTGCTTAGTTAAATTTTAGCTTTCGCTCGCTCCTATGCCTAAACCCGTCATTATTAATTTTGTGGACATTATTCGTGTCATTAGTCCTTAATATTATAACAAGTTCAGACAAAGAGTACGTCACTACGTTTAGATATAGATACAAAAATATGTTTTATCTGTCACACACACATACATATACCACTACACTAACTATGTGATGTCAAAGTTGTCAGTTACGGCTGCCTGTGTAATATAAATTTTGACTCTTTCTATTTTTCTTTACTTACCCAGATGGAATAATCTGTTCGAATTAAAATAAAAAACAGTAAGTTTATAATTTATACAGTTACTAATTCATCCATCTAGCTATGAATGACTTGCCTCAGAATATACTCAAAAAAGCAGTCGTAGAATGCACGAAATCCAACTGATAATAAAAAGTTTATTTTACTTGTATTAAAATTACTGCTTGTTGTTATCTCGAGTAATAATTTACCCTTTATGTAGTGATGGTCCACGGTTTTGTATGAATTATATATTAAGACATTGTATTATTCCGATCGAGTGTATGAAACGTTTTCGCGTACATAATACGTTCATAAATTGTTTTCCCTATCAGGCTTATACCGTCACAATGCAGTACACGTCTGACGAAGCCTATGCGCGGCTTATCAGCCACCATATGACTGTGCCGCAAAGGATCAAGGTAACTTATTAAATCTTTGATTATTCTACAAACAGAAACAATGCCCAGCTGTAGCTCATGCTTAGTAGGGCTTACACGATAATGAGGAAATAAAGATTCAGTGTTTTTCATTTACACACATTTACAGAACCCTAAAAATCTTTAAAAAAGATACTGATTGTGTAACAACAGTATTTTTTAAGCACACAATTAAGTAAAAGCAGTCAACTGGTACAATTATTATATGCACATGCACAACAGTTATTATTAAATCTCATAATCATTGTTGCATGACAGATATCCTGTGTAACTTATTACAATCTTTTTTTAGGCCACTGGAGACATAGTCGATGAAGATGGTGCTCCAAATGGCATAGTTTCTGGCTGGGACTATGCTAATGAAAAGTTTGATATGAAAGTACCTGAGAGAATACTTGTTGTTGGACAGGATCAACATCTTGGTGAGTTCACACAGTTTCATGTTACTGCAGGGTACTTGTGAAATCTAATTTATCTTATTGAACACAAGCAATTTTTTATTGTAAAGCGATGTTAGGATTTCCTTAAGTTTCTGTTCATGGAAGATTAACAACAATACTTTAAATAAAACATCATATTACCATTTTATTTTCTTAAAATAGTTTTAAAAATATTCTGTGATAATTTTGATCAGTAAAGAAGCATAACTGAAGTAAAATGATTGTAGTATCTAATCAGATAATTACAATTTGTTCTTGTACAATGATCACTGTTTTTTAGTGTTTTAAAACATTGTTTTACAGAAACTTGCTTTTAAAAATTTAATTAATTATGAATATTTTAATTGTGTTGCTTCTATGTAAATGAACATATTGCTATAATTGTGGAGGATTAGTGGTCATTATTAAATTTAGGTCAATGTTCTTAGTTCCTATTCTGTTCCTATTCATCTATCATCATCATCATTATTCATCTATCATCTTCTCATGAAGATTGGATCTCAGATGGGATCATATATTTTTTACTCTTTGAGTTACGAAAGTATATTTTGAAATATTAAAATTCAATATAAATATTAATTTAATTATAAATGTTTTAGGCACGAAAGCACCACCTCGTGAAATTCAACTAGATAATGCGGTGCTGCCAACAGACCCTGGCATGATTCGTGTGAGCACACCTCCTCGTGTGATAACACTTGACCAGCACTATTTCCCATCAGCCGATGATTTCCCACGAGGAATGCCTGCTAACTCTCCGCCAAGGAATTCAAGAAGCTACCGGTCTCAAGGCGATGGAGCGCGCTCTACAACTCCCCGTCCTGATAACTTCAATGAATCTACAATGACTGAATCACGCTTGGTTTTGAGGTACATAGAATATTCTAAATTCTGCTTCAATATCTTTTTACGAATCATATACCTATCCCATTGGTCAAAGGCACGACATACTGGGTGTATACAACGCATGTATCATGAACCCTAATCAAAGTTAAGATAAAAAAAAAAAGAACTCAAAAAAAATTGCAATCAAAGCTGAGGCTGTGTTGTTGGGGAGTTTGTTGCGCCGTTTCTTCTTCACAGCAAAAACACTAGGAAGCGGTGAAGGGAGGGCTTTTTTGTGGGATGTCTATAATATTGTGAACCTGACGTTAAAAAAAACTTAGTCTATTTTGAATAAATGAGTTTCGAGTTTGAGGGCGATACTTGGATTTACGCTTGTAGTTTCTTCACTTACGCGACGTACGCCTGCCGCAGGGTCATTACCCGCCAGGTTCTCTTTCTCTATCACATTCTGAATGTGTATTATATTGTTAGTGTAAAATCGTAAGCACGGCGTTTAGTTTACGCTTTTGTCTCAGTGACATAGGGCTGTTTTCTCCACAATCAGTACGGAGACACGCTCATATGAGTGCAGCCTGTATTTTGCTTGCAAACTGATTTGTTGTTTTGTTAGTAGATATTTCCATTTAACATCAGTTCCATTGAGCTGCAACATGTGTTTCATGATCACGATACATCATGTGCTGTATCACTACATAGTATAAAACAAAGTTGCTTGCCGCTGTCTGTCCCTATGTATACTTAGATCTTTAAAACTACGCAACGGATTTTGATGCGGTTTTTTTTTTAATAGATAGAGTGATTCAAGAGGAAGGTTTATATGTATAGTACATTGCACCCGTGCGAAGCCGGAGCGGGTCGCTAGTTTTTTATAAGTGCTTGTTCACGTACAACTCGCGGGTGCGGGCGCGGTGGCGGGCGCGGTGGACTTGGCGAGTTCGTGTTCACATTTAGAGATGGACGTTTAAACGAAAAGCGCTTAATTAAGCGCGCTTAAAATTATAAGCATGTAAGCACGCTTAAAAGTTTAAGCTTTATACGCTTTTCACTTAAAAAAGTGATCACGCTTTTTCGGCAAACGACATGACGACCTTTCAAGTTTCTCATTAAACAAAGATGCACGCCATCTATGAGCACGCTTACGAAGCACGTGACAGTATCAAATGTTTCAAAGCTTTTGTCACTAGAGACAGCACCTCATGCGTTTAATATGCGACCAAAAAGCGTTGCACACTATAATTTTTAATTGAGTTGGTTAATCAGACGCTTTTTTCGTTTACGTTTAAGGTTGGACCTCATCTGGCAGCACGGAATCGCCTTTTTCCGTCGCCCTTTCTCTTTCTGTCGCTTAGAACTGCCATTTGCTAGACCGAGACAGAAAGCATAATGCGATAGCACGCGGCGGAATCCTCGAGGCGATCGGCATCACGGACAAAATGCAATGGCGGCAATGGCAGTTCTAAGCGACAGAAAGAGAAAGGGCGACGGAAAAAGGCGATTCCGTGCTGCCAGATGAGGTCCAACCCTTAAACGAAAGTCTAGTACGCTTTTCACTGTGGGGCTAAGTGCGCGTTAATTTTGGTGCACAGACTGCGGTGGGCTTGCTTGCTTGTTTGTTGGTGTGTTTGTCACGTTTGTTTATTTAATTTCAAAGTTTGTAAATATTAATTTAAGTTTTGTTCATGTAACATTTAGTGTTAGTTTTTTTAATCATGTCGAAAAACAGTAATGTACTCGTGTGGGAGTATTTTGCACGTAACCAGGACGACAAAGTTGAAGAATGCAATATTTACAAGAAAAATTTAATTAAACGACAACGAAATCCGCATTAAGCAGACAGAACGCTTTGCGCTTTTCGTTGTCGTCACAACGTATTAATTTCACGCGTAAACTTCAACGTTTAAACGAAAAAGCTTTTTTTTAAGCGCGCTTATTTTAAAAAGTACAACTAGTCCAGTCATTTAAGCTTAAATTAGGTAAGAATCTCGGAATTCGAGATACCCAGCTGTAAGTCTGTAAATACTTGTATATTGACACCCTAAAAGTTGTCTCAAAACCTACATACATATGGTAGGGTGTACGCAACTATTAAATTCCAAGGTCAAAGGTCACAAAAATCGGTTTTTTGCGCTTTTATTGTAAATATCTCATTTCCTATGGGTTTTTTGCTATTTGTATCCATTATCAATATTGTAGAATACAAAATTCTCTACAAATTTTGCATAGATTTTTTTTTTATACGGTGAACCGTTTTCGAGATAGAGGGTGGAGAGCGTACGGTCACAGCATCACTTCAGGTCAACCGGTGCCTCCGGTCGAAAACGCGCCATATATAGTTGATGAACTATCGAAAAATCAATGATTATAAATATTTGTCAATTTTTATTAACTATTACATTATATTTTATCATTTTTTTCCTAACATATCCACTTTTCATTCAGTATTAATTTATTTAACAACACTTACCTGCCCATGTAATTGCAGAATTGTTAATGAAAATATAGGAATTATATTTGAATTTTAACCTAATTAATATTAATAACTTATTACATAATGAAAAAAAAACAAATAAATTATGAATTAATCTTTTTATTAAAAAATATCATTTAATACATTTATTTTTATTAAAAGTAAAAAAATGGAATACAGTGTACAAAAACTACAATTTATAATTTTAATCATCTTACTCTTCATCGTCGTCTTCCGGCTGCTGGTAAATTTCAAACCGGTCTTCATTATCGTCTTCAACGACATTTGTCTCAAGTTCTTCCATGATTTCGGGTTCAAAGGTTCCATCTTCGTTAATGTCGCTCTGATATGGTCTCATATGGTAGAGCATTGAGACAAGCTTGCCCATTACATTGGCCACAAGCTAAAGAGCATTGCAAGCTCGCGAACCACAACCACTCTTGCAGTTGCAGAAAATTGTATTTAGCAAATCTTCTGGAGCAGGTGGTAAAATTGTCATGATAGGCTCCAGAAAATCATTTCGCATTGCCCAACCCCATACCTGGGGTTCCAAATCATGCGCTAACCAAGTTTGAACTTGATAATATACACGTTTGAAATGTTGATGAGCAGCTGCACTTGTTGGTGGAATATTTGAAAGCTGCACAGGTTTATTAAGTTTTGTAGACTTGACGTAATGCATATGACGAAGATGATCGAGACTTTTCACAGATTCCGGAGCATTATAGACTGCCAATAAGGTTTATGGTGCGTTTTCGACCGGAGGCACCGGTTGACCTGAAGTGATGCTGTGACCGCGCGCTCTCTGCCCTCTATCTCGAAAACGGTTCACCGTATAAAAAAAAATTCTATACAAAATTTGTAGAGAATTTTGTATTCTACAATATTGAAAAGGATACAAATAGCAAAAAACCCATAGGAAATGAGATATTTACAATAAAAGCGCAAAAAACCGATTTTTGTGACCTTTGACCTTGAAATTTAATAGTTGCGTACACCCTACCATATGTAGGTTTTGAGACAACTTTTAGGGTGTCAATATACAAGTATTTACAGACTTACAGCTGGGTATCTCGAATTCCGAGGTGAACTTACTATAATGACTGGACTAAACGTTTAAACGCTTATAAAAATTAAGCCGTTTTTTCCATCTCTATTCACATTGACCGCCAGGCGTTTGCGCGAGTGTGACGTGTTATCAGAGGTTGTAAACATGGACGACGATCTTTTATTTTAATCGAAAATTCATTCCTAAAATGGGATTTCATACCTTATACTGTAGTTACAAAAATAAAGCAGTTTAAAATACCTATAAATATGAATACTTTTTATTTACCTTCCATATCAAGAAATAATTCAACAATTTCTTTCCACAACTTATTAAGAACGTTTCTGTTCATATGGTAATGATGTTTGCTTTGCCAAATTGGAGTTCTTGCCTGAATAGCACTGATAAATTCTTCTGTATTAAACGACATGATGAAAAACGTGCTATCATTTCCAGCGACCAGTTCAAACGGGTTGATCTTACCTGACGACGCGAGTTAATCGCGCGCTCCGCCGCTAGTTCGACGTGAACACTCGCAAACAACTTCATACGTTTGATATTATCGCGAGCGCGCCGCGCGCTCCCGTCGCGAGTTCGCCCGCTACATAGCCCGCACCTGCGTTTTGTACGTGAACACTTGCATATTATGCCATACGTTTGATATTTCGCGACCGCGCCCGCGAGTTAACGTGAACAAGCACTAAGACGCGCGCCCCGCGTCTTCTCCAAATTAAAATGTGCAATAAGAATAATCCATGTAAAACGTTATTTTTCAGAGACCCGACCCCGCCTATGGGTAATGGTGAAGGTTTGTCTACTTCTGAAGAGTTAGTACATCTGCGACGTCAGATTGTCAAATTGAATCGACGTGTGATGTCAATAGAGGCTGAGCAACTGCAACGGCAACAGAAAGAAAAGATTGCGTACGCTTTTGGTATAGCCTACTTGTTGTTCAAAGTCATTGCTTGGCTCAATAGATCTTAATCAAACAGGAACAGCGTCATTAAAATGTAAGATGAAGTCCTACCCATGTACTGTTGACGTTATGAAATTTGAATCACTGGATTGTCCATTAATAAAGGGGCATATAATGTAGAAATGTCACTTTCTGATTGTAGTAAAGGTGGAAGTGTTATAGTTCATCAAAGATTATTATTTCTTAGCATTTAGGTAACACTTTTTTTTATATATATGATAATAATGTTGAATGTTGTACATTTCTGCAACCTGTACAGTGAATTCTCACATGATATTGATAACTTTTCTTGTATTCATCTACTTTTAATGAATTGTTGAGAAGTTACATGACCCTTCCTTTAGTGTATAGATGTATGAACTGGGTCATTTTTATTTGAATAAACGATACGAGTTCACAAATTTTCGTTTGGAATTTCTAAAACCCATATACTAATTTGCTAATATAAAAAATGCAAGATTGTGGTGGACATTCTTGTTTTGTATTAAAAGTCATAGTTCAGGATAACACTCAATATATTCCGAAAATCACTATAAGAACATTATCAACACAAGACTGGGCATTCTAAAATATGAATGCACAATTACAGAGATATTACTACATAGAAATTGTGTCAAAAGATCAATGGCTTACAAATCCTAAATGAATACTGGGGACAGTCACATAATTATGTATTTATAAACTTTACATTGATTTCTTTATGTTTTAGCCTGCTTTTCATCATAAATAAAGATTACAGAAAAGAGTGGCCCACCAAGTTTCTGTGCTAACCATGTATTCTTGACTACTGCTATTTTCAGTGAATCTACAGCAAGGCGAGCATATAAGTTTGTATGTAGGGCCCTGCCCATTCCTTCTAATATGATTAAATCCACTCCACGAACCTTCATTTCAGTGCATAAACCTGTAAATAACATTTTGTTAAAGTACTGTACTTTTTGTTATGACAATGATGTTGAATTTGAGCAACTTACCTACACTAAGCGTCCTTAGATCCAAACATGGACCTCTTTGTCCACTTGATCTTACAACTAAATCTCCAGTGGAGAGGGCTGCTGAGATAACAGGACAAATGTGGGAAGCTCCCTTTAAAATCTCTTCTAATTCAACATTGGTAACATCATTCAGAGCTGGCCATTCATTGGCACATAATATGACTCCAGTACCTCTCAACAATAATGCTCTCACAAATGGCAAGATACCAAGAACTATATCAACACCACTATTGTCAACAAACACTGCAGCACAATGGTGAACAGTTTTCTGTAACAATGAAGTACATTTTTAAACAATGACCTTTTTTTATTATCGCTGCACTTTATATTCCAGACTCAGAATATATCCAGTTATTATATGTATATCTCACCTCCAGTTTATCAAGCCATTTATCTAAGCCATCAAACAGCCATGGCCTCTTCTGAATTTTCTCTAGTGCTTCATACAGTCCACTATCCAGAATACTGGTTACTGCCTGGGCTCCCCAGTCGAACATGTTACCTAAAGAAATCAACTTATTGAATTAATTAAGATGCCAGCCCTTGCCAGCTATTCATGCTTTCATTGCAGTCTTGTAACCCCTAGGCGCCATTTCCACGAGCGAGTGAATCGCGGCGATATTCTCGCCGTGCCATCAAATTCAATACTAAATATCGCCGCGATAACATCGCCGTGTGTAGACACGTTCTAAAAGAGTGTATAGAAATACGTGGCACGGCGACAGTATCGCCGCGATTCTCTCGCGCGTGGAGACGACCCCTTAGTCTACACCTAAAATGAAGTTGTAAAATATGTAAAGTAGTTACTTGTATTTTTAATACATAATGTACATGTATGAAAACAAGTGCTTTTAAGTTCTACATACATATTTGACAGTTAAAGTTTATAGTTGCAATAATTTTCCTGAAAAAATTGTTTCATAGAATAAATGTTTTATATCTATATCGAGGGGTTAATCAGGGCCGGCCCATCTAAGGCCCTGAGGCAATGAAGAAGCGGAGCCCCATTGAAATGTTTTAAAAAAAGAACCTCATGAATGTGAACTTTTTTTCTCTTTGTCAGAAAGGTATACCACTTTCTTCTCTTAACTTAACAAATTCAAAAACTCATATTATAGACTACTCCAGGACTACAGCCCCTATTGCCCTGCCCTTAATCCGGTCCTGGGGTTAGTATTAAACTTTATCTATTACTGCAAAAGATGTAAGTTCATAAATATTTGTCTGGCAACTTATCCACTATGTACTATAATTAGCTATTAATTGCAATGACTACTATAGCAACATGCCAAAAATAGCGCTGATCATTGCTTTGGCACTCATTAACTCTGCTTACCACATTAGAGCAGTCTCATTTTATATTATAATATAGGAAAATCATAAAAATCATGCAAAAACATCTCAAAAATATGATTGTGAGATTAGGTATAGTATTCTGTTCTACTAGATGATTAAAATATTGGGTTACCAGCTAATACTCCTCTGCATAGTTCTATCCACCTCTGTCGGTCATCTGGTAGTGCATCAATCTCGGCCAATCGTGAACCAAGTGTTGCCAATGCTCCTTCATTTTCATATTTCTTCTGTTGTTTCCATAAATCAAAGAAACCCTGGGAACGAAGGCATGTTTCGTTGATGTCAAGAAGTAATCGTATGGTCAACTGCCCATGAGCACTAAAATTAAAAAAAACATTATAATATTAGCATTAAATAAATAATATAATACGGTAGTAATCTTTATTCATGAATCCATTAAAGAAGACCAATCACTTATTAAAATGGCTATTTATTCTCTTAATTTTGATTGATATCAACATGTTACTTTTTGAGTAAGACAGTAATAATTGGTAATTATGTAAAAAGCAGAAGCAGATACCTAAGCAATAAGTTAAACATGTATTTTTTTTATCTTCATAACAGGCATAAGATACATTTAATGAATATGTCATCATGCAAATGGTTTGAATATAATTATAATACTTACAGAGGATTAATTCTGAGTTCTTTCAATGCTTCTACGTAGCAAGTTTTAAATTTAAGTGCGCGTATTTCTACTGTAGGATCATCGGTATTCAAAAGCGCAAAGTTAACATATTTCTCAGACAGCTTTTCACAAGTATTAAGCCAATACTCTCTTGCTTCTTCGTCGACTAGCAAGTCCAAAGTATCTGGATTATATTTATCTGGCTCGAGCAATATGTGTGAGAGGCCAAAATGATCCATCCTGTAACTGCTACCAAAAATCAAATTAGCGACACGTATAAAACCACAATTTATGATTTTCATTTGCTATAGCTTTAGCCCATTGTCTTGTTTTATCATTATGCAAATACAAATCTAACAATTATTATCTTATCAAAAACTATTGTAGTCTCGCGACAAAGACTTTTATAATTGAATCACAGATTAGATATCAAAAATATTGTTGTAAATTAAATGTATGTATACAATTATTTAATGACAGTCCCCCTCTCCCTTCCCAATTCTTGTGCCAACAATTTGATTATTTACGAAAATAGAAGGATAGCATATAAACTTTAGCATGGGTATGAAAAGGACAATAAATTAAAAACCATTTTTGAGTTGTGAAAGTAAATGACTAACCATGAGGTCCATGAGCGTTAATTTAGTCGATTTTAAATTAGATAGAGTTGGCTTTATGATGTTCGTTGAAAATGTCAAGACCATAAACCGCAGAGAAGAGTACAAACTCTATTGCTTAGTGTGTACAAAAGCATGCTTCAGTGTGACCATTTTTGGTAGATTGCGTACTAAATCAGTATATTTTTGACAAAATCAATGTCATACTTTGTCGACGTTACTTAGAACTATTAATACCATGTACAAGATTAAGGGCTGCTTTTTCAATCGTCAGATAACTTATAACTGGGGAATAAGTTTGATGTTTTGACAGCTTTTCCATAGAAAATATGTCAAACCGTCATATTTATTCCTTGGATAAAATTTATCTGACGATTGAAAAATCGGCCCTTAATCGTTATTATTTGAATGTTCAGTAGCATGGTTTCGGTATTTTTGATGATATTTTAATAGAACTTTCTGACAGTTGGCATTTTCTGAGATATATCAATTTAATTCACCAAGTTGAAAATAATCCTCCTTTCTAACTACGGTATTTGAATAACTTCCTGTCTAATCTACATAATTATATCGAAAGTCATGCTAATGTGGTATATTTTGCGTGATTTCCCTGCTGTTATATATTTATGAATGATTATTATACTATGAGCTTTAATTACATACTTAGATCATATTTTGTTACTTCAGATTCAATGTACGCCTCATTTCTGGCTAAGCGCATTGCAGCGTATGGAAGCGCAATTCACAATGCAAACATAACTTTAATTATTTTTATGGTTATGCTACGATTAATGATAGGTGTGAATAATTATAAACTTAAGATTAACCAGTTAATGTTAAGTTTAGATTTTTCATGTTATGAATTACTCTTTAAATAGCATTTTCAATTGATTTTAGTTAAAGTCAATGAAGGTATTATTCACTATAATCTGTCATCATCATCATAAAGGAATCCTGTGTGACTGTCAGGACTTCTGATCCTGACAAAGAGGTCTGGTCATTTCGTAAGTTGCAGCCGTAAGTAGATTGCTATCGAAAAAACGTAAACGACATCATCAAAAACCGTAAAATGGATGTAGAGGTAGCTATATTGTCCATGTTTTGTTTCTAAAATTATTAGGTATTCTTTGTATGGTAACGGTTTAAATGATACAGGGCTCACGTTACCGTGAAAAGGGGTGTAGGTACGTTTTAGTAAAAGCGGGGCGAGAACCGCATTAGGTAGAAAAGGGGTTTACAGAAACAGTCACCCTGGGAAGCTTTTTCTAGAGTCTATCTTGTTTATGGTTTGTCTGACGGACTTCAATTTCGTTCGTAGGTATTCCTACTGAGTTTTCAGAAATGTGTTTGAAATGGATAAAACTAATTATTTTCAAAAAAGACTGAGTTTTACACATAGTGAATTATAGTACAATATGTATCTCTTTAGGTTATTGTAATTGGTGTTGTTATTTTAATGATTGATGTAACGAACCAGTGTACGGCAAGATGGACGAATTGTCTAAGGGCATGACACAAACAGGAAACACCGCTACAACTGACAAAATTCAAGAAAATGATGATGGTAAATATTCAGACGAATTTGTCTTTTCTTAAAAACACTCAGTGACGGTTACGTATAGCGTAAGACAAGATTTAAGCTTGTTACGAAAATAAATATATAGGTAAACAATAGGCAAATCTTAATAAAAACTGTTAAATAATTATTGGAATATAATTGTATAAATACCTGAGATCAATTGCACTCAAACACAAAAGTCTCAAGGTGGTTGCTTTATTTGAAAAACGCCACAGTAGGCAGCAATTTGTTGTAGTCGGATATTTAAATGTATGTTGATGTGCGATGTTACATGATTATTGTAAGTAAATCTTGTATAATGTGTATAGAAAAGTCTATTATATGTAGGGAGCATCTCATATCATGATAGTATCCCTTACAAATAGAAATATTGACATTCTTCTTTCCCACAGAATCAATCCACTGAAAATTCCTTGACTATCTGTTAACTAATTATGGTTAGTGCATAAAGCATTCACATAAGAGTGATGAAACACTTAATTTTCAGTCCTAATAATGTTAACATAGTGTAGATTTAGTTCCGTTATAATCTGTTGACATGTTGATCATATTTAATTTCTACTCTTTTCAGTCTGTTGCATAGGTACTCATCAGTTATTTTTTACATCCCATTTACTATTGTCAACTTAACACACATTTAATTTATCAATAGCTAACAAAATCATTGATGCAAAATAAAGTAAAAATAATACATTTGCTGAATCAACATTACGCATGTGAATAATACTTGATGTATAATGGTTTTTAATTGTATATGGAATAAATCATAGAGGGTATGATTTAAGCTCTTGTCAATTTAATTGGTTTTGAATTTCTTAAATAATCGGGTTTGTCCGCAAAATAGATCTGTCGCCAAAATGTAGTTGCCAAACAATATAAAAACATTTCCTTAATAAATCACTAATAATCATCAGGATATACTATCTAGTGTCAAATAAATTGGTTTGGATTTTTATAATAGGTTTGTCCTGATAACTGTAATCAAATTAATTGAAATCAATCATTCAAAAAAAAAAAAATATAGCACTTAAAAAATTCATAAAGTTCCAAAAGTTAAAGCATTATATTTGCAAATGAAAAACTTAAGGGGAAGTGCGTGGGGCTCCTATTTCTGTCTGCAGGGTTTAATTAAAGTAATCTAACACAAAGGGGATGACGGGGGCTTCGTTCGCTTGCTTTGCTTGGTCACTCTAGCCCTTCGAACCTAATCTATCCGTGTCGGGGTGCTCCAAATTACCGAGCTTGGAGGCATTCCCTTAAAATTATAATTTCATAGTGCACTTTGGCTCTGCCCCTTTGAATGTTTTTTCATTAAATTTATAAAGTGAACTATTAAATTAGTATGGTTCGTTCAGTTATCAAAACAATACTATAGTAAGGAATAGTATTGTTTTGATAACTGAACGAAATGAAATCTAACTACTGTACTGGTGACAAATAACAAATAAAAACAAGTTGCGGTCTGGGGATTATAATCGATTTATTTGGCGACAGATCAGATGATGAGACCATTCTGAGTATGAAGCTATTATTTAAGGGATAAACCTATTATTTTGAGAATAATGTTTTTATCCAAGGAATGAATGAACTACGGTTTTATTGATAATCCATCTCTTATTTTAGATACATATTGAGATTAATTTGGTAATTCATATCTGGCGAACTTTTATTATTTGAGAATGAAAATATTTCGTGGCGATAGATCTATTCATTAGATGATATAAGTTGATGACAAATATAAACTTTGCTGCCAAAAATATAGTTCCCAATCTTAATGCATTCAGTTTTGTAATAAAATAATGGAAAAATTGAATTTTTATGACATAATTAAAACACAAAAAAATATAAATATTTAAAAAATACTATTCTTTTTCAACAGAAATTCAGATAGGGTTCTTTTTTTAATAAATTTAATAACTCACAAATATTTTATTGAAAACAAGTATATACATATTTGGTGACTAAATGTTGAAAATATTCAAGCCTCAACTGTAACAAAAATCCTTGAAGGCAATGCAATAACAGCTTTAATTGCTTTTCAAATGTCTTTTCAATGCCATTCTCTTCATAAATAAAATTAATGGTATAATACTTAAAGAAAAGTCATTACAGATTAATCTACATCAAAAGGCTATATTTTGACAATATCTACCCATTTAACACAACAGAAAATATTATGTTGCAAAAATGCTGTTTTGTTACGAGAAAATGGACATTAGATAGAACAATTATTCATAATTTGCTTGTTTCCTAACATCTTTTGATACCCCATTAAGGTCTATCCACACTCAGCTGCTCTATCCATTTCATGAAAAAACAATGTCAGTGAAAATTTAACTGTATTCATAAATTTTCTAAGTTTGTTTGTAATTATTTCATTGTTGTAATTTTCATGGAACATTACTGAAGACCACTAAACCTGATTAAATCAGAAAGTAACTTTGATGATGTATGAATACAATAATTTTTTACTGATACAGTTTTTTTATACAGCGGATGTCTGCCAATGAGCTTTAACAAACATGTATCACCTAATAATCCCAAGATTCAAGCCCGAAAGATGTGTCTAGGTGTTATTGGTAATTTATCTAATACAAGTTGCTCGGAAATGTAATTAATTCATAAGTCTTGACCTCAATGTTGTGATAACATTAACAACCTCACATCATATGATAAATAGATATGTAGTGATTTACAGATGACTTTTTAACTGCAATAACATGTAGGTAAACAGTTGAAATTTATTGACATAATATTTATTACATACATATTAAGTACATAGTCATGGGTTATGTAAACACAACTAATACTCAATTCCCTTAGTATTTTCAATTACTTTTCACTGTCAACTTTTTAAAGATCAGTCCTAATCATGGCATGGTTTTAAAATGGCATTAAAAAATAGTTGTAGTTGCTTATTTATCCCAAATTTGTTTTTATCACTTTTAAACTAGTACACAAACAAAATTCTTTTTTTCCTTGTCTCATAAGTCCCCTAAATCATCATCTGGGATGATGGGGACTTTAAATCTTAAAACCCCTAAATCATCATCATCACAACATTGCTTCATGTCTTAAACTAAGTAGTTATTATTGACAATATTTGTTTAATCCTCAGACATAAGCAAAAACATACAATGAATGAATGTTTCATAATATTATTTCTTGATAATTGTCCTTTAAAATTTGGTGATTGTCTTTAACCACCTTGAATGTCAAAAGCCGAACTCAATAACATTGAAAAACTAACACTGTTCTTTAATCTACTGCTCACCTTAATAATAATGTTGCTTGTTCAATTACCATTGCGTGCATTGAATCTATCCATACAATTTAACTACTCTCATTCAAAATGAGTTCCTGTAGGAATTCTGATTTAAATATGATGAAGTGTTTATGTTCATATTTATTTGAGCTTCTGTGTTATTATCATAGCTTTGGTTCTCAGTTTGTGTTGAATTTATGTATCCAACAGTCACTGCCCTTAAACGCCCAAGATTGTTGAAGAGCACTGCTTTTGCAGATGGCGTAAAGCGTGGTTTGCGGCACGCACGCCAACTATGCTAGCGTTGGTAGAACAACTGCGGTCATACCTCGGTGGAGGATGTGAGTGCGAATGCGTTTGTAGCATGGCGTGTTCTCAACTGTCACTGTACCAAACCTCATTTTAAACGCAATCTTAGCCTCCCATTAATTATTCCTTAGATCATTTCTCTCAAGAAAATAATTTAAGGCCAGATATAACTTGTAGACCTAACTGTTGAATGTACTTTTTTCAGTCTGGGGCCTGGGGACATTCTTTTTGGGACTCTAGAACATTTTGCAAAACAGTATAGATCGAGGCCATTAAGACTATTAGCAATCATTAGTCATTGTTTTGTTTATATTACATAATGTTATTCTTTACCATTGTTATGATTATTTTTCTCATGTTTTTGCTTATTTTATAATGAGTTAAGACGGCAATAATCGCCGTATGTACCTGCGCAATGTGCCATGCACCGTTTTTTACCAGACTGCGCGACAGCAAAGGCAGGTTTATGTTTTTACGTTAATTTTCATACAAATGCGTAATTATTTGCATGTTTTACTTCATAGAATCCATTTAAAAAACGTGATATGCAGTGTATTTTTGAGTGCTTATTATCTATCATCATCTTTTGATACCACTATCTCAGCTAACTTACTAAAGCACTCATCTTGAGTGTGTTGTTTAGAATTATTGTTAGATACTTCAGTGTTCGACCTACCCAATGTATTGAGGTACTGGCAACAGCATTTTGCGTTTGTGTGGTGTTGCATGCCAAGAGTGCCGGGTGTTCCCTGTGTCGCAAGCGTGACTCAGCGACCCTGAACCATTAACATTAGAGAACGCGTCCCGAAAGGTCGCGCTACTCGTTATTTTGTATTTTTGTTCAAATGTTTTCACCAACTAAGTAATCATTATCAATCGAGGGCGTGTTCCTTCTTTAGTAATAGGTACATAGTTAGTAATCTTTCCGTGCTTCGTAAGATTCCTAGTACACAAGTGGACTATTCATAATGTTATCTGCTTATCACACCTCTTCAATCATGTCAGATACTTTCTACATGCCTTTGAATATCTTGTGTAGATGAATTATTATAGAGGAACATCATAAATCACTTGTCATTTAGCGTTAAATTGTGACCGAAATAACAATAATGTGTGTCGATGACCGATGTTTACAAGAGTTGGAACTCGATCGGCATACCTCTGCTGCGAATTCTTGAAGGATCAAAGGAAGCGCTGGTTGTCAGCATCTGTTTCTTTTCAAGGGGGATCTGTCGTAATCAGATAAATCGTGCTCATGGCTCACGACTTCCTTACGCGAATTATTTAGTACTCTTCTTTAGGGTGGAACTCAATGCTTTAAACAAATAATTATGTTATTTATTTGCACACGAAGACGTAAAGAATACGTTTTTGTGAAAAAAAAACTATCACTGTTATGAATAAAATATTAAACAGTTGCTCGCAGTTCTTGAAGCATTACATAACTTTCTAAAGAACCTTATACCTTTTGGTTTGATAAACTTTCGTTATGCTTACTGACTTTTGTCCATTGCATAATGATAATGTAAACATTATTGAAGTTTTTTACTCTCGTTCCTTCTCTGTGAGAAGAGGCCTTTGTCTTGCAGTGGGACTGTTACAGGCTTATATTTATTTTTATTTGTTTTTGTCATTTTTTCAATCTACTGCCGAATTTGTGAGCATGCTCACGAAAGACGTAATCCAATCTGAATACAAAGTAGGAATTTTCGATTAGGCGTGGTTAGGAGCTTCAAGAAATATCTACTAGCGATGTGCCATAGTTATGTAATGTTGAGGCCACGTATCACAATTATGTACTAGGTTTTAAGATTGTAGTGAATCACATTGTGTTTATTAGTAGGTAGTAGGTACTTACTTACACTTAAATATGTAAAGGCTGAAACTGAAGTTAAACTGTCTATTATTTGATGGCTTGAGACAGAATAATCATAGGTAATCTAAAGCCGTAAAAGCTTAATTTCTTGACAATTCATATATGAGTGTACTCTACGATACGTAGTCCACACTCGTAAGGTAGGGCGCCACAGCCAGTCTGGGTCGGTAGCAATTGCTGATAAGTCTAAACTCAATTGATGGTGACGCGCCTGCGTTGATATGGCCGTTGCAGCCTATTTGCCTAGCGTGATATCTGCTTTATTATTAACTAGCTGTACCCGCTGCTCCACCAGTGTACAAGGTTTTTACATAGGTACATACTTTTTCTTTAAGTCAAGTCGTACGATCTTTATACATTTTGCATTTTTTCATACACGTTCACCAATTTACCAATCACCTTTCACTTAAGATATCAAATTACCACCATAAATCAGTCACATTACCAATCACTGCTACTATTGATCTATCACAACACACCATCTATCAGTAATCACCATCACTTGGCATAATCACCAATCAGACGCCAAAGTCGAGCATCACATTTACCAGTCACCTATCTTCTACCACCTATCGCCAATAACATCATTTCGCTATACACTGTAATCAATCGTGGCCTCTTATTTTATTGGCAAACAATAGAGAGGTCAATCTGTATCTCAAGACCTAGTATTTGTTTCTAAGAACCGCAACATTGTCAATACTAATGTGAGGAGTAAGGTTGATTCTAAATATCCCTGCATTTGTCTAATTTTTATTCAGATAATGTTAAGCTAATAATACCTACTCTTACGCGTATCGCACGGTGACCTAAGCCAAACTTTGAAGTTACTAGGAATCATTGAAGAAGCAGAATTGGAACAGAGTATAAATCTTAAAAATAATATTTACCCCAGGTTTCTGAAAAGATGATCAATTTAATCTTATCAAAGCTCATGTCAACAAATGTGATTGGTCGATCAAAATACTGACAACCAATCACAGCACTTTACATGAGATTTGGCAGCTGATTAGCTAATTATTGCGTTATTCAGCCTTTCAGAAACCGCGTATCACAGCAAGAGCCATCGGTTATGTATGAAAGTCTGATGTGCCTGAAGGGTCCATACTGATCTCATATTTTCTAAACCTACCATCTATTGAAACATTAACATTATGGAATGCAATAAATATTTGAGTTTAGTCGTAATCTGTCTGAGCCCCAGTCTGTACTATTTTAAATCGGATAATGTACGCACATATTATATCATCATACCAGTTTTATTGGGCAAGAGTTTAATCCAACTAAATCAAAACAATCTGCAATGACTCTTGTAGGTTTTTACGATTACGAGGTTCAACGCTATGGTACGATTATAAGGAGCACTGATACTAAAATCGTTGGCAACAGCTAGTTTTATTAGACATTTTATTTATCAACGTTCACATTAATCAACAACATACCCTAACATTCTGATCATTTACCAGGCTCGTCGACTTCAATAGTGTACGTGAATGAGACGTGTTTGGAGTGTGAGAGGGTGCGCGCGGCTTGCGAGCGGCTGGGCACGGTGGCAGTCGCTCCAAGCCCAGAAGCTCTGCCGCCGTCTCAGCAGCCCCCCGGCCCGCCTTCCTACATCATCACCTCACCATTCGACGGCGATCTGTTTGACACTGCACATAGAGCGAAATACAGGTCAGTGGTACTTGGGTATTTTATTGCAATTTCTGATAAGAGAACGCACGGCTATTGAACCTTTTATAGCAAACGTAGTTGCAAATTCCCTCAGTGAAAGTGTTAGGAACTTGAATTTAACAATTGGAATGTGGCATCTCAACTAAAATAAGAGTTTTGGAGACCCAGAACTTGTCTCCTGAAAAGTATTTTATATCACAATACAAAGAATGTTTACTATCCTATGAGATCAAGCATACGTTAAAAGTGTGGAAACAGAGAGTTAACGTGTACAATTCGTTATTGACATTTATTTTGGCAACGCGTACGGCCGATTGCTAGACCAGACTACTAATAAGCGCGACGAATGCTTTGTTGCGCGTTTACATTAACGTCTTTTTGTTTTACTCTCACCTACGCTTTTGTACGTGTAAACGCAACCGTGGATACGTCTCTGGTGACGTTCAGTCAGCCTAAAATAGTGCTCATTAAGATGAACGTTATGATAAACGTCGCTTTTTAAGAATATTAAAATATTACATTTCCCGGACTACTTGTATCTAATAGCCGGAAAAAATATGGGTTTTACCACGCGATACGCGAAACGAACATTGTTTTCAAGTTTTTATTATAGTCACAGCATTAATAATAATGTAAAATCTTTTTGAATGGCGATGCATGATGAGAAAAGAAAGCAACATGGCATTTTCTTATTACATTGATTGTGGTATGGCACAAGTCGCACAAACTATGTGACCAGGGTACTTGTTATCATGCAAATAAGAAACACCTGGAGATGCTTATCGTCGTGATAACAGTTTCAGGCTACTTGTAGAACTTCTAGACTTTCTTTTGGTTTTATTTTTTTACTTTCTCTGAACATGACTCAGTGGGTTATCGTATAATTTCGTATGAGTATGACCAAATGCACAATGAACATACGTGTGATGGAACGCGAACAGCCGGGTCTGTGGAGTGCTGTGGGTGATGCTTGGCTTATTGCTGATTTACGAGCACTGTAAACAACCGCGCCACCGCGTCGCCTACATGTACTATAACCTCAGTCTCCAGATTATGAATCATTGTGATTTCAATATCACACCTGACTTGTACTAATTAAACTTTTTATTACAACACACGAACACACATGTTATATTGTATTATTATTGTGTGTATTATTAACGTGTATTAGATAGGTACCTGGCAAAATTAATTATTATTTATTAGTTAGTTCAACAACCCTAGTTTCCTTCAAGTTGTATTTTGTTTGCATCGAAACTATGATCTGTCTTGCTTTTGATTTACGAGTGGCAATTTGGCTGCCCCTTATCATTGAATGTTCACTTGTGTTCATTAAATACAGCAGCGGTTACAATGAGCTGTACAACATCAGCGTGGCGCTATATCGACGCCGCTGTTAGAATAGCGGGATATTAATAATGCTATTCTTGTAATTCCTACATTATTCCTTGAGCTGAATGTGGATGCATTTCATTCCTTTTGAAGTGCTACAGCTGGCACATACTGTTTGGGCGACTCTGATGAGAATTAATTGTTTATTGTTTCGTTCCTCCGTGCCATGACTGCGCTTGTATGCGCTACAAAAATTAACTCTGATTAAGCTTCTACTGTTTTGGGGATTTAAGTGGACACCATTTAACTAAGAATAGAATTTCTTCTAGTGTATTTTGTATTTCTGTAAAATATAATTGTGACATATAAAAATATTTTTGAATGGAATCATAACCTGTATGGAGTTAAAATTATCTGAGATTTCTCAGAAACACGGTTTCTCTCAAGTCTCATAAAGTTTTGCTGTCTTGCGTATAAATAAATAGGTATGCTTAACACATAACTCCACCCAGTACACAAAGTCGGGGTTGTTTATACACGCGGGACCTTCCACTCGTAAAGCGGTCGTATGTTAGGTGACTGTTTCATAGAAGGATGGATGTAAATAAAGGTGCGTGTAGAGTGCGCGGGCGCGCACGACGCCGGCGCGCGGCGTGACGCTCGGCGTAACGCGAGGGTCGCCCTTGTGGCCGCGCGACGCTCCTTGCTATTTTCGGCTTCACATTCCTCTCGACTGTTTTTCAATCTAACGTGAAACGCATAACGCGCACGCCGCTTGTGCCTTTGTTTTCGCGGCTGCCGCGATAAACTATTAAACTGTTTCTTTTCTCGAATTAGCACGAATTAACAGTCAACGAATACGCGAAATCAAAACGAAATCCTGGAAGCTATGATTCTTGTTAAAAGTGAATGAGGTAACCTCCATGACGATGATAAAGAGTGCTAGTGAGTGGGTCCAGAGCGAAGCGATAGTGTCGAGAGCACGTCGGACTAGTGCCTGATTACCGTGTGTGTGATAGTGATGGGGCCCACGCGGCTACCACCTACACCCGAGGAGGAGGAACCTCCGCATCTCGTCATTCGTGCGGATTCAAAAACTTTGGATAATATTCAGCCCAATTGCGATGTGTAAGAGTTTATTTGAGTTGAGTGTGTTCTAGTTTTACATATCTGGTGTTAATGTAGTACACCAGCACCACCGACAGCGGATACCGTCCTAACTCCTAACTGGAATAAATTTAGTTTGCCACAAAAATAGCTATATCTTTTATATTTCTTACATGAATAATTATTGTATGTTTACATTGTTTACGTTCGATTCCGTAAGTTTGATTTTGTTTTCTGATATTTTAGTGTTGAATGACAAAGTCCTTAGGTTCTTCTTCTCTTTAATCGATCACTCACTAGTCACTACTAAACCCCCATAATATAGATTTATAAAAGCAATACTTTTTCCATAATATTTAGATATCCTATAGATAAACTTCAATGCATTCGTTTAAAAATATTCAGTAGGATGATCTAAAAACCTAAAATAAACTATCAAATGTAACATCGATGCTTATATCCCTGGTTATCAATAAAATAACGCACTTTTCCTTCCCTATCATATATTATGTGCAGAGATACAAGCGCTGTTAATATTATGATGCATTTGTAATATTACGATAATAAGTTAATGGTAATGGTCAAAGGTTACAGTCAGAGGTTTCTGAAAACCACATTTGCCTCACTTCATGTCCATACTTATAAATTCATACGAGGGAGAACTAGCAGGTGTAGTGGCGATCTTTCCAAAATATTTACACGTTCGCTTGAATGAAGCAGAGCTAACGGCCAACTCATTCCAATGGCATTTATTTCACAACAGTCACTATAATTTACTATTTAAAGTTTTCACTGAATCGATTTAGTGTATGAGTAATTTTCAGTTCAAAAATATCTTGTGATTTTGATATTTAATTGATCGCAATGATTGTTTACAAATTCGTGGAATTCGCATGTAACTCATCAACTATTTCTAAAGCGACACGTAGATAATATAGTAGCGGTGTATGCGGCATCCTGTGACGTTAGGCCTACACAGTCTCAATAGCACCGAGCGACGCGTCGTCAGTCTGATTCAGAACTTTTCGATAAGTTCGTTGTCGAACGATTCGGTTTATTATCTCGTTTTCTCTCGTTACGAGAATCGTAAACAAAACAGGATAACAAACCGAATCAATGGACTGACTTAGGTACGGAAATGTTCTGAATTAGGGGGCAGAACATTTTTGTATCCAAGAGCAGGGTCGGACTGGGCCTAAGGGGCCCGGGTGGCATTATGACTGGGCCCGCCGCCGGCCTAGATGCAGTGCAGATCATACCACCTTCATGTCAACCAACAAACTAAATAATCAAATAGGCAAGAGTTTTTGGAAGTGTTTATTTTCAAAGACATGGCGAGTCTGAAGTTAGCTGATTAGCTGCGCAGTAGACAATTTCGTTTCTAAAAGATTCATTGCGCAGCCAAACAACTAACTTCAGACTCGCCAAGATACGTCGGCCGTATTGTATATTTTTATGAAAAAAAGTTTCAATTAGCTTTAACTTATAATATAACTAAAACTAGCCAATATTTTTTTTTCTAAAAAAGGAGATATTTCGGCCGGGCGCGCGGGCGGGGGGCCCGCGCACGCTAGGGCCCGGGTGGCAAACGCCACCCTAACTCTATGACCAGTCCGACACTGTCCAAGAGCGCGCGTAACACCGACGCGTGACGCCCACCACATCCAACAATAATTTTAATTCACATCTTCGCGGATAAACTCCTTGCCCTATTAATATTTTTTTACAATGACATACATCTGAATAAAACGAATTCTATAATTAATTCAAATGACTAACAGACGCACAACGTTCAAACAAAATATTTATGTCTATTAATGTTTCTACTATATGATGGACTTGTAGAAGGACAATGTCGAGTTTTATTAGCTCGGTCTGTCGAAGTAAACACTTGTCTTGTCTTATAGATACAGCTATTGCAAATACATCATTTTACATTTAAAAGCTATAAAGGTTTTTGTTTGATATCTTGTTTTTATTTTGATTTGATGGTCATAAAACCAGAATTTAATAATGTATACTACTTATTAATGAATTATTTACTCAGGTTTTTGCGTCCTTACGAATTGACATTTATTTATTTTATGGCGCTGGTGTTTAAAATCGTGACAGCATAAACTTTTTTCCCTACTACATAATATTATGTGGCATTTTAAATATTTTTATGTATGTACTTATTTGTATTTACATACATAGATGTTTGTAAAATAGAAATACACATACGTTATAGGTACAACTATAAACTAACGATTGTTATGCTGATTAAGCGATTCATTGTCATTATGTGCGTTGCTGTGGTACATAACATTTGCAATACATTATTGAGACTCAAGGATATTTCTTGACTCTAACAAAATAATATAAAAGGAAAATAACTAGAAAAGTATTTTTGGTTTTGTGGTCGATCTAGGAACCCTTATATGCCCGCAATAAGTCTAAAACGACTGTGACATACAGACGGACAGACACGACAGACATGGGGAAACTATAATGCCGGCTACACATTCTCGTCGAGACAGCCTGAGACATTAATCTCAAAGGACTGTCAAAGGAGTCTCGGGCTGTCTCGGCGAGAATGTGTAGCCGGCATTATAGTTTCCCCATGTCTGTCGTGTCTGTCCGTCTGTATGTCACAGCCGTTTTAGACTTATTGCCATAAAGCTGATTGTTATAACGCGTACAAAGTTATGAAATAAAATGGTTTAAAAATCAATTTTCATGACACTTCCTTTAAATTTAAATTGGGGGTGTTTTTTAATACGCATAAGCCATCACGTAGGGTATCGTTAAATTGTTCTTTTAAAAATATTGGGAATTGTCATATAATTTTTTTCGATTCAGGGATATGTTAACGAAATATGAAGCTATAAAGTCGTAATTTTTGTTAAAGTTACGTTTCCCCCACCTTCCGCCAGCTAAACCGCTATTTCTGAATATATGAAAAGTATTCACAATAGTATTAGTGCGAGGGTAAGGTGAAAAGTTATCAGCCTGACCATGAAAGACTGCGATTTTCAGTTAAAAATGATTTTGTTTTTCTACATCCACTTTGAATTCAACACACTTGGCCCAGCGTTTCTCCAACATCACTATTCCTTCCCGGAAGTGAGAGTCTGGAAGGCTGTGAAAATATTTATTTACGGCCCTCTCAACTTCTTTATTGGACGGGAAGCGCTTCCCAGAAACAATTTTTTTTAAGTTTGGGAACAGATGGAAGCCTGAGGGTGCCAAATCAGGAGAATAGGGAGGATGGCCGAGCAAATCGTACCCCAAATTCCGCAGTTTTCCCATCGCCAACGCACCTTTCTGTGCAGGTGCGCTTCGCTTCCCGGGTGAAATATGATTTCCTCCTTCTTCAAGCTAGCCCTCTTCTCTCAAATTTTGGCATCTAGCTGGTCAAGAAAGTTGGAGTAATATTCGCCTGTAATTGTTCTGCCTTGTTCAACGTAATCAATTAACAGGATCCCTTTCGCATCCCAAAACACGCTGGCCATGACCTTTCCGGCAGATGCGATCGACTTCGGTTTCTTTGGCGCTGAATCACCGGCGTCCACCCACTGCTTGGACTGCTGTTTCTGGCGTGTAGTGGTAGACCCATGTCTCATCCATGGTGACAAATCGCACACAAAATCGGTCCCTCTTGAATCTGTCCAAACATTGCTGCGAAAATCATTTGCGCTTTTGATCGGCATTCAGCAAATGCAGCACCCATCTTGCGCAGAGATTTCGCATCCCTAATTCTTAGTGCAAGATGTTTCGCACCCTTTCTTCCAATACCCCCACAGCCTCAGCTATCTCACTCACCTTCACTCGCCTATCGTCCAACACACTATCATACGTTATTATTACACTTTTCTCATGGTTTGCGATGTGATGACGGTTTTTGGCCGTCCTTCACGTGGGTCATTATCGAGAGACGTGCAACCACGTTTAAATTCAGCTGCCCACTTTTTAACGTTTGACATGGAAGGAGTAGAGTCCCCGTAAACTTTTGTCAACTTCGGATAAATTTCCTTAAGGGAGTCCTTAGGCCATCCAAAACGAAGAATTTTGTGACCACACAATGTTATAAACTTGAATATCGTGCATATTCAAGTTTATCCATTTTAACGAAATACACGCAAGACGTCTACTGCAACTGCTACTGCATTTTGACAAGTGCTCATTTTGAGAAGTGCCCGTTATGAGGAGTGCACCTATTGCGAAATGCACATTTTGCGTTAAGTGCTCATTTTAAGAAGTGCACATTCTGCGTCAGATCCATTCTGACTACGGAACCTTACACTGTGCGTGGCCCGACACGCACTTTACCAATTTTTAAGAAATTTAATCGATGTCGGAGTTTTTTCGAGAATTTCTTGGAAATCACTTGGAATGTTTAAAGCTTAATCTAATTCTTCTTACTACAATACTACTATTTTATAATACTTGATCACAAATTTTATTTTAGAGTTAACGACCACGGCGTATCCTAGTATTCTTGAACCACTTACTTTTTATGCTTTATGTATTTTACACATGTTAAAAACTAGATTTGATACTAAGATAACCCAGAACACGTCAAAAACTCATTCAACCGCTATAAGCAATAGACAGCAGTGGCGTAGGGTGAATTTTCTTAAAAGGGAAGCCGGACCAAAAAATGCTTACCTTGCTCAAGTGTGATGCTTGAATTCCAGTGACTACTCGTTTCGAAAGGGAAGCCGATAGGAATCGAGTTGTATGGAGCCTACGCCACTGATAGACAGGAAAAGAAATTGAAGTCAAAGGTAGCTCTATATTACCATATCTGTAATGTAGCAGACGGTCCTAGGATCTCCTGAGCACGTCTGCCACACCAGTTATAAAGAATATTGTAGAGCATGCTTATAGAATAAGAGGCAAGATAGCTTTACGTCCCTTGGGGTAGTCAGCGAGTTCCTTCTTGTAGTTTTGGTCTTCGCCGATAGCCCACACAGCCATTTGGTAGAAACTGGCGGCAGCAAACAAACCTGCTGGACCGCATTTAGTCATAACGGTAGAGATTAACCAGGATCCGATTTCTTAAGTATAGTTAGGGCAGGAGGCGCCTCACTTTGGTACCAGGGAGGCGCAGACACAACAACAATAGGATAAGTAGTCAGAAGCTCTAGTCCTGTTGAATCTTCTCAATAGGTCTAAGTAGAAGTTCAGAGGGCTGTAAGTTATGTTGATATGAGAGTAATCTATCTGCTTAACAGGTCTAGTTTTTTAAGAAGTATGCTGCTGCTTGCTACTCATCCCACTGATCCCATCCGACTATGATTCGATTGCCTTTTCTTAACCTCACATCATTGCCTACACTACTATGATTTTTTCCTATTGATGTATCCAGAAATCTTAGCAGTAAGATAATCATTGTAAGAAAAAAAACGGAGTTTCTAATTTGTTTGAAATATTTTACAACCGAAGTTAATATCGAAGAATGTGTGTCTTTTAATCGTTTACCCAATAATGAATACCGTGGCAGTCGAAAATCGTTAACATTCAGTGTGAGCTAACACCGGACATGCACCGCTACTTTTAATTATATAAGGGGACGAATGTTGTATCGGTTGTCCATGTTTTAAACCACGAACTAACATAAAAGGAAGGACCGCGGGTGACTTGACTCTATAATGTTTTCGCACTTACAGATAAGGGTAACTAATTAGTCGGATGTAAGCAAATTGCTAACTGTATCAATGTCCCACTATCAGTTTGACCGGTGACGTTTAATTGATATGCATTAAATAAAATTACGAGTAATAGAACATTGATGATTTTACTTGCGGACCGAGTGCTAGGTTTTCTTTCGCGCATTTTACATCAAAAGTAGAATGATGAATCTCATGTTCATTCATAAATAAAAACTCAATTTTATGCTAATGTATATTTCGCTATTTACATAATTTTGCCATTTCTGTGGTAGTTAAAAACACCTATCGCTACTCGTCATAAAATAAACCGTACCATAAAACTCGTGTGACCTGAAAATCAACCACAATAATAATAGATGTAAATAAATGAGTACGTAGTAATAATACTATTTTTACGACCCATAGAATTTTTGGGCTATATGCACTTTCAACAGTACAGACATAGTATACTTACATTTTCTTTTATTTCTTTATATAACATTGATACAACTATGTACATATTTATAGTGGCGAACCTAGTATGTATGAATGATTTATTGAACATCTTGACTGTCAGTTGCGTCAATATAGCGACTGTTTGTATTGGCACTAGTGACTACTCTTGAACAGATTTTGTTTGACTTCATTATAGATGGGAGGCGACTTTGGTATTTAATTAAAATATACTGAATGTCATTCTCATTATGATTGTAGATCGTTAATCCTTTATTATTTTATGTACTTTGAACGACCTAGGTCAACTTTAAATATTGCACGAAATATTATAGTTGCTTTAATAAAATAATTAGTACGAAATCGTATGTCTTCTTTAATTTAATTTCTATCATCACGCTAGGCATATACAATTAAATGAAATTGTTATTTATTTACTCTTCACAAACAATCCAACGTAATGGTTATCGATCTTAAGACTATATAATGATATACTGTTATATAGTGTATAATTATAAAGTTTGTAATTTATCAGATTATCAGAGTCCCACCTCTAGGTATAGATACATATTCAGTAAAATGTGAAGGGTAATTAGAGTGACTTCATAATTGATGGTAAAAGCATAAGTAAAATGTAAAAACAAATACATGGGTAGTAAAAATAAATACCATTACAAAAAACTTAATAGGAATGTATTTGTTGTATGTGGCAATTGTTTATAAAATGTATATTTATGTATAGTGTGTGTAAGTAGTGTGGAGTTGGTTTGTTAATACCACAAACCAACTCCATATGTTCCGTATGTTCTATTTTAGATGAGTAAGAAATTCTTCTGTTAAATTATAATCCTAGATTTGGAGCCAGTGTTGTAGAACTGCTTTATAAGCTTGTTTTGGTAAACGATAGATAGTGGTAGCACAATCGATTTTATAATATGATTAAAAGATTTATAATGTATAAATGCGCTATTGGGATAAGCGGTGTTTACTTTTTTTATATACTTAGTTTTGTGGACGTTTAGATTAAGGACCACTATTTTTTAACCAAGGCCAACATCAAAACCACTCAGTGCGAATTGATAGGCATCCGCCTATCAATACATCAATGCCTATGAGTCTTCTATAAAAAGTAGTGCTGTATCATCAGGGAAAATCAAAAAAGTGGCCTTATCATGGTGCAGCTGCAGGTTGCAGAGGTTATTTACGTAGGTTAGAAAGGGTAGAACCTATCACACGTCCCTGGGGCACACCTTATGTGATACGCAAATCTTTGTTTACACAATTTTAATTTCCAATCCTAATACTCTGAAAGCCATCAGATAGTTAATCTCGGAGCAGTTTTAGTGGCCTCTGATTCTTATATTTTCTAATTCTTATAATTTCTCCAGTAGAATGGGCACAGAGACTGTGTCGAAAGCTTTAGCTAGATCACGGAATTTGACATGAACCTTCTTTTTATTTATTATAAACTTGTTATTCTCAAGATGATCGGTCAGCTAATGAACAGCGTCAGCACTAGGGTTTTCGAATTCCCGGGTACCCGGGAATTTTCATGTCTTTGTTAAAATATCGTTTTTCAAAGTCAAAGTCAAAGTCAAATAGTTTTTATTTCAAGTAGACCAGATCCCTGGTGCTTTCAAAAGGTCAACACTAGGGGCTCGGTTCCAAGTAGTAGGTCCTTTGGAGAAGAACCGGCAAGAAACTCCATAGACACTCTTTTAAAAAAGTAAATGTTTTGACAATTTTCATTGTAGTAATGTAAGAACAATGCAGATTAATGTACATGTGGTTAACAACATGAAAAGTAATGAGAAAGTTAGCCTTTTAAAACGATTGCCATAGCAGTTACGAGCTGACCAGTCCCAACAGACAGCTCCCGTTCACGAGCATGACGCATACATCGGCGTCGCTCAACTCAACCATGTTGCAGGGAACTCAACGACCCGATGCACAACGCCACCATCAGCAAGACATTTCAGTGAGCATGACAGACTCATACCGATAGACAATAGGCAGTCAAATATTAAGAATGAAAGCGTAACACTAGATGCTGCATGGTCCTCACATTTTACAGCCTTGCGTAGGTATTAACAGAATATTATTAATAATTAATAATTGCAATTAAATGTCAAACTAATATAAGCAAATATTAGCAATAAATAAATTAAATTAAATGTCAAAGAAAAGAAAACAATCAAAATTGGAAACATTAGATTAAAAAATAAGATAAAATAACATACTTATTGAGTCAAAAAAATAAAAAAATAATTACAATAAGTAGGCATTTGAATAATGTCCGTTTGTTCTGTTAGACGGTGCCAGAGGGTCGCAGTGTGCAGGAGGGAATCGTATGCCAGACATCTTTATCTACGATGTACTGATTTAGGCTATAATATGCTTTAGACATTAGTACGCGCTTGATATATAATTTAAAATTTGTATCTGGTAAATCAGTTACACTAGATGGAATTTTATTGTAGCATCTAACACTGTTTCCCATAAACGACTTACTGGTTTTCCTAAGTCTAAAACCAGGTACTGCTAGCTTGTCTTTATTGCGAGTATTAAGGTTGTGGTTGTCACTCTTCTTATTATACTGGGCAATGTTTTTCCGAATGTACATAATGTTACTAAATATATATAAGGATGGTAAGGTTAGTATATTTATCTCTTTGAATATTTCACGGAGCGACTCACGGCAGCCTAGATTATAAATAGCTCGGACTGCTCTTTTCTGTAATATAAAAATAGTTTCAACATCAGCAGCCGATCCCCACAGTAAAATGCCATAGGACATAATGCTGTGAAAGTAAGCAAAATACACTAACCTAGCCGTAGGCACATCTGTCATCTGTCTTATTTTCCTAACGGCATAAGCAGCAGAGCTCAGTTTGCCTGCAAGTGCCTGTATATGGGGCCCCCATTGCAGTTTAGAGTCTACTGTTACACCCAGAAAGGTCGTTGAGGGAACCAGATCTAAAAGTTTCCCATCAAGTTTTACATTTGCACCAATACGCGATACATTTAGTGTAGAAAACCTAAGACATTTGGTTTTTTTTGCATTTAGAAGAAGATTATTAGTAGAAAACCAATTAGATATTAGATTAAGAGTATGATTGGGTTCTATAAGATCCCTATCCTTCCTATTGACTTTAAATATAAGTGATGTATCGTCAGCAAATAAGACTATGTTACACATTGTATCATTTATGATGTGTGGAAGGTCATTTATATAGACAAGAAACAGAAATGGGCCTAGAATCGATCCCTGAGGTACTCCCATTTTAACTAGTGAGCCTGCAGAAGTGGCTTTATCAATAGCCACTCTTTGTTTCCGATTCGACAAGTATGAATTTACAAGATCAATAGATCTTCTCATGTATTGCAAAGTTAAACTTGTGTCTTGAGCAATTACGCGTTTTCGTAAATTCCCGGGTACCCGGGAATTCCCGGGAACGCGAAAACCCTAGTCAGCACAAGATATGCCAAACCCGAAGCCAATTTGACATTGAAATAGGTTATTGCATTCAAGGTACTGGGTAAGTCTGCTGTTCATTAGACGTTCTAGTATCTTGGAAAGAGTGGGTAGTGTTGAAATCGGTCTCTAAATTGTGGACACAGCGTCTGTCCCCACTTTTGTGGCTGAGGTGTGATATGATAAATTAAATAAATGGGTAAGTAGGGGAACTAATAGTTCTCGAAATGTTTCAAAAACCGTATCGCAAAATATAGGATCGACAATTTAGTGCAGGTTTTTTAAGGTTACAAATAAGGGAGTCTACTTCTTCATCATCTGTACGCAGAAGAACCATTGAGTGTGGATAAGCAATAAAACGTTGTGAAGGGTAGAGGGGTGGTGATTTAAAAAAAGTTTAAGCAAGGGATCTACCGATAGTAGGAAAAAAGAAGTTTACTTCATTGACAGTTCTTTGGGATTTTGTATTTTAACAAAATCCAGGGCAAGTGCCTTCACAATAGGTCTTTACAGAAGTTTCGGTATCTTCTATAAATAATGCAATAAAATGGCACATAAGCTTCCTGTTAATGAGTATATCATGAAATACCACAGGAAGTGCTGAATCAGGGAGCCTGGAAACACTGAGGGGAAGAGCAACACTATAGAGATTAGATAATAAATCATCAAATGATACAAAATTATTTGTGGCTCATACATTTCAGCTTAAATGTGTAAACGATTACTAAAGGTACTAAACAGGTACTAAAGTTATGAATTATTGTACACAATCCTCATCCACTATATCTCGTAATCAGGGTAACAGTAAATCTCTAACGATGACATTGACTAGCTTGTTTTAGGGCCCGAGTTAAGACTCGTGAGTGCCATTCGTATTGATTGGATAGTAAAACCAGAAATATAGTATCAAGTAATGAATATACAATTTTCTTCTAGCTTTCATAAGCGAACCTGCCCCCCAATTCAGTACCTTGTCGAGTTTGTTGTTTGTTATCTCGTTCCGTCTACGATTCTCGTAATGAGAGAAAACGAGATACAATACGGCTGACGTATCTTGGCGAATCTGAAGTTAGTTGTTTGGCTGCGTAATGAATCTATTAGAAACGAAATTGTCTTCTGTGCAGCTAATCAGCTAACTTCAGACTCGCCAAAATACGTCGGCCGTATTGTAGCTTACCGAATCGTTCGATACCGTAACTGACTAATCTACTGAATCAGTGGGCTAGTGAATGAAAGAAACTATTGAGCGAAGTAGTCTTAAAACGGAAGTAGTAACGAGCATCAAAGTCAGCCTCACTGGTTGACATAAATCTCTCCGCCAGTTACGTCACGATATCCGATTGCCTCCTGCATTCAGTCTGAAACTGCTGCCACCTGTAAATAGCGTAGAATTAATTTCTTCTTTTCGTGACGGAAATGAAGTACAATACGATTATTTAAATAATGGGATTGAAGATGGCTGATATACGATTTTCCATTCACACACGTTTCGAACGTGCAACAGTGCAGGGAATAATAGAAGCGCCGCCAATTTAAATCCCATTCTTTATACAAGATTAGTCGGAAAGGAGGTAATAATCCGCAGGCCACTTAAAGTATCACTGATGACTGTTATAAAGCAAGTGTTAAAATTTCAGTCTTAGTATTTTTTAAATATCTTCATCCCTGCTTTAGCCAAGAATTCCGAAAAAGGAGCTTCTAATCCGTGATCCCAAAAATGACCTAAAATGTAAGCACAACTGATCATAACTGAGGATAGATAGATTTTAGCCATTTTTTTATGAAATCTTGGAATAGCTATTTCTCTAAAACTACTGACTTTTAGGGAAAGTAGTAGAACAAAAGTTATTCATTATTACGGGTATTTTAACACCTATAGAGAATGGGATTACTTTATTTAATACATAAACTTTACCCAGAATGTCAGCAGGTAGCCATGATGGTCGCCCTGTGCATGGGCTTGCTAAGGTACTGCAACTTTATGGACCTCTAGGACCGTTAAGCTAATGTGGCATATTTTCATCAGGAAGTAGGAACCCCACAATCGCACGGCGGTACCCCTGCGATGCATTGATAACATAATTTGCTCACTTTTTCCAATTGTGTTTGAACTCAAAAATATTTGCGTTCGCAAATGTTTTGCAACTTCCATATGGAAACTCCAGTTTGTACCCGATGGCCACGTGTTTCTTGTGATTGATTGCTGTTTTTTGTATTGCAGGGTGCTGGGTCCTACAGCCGTCCTGCAGTTGTCGGAGCGCGATGAGCCGCCGCCGTCGACCGCGCGCCCCCTCTACTCGCTGGCGATGCGCGGCGCCGTCATATGTTTTTCAGGATTCCGGAAAAAAGATGAACTTGTGAGTTATTTTCATTTTGCGTACTTGATTACCAATTTGGTAATTTTAAGTCGATCAACACATAAGATCAAACAAAATCTCGAGGTTGCTAAATCATCGAATCACTATGCACGTTCTTTGAAACTGTTTAGTTGGAAATACGAGCGGTGTTTCTTTAAAGAATGCAGAGTAGCGTCATAGGATGTACCATTGCCGATAGCTATCAATAGAATCAAACGGCAGAATCAGTTTATTTAAATTTGTTTGACAAAATCAAGCAAATCTCCATGATTATTTACGTAATAATTGATTGTCCAGAAATACAGTTACGACTACACAGTCCTAAATGATGACCCATACAGGTCATAATTTTTAAGATACACAGTAGATACCTTGTGAACGCGTAATGACATTGAATGATGAGATTTAAAAACGTGTATGTAAAGAATTCAAGAGCAATGAGTTCCGTGTGTACAATAGATGTATTATTCTGCAGACGTACCTGATAACCCTGATCCACTACATGGGCGGGTCGATCCGCAAGGACATGTCGAGTAAAGTGACGCACCTGATCGCGGCCGCGGCGACGGGCGACAAGTACCGGTATGCGTCGGGCTTCGGCCTGCCGGTACTGGCTCGCTCCTGGGTCGACGCGTGCTGGGAGCGACGCGACGACCCCGCCTGTTTAGCCACCGATGATGACGTCATTGTAAGTATATTATTACCTAAGTTATTTAATAAATAATTAATGTAGACCTCATTTTTTATTGTCATGTAATAGATTGGTGACCGTAATAAAGTAATGGTTATATACCGTGACCACTTCACATAAAGTAATTATAAAAATTCCTACGACCTTAAACATTTCAATCGATTGTAGTACTTGAATAGTTTATTATCATCAAGCTATAATCGAGAAGTACCTTTGTCTTTAATTACGTCTTTCCATGTGTTTACGTAGCTTTAGGTACCTTCTTTGGAATTTAGGATTGAGTATACAGATACCAAAGCTTGTTTGTACCTGTTACATACTAAGTTATGGATACAATCAGATAACAAAATCTTATAATTGCAGAAAGAACACAAATTGAAAGTGTTCGCGGGCGCTCGCGTCTGCTTCGTGGGTTTTCCTGAAGATGAGACCCTACACATGGCCGAGGTGCTGGCCAGCAATGGCGGCGGCACCTGCCAGCTCGACGACCCCGACTGCACGCACGTCGTGAGTACACCATATCTTTTATATCACACAAACAGACACAATAATCCTGCCTTATTACATGTTTAGTTAGTGGTGAACGCACTGCAGCTGATAAACCTTTATAAACATAAAAACATGATAGCACTCAATAGATGACATTAAATTCAATTGTTCTTACATGCCACCACGTGCTACTTGGAAGCAAAGCAGAATGTTTACAAACAATATAAAGCTGCGTTGCGGTCGTACTTCAAACAATACGCCTTTTATCAAGGTTAAATTCGATTAATTACAACAAAAAACAATCTTGTGTTTACTCACTGTCTATCGAGAATTAGAGTAATATATTCAAAGTTCCCAATAAAATTAAGATTTTAGAACCTCCCAAATGGTAAGAAATGTCCCACAGAACGTTTACCCCTGCATAACATGCATACCTGTTTATTTATATACTTCATGCCACATTACACATTATTAATTAATTTTAGCACTATGAAGTCAGCATGCACGTAGATATACTTGGGTATACGAATCATTTTTAGTTGGATACAATGTAGACAATATAAATTAGCTAGTAGTACACTTTAAGTTGTTATTATGACACATTTTTGTTACACCTCTTAATTTCTTCCAATGACTGCATATTTATTAGCAATGCCTTCAATGCCAGCAGGTGTTTGATTAACAATTTATCAGTACAAACAACGACCAGATGAGAGGCTTCTCAATGCCAGTTATGTTGCGCGATTTATATGCACACTAAGGATATTCCAATATTAGAAAACCTTGCGCGCGTCCTTTAATTTAAAATATTTTGTTTGTCCTTTAATTCCGATTTGGTCTTCTGCCACTCGGGATAGCCTAAGATTATAACCAATTCCATATCCCTCACCGTACGACGCAAAGTCAACCCATTGTTTCCCTTTCATTATTTTTATTTTACATTATAATGTTATCACGATTTTCATAGTATTGTTTGTTCACTCATATTCGCTGTTGTACTATTGCGCACTTACCTCATAGCTTATGTGTATATTACACGACGTCCATATAATCACACCTACATCCTTCTAGTGTTGTTTACATTCGTTACATGTGTTGGTTAATTTGTCGACTTGCTTTCTTACCATCCACTCTATTGCACCAGTCATAGACTTCTAAAACACTTTTTATGTTGTAGATGTAACATCATGTACGAATTTGTTTTATTTAAATCGCTTTTTCAAACATATTTCTTCATAAATCTCCATAATGATCAAAAACACTTGTTTTATAAACTAAGTAGTAAAAGAACATAATCTAAATCTTCGCTAGGCAGTCGCTTTCTGTGTTTAACTACCTCTATCACGATAATAATATTTTATTATCGTCGTGCATGTTTGTATTGGAATGGCTTCATTACATCATTGCGTGGTGTGTTTCACACATGTTTCAGGTAATGGCCAATGGGGAGACTTTCGGTCGTTCGCTTATCCTATCACCCCATCCGAGTACACCTAACTCAGCGAAACCATCCCGTGCCACTCCCAATCGGTCCCAGTCCACTCCCAAAAGCTCACTATACCGCAGATTATCGGCGCGACTGTCGGGCTGCCGCGCTAGTCCCACCAAACATAACAACGACGTTAATACCGAAATGTCGCACGACGAACGAGAGCAGCGCTTGCAACTAGCACGAAACAGTATTAGAGACAAACAAGCCAAAGCTGTTTGCAAAGATCAAAGAGATGACTTCAGTATTAGTTTTGTAGAGAAATTATTTTCCGACGATTTGTGTTTCAATCATGACAACACTAAAAGTCCCCCACACGTTGAACGTGTTGAAATGCGCAAATACAATAATTGTGATAAAGAAAATAACAAAAACAAATCCCAGCTTGTCCACGGATCAGATAGAATTAACTCTAAAGATAAGAGAGAAGTATTTAGAAATAAGTCTATGAACGTATTTAACTTAGTCGATTGTCTCACTGAAGCGGGATCCTTGCATTCATCTCTTACGAAGAGTTTGTGTGATCTCGATTCTAAAGATGAACCTGTATTTTTGTTGGCCAGTTCAACTGTTGGCAAAGAATTGCAACAGTCGACAACAACTATTTCTTCTGGTAAAAAAAGGAGTCGTAACTCGACAGATTCCAATTTTCAAGTTAGCACAGTTGACGCAAATTCATCACCAGACAAATGTGAAGAGAGCAACTGGAAGTCAATAAAAAGGCTGAAAATAAAAGATTCTTTCAAGTTTAAAAACAGACCCACAATATTCAAGAGGACAAAAAAAGATTCGGTTTCTAAGACTACTGGTGAAATCGTTGTTGAGCCAGTGAGTCCAGAGAGCGTGAAGCCGACTGATCCAGCTGGGGAATACATTGCCTCAACATCCTCCCCTATCAAAGAAGATGATAACGCATCTATTTGCTCTATGAATACAAGTAAACAATCGGGGTTTTTCGATATCTCATTTGCTTCAATTAGAAGTTCTAAAACCGTCAAATCAGCCTCAAAATTACGACGGAGTGTTAAATCATTTACAGCTTCCTTCAGAAGTGAAAGAAAGAAGAAGTACGAAAAGAGGGCTGAACGTAATACCGTAGAGGTCGACGCGTGCCATCTACCTTCGGATCTCAAAAACATTTCGACACCAAAGACGGGGTTCGATGGAATGAACTTAGATATTTCTCCAGTACAAGTGGATACCGTGGACAGCACCGACCGAGCCACTCCGGTTAGAGACAGAGATATAGATGAGCTTGACGATTCTACCGTATTTAAAACGCCTCAAAGTGTCTGGCTCAGAACTCACCGTCATTCAATTTGCGGCGGCTCCTCGCCGCGCGTGAGCAGCGCACTGAGCCTAGCGTCGGCTTCGCCTCGACTGAGTCGCGCCCTCCCCCCCGCCCCGCCCGCTCCCCGCCCCGCCCGCGACCAGCCGATGCCCGCCTCGACGCCCCCCATCCGCGACGCCCACGCCATATCGCAATGCCATGGAATATCGCTGCCGGTACTAACACTATTTTATTCAATACTACTAAAATTAATAGTAGCTTGTCATGCCATCGAACATCAGCGGTCATGGTCTGTGTCGTATCCGTCTAGAGGTTCTCGACCTCGAAGCGGTCCTCGCTGGTATGCATGTCATATAAAAATATCTGCACCTTGAAAACTTTTTAGACGCTTAAGGGGGCGTGCGCACAAAAGTGTGCCCTCACGAGATTTGCGTAGGAATCCCGTTCGGCGGGTCTAGTGGGTTATGGTGAAGGATAAAATAATCTGGCCCTCTGTTTATGTTTTCTGATGTTCAGCTATGTGTATGCAGGTAGTCGACGAGCACAATACGGTGGTAGCTCCGGATTGTTCGACGCGGGTGCACATCGTGAAGGCCGAATGGTTTTGGGCTTCCGTACAAAACGAGGAGGCGCAGGACGAGCGAGACTACCTGTTCAAAGATGTAAGTACTGACAATAATCATAGAATTTACACACGTTAATAGTATAGTCTCACATTTATTGAGATTGTCAACCTTAAGAGCCCGTTCACCACTTGCATATAAATTTTTAAAAGCTAATTACTTTATTCGGTAATTTCTCTGAATAGTTAAATAAAGTTAAAGTTGTTTTTATCGTTGAGTGTGCTACAACATAAGTGTGTTCAGTATCTAGATGAGGTGTCGCGGCGGTCGTCCATGGGCGGCGCGGGCGGCGCGGGCGGAGCGGGCGCGGGCGCGGGCCCGTGTGCGGCGGCCACGGACGAGGCGGGCGCGGCGAGCGGCGAGTCGGGCACGCCGTCGCACCTGCAGCGCCTGCGCAAGCGCAAGCTGCGCGGCGGCGACTCGGCGCTGCACAAGCGGCGCTCGTCCGTCGGTGACGCCGTGCTGCTCAGCCTGTCCGGCAACCTGCTCGACTGCACGCCCTCGCCCGATGGCAAGCAGCTGCTCGACGGTCGGTTATAATTATATATTTTTTGGCGATCATAGAAATAAGCAAATGGTGTGCATATTTGTTGAGAGTTAACCGATTCCTGCAACAGAGATTGAGGTCATTTCTGTGACTCATTCGTTTTCCCATGTGTATGACATGACGTCAATATCAAATATTCGTTTATAAATATTTGAAAAAAAATGCGGAAAAAAAAAAATCTAATCCCACAAATTGGTAACGTATAAAAAAGAAAGAAAATGTCTGTCAATAGTCGACATGTCGATATGACGCGAGGAAACCATAAGGTACTTACGACAACTATTGCGTCGACATACACAATGTTTTGCAGATGTTAAATGCATACGTTCGCTTACACATGATCGCTACATTTGTTTACTTCTGTGATGTTGACTATATTGTAGTTTTACCGCAACTAACCGTGCTTATTTGTAATTATAGAGTCGGAGGTCACTGATACGGTTGTCAGAAAGTTGCTGTCGCCACGGCAGCAGGTGTTTATGGAGCTTCTACAAACGGAGTCCAATTATGTTGGGATATTGCATACGATAGTTATGGTACGTTTTTTAGTAGACACAACACACAATAGAGCTAGAATACGATTTAGAAAAAAAAAAACGTAGAGTAGGTACGAGATACTTACAAGCATCTATTAACCGATATAAAAGAGCTTTCTTGCGCCATGTCTGAACACGCTCTTCAAATTGAATTAAACATGTTAGTTACAATTTAGTTAATTTATTCCTCTTTCCAGATGTTCAAGCAACCGTTGGAGGAGATGGCCGAGGACGACAATAGTAATGGCAAAAATCAAGCATTGCTCAATAATACTGAACTCAAAATTATTTTTGGAAACTTACCGCCTATTTATGAATTACATCAGTAAGTATATTTATATTATTGTACTTAAGTAATTCAATTATATTATACAGAAAGTTGCACTCCATACATATACTAAGGTTACCCAAAACATGGACGAAAATTAAAAGAATTCGAAAGGATGATGGGCACAAATGTATGGAGTCTGGTACTGGCTCCAATCGGAATGATCGATAAACCGTTGGAAAGGTATTTTTGTGTAGATTAAGAATAACCATGGCACTAGTCCCGATTCGCTGTCCGATCGAAGTAATTCTGCTTGAAAGTTATTTATTTTTGTTACATCCTATTAAGTACACATACTTTTATTGTCTTTTTTCTCCATTTTGGCATGGTATTACAATAATAATTATTAATATTTTTCATTATCTAGGTAAATAAAACAAGTTCGAAGTAAGTTTCATCGTTTATTGTATGTAAGTATACAGTGTGTAGACGAGTGTGTAAAAGACCCGCATAGCCGAAATCTACGCACTCTGTAAATCAAACTAAATTACATTGACCAAAAATAATTGCTGGGAAACGACTTTTATTTTTAGGCATAAAAAAACGCGTCCGATTTTTTTAATAGATAGATCACCCTTAACTGAAAAAATACTAAACCGATTTTGTTGTGATTTACATCCGTTAACTGAATTTTATTTAGCTCAAAGTCTGTGCAAATATCATCAAAATCGGTCAAGCAAAACCGGCGATATGATTTTTTTAAATTCTATTTCGATCTGAATATCCAGTATCTTCTGAAGACTATATTTCAAAACGGACAATTGATACGGGTTTGTTGCCATAGTAGTTTTTTGTACTCTTGAAAATAGCTATCCAACGATGGTAAATTCATTTTGATTGGACATGAGTACCAAAACGACCATCCTCCTTTCTAGCAGTTTGCAATATCAGTTAGTTTTACGGTAAAACTGTTGTCGTTTTTCTTATAGTGTAGAACTGTAGATCAACAAAAGCATACGACGATTTTTTATATTTGTTCCGTAGGTAGCCACTAGCCACATTTAACTTTCAGTTAGCGGGCAATTGTGACAAAATCACTGCCTTTAACAAAGCTATCGGCAACGGTGCATTTAAGCTTTACTTTAGAACCAGTATAAATGAAGAGCGTTAATGTGCGGGTTCCCTCTTGAGCCTCGTTTTGAAATCTCTTGACATGCGGGTTTGTTTACGTTGTTAAACGTTTTGTCAGTTTGTCTAGCGATTCCGTTTTCAAGCCAACTTGTTAAGAGGAGTTTATTTTAATACGAGCCCTAATGTATCGTCAATCCACAGGCGAATGTTAGAAGAGCTGCGCTATGCGCAAGCGCACTGGAGCGAGGAGACGAGCATCGGCCGGCTGGTGCTGCGCTACACGCCCGACATGGTGAAGGCCTACCCGCCCTTCGTCAACTTCTTCGAAAATACCAAGGAGATGCTGCAACAGTGCGACCGTGAGAACCCAAGGTTTGCCATGCTCATCATCTAGCGTTTGAACGATGCTGGGATCAGCTGCCAGCCTAACCAGATGCAATTGTATAAAAGTATGTTATAGGAGCGCTTGCCATTTGATCGTATAATATACTATCATTCGATTCATAATATTATTATCATTCGATTTTGATATGTAATTTTTGCATGAAGACTCGTCGCATTAAACTTTCTTCAAGTTCAGATAATCGATATCCTAATACCAACGTACTATTACTGGGCAACCACAATAAGGGCTAGATGTTAAAACAACTTATCCAACAATTATTGAACAAAATTAAAAATCCATTTCCTTTGTTTCAGATTTCATGCATTCCTGAAAATCTGTCAAACGAAGCCAGAGTGTGGCAGACAAAGTTTACAGGAGTTACTAATACGACCAGTGCAGCGGTTACCTAGTATAAGTTTATTACTCGACGGTGAGTTTCACAAACCGTACTATACAATATATAAACTAACGCGCTGGCTCTTAACACGACTACAGGGTACTGTAGTCGCATTCACTATGCCGGGTGCCCTCGTGGAGAGCTCATTTTAAATGCAGGTTTGTCTTGGAAAAGTCACCGTCATGAAACAAGCAAACACCTATTTTACGACGTAGTAGCGTATTTTTCACGGTTTTTAACCTAATGCCAGGAATCCTCCTCGAGGGTTCACTCTTAGCACAAACGTAATGCCGAGGACCCACCCTCCTGGACGGTGCACTAGCAATATACAAGGTTAGTCGGAAAGGGGGTACTAATCCGAAGCCCACATACAGTATCACTGATGACTGTTTGAAAGCATGTGTTAAAATTTCAAAATTCGATATTTTTTTTCCAAAAAACATGATTTTTATTTTAGTTTTTTTCTAAAATTCTTTATCCCTGCTTTAGTTAAAAATTCAGAAATTGGTGCTTTTAATTCATGACCCCAAATTTGACCTAAAATGTAAACACAGCTGATCATAAGTGGGGACAGATAGATTTTAGAGTTTTTTTTTTTGAGATTTTTGAACCACTGTTTCTCTTAAACTATTGAGTTTTGGGAAAAGTTGTAGAACAAAAGTTATTCATTATTATGTGTACTTTAACACCCTTTCGGATTAGTACCCCCTTTCTGACTAACCTTGTATATGGCGGGATGGCGTATGAGCTCTATGAAAAGTGTGGTGGACTCGAATGTGTTAAGACTGTGAGCATTTCAGCGGACGAGAAGTTAGCGAGTGCGTAAGAAGATGTGCACGCAATGAAAAATAAATAAAATAACCTGTTAATCCTATTATAGATATATTGAAACATACGCACAAAAACAACCCTGACCACGGCGCGTTGGTGCAGGCGCTCGCGGGGTTACGAGAGGTCATGTCGCACATCAACGAAGACAAACGGAAGACCGAGGGGCAGCTGCAGATGTTCGACATCTACAACGACATCGACCAGTGCCCGGTAAGACATACACACATACTACATGCATACACGAGCCGCGCAACCTCATGGTGTACACCAACGAGGACAAACGCATGACCGAAGGCAGTTGCAAATGTCGAATGCCTAGTATAAAATATACGGGTGCTCCGTAATTACACAGGGTGTAAACGAATTCGTGTAATTCCTGGAACTGGAACTGGTGAAGATTGGCCCGCACGGGATATAAATGTATAAAAAAAAAAAAAACATGCGGTTTTGGTAAGTGATCGTATGATCGTATCTAAACCACCTAATAAAGATTCAGTAAAAAAACAAGTTTTCTTTTACTGAAAACTTCGATGCCACGCATAAATGAATGAAAGCACGACAACACGGCTGACGGGTACGACTAAGGCGATATCGCTCTTTGCAGTCAGTCAACTCGGAGCTCTAAATGACTCAGAAATAGAAAAGCACGATAAGATTGTTTTTTTTTCAGTTGATTTTCAAAAATACCCATTTTGGGTTATCTGTGTCTCCAGTAGATCACACGGTTTGAAGGAATTACACAAATTCGTTTACACCCTGTATATTTCATATATTTCCGAGCTGCTTTGGGCATTGTGAACATTTTCTAGGAAACTTAAATAACACTCACTATACCCACCGCGATACGTAAGTATCAAATCTGCTCTCTAATAAGCGATTGACAGAACCCAAATACGCCACTCTTAATATCTTCCAAGCGTTAACTTGGAACAAGAACAGGCGCGACAATCTCCCCAGACAGTGTCTTCATAAATCTCCTTTGTATACAGGCCCACCTAGTATCTTCTCACCGATCGTTCGTGTCACGCTGCGAAGTGGTGGAGCTTTCTAAAGAGCTGTCAGGCAGGGGAGACCATCTCGTGTTATTTCTCTTCACCGACACCATGGAGGTGTGCAAGAAAAGATCCAAAGTGAGTATGTTGACATAAAATTATTTTATTCTGTACTGTCAAGGATCTGTTTGGAAGTAAAATCATCCATTTTTTTAAAAACAGTTTAATTTTTAGTATGTATGCGAGTTGACTTATACATGTATCGACGGTTTGCCCTACTAGTTTTTTTTTTTCATAAGCTCCATAGAAGTATTGCCGAATTTCTATCTCTAGTAGCCACAAATAAACGAATTAAGTGATAATGTGCGGTGACCAATATAACTTCTACACGAGACGGGAAATCATCCAAATAGTTTACTCTCGCACGATTCACAATTGGGCTGAATTTAACTGTATCGTAAAATATGCTTTTTAAACTCAATATCTTTTCATCTCCTTAGTACATACTAACATAGAAGTCAGTGATCCGAAAAATGTGTTGCTGTGAAATTACGTCATTAATATCATTGTTTGTTTCAGGCTTTTAACAGTAAAAGCCCAACGAACGGCACGGGCACTATGCGGATAGGCTCTAGCAAGCCTTACAGGCATATATCACTGATGCCACTGAGCACGGTCAAACGCGTCGTCGATATTAGGGAAGCTGAAGGTAAGTTCCAACTTTACTACGTTGTTTATTCATCTCAAGAGATGGACCATAGAAGTAATAATGTATTTAAAATTGCCGGCTTGATTCTCATGATTTCTTGGTGTGTTATTGAAAGTACCGTGACAGCGGTGCGAGCACGGATCTGTTTATCGAGTCGATTCGAGAAATGTATCTATTCTAAACGTCAAATTTGACATAAGATATCAGTCTTTGTCAAAGTGGGCGATAACGCCCCCTTGTGGGCGCTAGAGGCCTACAAGGTAAGGTAACGGGCGGTAAAAGTAACGATTGCGATTATGATCTTCACGATATGGTAACGTTAAAAAGTTTAGGGTGCGCTAGGAAATAATTGATCCTAAAAGTAGGCGGTAGACGAAATAACTTTGAGAACCTCTGATATAGATAAAATCACAACAGTTGCAGAATTTGACAAAGATATAGACAAAAATACAACTGTCGTTTTGTCCATCTTAAATTTGACGTTTAGAATAGATACATTTCTCGAATCGACTCAATAAAAATATCCGTGCTCGCATCGCTGTGACGCGGCCTGTGGCTTCGTAAACGTAGCATGCAGCATGAGTGGTGTGGCGGAGTCAATGCACTTTGACGTGACATGGCAGAAACATTCACCAGCGGAAAAAGAAAACTTACACTAAAAATGTTGTCCGACGAGGATTTAAGTGCTCTTACGTTGTTACAATTTATAAATATTGCGGGTTCGCAGAGGAATTTCTGGATTCATACGATGAAACATACAAAAAAACAAAATAGTGATACTTTTAATGTTATGGTATAGTCATCCAATTATAATTTTAGAGACAAGGTCTTTGTTGACCCAGTACAATAAATTTATTAATAAACTGTAGATCGTCCTCTATTTTGATGGTTTTGTGTCACAAGCTACTTGTTACTTGTCGTGTGACTACGAAGCGTCACTAGTAGCAGGTCGAGTGGCACGTCACACCATGTCATGCCACGTCACGCAAGTGCGCGTGGTGCCGTTAACTTTGAAAGTTGAGACACGGGGCAAGATATTTGCCAGATCACTTGTCATCAGATTATAACGCGACGCGATCGCCACGAAAATATACATCGCGACTCTCATTCGCAAACAGTTTGCGCAAAAAACACAGTACACTGTACAGTCGCGGACTTGAAATGTTTACCACCCTAAGGTCTATAATTGCTTGCACATTACGTTTTCAGAAGGTCGTTTGGTCGCTCGTCAGGGCAAACGATTTTTTTCTTAATTGACATAAAAAGGTTGATTTAAAGAGAATGTAGACTAGGTAGCACAGAAAAAGATAAATTCTATCAAATTCGATCTAAACAACTTTTGACTAGACACATCCAAAAAGGAGTTCATGACATCAAAAAGTGGTTTTGCCTTTTTGCTATAATCAACGCTTCACAATTTTTAAAAGTAATATTTATTTAAGTTGACATGACATCTTAAACCTTATGCACACAGTATGAGAAGGTATCGAATTTGAAATCTGATAAACATTTCGAGTCCTCGTCTGTAGGTCCACACAACAAGTTACTTGCACGTGCGTACGGTATTGTTGATATTTGCACTGCGCGGTATATCGTTTTGACCTGTTAACGTATCCACATGCTTACTTGTGCAAATTAAGCGGTTGTATAAGCCGTTTGCGCAGTATACCATTTTGCTGTAACATACATACTTATTTGTGCAAATTAGCGTCTGCGCAAATAAGATTGAGCGTGTAGCCGGACCATAACGGAATTGTCTATGACTTACGGTCAAAAGTCTTAAGTGCTGAAAGTTTTTGCTAAACATCGTCGGGGGAACACCAAAAAAAAATACTATCCGTTACTTAATACATGTTTGTCAACTAAGGACCGATGTTATAATCGTGAGAACTGTTATCGGAGGAATAATTTGTCTTTTTGTCAATTTTTGTTATAGAATTACTGCCAAATCGTCAAAATTATCTTAATTTATAAGTTATCTGACAATTGAATAAGTATATCATTTTATTATTTTGCAGACTGTCATAACGTATTCGCGCTGATGTGCCGCAACAACCAGGAGCTCAAAGAGAAACTCTTCTCGTTCATGATCACCGACGAAACCGTGGACAAGTCACATTTTCTTCGACAACTTTGTAGACAAATGGCCAACACCGTCTGCAAAGCTGATGCTGTAAGTATTAGCACTACAAAATTATACAGAGTGTAAACGAATTCGTGTAATTCCTTCAAACTGCGTGATCTACTGGTGACACTGATTGACCCTGCTTAAGTATTTTTCAGAATCAACAAAAAAAAGTTCAAAAAATGAACCATGGTATTCTGTATCGAAGTAATTTTAGCGTCCCAATTTAGCTGACTGCGTGGAGCGATATCGCGCTAGTCGTGCCCATCAGCTGTGTCGCCGTGCCTTCATTCATGCATGGTATAGACATTTTCTATCACATAAAATTTTTATATGGGAAAAAAAAAGTTTGTTTTTATTTGTAATCAATCTAAATCCCGTGCGGGGTTAATCTATACCACTAATAGATCATGTGGTTTGAAGGAATTACACGAATTCGTTTACACTGTATGTACTAGTATCGCTTGTGATCCAAATTCTACCATTATTTTATCTGCCTTGACGGCAATATACACATGATTTTTTCTTTTGTGCACCGTGGCACAATTGTGACTGCGTAGCATGTTTGCGCAGACACGAGTTCGCGCAAACGAAATGTGTAGACGTCAAGTTTGAAGTTCGCGGCGACGTCTATACTATTTTGTATCTCGTAAAAAAAGATTCCTAGTACAGTGCTGTTCAAAACACGACACGGCCTACGTATTGCTGCGGAGCCTGCAACTTTTCCATACGTTCTAAATCTAAAAGTAAATTGTTCGCAGGACAAATTTCTAGCGTGCCTAGAGTCGCACCAGCTCGATATCGACACGAGCGAACTCGCGCTCAGCACATTATCAAAAGTGTCAAAATTTGCCGCGCGCACCAGAATCAAGGTATGAATATTTTTAAAATAACATTACTTTTATATTAATTTGAATGACTCATTTGTAAGGATCTTGATTAGGCTAACATTATACAGAACCGAAAAAAAATGGGATTGTTACCTCTTGGCTCTTTGAATACTTGTTAAAATATGTGTAAATGAATAAAGCATGAATTAGATGATACCAATTAGCTTAGCTTGGACATAGAAATAACAAGCACATAACTGTCATATTGGTGGTAAGTTACAAAAAATATCAAAAATCTACATAGCTACAAGTATTTCGTCACAAGCATTTCTATGTAACTAAGGCATGAAATTGTAGTCTGCAGTCGTTTTGCATTCGATGATGTCAATTTGTTATAACAATCCGTAGTGACGCATTCATTTTACTCGCTGACTTTCAAAATTTAAAAGAAATCATTTGAGAGTTTTGTTGTATCGATCTACAAGCTGTAAATACCTATGTGATTAAGTGTATTTCACTCAGTTGCGTTGATGGAGTAGTAAATAAATGGAGTGCCCATACGCATTTTTCTCCAACTAATCTCTTTCACTGAATTAATAGAGCGCGGGGTTAAGAAATTTACAGCTGGCTCCTGACGCATTGACAGTATTGTCCACGCATTGAATGCATTGGAATGTTTCCATTTGCTTACTACTCTATGGTTTCGACTATCGACTCGCAGTAACGTGTGGCGTGTCGGCAGTTTGTACGTAGTGGTATGAGTTAGCGTGTAGATAAGGGCAGATGTAGTAGTTAAGGGCACAGTTGAGCGCACAGTAGAACGTGGTTGTGTTGTAGCTGGAGGCGCTGGCGGGGCTGACGGGGCTGCTGCGGCCCGAGCCGGGCTCCGGCCTGCTAGACACATGGGTATTGCGCGCTCACTTACTCGCACAGGTCTGACGCGGCTCTGCCACTCTCCTCTCGCTCCGTCCCCGACTAATGTGTTCATCTGCATACTGCTTCCTGTGTATGTTACCTTAACATTTGTGTGTTCGTCAACCTTGTGCTGTGCATTTAGAGGTGTGTCAACTTTTAGATCAGATCTTCGCTTAAGGGTGCTTTCAATTTGTTAGATTATAGCGTGTCAGTGGAAAACACAACACGAAAATTTCATGTAACGAAACCTTTGGGTTGCCTTTCTGTGCGATGCGGCATTAAGCACCTTAAAACTTGGCCGCTCTTGATACGCCTCTAATTGAACAATTCATTAATAATAACATACTCATTATTCATTTTGGGTTAAGGAGCATTATATTCATTTAATAAGGATATAGTAGAGAGACACCGCTTATGTGATATATTTAGCTGTTTGGAAAGGTATACTTGTTTCGAGTCTGAAGTGAGCTGTCGCGTAAGTAGGTGTTGGTTCTACCAGTTAAAACACAGGAATCAGTGTGCGCGCACAGTCATTCAGCCGGTCGTTGCTTAGATCAGTGACGTACATTACCAACTAAGCTTACTTTGTATTATAACTTCTCTTGCAACTATCTTGCGTACCTCAATTTCTTCACAGAGAGATCGAGGGCCAAAGGAGTGAATGTCTTAAAATGCTTGGCTTCGAATCATTTTTGATTAACTGTCTCGTGAGCGTGCCATACCAGTGGTGTTCTAACATTCATCCATACATTTTAAATTCATTATTTCTATAAATTGTCTTGTTTGTACTGAAATCGGGCATGGTTTTTGTTTTGTGATAACCTTTTTTAATAACATTAATAGATACTGTTTTATCTTACGTATATTGTTATGGATATACTTTATTCTTAAATATCATTGAGTAAAAATTAAACGATAAAATTACAAATTTCAGTTTTTGCTATTTTGAAATATATTTGACATAATTTAAGCATGTTTTACATGTTCTTTTATTTTGGCCCTTATCTGAAATACGTAATTAAGTATGTGCTTAATGTAATCGCTAAGTTCATCGAATAATCGTGACGTTAATACGCAGGTGGGTCGTGCGTTTTCGTTTAACAAAACGCCGTCAAAGCTGAAGCGGGCGATGTCGTCGATGATCTCGCCGTTCGGTTCCACCTCAAACCTCACGCCCGCTTCGCAGCTCGCGCAGATGAGGCTCGCTAGCTGTAATAATATCAACGTGAGTATTAACGATGCGTAACACATATATGCGCAATAGCCGCTATAGTTATGGACTCACATAGTGACTGCATGGCGGTATTGTCGCAGGAGATGGGTACGAGCGGCGGCGGCGCGTCGGGCGGCGGCTCGGTGCTGGTGGCGCCGCTGTCGGTGCAGCCGACGCGCAAGGCGGCGCAGCCCGGGGCCGCTCTGCGCCGCTTCTGACGCCGCACTGCGCGCCGCGCCTGACCGCAACACTAGTGACGTCAGCGTCACGCCACATAACTCTTGGACAGTAACGGGTGTCCCGATGCGAGGCGGCGAGGAGATGGAAAGGCGGGACGTAGCAATTGATTGTAATTTATTTAGTTATGAAGCGGGCAGACGAGGCCCGCTCGACAAGTTGGTGCAAGGAGTGCCTTGGTATCGAACCGTGATCGGGTTTGGATGGAATTGATTGTGCAGGTTTAGTAAATTATTCGAAAGTATTAATAAGTTGCAGTCGATGGCCTATCGAGATCGAATACGAGTGTCAAACGTTAATCAAAGTGTGCTTAGATGTTGTCATTAAAATGTGTAAATTCATAATTATACAAGATTTGTTTGTGATTACGCCTATCAAAGCGTTTACTAGTCTGCCACCAGTGAACCTCCACTATTTTAATAAATCTTGTAGTTTTATGAACTTATAATAAATCTAATTATTCTCGTTTATAAACTTTGGCCAATTTATGGCTTAGCCAAATTGCTTAAAATGTTTCACATCAACAAATCAATACTTCATGTAAACAAGCTCAATAAATGTAAGTCCTTATCGTGTCATTTCCTAATTTTCATTACGCTATTCCAATAGTATATACGTATAACTGTTTTTGCACAACTAGTTTGATATTATAACCAATAGTGATCATTTGGAATATATACAGAAATCTATTTATTGATTTGTTGATTAGTGATAAATTTTATGAGTATAGGTACTGTGAATATAAAAATATGGCCATAAAATATTAATTATTATATAATATACGATGCAATCGTTGGCCTAAGTTTAACTTACGAATTTATTCATCTGTCAACATGTCACAGAAACATTGCTGATATTATTGAGATTTAGTTTTTGAAAATAATTTGTACATATGTGATATTTTAAATATATTGTGAAATAGATCATAGCATACATAGATCATAGTAGAATACCCATGATATCAAACTGACGCTGATTCGAAGTGTTCTTAATGTTTGCATTATTATTTTCTAATGGACAATGAATTACTCAAACCTTTGAATCTTTCAGGATGGGTAGATAGGTGTTGTGTAAATAGTGTACGGAACATGAGCAGCTTATGTAAACTAGGCGCCCTCGAATGTATCTTTTTAACTATATTAATTCGCGTCTGTAAGTTTTATGAGAGTCTCACTTAGGCTACTATCATCAATCATGTGTACACATGTTGCTACATTGTACAAAAGAACAATATTTATAAATATTTTAAATGATTGATAAAATAAACATTTATTTTCAATCAAGTGTGTTTTTTGTTTATTGAAAACCCTCAATTCATAATAAAATAGCAGGCTTCACAAAAAAAAAATGTATTTTTCAACGAATGATAAATACGTTAGTTTAAAAATGTAACATTTTATGACAACTCAAATTAACGCAATACTATTAGCACATGTCTATTCGTGTATAAAAGTGTGTACAAAAACAGTCATGTGCGCTGTCCTGACGCGGGCCGCAAAAATGTGTAGGCATTATGCACCGCGCGTAGGGGCAAGGCTGATATCACGGCTACCAACGGAGCTATAGCAAGATACATAAATTGTTCAGGCATCTCGGCATCCCCTAGCACTGATATTTTTATTAAAAGAGCGGCCTGCAAAATAACATTTTCATTAGTCACAAAGTTTTACATTACAATTATCATTTATTTAATACATTTAAAAATATTTCTAAAAAAAAACTTAAAAATATATTAAATAGTAGCCCATTGGCATCGGTGTGGCGGCAGACAGGGCTCCATAGAAAGGAATCTCCCCACTTTGCTGGCCGAGTCAAGGAGTATTTCTTTTTATCAAGCCCTTGATCCAGCCGCCCAACGAGAGCCTCATGATATGTTGATCGAGGCTCTTAGCTATTGGGTCATTCGCCGTAACGACTATCGGGACAATGACTGCTGAGTTCACATCGTGAACTAAGCACTCGTTGTCGTTCTCGTGTGTTAGATCAAGATATTTTATTTCTTTTCTTTATCTTTTACAGCTTTCACGAGATTCTCGTAATGGAGGGAGGGACCGTGACATCAACAATCATTGTGCGGCGCTCTAATTGATCTAATACCACTAAATCAGTCTTATTGGCAACAATAGTCCTGTCAGTGACAATAGATCGATCCCAGTACAATGTGGCATGATCATTTTTGAGAACTGGGTCGGGCTCATACCTGTAGTACGGTACTTCCGATTTCACAAGGTTGTATTTCAGAGCAACTTGCTGGAGAATAATCCTGGCCACCAGCTTGTGTCTGTGCAAGTACTCACCGTTGCCAAGACTAGTTAGTTGGACGAACCGGTTGTTACCGCCGATAATGTGTCGGATAGATTCACCCGGACGGTGGCATGCCCGACAGATGTCAACCGTGCCTATACGCTATATTTCTTATAATTGTTTGTGATCATGACTTCGTCCATAATTGCACATACAAAACCTTGGGTTTCCCCGAAGAGTAGCCCAAAACGTAGCCAGGATACGGACACTGAAAAATCAACATCGGGCGCATGAAGGGTCCGATAGAAGCGCCCGTGTAGCTCCTTGCTTTGCCAATACTTCCTCGCGATCGGTGGTATTAAGTACTGCTGGATTGCGCCAGTTTTCTTAAGCCAAGGCGAGCGGGTTGAGTCCCTTGTTCACTGCGACAACATCTCAGTGCATCTCCCCTTTAGCATGCAAGAATTACTCCCCGAGACTGTACACTTCGCGGTTGAGTAGGGTCTTAGCGTTTAAAAAGTCTCGACCCCCACACTTTCGCGGAATGTACTGCCCGTCACTGAAGAGCGTGGTTGATGCATCCGATGTGCAGTCAGCAGTGCAAGGACCCTTCTGTCCTGGGTGTAAAGATCCGTCCGAGTCCAGTTGAGTATGCTGGAGGAGCACATGAAGACCGGCATGACCCAACCGTTAAAGGCGCGCACCTTGTTTCCGCCTGATAAAAGACTCTTAATAATTTATTCAGGTGGCCAAAGTAACGCCCCTGTAACGATTGTCTCATGTTGGCCTCACTGATGCATGAAGCCTCCGACATACCCAAGTATTTGGAGATCTCAGTTGGGGAGAGAGATCTAAGTTGTATGGAATTCGAGAGTTGGATTCCCTCGGATTCCACAATCGCCCCTCGCACACTACACCAAATTCCATCCTGATAGAGTTACTGAAGTTTTCAGTTACCTTCAGTAACTCCCATCAGTCGCAAATTAGTGGGGCCAAATAATTTTAGGTCATTCTTGACCTTCTCTCTCTATTATATATTATCTCTCTATATTATATCTCTCTCTCTCTATTTATTTTATGCAACTCCAGCACCCTCGTGTGTCATGTTTGTGGCACCGAGTCATAGGCCTTCTTATAGTGTATCGAACATGTCGACAGATACTTTCGGAAGCGAGAACTTGTTGGCTATGGGCTTATGAGTCATGTCAATGAGGAGCAGCTCTTTAGTACTGCGGTATCCGTTCCTACATCAGTTTTGAGAGGCAGACATAATAGAGTTATTGGTAATATGAGTAGCAATTCTGACTCTCAAAATAGATGTAGGTAAGGAGTTTATAGACCGTCGGTAAACATGTGATCGGCCTATAATTCTTGGGTTCCGCAGTACTGCCAGGTGTACAGAGCAGGTGGGTAACTCCTGTTGTAACGAATTGGAGTAGCGACCCTGACTCCAAGGATGAATGAAATTGGGATGCCAAGCGAGCGTGCAAACTGCGTAGCCATTGAAGCCAAAAATTGTGCATGGCACCCGCCCCGGAGACTTCCAATTGGGCAATGGACGGCCCGCACCAGCTACGTCTAATTGCCCCCATTTCGGGTATTGGTTAGCACGCTCGTTCAATATCCCACGTCCAATCATCCTCGGTGTGACCGACCAGATACTGCGCCAGTAATTTTTGAACAGCTATTTCTCTTAAGCTATTGACTGTTGTATCTATCTACATATATCGATATACGTATAAACGACAAAGGACGAGCTACGCTATTGCAATGCTCATCGCTGCGTAGCCAGTCTGAATTATTCTGAATGTATTAACCAGACAAATATAAAGTCTCGTGTCTAACTGGCGATTGCGTGACGCCTTCTTATGTCCACGTTGTTTTCAATAATCTAAATACGTTCGTTATGTAAATAGGTAAATACTGAGCCAATTCGAAAAGCTCCACTCGAATTGCGCTTAAATTGCTGCATTTAACCAACCTCTTAGTCTAAACTTGCATAGTTACCAGTGTAATAAATGGAATAATTTGCCACAGTATATCTATGCGCGTAGAGCATGTGTTTTCCTCTGTGGCCAATTGCATGTCGGACTGGAAGTCACTGCCGCTGTAAACGTAAAGAAGAGTGACCAGCTCTAACAATATTACAACCGGCATCGCCACGCCTGTCATCACAGCATTCACGCTCTCCAGCAACGCTACGCCGCCCTGTGCAGTATAAATAATGTATTTTGTGCTTCTACTTAGCGTAAATATCTTTCGTTTCATCTCACTATAATTAAATGTTGATACTTACATTTGTTGCAAATAACACACTTAGTGCCATGCAGGTCATTATTAGAGCAGCAACGACGATTTGTTCCGCGAATCTGGAACATTGGGTTAATCTAAGAATATTTGAAATCAGTGCATCGAGTCGGTCTAGATACTAATCAATTAGGTAATTTTATTGAGTTTAAGTTCACGATGGATATATATTACACATAAAATGTTACCCATATAACCATTTTTGTGAAGATAACGTAACCGTTTCGACATTGAGCGTCAACACTGATTTATTCTCGAAACATTATCTCGTCGAGGTTCCGTGTTTATCAGTCGCTGCAACTAAAAATGGGGAAGAGCCGACACAGTAACATCTGGTTTCTAATTTACGTCGCCGTGTCGTTACATTGTTACCCTATAGTAACCAGAATGCGCAAAAATCATTCATTCATTCGCTCATTTTCGTTGTCGTGAGTGACATTAAATAATAAAATAAAAAACAACGCCATCCTAACTCCCAAGACAAGTACTCAAGATTTTGTTTAAATTAATTACTGTTATTTAAAATGATCAAATCTTAATGGGAAAAGTAATTTACTGTGTAATTTCGTTGAATAGATCGATATTTACCAACGCGCCACTTTAATATCATAATTTAATCAATTTAACGAAAGGAAAACATTGTTTTTATTAGAAAAAAATACACATCGAGTGCTCAAAAGCTTCTATTTGAATACAATAACAAATTTTAATACTAATAACAAATGATTCTAGTAAGAATTAAACATATACATTGATAAATAATGGAAAAAAAAATTTTTGTTTAGGGAAAAATATGCTCGTCACAACTAGTCACAAAGTTACGATACCGTAACGGTACGGTAACGGTACCGTACGGTATGATACGGTAATGTGTTGACATGTTACGTAAAGTTGTCACAAAGCTACTGGATTTTTAAGATGCTTTCTCATAATAATATCTTTTTGCTTACAGTGTTTCCCAAAGTTATACCAAGATGCCGTATTGCATTGTTTTAACAAAAGAAGGCTCATCTCATTTAATATCTCTAGTACCAAGTACTTGGGTTAAAGACAACGTCCTATTTTGCCCGTGATCAAAGTAAAATAACGATTTCGAGCTCTTAAGTCGAGATGCATACAGTGTATGCCAGCCGAAAATTGGAAAAAAATTAAATGCAAATTAAGTAAAATTCAACGGAATTGATACTTTTGCAGAGGGTCTTAAACTAGAGGAAGTCCATCGGAATTTACGTGAGGTTTTAGGTTGTTTACTCGTTTTTATTTATGGTAGGTAACCGACAGACAGCATAAATGAGACAGTGTTTGAGAATGACTGGCGCTGGTGATGTTTATAATGTGCAAGTGTGTAATAATAGTGTTCTGGAACATTGACTACACATGTTACCAGCTAGTAACAACACACTGTGACAACATAGCACACTAGTTACAAACCAAACGCAAAGTTTGTAAAATGTATGGATGCAAATTATGCTGCATAATATCGACACAGCGAGGACACAAAGTTACTGAAACTAGTTTCCGTCACATTTTTACAAAACTGTTACAACACATAGAAGCAAACCCCTGCACAGTCGCATTGGGTCGTATCAGTTACGAAACTGCTGCGACTTGTTACATCTTTAAAATATCTGCGACCAAAAATGGTTATACGGGTAAAGTTATCTAAACCTACTTACACTAATTTTACTCTGTATTCGAATATTATATGCAATGCAGTTTTCAACAACACAAACGCAACGGTCATGTAAGAAATCATCATACCACCAAATATAAGAGTCGACCTGAAATAAAATTATTATGTGAAAATAAAAAACTGTATTGATAAAACATTTACAAAACATGGTGGTACGAGAGCTACTGACGTCGGAAAATACGTGATTTCAGCAAGGCTCATTCTTTTATATCTTATTCCTCGTTATGCCGTGGGAGTCATGCGCGCAGTCTGGCTGCTGGGAACCGTTGCGTTTGCCCGTGGGAACAGACTAAACTCAGGTAATTTTGCCAAAAAAAAAAAACGGTTTTTTTGGCAAAATTCCGCCTGAATTTCATTGTTATTATTGTTTTAAGGAAACTGTTCGTGATATTAATTCATAATTGAAAGACACTTACCCCGTTGCAAATACCGCGCTAGATGCCTTCAAAAAGTTAAAAATTACGTAATTTCAGCAAAGCTGAAATTTTAATATCTTATTACTTGGCTATGAAATAAACCATAATTAAATTGCCAGACAGAAATTCCGTCGCTAAACTGTTGCCAGACAGGTTTATATATAGATCTATTTGAGATGAGGCATGAAATACAGCTACCTTAACCACTGTAGCTACCTACAGGAACACATTCGTAGGAGTCTATCCTTAAGTTTTGAAATAATTTCTATCTGCATTCAAAGATTTTGAAAAGAAATGTACAGTCAGCGAGAAAAAGGGCAGTTTTCACAAAACATTTTTATGATGCCATACGATCCTATTTCCCATCACGATCAAAAGACTCTTACGGACCAACTGAGGTTGGAGACGTTGGAATACTACAAACGTCAGAATTCGCAGAAGAGTTATTTGAGATGGGGTAGCAATAAGGGCTTATATTTTCCTGTAGCCACAACGATTAAGGTAGCTGCCTTTATTTTCCCACAGGCAATCGCATCGGTTCCCAGCAGTCAGACTGCGCGCATGACAACCACGGCCCAAAGAATGAGCCTAGCCAAAATCAGGTGATGAAAACGTCGGTAGGTCTCGTAGTTACTATGATCAAATTTATTAAAATGATATTGTAGTTAACTTGTAATTTATAATAACAACAAAAACTCACACAAGATGGGTATAACCACCCATCGATGTACATCTAGAGTACAACGGTAATATCCATAATGTACCTGTTGCAAAATGGGTTTTAGTTATGTTAAAATTACTATACCCTAATAATAATGAACGTATGAACCTAAATTGTTTGATAGCATTAATAAAAGAATAATAAGTAAATCCGTGGTAACATACTCTCCAGCATGTCATAGGTGCCTGTGGAGTTGGGTTGGATGTAATCGACGAGGGCGCACATGGCAGTCCCGGCGGAGTGTAGGCCCGTGAGCAGTACCAACATTGCTGAATGCCAAACGTTCTCGCCGTTCAAGTTCGTGTCAATATGACCAGATGCTGCAATCGTAAGAATACATATATTTTTACAATTTATAGGCTGCAGTGGAAGGACACGATAATGCTGAATAAGATAGAAGTAGATAAAGTAAAATTCGCAAATATACATACATGATACATTAAATAAGAGCACTTCGTCGATTTGCGATTTCGTAACCACGACGATGCTAAAACTGGACATTAAATATTTTTGAAAAAAACGTAAGTGCATACGCATCCTAGGAATGATACTCACGCCAAAAATTACGTTTTTAGAATTTTTGTCCGTTTGTATGTTTGAGCTTCACGCCCTTGCTATTGAACAGATCCAGTTGAAATTTAGCAGCCAAATCCGTCAAAGAGCGGGTCAGGTTAAAGGGTATAAATTATCACGCTATCAAATGTGTATGATGAGCAGTAAGTGACCTTAATTATCCGTAGGCAAAGCCGCGTGTACCAACAGCTAGTTAAATTTATGGATGAAAGTAACGTGTGTAACATACCAAAATAATTTAATCCTTTGCCATGTATCAGCTCGGTTCCGACACTGACCGAATGTATATAGAGAGATACCTCCAAGGCATCTGCCAAGCCCTAATAATCAAATACATAGGTTAGTTTAGTTGTAATTAAGATATGCAAAGATATACCTTTTATCAATCAGACCATAAGATGATTATCTATATATACCGCTAGAACTTCTTTAGCACCGACCCTGAAGACTCTACGTATAGTTTTGTATAAGCTCAGGTTGGAAGCAGCAGTGCCGACCAACAATACGGTCCATCCCCACGGTATGGCTATAACCCACGGCGACATGATGTTCCAAATTAACTGAAACTAACAAAGTAAGGACGAAACCAAACAAACTTTAAAAAAATATAATGTTACGAACGAAGTCCGTGATACGAATTGGTACTGTAACTACTACTGGCTACCAGAGTTGTTAGGAGTATGAGAATTCAGATCTGGATATAGATTTATTAGCAATATTTTATCGGTTTCGCTTATGGATAGTGGATATAAAATTATTTCGGACATCTGATAATATCGGATGGGTTCTTTTATGGATATCTTTATACACACATACAACAGACCTTCTCTTCCTTCTACACATACTGTTTACATATTGCGAAATCAATATTCAAATTATCTTCATTTAGGTCATACTTTACACAAAAGTTATAAAATAACACTACTTAACTATCAATTTTAAATTTACAAAATATTGCAGATGTTTTTACGAGAAATTAGCAAATCAAGCCACAGAACCAGAACCTGCATCAACGAATGACAGACTACGTACCTACTCCTGAATAATGAACAAAAATCTATCAAGACAAAAACGCAAGCGTCGCGGTGAGTATTTGACAAAACATGTCTGTAAGAATTCCACCCATATCCGAAATTATTGGAAACATTTACATTTTGTACTAAAGCCAGCAGGCTGCCAGATTCGGCAAATTCTGACACTGTGCGGGGTCTAGTACAAAATGTATGGACAGAGTAGGTAGCGCGTCAGAAATTTCTGATAATGTGCGGCCGGGTTTATTCAGATTATATCAGATTCGGTTAGGGGTTCAGATATTTTTATTTAGAATATCAGAATTTTTCGGTTACGGTTATGGAGCGGATAACATCCCTGATTGGTACCTAGCTACAGTTTGTGCCGCGCCGTATCATTCAATCAAATCAAAGTTATGCTTATTGATGAACTGACAACCTGATATAAACTGGTCAAATCGCATGTAGCGGACTAACGCCGTTAACAAATAATCCAATGTGTATACCTACTTTACCATATACAACTTTTTCCATGACCATAAGAAACCATATGACAAGCCAAGCAACAATTATGGTCAGCAAAAGTGGTATATTGAAGCGTTCCAAACTGTTATCCGAACGATACTGTACTACTTCCACACTGAAACAAGACAGGACCATCCATGACAATAAAGTAGTGTCATAAGTATGATTCACACCTGACAAAGCGTCTCGGCGCGACACTCGGGTTGCTACCTTTTTGTGTGGAAATAAAATACCTATACTAGGTAGAAAAAAAGTACCTAAGAGATTGTTCGGAAAGTTATTTAGTTTTTTCCCAACAGAGAACTTAATTGTTTTTTTTCACAGCCATCTTCACACTTAAGCTGCATAATCATTACATATTTCGACAGCTGATATAGCACGGCTTGCTTGTGAAAAAGTCAGATTGATTTTACGCAGTAGTTTTCGTTTGGTACCCTTTTAAACATGGACAGTAAAAAGCAGCATTTTTAGTATATTTTACTTTTTTATTATCGAAAAGGTAAAAATTCTGTTCAAGCAAGAAAAAAATTATCCGATGCGTATGGAGATGTATTAACAATATGCCAGTGCTAAAACTGGTTTGCGAAATTTCGATCTGGCAATTTTGATGTTAAAGTTGCACCACGTTCTGGAAGGCCAGTTGAAGCTGATGAAGACACAATAAGGTCATTAAGGCTGCCTAATTGATGCAAATCGGCGAATACCAACTCGTGAGATCGCTGCGAGCTAAAATTTATCAAATTCGACCGTTCATGCCTAAGTTTAGGCAAAGCATGACATCAAAATTCAATTAAACGAGTTGACTTTCCGAACAACCTAATACATTGTTTAAAATTATAGTATTTTTAATTATTTTATTGCTGTTATTTTTCTAAACAAATGTTTATCAGTGACCGTTACACCAGTCCATTGAGGTTGCATTCTAAAACTAAATCAGTCAGAAGTAAAACACGATCTCGCCTCATTTCGCTAGATAATGGCCACTTTAATTTTCTCATGCACGGTATATCAACGAAACATAATTACCAAGTTATCCCACAAGATTATACAGCAAGTTGTAAGTAATGGTATTGCATTCCGTAACTAGAAAAAATCGAATAGCAATTTTGATATTTTTTGCCAAAACAATTACAATAAAATATTTCCACGTACTTTATTGCTCTCCTCAAGTGCAAGATATGTTTTCCGGAAATATTTACATTTAATATAATATTGACTTCTCTCTTTATATCACGGCTCATCTTCCGTGCGGAAGATGTCCGGTCCTTTCGAAGGCATACACGGGGACACAGGTCCAACGCGCAGAGGCCCCTTTGAGAACTTTAATCTAAAATGGGATGGGGCACCAACCGGTGACTACCCACGGCTGCACTATTGGAGTACAGTCATGGACCGTCTCAGATGGGTGCAAAACTATTGTAAATATGGTAAAAAAAAAAAACTGGTCTATGGGAAGGGGTGTTTAGTGGATTGGTTAACTTCTATTGCCGGAAGAAAACGGCGTCTGCCTTTCAACATTTAAAATTTAAATTTATTGGCAGACGGTGACTCGCGAGCTCACTAACTGGGCCCCCTGAAAAGCCGCCAGTACATAGGCGAAGGGGGCAACAGACGTGTGAGCGATATTGACTTTATTATTAAGGGTACGGGTTCTTGGGGCAACTCTAGCGCACATCAAATCGAACGGAAACGCAACGTATAATGCAAGAAAGACAAATTACTTGTAACTTGTGTCTAAGTATATTATTAAAGTTCTTATTTCCATGTGCTCAAGCGACAAACGAGCGGTTGCGGCGTCAGTCGGTGGTATATACCCCATATAACCATTTTTGGTGGCAGATATTTTAAAACTGATACGACACAATGCGACTGTGTAGGAGTTTGCTTCTTTGTGTTGTAACAGTTCAGTAAAAATGTGGCGGGAACTAGTTTCAGTAACTTTGTGTCGTTGCTGTGTCGATATTAAGCAGCATAATTTGTATCCACACATTTTACAAACTTTGCGTTCGGTTTGTAACTAGTATGCAATTTTGTCACAGTGTGTTGTAACTGGGTGGTAACATGTGTAGTCAATGTTCCAGAACACTATAACACACTTGCACATTATAAACATCACCAGCGCCAGTAATTCTCAAACACTGTCTCATTTATGCTGTCGGTTACCTACCATAAATAAAAACGAGTAAACAACCTAAAACCTCACGTAAATTCCGATGGACTTCCACTAGTTTAAGACCCTCTGCAAAAGTATCAATTCCGTTGAATTTTTTCTAATTTTCGGCTGGTATACTGTATGCATCTCAACTTAAGAGCTCGAAGTCGTTATTTTACTTTGATCTCGGGCAAAATAGGACGTTGTCTTTAACCCAAGTACTTGGTACTAGAGATATTAAATGAGATGAGCCTTCTTTTGTTAAAACAAAGGAAAAAGGCATCTTGGTATAACTTTGGGAAACACTGTAAGCAAAAAGATATGAGAAACCATCTTAAAAATCCAGTAGCTTTGTGAAAACTTTACGTAACATGTCGACACATTATCGTAACTTTGTGACTAGTTGTGACGAGCATATTTTTCCCTTAACAAAAATATATTTTTCATTATTTATCAATTTTATGTTTAATTCTTACCAGAATCATTTGTTATTGTATTCAAATAGAAGCTTTTGCGCACTCGATGTGTATTTTTTTAATAAAATCTATTTTACCCTTTCGTTAAAATTATTAAATTATGATAAGGTGGCGCGTTGGTAAATATCGACCTATTCAACGAAATTACACAGTAAACTTTTCCCATTAAGATTTTAAATTATAAGTAGTAATTAATTAAAACAAAATCTTGTGTATTACAAAAATACAGATTCGGGTCTAATCGCGTAAAAACTTAAAAAGGCACTAAATACTTTTTTTTTATCCCGACGTTAAAAAAAAAATCTTGTGTACTTTTCTTAGGAGGTATAAGGGCGTTTTTTTATTTTATTATTTAACTCTCAGAATACAGAAAGTAACAGAAGCCGTGATAGCGCCTAATACTGAAGCATCAAAAACTACTCAGATACATAGAGTAGTTTGACGCGCAGTCGATCAGTTACTATGGGGACGTCATAACGACTACATGTATTTACCGGTGTCAAATTAAATTAAATTATGCAGTTTTGTGTCCTTCGAACCTATAAAAATGCAGCGGGGCTAAAAACAAAACAGGATGGGATCACATTTCACGTTTAAGTAGCACATTCAGATATCGTCTTATTTATTAATCAATAAATTGTTCAGTTTGTAATTGTCATAGGGAATGATGCGTCCATATTGTTAGTGTTGTCAGTGTAAGAGTTTTGATTTTCCCTTCTTTTTATTACCTACTGAGGGCTTAAATTAAACGTTTTTATCTAAAACGTGTTTTATTCCTATTAGACCTCCTCTATTTCTTGAGATTATCAGGTACAGTCAGCGTCAAATAGGTATATCGCGACGAACAGACTGTTCATCATTACCTAAACAGCTAAAGAAATTAAACTTTATCTAAATGGGATTCTTGTCAGAATGCCAGTTGACCTGTCCTACGTTCATTCTGAAACGCCCCTTGTTTCATTGACATAATTATACAGGATGTAAACGAATTCGCGTAATTCCTTCAAACCACATAATCTATTAATGGTATAGATTAACCCCGCACGGGATTTAAGGTTACAGCTCATTAGAACCACGCGGCACCCGACCCGCACCGCCTCATCGCTCGGCGTCCACTCGTGTCAGCAGGTGGTCCACGGGTGGATGCCGCGTTATCACTAGTAAACGTCGCGTGGTCAACCAGAGGACCTCGCGTGGTCATTGAGTGGACATCGCGTGGTCAACCAGTGGACCTCACGTAGTCAACGAGTGGAAATCGCGGGGTCCACGAATTTCCGAGTAGTCTGCCAGGGATCTGGTACATTTACGCGAAAGACACTTGCGCGATTCCCTTTGCGCGACTACACATTATGCGTGAATGGAGTTTTGCGCGACTAGATATTTCCGCGACTAGACACTTGCGCGACTGGACGTTTCCGCGAATAGACTGTTACGCAAATCCAGTTGCTGAATGGGCATTGTGCATTTTTTTAAAATCTGTTAAGATATGAAAACCATTTCGAGGAATAAGGTTACTGATCACATCTCACTATTTAGAAATGGAAAATAATCATGGATTATTGGTATTTCGGGTTATATGTGAATGACCTTAATTTATCCTCTAAATGACGTCATTTCTGGCAGTATGGCAGTAATGCCTTTGCCTACTGCCCTACGATTTTAAATTAAAAATTGATAGACGTGGTCACGTGACGTGAATGTCATAAATAATAAACAATAAACATAACCTCAATCCTCAACAGAAATTCAACTTTTACTATTATAGTGTTTTATTGAGACGGTCAAGCAATAACGATGGAATATAGGAAGTGCTTTGTTCCTACCTGCAAGAACGACACTAAAAATAGTCCAAACAAAATGTTTGTTCGTGTTCGGTAACTGAACTTTCGGAAGGTTCCGCGAGTCAGCTTTGATAAAAGTATCACTCATGGCGATTGGTTGATCGGTAAATAATATGAAGGGCGTACGATCGAGATTAATTGCAATAGCGGCGTAACGTGGTATTTTGTTTGTTATGAATTAAAAGCAAGGAACTTAGTAATGTGAGGTTATTATTTCATTGATTTGACAGTTGACACTATTGACATTTGACATCACTGTTACAGTTTTTAGAATATGGATTGAGGCAAAGGCCCAAAGATTTTATGCCACTGATGACGTCATAGATCAGAAATGATATTGAATTTTAAATAATTAATAAAAAAATAATTACAATGAAAATAACAAAAATATTTAAAATGGTTTCTTAGATTACTCTATATTTACAAAATCTAAAATAAAAAATTGTGGTCAAGAATTTTGCTTCATCCCCATTACTGAATTTTCCGCGAAAGACATTGCGCGTATATACACTTCCGCAAAAGGACATTTGCGCGATAATTATTTCGCAAAGGACATTGGGCAAAATCCCAGAAACGAGATTCCATACCATCACGCCTGTATTCTTCGAAGGGTAGGACAGAGGTGTATACTAAGTATGTATATTATAAACCCATTCATCACTACGTTCATAAAGGCTAGTTTAAGTTGGTTAAAGTTATATTATCTCACACGTTTCCCCTCCAGAGGGTGGGGAGGTCAAAATCAAAATCCAAGATGGCGACTGTGAAATGTTACAAAATATGCGTTATGGGTGTCGTTTCCGCGGTTTTCGGGAGCGCTGAAGATGAAAATCAGGTCAAAGTAGAAATCCAAGATGGCGGCTGCAAAATTTTACAAAACATGCGTCATGGGTGTCGTTTCCGTGGTTTTCGGGGGTGCTGATGATGAAAATGAGGTCAACGTCAAAATCCAAGATGGCGGTTGTGAAATTTTACAAAATATGCGCCATGTATGTCGTGTCCGTGGTTTTTGGGGGCTCTGATGACGAAAATTAGGTCGAAGTAAAAATCCAAGATGGTGGTTGCGAAATTTTACAAAATATGCGTCATGGGTTTTGAGTCCGTGGTTTTCGGGGGCGCTGATGACGAAAATGAGGTCGAAGTAAAAATCCAAGATGGTTGTTGCGAAATTTTACAAAATATGCGTCATGGGTTTCGAGTCCGTGGTTTTCGGGGGCGCTGATGACGAAAATGAGGTCGAAGTCAAAATCCAAGATGGCGGCTGTGAAATTTTACAAAATAAGCGTCATGGGTGTCGTTTCCATAGTTTCCGGGGGTGCTGATGACGAAAATGAGCTCAAAATCAAAATCCGAGATGGCGGCTGCGAAATTTTACAAAATAAGTATGCGTCATGGGCAAAATCTTACAGCCGTCATCTTGGATATTGACTTCGACCTCATTTTCGTCACCAGCGCCCCTGAAAACCACGGAAACGACACCCATGACGCATATTTTGTAGAATTTCACAGCCACGTTACTTAGTTGATGTAGTGAGCGCACATCCATACAAATTCATATAAAGAATACGAATCGCACGAGGCGAGGCAGTGCGGGTCGGGTGCCGGGTGGGTCTAATGAGCTGTAACCTTTAGATTGAATAAAATTTTCAAAAAAAAAACCTTTTTTTATTTCATTGAAAATTTCGATGCCATGCATAAATTAATGAAGGCACGGCAACACAGCTGACGGGCACGACTAGCCTGATATCGCTCCACGCAGTCAGTTAACTTGGAACGCTAAAATTACTCAGATACAGAATACCATGGTTCATTTTTTGAAAACTTTTTTTTTTATTCTGAAAAAATCCCATCCATGCATGGTCAATCAGTGTCAGATCACGCGGTTTGAAGGAATTACATGAATTCGTTAACACCCTGTAGTTTTGTTCGGATCATTTTGAACAGTCTGTTCGTCCCTATATATTTGACGCTGACTGTACCTACTCAGATATAAAATATTGCTTATATAGAAAAGCACAATTTTGATTTTATTAGTATCTTACCTCCAATACTCAACGTTTTCCCCAAAAACGGGTAAACAATGTCTGAGCTAGCAACATTACGCGGGTGGGAAGTGAGACGGGCGCGGGACGCATGCTTTGATTTTGGACACAGCGTACGGCTTGCAATTACTGTTCAACGCGGATTCTGTTTCTTTCTGTATTCTGAGATTTAACTATCACTCACGACAACGAAAATGAGCGAATGAATGAATGATTTTTGCGAACTCTGGTTGCTTGGTAACAATGTAACAACACGGCTACGTAAATTGGAAACCAAATGTTAGTGTCGGCTCTTCCCCATTTTTAGTTGTTGCGACTGATAAACACGGAACCTCGACGATTATCTCGTCGTCGTGTTTCGAGAATAAATCAGTGTCGACGCTAAATGTCGATACGGTTACGGTAAATGTCGATACGTTTACGTTATTTTCGCAAAAATGGTTATATGGGGCCGAAGAGTGCGCGCGGACGCACGCGTATGCGCCTGGCATCCGCATGCGTCGCAGCGGCATAGCAGCATGGTGGCAGCTGGTTGGCTGCGTTTGGCCGTCGCCGCTAAAACGTATCACTGTCTTGATCATATCTACTGTGGTCGCCGCCGCTACTAATTTTATTATACTTAATTATTATGTGTCAACTCTCTTTATTGCTTTGTAAATTGCGCTTCCATTCGCTCCGCTGCGTTTTGCCAGGTATGAATCGTAAATTAGAAACAATGTGACCACCTAAAAGTTAAGCAAATATTTAATTAATTAATGAAATATTAGAACGTACTAGAAATAATTATATGCAGTAGTGCTGTATAAAGAAGGATATCGTCCAGGGTAAGTCTCCTTGCATTTTCCAATTCGAGAAACTGAAGAGCGGTAATTTCTGCAATGAAACGACATTTTAGTCTCAAGGACTGTCTTAAGAATTAAATTCTTAAGAAAACTTATTTCGTGAATTACATATTAACGAACAACGTTGGTCATTTACGTCTAGGTACCTACTTGAACAATATAAGTAAGTACACACATCAAAAAAAGTTTGCGATCACTTTGAAAAATCGAAATCTTTTTTGTTACAGTAGATTATATTATGATTTCTTCTTCTTTTTAGATTCTTTAAACACGAGTTTTCTTTGTCAAGAAAACACACAACAAAGAGTTTTTCTTGATAAAGTTCAATTTAAAATATTATATCAGCTTATTTATGCTAGTGATCGCAAACTTTTTTTGATGTGTGTAGGTACGGCTTAACACTAAATTCACCAAAATACTTATACCTTGGTGACTTTGAGAAGAATCATCACAATAGGGTATTTGACTACTATTAAAAATTTACAACAATTTGGTATTATTTTAAAGAAAGTATAGAAAGAAAATGGTATGTGAAAAAAAAAACCGGCCAAGTGCGAGCCGAACTCACGCACGAAGGGTTCCGTACCATTATCTATAAAAACGGCAAAAAAAAAACACGTTTGTTGTATGGGAGCCCCCTTAAATATTTATTTTATTCTGTTTTTTAGTACCTATTTGTTATTATAGAAATACATAACTTGTGAAAATTTCAACTGTCTAACTATCACGATTCATGAGATACAGCCTGGTGATGGACGGACGGACAGCGGAGTCTTAGTAGGGTCCCGTTTTACCCTTTGTGTACGGAACCCTAAAAACAATGAAAAACTGGAGGAGAGACACGCTTTCGAGGTTTGTGGAGAGGGTATTTTCTGTCCTTGTCACACGAAACGGAATATTGTATAGAGTGATGTCAAGTCACTATGAAGTTTTTAAGTTGTGACGTCAGTTTTAAGAAGTGCTGTCTCTGTCTCGCGAACAATTTAAAATCGTTTATAACTTGGGCATTTTATTAAATGTTTTATTGGTTATTTCACTGTTGCTTAATATTTTCATAATACCCCCGAGATTTGTAATAAAAAAAGTCAAATAGGTACCCTATTGTGACTGACGCTAGACGCCAGTAAAACGTTCACGCGACTTTTTTTTTCTCTTTATTATTTTAAGGAACTTTTGAATAAACATCGATGTCAGTTCGATCGTATCCTTAACTACACTTGGGAGCAAAGAAATCGAGCCACTCCTTTTTTCACGTGTCCTGGTTATTAGTTTTCATGAATTACTTATATAATTCTAAGTTGACAAAAAACGACTCTCATTGTAAAGGTAATCAAATAACCTTTTAGGCGATATATGTTTAGAATTGCATGAACATGAAAAATAGAAGTGGCTCGATTTATTTGCTCCCAAGAATATTATAAACCTTACAAAATTGTATATTCCTTATTTAACTGAAACCAGATTGTAAATTATTTTAGCATCTTTGGACAATGGTTTTGCCTGGTTTTGCTAAAATGTTTAGGAAGATAATTATAATATAATATGTTAGTTATAGATAGATATTATTATATAACTAACAAAAAAATGAAAACATTTATTAAGTATTCTATTTCCCTCAACTTGGTTCTTGAAATCTTGACACACTTTAAGAATAAGATTAAGAGATGTTGTACATCTTCCACTTTCCCGCAAATTTCACAATTAGAAGAATTGACTTTTTTATTAAAAACGCAAATGCTTGATGCTCAAGCGGGCACCGGCGCGGGCGGCGCGGTCTTTTTGGCCTCTATGTACGTTGGTAATATAGGATTCCTTTTGCACTATCGTTCGCGGTCAAATTGACCGGCCCGGCCCGCCCCGCCGTGTGTTTCGCACCTAAATGATAAAAATTACATGGGCAAGATATTAATGATATTGGTCTCAATTTACTCGAATTAGAATTCGCTGCAGCTTTTAGAATTGTAAAATTATTTTGATGTTGCGCCATGCGCCATTGGTGTGGAATATAGCCAGGAGCAAATATTATGTTGTAAATATACAACAGAAATGTTTTACCTATATCCGGAAGATTGTAAATCTTAGAATACGTGACTTCTTCGCTTCCAGGCGCTGTGTCCTTCTTCTTTATACACGCTTCAAGTTCCTCCATAGTAGGTAAATGGAGATTCCAGTAAAGAGTAGGATGATACAAACATCGCCACTTGGACTGAATCAGGGGCTACGTTACAAAAAAGATAAGTAGAACCTTTTTTTCTAAGGACATACATAATGTCTAGACTGCCTATAACCCTTGATCTATCTCATTTGACGCCACATCTCAGAGGAAAAAGTTTTCTCGTCGCTGGATTCTCAAAAATTCTGCCAGTGTTTTGATTTGGCTTGTTCGATCATCCGATGAGCTCTAAAAGTACTCGTCTTCCAACACGGCGAGGTTGCGAGGAGATTGCGCCTAAAGATTTTTAAGGCAAGTCTTCTTCCGGCTACTGCTTTCGAATTTAGAATTCCAACATGTTTTTGGTACAAAATTTCTGTCCGTCTCACAGTCTACCCATACCTGCATACCTTCCTCAATATATCGTTTTAATCTTTTCGCTGAAATAATGTTAAAATCGCATTTAAACAAATCCTTAATCTCTTCGATATCCATCTCAATATCCATTTGTTTTACCATTCCGTAACATAGGCTGATTTCAGATATTATTTGGCATCTTAATCCCAAGTCCAAGATTTCTTTACACTGTACCTAATACATATTTGCGTTTTTTTTTTATCATTGAATGAAATAAGAACTTTGTAAATGCTTCTATATTAATTTCTGGAAATATCTTGGATGTTATGTCTTTTTAGTAATTTTGCCAGGGCAATTTGTTTTGGAAGCGTCACTGACTATGTTCAAAGATCCTTCTTCTTTCTCCATTTCAACTTCTTCCTGCTCAATCTCTGCTTAATTATCACCACAATCACTAACTTTAGGCAAACTTATACTACGTCGCGCGCAATAAATTGTTCACGTACCTTAAATGGGAAGAGTTTCTCCATGCTTCATAATTAAACTCAACGGTGCTAGATTCTTCCTCAATGAGTCCTTTATCCACTGGAAATCCGGGCTGAAACATAATTGATTATTACCATCGCATATTATGTGTTTGAGAATTTGCAATAAACAATAGAATCTTCACGATTGTTATTCTTGAAGGGAACACACATTTAATTTATGTGAGGTCTTTAATACCTACTTGCGAGAATATACAAGGTTAGTCGGAAAGGGGGTAATAATCCGAAAGGGTGTTACATTACAGTACCTTTAATAATGAATAACTTGAAATTTTGAAAAAACTAAAACAAAAATCATTTTGCATCGAAATAAAAATGATCGAATTTTAAAATGTTAACGTGTTTCAAAACCAGTCATCAGATGAGGAACATCATTGCTTTAAGCGGCCCGCGGATTAGTACCTACTCCCTTTCCGATTAACCTTGTAGGTAGGTAGGTATATGTAAGACACGCAAAGGGCCGGTTTTAAAAACAGAAAGTTTCGTGTTTCCGACCCTGGAACTGTGACTAAGAATTTACTGACAAAAAATCCAATCACACTTTATTCGATCTGAGTCGAACATAGGTCTTCTCTCTCTCTCTTGATTTCATCTCTTCGGTTTCACGCTCGGCAGCTGTGCTAACGACCGCGACACCGAAGAGATGGTATCTATTAGCAAAAAAAAAGTTTTGTTAATAACTTACCTCTCGCAATGTTAACATTCTCAAATTATTCATCACTGGATCATATGGCACTAAATTAAAATCCCTGAAATGTTATTCAAATTATGCTTAGAACGTGAATCAACTGAAAAACTTAGTTCGTTATACCGAGTTCTTGTCAATCATCAATGTCGCTCTGAAGTGGGCCGCTTAGGTAGGCCGATACGCCATGGATTAAGAGGAAGGTTTGCGAGCGTGAGAACTTATTTTTGAACCCACACTTCGACATTTCTACTAATACAGCTGCATCACACAATGTAGTGTACACATACCGAAAAACAAAAGCGAACCGAAGGTTTGTTTTGTGGCGCGCCGGGTTAAATAAACCTTCAGTGCGCGTTCGCTTCTGAAGGACTAGTAAATATGTTGCAAAAAACGCGCAATGTATAAGCTATTTATTCACCGCACCGGGAGGCACGCGTTCCCATAGTATTGGTGTCGTGAACAAAGGGTGGGGTCACAGTGTAATCGGTATTGACAGATTTAAACTTAGAATAATTATTACTGTAATATATTATTGTTGATTTTCTGTGTTTCTGTTTTCGAATATAATGACACAAAATTTTTGTTTGGGAATATTTTAGGATATGTAAATATTGCGAGGGAAGATAAAAGCCAACATAAAAATTAAAACGAGATAATGTGTGATTGATTTGTAATGAAAAACAGTTAATATATATAACTAAATTACTGGGTATAGTAACATTTTTTTCTCAGTTTGATATTTTAAAATTGTATTTTATTATAAAAAAATATAGGTACATCTTAGTACCTACATACAAAAATTAATGCTTGATAAAATTATTTTCTTTAATTCATTTATTTATTGCTTGGCGCTTGGGGCTGCTGACATCAGATAAAACATTTTCGCTGTTCCGTTTCTTTGATTTTCTTTCAGATTCTCGTTTTTTAATTGCACCAATCAAATAATTGGGCTCATTTATTTCCATTTTACTGTCTAATCTTGAATCTGTTATTTCCGGAAGCATACAATCAAGATAAAACTTTTGTAATTTTCTTTACGTTTTCCCATTTCTATATAAAATAGTAATAATATGCAGAAAAATATATTAACAAGAAATAGAGAACCCTTTAGCTGACAAGCTATCAAACGTCAAAATTGGCAAGTCTTGGTAACTTATTATTTTTCGTTTTCATCCAGTTCAATTGATTAAAAGTTTAATTAAAAAATGTTGCCGACTTTGTCAATTACAAGAAAGAAATATTATCCATTTTTTTTATCGAGTTATTATTAATCCTGTCATTCAGTAAACAATTTAGCTCGAATGAAAAATGCAAAAAAAAGTTGGAGATACCAGTATTTCACGGAAAATTTAATCAGTGGATACCGTTCAAAGACCTTTTCACGGAGGCCATCCATAACAATACATCCTTATCAAATGCGCAGAAAATGCATAAGCTTCTTGAATAGCTCATGAACAAAATGTCATACTAAATGTACGGAAGTAGGTAAAATCAAAATTCTCGATACATGGCGGTTATTTTATCAAAAATATTTATGTTATTTTAGTGACTAGGCGCCCTAGTTTTGATATTAGCCATAAGTTCTGAAATATTTCCTAAACTGACGGAATAATCGCCTGTTGACACTTAACGATTCCACCCTGTATAAAATTCACAATATATTCGGACACAGTGTCCAAATTGACATATTTTGATTTTAATATTTTTTTCACTGATGATTCGGACACCAATAAAAAAAGCTGTTTTGTACAGTCAGATAAAAAAACTTTCAACGATACCTTAATAATTGTGGAAATCCGTCCTCCGCCCAGCCTATAGTTATAAAAAACAGTTTTTAACCGGATTAATACATAGATGATACGCGCCTTGGCAGTCGTATTCCTTGAAACCCACCAACGATGAAACATAAGAGCACGAAGGATTCGTAATAAATTATATCGATAGACGTTTTAAAATTCAACTGTTGTTTATTTATTAAAACTACCAGGAAAGCAGAAATGAATTGGAACTAGGTGCTTAAGCGACTTACCTCCGGTTTCTGAATTAAATTCAAAATAAGTAGTATTTGAGTACGGAGTTGTCAAAAAATGCTTTAAAATCCGTAATTTTTTTGACAATTCTGTACTCAAATGTTACTTAAGTACTGCTTATCCTAGAATTCTCAATTCAGAAACCGGAGCTAAGTCGCTTAAGCACCTAGTTGCAGTTCATTTCTACTTTCCTAGTAGTTTTAATAAATAAACAATAAGGGCAGCTGAATTTTAAAACGTCTATCGATATAAATTCACTATGAATCCTTCATGCTCTTCTCTATATTTCATCGTTCGTGCGTTTCGAAGAATACTTTTGGTGCAGTTCAAAGTGGTGAGTCCACAAAGTTATTTATTACCGAAAGATGCCACCTTAAAGCCACAAATAGTTTTGTAACGCTTTTTTTGCCACATTTTAAAACTTTTTTATCTGACTGTACTAAAAAGCTTCAATAATTTGATGGTGTCCGAATATTCAGTGAAAAAAATATTGAAATTAAAATGTGTCAATTCGGTCACTGTCCGAGTCGTCTGTCTTATTGTTCGAAGAGTGAAAAAATGCAGTCATGTCACGACACTCGCAACTCACCCTTATGCCTTGTGCGTAGATGTTTTGAGAGCTCGGCTCGAATTACAAACGGACGTGCTGTCACCTTGGATTCTAGGATGGCACTGAAAATTTTTCGCGTGCGTACTCTTTTATAAAACAAATTACGGGAGAGTATTGCTCCATACTAAAATGTATGGGGAACGGAAAACAATTTCCGTAAAAAATTAACAATTTTGAGACGTAGATTACTCTCATTTGGTTTGATTTATTAAAATAATAAAACGGTAGACGTGTTATTCATACTTTCGTGTCACGATTGAACTAAATAGATTTTTATATATTTCTTTAAAATTAAGTAAATTCTGCAAATAGAAAAGGTCGATTTAGATGTTTTTGAGGGAATTTAACATTTTTTTTTCTCGAAATTAATGATGATTTCGCAAATATCTCGCGGTGAAACTGTTGGCACATCTATTAAGGTTCTTCATTATTTTTTTTACGTAATTCCATGCAGAGAGTTTATAGAAATTTCGAAAACAGTAAGTGCCTTTTCAGGTGTTTCTTAAGGACTCTCCTCTTAAACACTATAGATTATAATAATAACTATAGAACCGAAACTCGTGGTAAGGTTACGATAGTGGGCTACCGTCTCGCGTTGGCTCAACCAACAAGTCAGTCAAGTTAAGTTCCGTGCTCAAATGAGGGCGAAATATCCCCTTTAGATATTAGGATGAAACAACTGGCCACTTCGTAAAACTTGCTTTGGGTTAATCTTCCTATTGCCATTTCAAGAAGTGGACATCTCGTCCGTGGACCCGATTTTATGCGGGCGAGATGTTCCTTACCCCCGGCGTTTGGGGCACGCGCAAATGAGTTTCGCTTCTATGAGGTATCTATTTATTCTTATGGTTATACCTACCCCTAAAATGTGCAGCCATATGCGTCGAGTTTAGAGCAACATTGATCTTTGACGCAGATTTATTCAATAACTTATAAATGACACGGATTTGCCAGGGCACCTAGACATTCAGTCACATAGTGTAGATTGGAAGCAATTTCATATTGGGAAAGGGTTAGATAACAAAGATTTTTAGTAGACATTTAAGTGATAGTTATAATGTTAGGATTCTACCTATATCTTCGGGTACCTACTGTTATATTATGGATAGGTCTTACCGACAATACGTGAATGGTAACTTTGCATCGGCCACAGAATTGATCACGTACGTGGCAGTTATGGCGGCTATGCCACAGCAGTTGATGGCGCGCATTATAGTATGTATACACATTGCTATGCCAATGCCTGTTATATAGAAATAAATTATGTTAAGTAAACGTATCTCCATTAAATAGTCTTATGATAAAGGAGGAACAAGTTTCGTCAGGATAAGCCTAAGAACATGAACTTCTTTCCTGAATAGCCATAGCAAAAGAAGAAGAAAGCAGAACCAAACCAAATGAAAGCAGACTTCATGAAGATGGCAATCACAGGCGTTTAGAGTTCCTTTTGTGGTCCAATTTTAATGAGTCATGACGGGAAAGTGCTATTAAACATTGCAAGAAGCAATAACTTAAAGGAGACTTGGTTAAGTTACCTATTCAGGTCAGGTCGTGTTAGATTTCATGGTCTTCCCTTAATTTAGGACATTAGGTTTTTGGTGACATTCAATTCTTATTAATGACCTTATCGATTTGTGGTACAGATCAATATTTTTTCGCATTTTTGTTGTTTTGATGATACCCAGCTAACCAGATGACCAGAGTCTTAAAAATCTATGTAGGGATGCAGTATTTTTTACTTTTTAAAGTAAAATGAAAACTCTTTTACAATATTTTAAGTATTCCATTTGTGTGACCCATTGAAATGGAACTGTTATATCGCTATCCCAAAATCGGCACTGCAGTCGGTCCAGGTAATACTCAGTAATATCAAGATATTATTGGCAGCCATAAAAAGCTAGGTTGAGAATTAGTCATAGATACACAATTTTCTTACCATCTAGCATAGGAACAATTCGGAAAGCACGGCCTGGCCCGCTAATACTCCACTGACCAAGGTACACTTCAAAATGCCGCAGTGGGTTTGCAAGAAATACGACAGAGGCGACCAGGAACATCATAAAAACAACTAAAAATAAATCAAAATTTTCGGATTAGTAAGTTCCGAATCTAAGAACGTATAATTTTATCAAATGATGTGTCAGTAGCTGGCAGCACAGGGTAACGTTTAGAAGATAAAGAAGGGTAAAAGACGTAAACAAGACGTTGGAAAAAAAACCGCAAATTAAGTTTGTCATGTAGTAATTCCAATTTACGGGTATAAAACAGCACGGAACCCTTAGCGCGCTAGTTTTACTCGCACTCGTCCGGTTTCTTACGAAAAGAAAGAAAAAGAAACGAAACGCTGGGAGCCAATACTCGTGGATTTTATATTCTAACGAAGTGGAGAAATATCGGTAAAACATGGTTGATATTGAGTGATCTTCATTTTCAGTATTCTTCTTCTGATTTCAAATGAGATATTTATTCAGTGCCTGCGCTCGATATGCAACGAGTACTCAAGTATAATGTAAAGTGATTTGTAACTCAAAGGACAATGGGCGTTCTGGCCCATCAGCGGCCATCAATGAAACTAGTATCATTTGAAAGGCGAGTGCTTTTAGAACAAATATTGTTCAAGGAGTACGGTTAAATATTATTTGGGAAAAAAGATACAGGCAAAATACTATTTTAATGAATTATCATATTTTTTTCATGCTGCAATGTTTGTTATAATGATAAAACATACGAAAAATCATTGCATTTTGTTTACTTTATTGACGTGTGCATCAATAAATAATCTTAATAAAATATTAGGCTTAAATGTAAATGTAAAATACTTATTTGTCAATAACCTTAGCGGTAAGGGCCACTGCAGACACGATACTTTTAGCATCGGCGATCGACGATTTAATCGCTTTTTGGTCGCTGGATGCCGCGACTGAACACTTCACTCCGCACACAAACGAGTCTCCTAAACGCGATGCAAACGCAAAATCGCCGATCGCTGATGCTAAAAGCATCGTCTCTGTTGTGGCCCCAAGCGCACTCCGGGTTGCTGCGCCCACATAAGGTGGGCAAGAAACCAAGAGGAAGAAATTCTTTTGGCAGCTGATTTTTTAAATGAATTAATCGGTGATGATGATTAAAGCCCAATCATTAATGTAGTTATTAAGTTAATCACTATATTGCATTAATTGTAATCTGGTAGACATGTGTTCATTTCAATAAATCAACGTATTTAATAAACCTTCAGGTTTATTTAACCTATCATTATCTTATATTTGTATATTACGTATATAATAATATCATTATTATATGCTTAAATTCATTATTACATCAATGTAACATCATCACAAGGTGTACAAAATATTGTATGAATCTCAGATTATAAAACAAAAGGCAGATAGACTGTACTGAACCATAATGTGAGGCACGTCTGTAGACATGTGTGCATGACAGCACTATAAGAACACGTTGCCTCTTTGTGCGTGTACGGTTGCCATGATAATGACAAAATTCCCATTATATTTCATTACTTATAATTAAATAAACAATTTACTGTCTCCGAAAAATGCAGATACATACAGAGTTATACATATGTATATGTATAAAGTGAATCTCTGCTGTTGAGTCAGATTGTATTTTAATGCAAGTACCTACTTTAGAAATTTACTAATCTCAGATTACAGAATAGAAGATGATAAATAGAAATATTTTGTGGATTTATGGCAGTCATTTAGTATAGTCGTGAATGGTTGTAATTATGTTTTTGATAGCTATATTTACTTTATGTTGGCAAATCGACTGACGTACATGATTATTATTAGAGACAGACAATACATTAAGTAGTTTTAGTTACGAAGACACATACAAACGGACACACATACCTACAAACATACCAACCAAAAAACGCGATAAATAAAACACTATAATCGAAATAAATATTTTTGTAAATCGTTATTCCTGTATTCTTTACTTATTTCCTAACTTAGGGGGTAAATGGTTTCAATATAAACAAGCAACACCGAATGATTTTTGTTAAGGTTTTGTGTTCCAAGATGTCACTAATAATAATCACGTAAAATAATATCCAAATAGATAAATAATCAATAAAACCTATGAAAAGATACTCCACCTTCTTTATTTTGTTTTTAGGAACAGTTTTTGCAATGTTTATAAACGCAAGATGGCATTACTATCATAAATATTAAAATTATCGATGACGTCCTAACAATGCGGCGCTTCGTGTCATACTGACTCGAGATTGTATTCGCTTTTGAATTTGTATTTGCTTTTTTGGCCGCACTCACGTTGTTCCTGTCACTCTATCTGCCTTCTGTTTTATAATCTGAGGTATGAATGATACAAACTGTGATAATTCCTTTAAATGATTTAATTCGATATTTTTTTTAATATAATCCACCTATGATAACTTTTTATCCAAGGAAGTTACAGAAACAATCTTTTGTAGTCTTATTGTATACATAATTGCCTACTAGAAAGTAAATAGTACAGAAGTGGCCGCCGATGGGACAAGCCCCATACAATTTTGCCCATTGTCCTTTAATAAAAAAAAGGTCAGAAAAGTATTTCTTGATTATAATTATTATCGACAAAACGGAACGTGTTTGCCATAAACAAAGCGCCAGTCATCAATATAGAGTCGATTTATTTATCTAAACAATAGGAGAATTGAGGAGAATACATTTTTTTTAAATTTTGGTGGTTTTTGAGATATTTTTGTTTGATAAAGGACATTTAATATTTTATAAAATTCGATACACAATGACAAACACGCGAGAATTAGCCCCCAGAGATTTAACAACTGACTGATGTCTGTCGATATACCGCAGCAATATTATCAAAGCTGCTGTATTAAAATAAAAAAGAAATTAAAAAAAAAAAACGCGGCCGATTTCATGCCAGACCATGCGGTGTAGGGTTACGTAGTCAGTCTATGTATATGCCCCCGTACTTGTAAAAGATTGTCATTTTTAAACACTGAAAAAATTATGCTTGTCCTTGTCATTTGTATACCAATGAATAGAGATGGCAATATACTTAAAACCATTTTAGTAAAACAACCCTTAACCAACGTTTACAAGAGTGAAGATATTTTAGTCAAACGTAATATGATGTTATTTTTGCATTTGATAGTGATATTGTATACAGTTTGTATAAACTTTTAATAGACCCACTACTTGTCATAAGTTATAACTTTGACTCGTATACTAGTAGAACAGCACCTACAGTCGCACAGTCGCGTATAGATATTATGTTTCTCACAATATTACTTAATTATTTAAGAGTTATTATAATTTAACAAGATACGTAAAAAGAACTTACAGACGCCGCCTGTGAGTGCTGAGGATGCTACTCGACAGTGCATGGTCATCAGAGCGCCGAGCGCAAGCGAACCGAAGCGCATGCGACGCCGGCCGCGCATGCGCTGGCGCGTGCTAAGCACCCTCGTTGTCATGTCCGGGATGTGCGTCGTCGACCACACCACCGACCACTGACTCTGCTAAAACTCACCCATAACACAACCACGTTAATTGTGGGAGTCGTACGGTCCTATTGTGTCAGTAGATATTGATGGACTGATGGCTTTCGTTGAATAATATTTTGAACACAATTGATCTGAGCGTGTACGGATACCTTTGCAGCACGTGAACACAGCAAGGATATACCTAAGCAGGCTACGTAATACAAACGAGGTGTTGTCGGTAAGTATAAAGCGCCAAATCTACTAAAAAGTTTTACTGCGCAAGTTGATTTCTGCAACTGACTTTTAAGCTGTGGATACAACCGCAGCAAATCGACTTCTGTAACGGTGGATCCACACAGCCCGGCGGCGTGAGCCGTGCCGCCGGCTTTGTGAGCGGCAGTCGCAACAAAGCCGGCGGCCATGTTGTCGCAGAGGCCGCCGGCAGCGGGGGAACAGTTCGTTCGCGGCTTTCAATTAGAGTGTCGTTTGTTTTTGATAACTGCGAATATCGATTCAGAGCCGCGCTTGCCGGCGCCTACGCGGCTTCTCTGGCGGCTTTGCTTATGGTTAAGCCGCCGGCAGTGCCGTCGCGCCGGGCTGTGTGGATCCCAGCAATAAATATAAGAGTAATCCGAAGACGAATATTTAAATTAATAACATGGATGCCATGCCACACCGTGCGACAACCTTGTTATATTCATGTTCAGATCAGTTGTTAGATTAGTTTGACCGCGTACATGCTTTTTGTGTCCGCAGTCAGATTGATTATATTCGAGAGGTATCCGTGATCAGATCGGATTAGAGCTGGAGTCCTCAAACGTACGAATAAATGAATGTTCATACCACGTCTCTGTCATATGTAAGTATTGTTTCCGTTGACTGGTCGTATGGGTTACCCCTCCCAGGTAACGACATGTTTACGGGTAATTTGTAATTCTATTAGAAAATGTAAATTGAAAAAACAATCTATAATTTTGTTTGTTGTACTTGTTGCATTATTTGATGTGAAATATGTCAGAATGTCAGTGTCAAGAAGTTTACCTATTTTTTGGTCGGTGTCTCTGGTAATGTACCTAAGCAGGTCATAGAAGTAATAAGTACTACGCCTCGTTCGTATGTCATTAATATGTATCGTGGTGGCAAGGACTTTTAAAGAACAGGACTGAGCCCGTGACTGAGCTCTTGGTAATTTTGTTGCCGTCATGATTATACACCGTGTCCCAGAAAGTAGTGTCAAGTGGAAGTCCAGAGGTAGAGCACCCTTAGAGCTACCTGAATCACGCCCATGTATGTTCAGCGATTTTTTGTAGTTTTCGTTTTCGAGTTATGATTTCTGTTCATGTTTTATCCAAACTCCGACTTTAATGACATTTTTACCATAGTGACATTATTAGATGAATAGAACACGCATTTGTCTCAACTATTCATGAAACATAGTGTCTATCAAAAATGTCATTGAAGTCAGAGTTTGGTTAAAAACATGAAAAGAAATAATAACTCGAAAACTACAAAAATCGCGGAACATATCTATATCTACATGGGGGTGATTCGGGTACCGCTAAGGATGCTCTACCTCTGGACTTCCGTTTGACACTACTTTTTGGGACACCCTGTATAAAATAGTCTTTATATTCAGTACACAAGATTATTGTGTTGCATCAGCCAGTGTTGTTTCACGTGAACTTAATTTAATGTTTTTTTTACAATCTAATATAATAACTAAATACCTACTAAATATTTTGGTGTTCGTTTGTTTTTTCATGCTTCTAGTTTTACTCATGGTAGGTGAAACATATTATTAAACTATGATTTTACTCTCTCCCAATAAATAGTTAAATCAACCTGAGAACTCGGCCATATTAATTTATGAGAGATATTAATAAAAAAAAGTGTTCGAGATTATTCGTTTATTATTATAATAATTTACATCCACGTTTTTATAAAAAGTTCTATTCTTTCGAGTCTTTATAATGTTAATTCATAACATTCCGCCATCACTGATTACATAATATCATTTTTATTATCAGCAAAAGTTGGAACAAACCTCCCGCTTACGAAATTAACAGTGGTCTTGAGCTTAGAACTAAATACTTTGTACAAACATAAGTTTCAACGAGTAAGGCCGACCAGAAATTTGAAAAATACCATCAAAATGTTTGTAAACGTTCCCGCTTATTTTTTAACGTGCAATACAAAGTTTCGTGCGAAGTCAACGAAGGTTAGCTGGAATGTTTGCACATGATATCTGGCGTTAGCTTTGCCACAGTAGTGTGTTTTTAGAGCAGGTCGTACAAGGCGTGGTGTTATGGCGGCGGCGGCGCTGCAGGCTGCGGCGCCTCCTGCGGCAGAGTGAAGTTGGTGAGCAGGTCGCGTACTGCTGGCCACAGCGTGCACTCCGCGTGAGATTGATTGAACTCGTTGAACCTAGAAACATTTTCATTGTCACTACAACGGACTCAAAAAGAGTTGTAGAAAAGTTAAGAATGAAAGATCTTCTTTACCTGATCAGTTTCCTTATTTGAAAATGTCAGGGTTTAAAGGACAAGACCTCTAACTAATTAAATTTGAATCTATTATTTATTTAACCATTTTTCTGCATCTATGAGAGAAATACAGAAACAAAATGTTGTTCCTTCTTTCTTAGCCTAATAAATTTCCAATCAATTTTTATTAAAATTTAAAACAATAAAATAGTGTACAAAAATGTATTACAAACTTATTTACCTTTTTCGTCTATTTATTTTCAAATTCATGTTTTTAGATTTTATTATACTCTATGGAGTTTCCTAAAAATACATTGTTAGAAAAATAAACAAATATTTGTAAAAACTCTAACACCATTTCGTCGCTTCACTTTATTATAATATAGACAGAGCATCTAATCAGTCCGAGAACAATGGTCGAAATGAACAACGCTAGTATGTCCACGCATTACAATATTTTGCGCACTAACACCCTTTCTTATATCGCCAGTAATGGTTGGTTGAATCTGCGTGTATCGTTTCATTGTGCGAAGCTTAGTGACGATAGACGCAGGTGCAGACCCAGCACACTAGTTTGAACTTGATATGACGTACCTTTTAAGATGCAGGCTGACGGCGATTAGATGAGGCTGTGCGTTTTGTTTGTCGGCTAGTTGCGTCACATTCATCTGCATATCGTATACCAGCGGTAGCACGAGCTGCGTATCGCCTCGGGTCAGGCAGATCTGAAGAGATTTATATACAGTCACAATTTGTTAAAATTAAATGCAAGTCTCTTCTTGTTCGGTTTGGCGTTAAGAATCTCGGCTTTTGTCAGGTTTCACTTTGCCAAATTGGGTTTGGTTTTTGTCCTTGTCGTGTTACTATGCAGGCACGCGAGAGAGATTGGTAATTTTTAACCGACTTCAAAAAGGAGGAGGTTCTCAATTCGGTTGTATTTTTTTTTTTATTATTTTTTATGTGTGTTACCTCATATCTCCGTCATTTATGAACCGATTTGAAAAATTCTTGTTTTGTTCGAAAGGGTATACTTCCCGATTGGTCCCATTTAAATTTTGTTATGATTAGACCATGAACTTCAGAGATATGGAACGGAACTCCTCATCGGATCAAAGCAAAATTCTCAAATTACTAATATTGCTTTGTTTATATTTGTTGTTGGGAACTGACTACTTGAAAAGAGGAGGGGGTGCTTGTCCCCCCCTCCCCCCCTTTGGAATGTTTTCATTATATCGTGTAAGGTATCATTTGAAAGGACTTTTTATGCCCGACTACGTCAAAGCCAAAAAGAAGGGTTATGAAGGAGGGGGTTAAAATTATGACACTAAAACGTATTCAATAAAAAATAAACTTTAAAAAAAAGTAAAAACCGACTTCAAAGAAATACTAAAAGGAGTAAAATAATCACCATAATATAAAATTAACAGTTTCAGAAGTCGGTGCAACTCTACACTGAAGCAAATAGAAGCCACCGACTTCTGAAACTGTTAATTTTATATTATGGTGATTATTTTACTCCTTTTAGTATTTCTTTGAAGTCGGTTTTTACTTTTTTTTAAAGTTTATTTTTTATTAGGGTTCCGTACATACGGAACCCTAAAAATTACACATTTGGGTACATACCCAAAGGGTAAAACGGGACCCTATTACTAAGGCTCCGCTGTCCGTCTGTCCGTTTGTCACCAGGCTGTATCTCATGAACCGTGATAGTTAAACAGTTGAAATTTTCACAGATGATGTATTTCTGTTGCCGCTATAACAACAAATACTAAAAAAACAGAATAAAATATATATTTAAGGGGGCTCCCATACAACAAACGTGATTTTTTTGCTCGATATTGATAACGGCAACAGGTAGACGCTTGAAATATTCACAGAATATTTAGTTATATGTATATTTACTTTAAAAATAAATATTTAAATTAAAATAAAACAAATATTTAAGGGGGGCTCCCATACAACAGACATGATTTTTTTGCCGTTTTTATAGATGGTACGGAACCCTTCGTGCGCAAGTCCGACTCGCACTCGGCCGGTTTTTTTTGTATTATATTGTTTACCTATAATTTTCGGAAGTTAATACACAGACGGCACCGTTCTTAGTTGGGATGCATTGAAAGACCCTCCAAGCGTGGCTGTGCTTAACACATTCGAGTCCACCATACTTTTCATAGAGCTCATACGCCACGCCGCCATACATATGGTTAGTGAACCTTCCAGGAGGGTTCCTCGGCATTACGTTTGCGTTAAGAGTGAACCCTCGAGGAGGATTCCTGGCAAGGTTAAAAACCGTGAAAAATACGATACTACGTCGTAAAATAGGCGTTTGCTTGTTTCATGGCGGTGAATTTTCCAAGAAAAACCTACACTTAAAATGAGCCTTCCACGAGGGCACCCGGCATAGCGAATGCGACTTCAGGATGCCCTCCTGGAAGGCGCCCGGCACTGAACGTGTTATATACGTCCGACACGACACGACAGTCAGCCTCGCTACCAACTTCGCTGACTGGCTATCCTTTACACCACGGTATGGGCTATTCTGTACAGATGGTGTAGACACGAGAGAAAAAAAGAAAAACAATTTTCTTGGAGTCTCTGTACTTAGCGAAGTTTGGTATAACCATGGTAGAACAATACAAGATAGTCTCTTCCCATAACAGCTAGATCATGTAACTTACCTTATCTGCGTCATAGCTACAGATGAACTAATAAGCTTCCGCTTCTTTTGTCACTTTTTTATTATTCTCAGGAAAATACCACAAATCGAGACGTATATGAAGTCATCGCGGGAATAGAATACAAGGCGGAGTTGTATTACTATACCACTAGCTTTCGCCCGCAGCTTCGCTTGCGTGAAATTTTGAATCCGTTAAGTGACGATTTTCCATACAAACTTTCATCCCCTATTTAACTCCCTTAGGGGTTGAATTTCGAAAAATCCCTTCTTAGTGGATGCCAACGTTTACGATGCCTACCTACTGTCAAAATTTCAACGTTCTAACCCCAGCGGTTTAGGCTGTGCGTTGATAGATCAGTCAGTCAGTCAGCTTCTCCTTTTATATATATAGATGGATGCTTTATGCATTATCAGTTGGACTCACAAAGAACAGTATCTTGTGCTTAGCGAGCAGCACGGCGGGTTGTCCGGCGGGCACGATGGGCGGCGCAGCGGGCGGGATGCGCAGCGCCCAGTGCAGCTGCCACAGCGCGGGCGCGGCGGGGGCCAGCTCTGCGCGCATCAGCGCCACCAGCGAGCCCAGCGCGGCCCCGGGGGCGCCCCACGCGCGCGTCCAGCCCTGCAGCGCCGTCGCGCGGTACGGCGCGATCGACACCCGCTGCTCGAAGAACTTCTCCATCACCTGAACGACATTCATTCGTTCCAAACTCAAATGCGTAAAAACAAATCTCGTGATCTTACTTTGTTTTTCCATTTAACGGCGCCATTCACATTTGGCTAAGAAATAATTAATTTTGAGCAATGAATCTTCGGCTGCTTTTACGAAAGCTAAAAACTAGTAGAAATAAAAAAAACTTTGGGGCAGTCAGTACAGTCTGGGATTTTTAATTCTGGATTCTATAATTGCTAAACTAAAAAATTCAAACAATACCAATGTGCCCAAAAGGATGTTTTTTGGGATGACCTACTGCGCAATAGCATAATAACCGCAAATGCTCTGCCAGACTGTCGATTTCAGATTCACCAACATTGATTCTTACGGGTTTTCATAGTTTCAAAGTGCCTAAAGTACCTGCCTAAGCTATAATGCGGGCGTTAAAGTTATGTTAATCTACTGCATCACATCTCACCTGCAAATCATCAGCAGACCATGCCTCCTTGTTGTGGTCAGGCAGCGGCGTGAGCTGCAGATGCAGCGACTGCATGTGTTGTGGGTGTAACGCCACGCGCGCCGCCAGTCCAGCGCTCTCGCACCGGAATGTGAGGCTCGTCGCCTCCACTGATACTAGTGTCAACTGAACAACGACAAAGTTATATTATGAATTATTGTATCGGATGTCGGAAGTCTGAGTGTATGGGAATGCGGTTTTGAGTCATGGTCTATCATTATGTCATAGTTTGGTTGTTGTATAGACGCCAGCATATAAAGCTACTACAATCTGTCAAATTTCTTTAATAGATTTTCATCTTTGTCGTAGTGTAGTGTATACTACTTACTTTTCTTGTTTTTTCAAACAGCTCAATATAGGTTATGTGTATTTCACTAATTATTAATAATTAAGTGAATTACACATAATCCTGTGATTTAAGACCACCGTGTCAGCATCTTTTATGTATCACATAAATGTAAATATCTGTATTTTTGAAGCAATGAAACATCAATACCGGCGTTCATTGTGAAACATATTCGCGCTTGTATCTCTGCTAATACAGTACGAGATACCGTGATATTAGTATTGATGGAATCAGCAAAATCAGTTCTATAAATCTATTTCATTTGTTTTCAATATTATTTGAATTTAAAAATAAAATCCATAAAGTCAATTGTCAAAATTAGTGACGCCAAATTAGTTACAAACTGACAATTGCAGAAAGTATCGATTGACTATCAATCGATATCTTTAAATATTTAATGGTCATGCGATACCAGGATGGTTTCCTGTGATTGGAAATGGCTTGTCTTGTGATAAATAATAGCGGCTTTGACCTAGTATAAAGATAATTATTACATTTAATTTATTATAGTCTAAGATCCGGCCTAACATCGACCTTCCCTCATCTGTTTTTCTAACGAGAGGTATTTTATTTGAAAGATTTTATATAAATAAACAAATCCCGCATGGGTTGCCTAGTCAAAAGTGGTCCAGGCTACCCTTAATTAAAATTCATAAATAATAAAAAATAATTACTCCTTCCCTCATCTGTTTTTCACAAAATATTATTACCAATCGAAAGGACAAGATGTAAGTTAACAGAAAAAAATAGGTTGCCTAAAAAAAAGTGGTCCAGAGGTAGGGTTGCCGCGATTTAAAGTTTCAATATTTGAGCAGGAAAGTTCAGCGCGACAAAGAAGCACTACACGTAGTACTCTGTACAATAGAAAGATAACATGGCAGCTGCTAGTCGGCCCATTGCCGAGTAAAAGTGAGCGCGTATGCGCATTTTTCCGTATGTTAGAGAGTGACTACTCCACTCCCCAGATTTTTTTTCGGAGTAAATAATATAGAAGTCGTGGAAAATAAAATATTTTACAGAATAATTAATGGACATGGTGTATCCGAATTTGTGTATTTCCTTAAAACCCCGTGATCTACTTGTGAGATAGAAACATAAAACAAAAGATACAACGTGAGTCATTTTAACGCCCCCAAACTATGCGCGGATAGCAGTCTGTTAACTCGGAGCGCTAAAATGACGCAAAAACAGAACATATTGTTTTCTACGGGTTTTTTTTGTTGCTTCTTAAAGAAAAATGCGCATGCGCATGCGCGCTCACTTTTACTCGGCTGTGACGGTGCAGCGGTGGCGACTAGCGGGGTGCGCCTATGAAAGGGCCGGCACGCTGCACTCCGGTCTCTCTCGCGCCTCAGCAGCCGCCTAGTTAAGTACTACTGTCTACCTACACCTGAAGACCCTGGACTCCTCGTATCGTACTGTGTAAAGAACCACGCCCTGTTAACTAATCTTAATATTATAATCTTGTAACTATTATTAAAATATACTATTGTATGGTTAAAAGTGTTTTCCTTAATATTCTTCTATTCTGATTTTATGTGCACCTGCTCGTTAAGGGTTGACTCCTCAAGCCACCCTTAACCAGCTAAGCGTGACACGGCAATGGGCCCACTAGCAGCTGCCATGTTATCTTTCTATTGTACAGAGTACTACGTGTAGTGCTTCTTTGTCGCGCTGAACTTTCCTGCTCAAATATTGAAACTTTAAATCGCGGCAACCCTACCTCTGGACCACTTTTTTTTAGGCAACCTATTTTTTTCTGTTAACTTACATCTTGTCCTTTCGATTGGTAATAATATTTTGTGAAAAACAGATGAGGGAAGGAGTAATTATTTTTTATTATTTATGAATTTTAATTAAGGGTAGCCTGGACCACTTTTGACTAGGCAACCCATGCGGGATTTGTTTATTTATATAAAATCTTTCAAATAAAATACCTCTCGTTAGAAAAACAGATGAGGGAAGGTCGATGTTAGGCCGGATCTCGTACTATTAGTAATTTTTACTAAATCGTCAAGTCGACTATTTTATAAAACAGGCAAGTCATTCCAATCACTAGACCGGTTGCGCATGACCATGACATTCAACTTTGGGTTTGCTGCTGAGGCGAACCTAATTGTCTTGGAAATCTTAAAATTACGGACCGGTGTGCTGGTCAGGAAGGCGTGATCGCATCCTGCACCAGCCTCAACCACTCAAGGTTGAGGCTGGGTTCATCATCGTGCGAGACGATGCTACCAAGTAAGTGGGGTTCACCCATTTTCTGGGGACTCATCTCGCCACGCTGTACGCGTGGTTTCCACTTCTGGAATTCGCCGATCGCCACCCCCGGGTCCGTAGGACGCCGTAGCGGTGTGTCCCGCGGTTCATTGCGCGGGACGATGCCAAGGACACCCGGGGTCGGCAGTTCCGTGGGCGACCGCTGCTGACGCCACCGCTGGCCAATTGTCGGCGCAGCTGACGACGCCGCCGCCACCTCGCTGGGTGCGCGTGCCGCATGCCGCATCATCCGGTGCCTGTGCGCCGTCAGTGCTGCCGCCACGTGCCGGCTGCGCAGGCACTCGACGACGTCGACGCCGCCGCCTTGCTAGGTGGTATGCTGGGGGACCAACCCGACCTGCCTGTGCGCATTGCGCAGGCTTCTTCGAGCCACACTCCGAAGAAACAAGTGCGGTAAGGTTGGCCAACCCAAAACTATAGTGCGAGCATGCTCAGTCCGTCGCGAACGAACTCGAGTGGTAGGTTAAGCACGGCTTAGCTTGTAAGGTACCCAGATACCGCGGCCGTAACCGCCATGTTCGCGAATGAACAATTTTTATTTAAATTATACATGTGTTACTGATAAACTGTATTTTAATTGAATGTCAGCACCTGCAGTACAACAACCACCAAGAGGTCCTTGATCCAGAGGTTCGATCCCTCTCCGAGAGTCTATTCGGCAACCTCTTATTATATTTCAGGGTAGTATTCCTGTCTACCCACAACTTAACATACATTATTAACTATTATTTTACAGTCACCATCGCATCGCGTGCCACGCTGTTCCCAGGACCGAATGATGCGTGATGTGATGGTCGACTGTATTATAATCAGTAGCGTGCAAAATCTAAATTTAAATTCAACATTATATCCCTTAAAACAAATCTTATTTTTTTTAATTTGTTTTTTTATTGCACGTTACAGTAGGTTCAAGGTTGATTGGGAAAATTTGACAGTTTCGGGTAACTTGATGTGCTGGTGTTGTGCAACAACCATTGCAAAACTATTTTCATACAAGGCATAACAACATAATACACCATAAACCCGAAAATATGTTTAGAATCGCCTAATTAATCGATTGTGGCAACTTTTCATGTGTAATTTTTTACTCATTGTATGTTGACTGAAATATTCATGAAGACAGGCTAACCGCGGTAAGATCCTAGCCAGAATCCCGGGTAGAGGGCTCTGTACGTGCAAAGCTTTTCCAACTTACAGACGTTAGGTCTAATCAGCGAGTGTTGAAACAGACTTTATACTCACATATTCTTCCGCCTGCACGAAACGTTGTAGTGTACGCTTCATATAAACGCATGCTAAGAACCGCTGCAACGGTGCCAGTGTGGGCCCCGGAGGTGCCCCGGGTGGGGGTTCACTGGGCGTGCAAAGTGTTTCTAGCTTGCAGACGGCCAGCGGCGTAGCCGTGGCTCCGGCCCACGCACGCCCGCTGGATGACGTCGCAGCGCGCGAACTATTTGAACTCGCTTGAGGACCTGCGTAAACATTTTTTTCTTGTCACGATTACGTATGTCGTTTCCCGAGATATGTAATACTTAGTGAGAGTGATTGTGTAAGTAAACAAGACGTAGGCGACGTCTTCATTTCGTGTGGCTAGCGGCATAAAATCACGTAATCAGTACCCAGGCTAAGTCGCCGAACGATTATACTTTCGACATGGATTCAGACGCGACGCGAGGCTAATTGATGTGAACGTGGAATGAGTGTCGCATTAAAATCTTTAACAATTATATTAAGTTAAAATCCGGTCTCATGGTTTTAGAACGTAGCAAGACGTATAAATGTAAAAAGTCATGACTCGGTACAGCATGGCAAAAACATGTAGAAACTGAACTGATTTTTAATCTCTGTAATTGCCGTGTTAGTGCCCTGTTTTATCGATATACGATTTTATTTTTGATACGCTAAAATTGATTTATGATCAATAAGACTATCCAAAGTTCTGCAAGAGAAGTTATTTTAAAGATTACATTTTAGAAGAAAACAATAAATAAAAATACAAGTAAAATATTGGGTACCTACGGTATCGAAAATTGGTGTCGAGAATGCCATTCTGTGTATCAAACTCACCCTTGTGGTCAATGTGATGTCTCGGCGACGGGTGATGTCCGGGCGAGGGCCGCGGCAGGGACGGTGACGCCGGCCACGCGGTGAACGGGGACGTAGGCGGCGGGTGCGGCGACGCAGCGGGCGCAGCGTGCGGCGACGGGGCTAGCGGAGAAGCGGGGGACGCAGACACGCCGCCCCCCGCACCACCTGCACCCGCACCCCCCGCACCGCCCGGTGGTGACGTCAGGTTGAACGATCCGCCGCCCATCTACAATCGCAAAGAACCTGATGAATCATCATCACAAAGGCCTTCCAACGACTGTTACAATGAACAATCTATTAATTTTTCCGTAATCCCTTTCGTATATCCCTTTAGTGCTGGAGACATTGCATATACGGCGACATTGAATTATGAACCTCAACCTCGTTCAATATTAACAAGTAAAAACCTTTGCCAATCTACTCTTTGCGAGCAGAGTCGCACTGCAACGTTTTGATCTTGCACTGTACTTGCAGCGAATTGCAATATTTCCCCCTGTGTAAAGGAATTATTTGAATACCTGATGTTGCGCCGGCGACGCTGGGTGCGGCGTTACGGGCGCAGAGTGTGGTGTGTGAGGCTGTGGAGGCGTCAGCGGCGCTGGGAACCTAAGTCCACCTGGTCAACAATATACGATTTATAAAAAAGGCTACAATTCTATAATGTTTGCCGATACAAAACCTTTTCGATTATTCTTTGTTTTATATTCAGGGTATCATACCTTCAATATGCTTTGGTTTTTACATACATGCAGATTTAAGGTATTTGTTATCGGATTATTCTCGAAGTGGTAAAGAAATCTTTATTCCTTTTACTAAATCATATTTATACCTGGCGGCATCGGTGACATGGGTGACGGCGGGTTGTCATCTTCAGCTAGCAGTCTTGCGCTCATATTGTCTTCTACGTATCGAGATAGGAACGCCTGGTAATAAGTTAATTTCAGTTATCATCAAATATCACATCATAAAGCGTGTTCACAGACAGACTACATTCCAACAGCAAAGGTCAGTTTGAATACATTCAGCAAGAGGATATGACCTGAAATATAGGCCTAGGGCTTTGTTTAGGCACCAGTCTCCCGCGATATTAAAATTCTTATGTCTAACTCTGATACCATGTAATTAGTAATTTGTAATATTGTGGCGAGAAAATAAATCTTTACTATCTATAAAATCTTTATTATTTAGATTGCGTCGTCTGGTGTAAAGGAGTTGAACAGGCGTCCCTTCAAGCGTCATTCGTTAATTGTAAAAAAATGTCTTGCCGTTTTTTATTGCGCCATTGCATCTTGTAACTACCTTGCTGTTGAAACGCAGTTCGTCTAAACACACAAAAGTCTAAAGTGAGATCTGCCATTACCTTCAATCCGAGGGCAGGTGCGAATTCATCGACGACAGTGTTGCGATCGAACTTGGAATAAGATCCGTCGCGGATCGTGATCACGCCTCCGCCGCGGATGCCCACTTCTAGGGAATAAGCGCCCGCGTATACTATGCGGATCTATGAGCATACAAATAATTGATTATTAGAACACGTCATCGTAAAGCTTTAGCGAGAAGATGGAATTAAAATTACTTGAAAATTAGAAGTGCACAGATCGCGAGAACACGGGAGTGCTCTGCTTTCTTGCTGTTTCTTTCTATAAATGTAAATATTTTTATCTCATCGCTATGAAATTGTTTGATAGACTGACCTTTCTCCACGAGTGCGCAAGCAGTGTAAATGTGGGCGTGGGCATGAGCGTGCGCACGTGATGCAGGCCGAGCTGCGGCAGCGTCGGCAGTCGCGACAGCGCGAGTAACGGACCGTACGTCTCGCGTAGCACCACGCCGAATGACATCAGATCTTTGTGACTATACAAAAAAAATTATGTCATATGATATTGATACAAAAATCAGCTCTAAAGGCTCATTTACACGGAGATAGTTTCTCGAAGCGAGTCTCATGCTATCTCTGTTTTCGTCGTAGAGAAAAAAAAAGACAGAACGAGTCTCGCTTCGATAAACTATCTCCGTGTAAATGGCGCTTAACAGACAACTAGACGTCAAGAATTTGGACACACAATGGATATTAACAAAGTAAAAGAAATTCGTATAACAAACTTTGAAGTCGATGATTAGAGCTGTATGCGAGAATCAATGTTCTAGCCCAGCCGTCAGTATGAAGTGAGCTTGCGGGCTCGCTTGCCCTGGACTGTGACTCTGCCGCCGACCAATGAGGTTCCGATGACCGAGTAGATAGGCGTCACAGAAGCGATGGGATTGAATCTGCAGTCGTCGGTCACTACCTTTCATACTCTTTAAAGTATTGGACACGTGATTGGCTTGCAGTAGGCTGATTTTTGTTACCAGTTAATGTAATGGTCAAGGTGATGATGCAGCAAATGGTGCGCGTTGGCAGCCGGTTGATGTGCGGGCGTCGCGAGCGTATATCTCTGAGTGTTCGCGTTCCATTGCAGCACGACTGTTGCCCGTTGCGCAGTACCGAAGCCCACGACCAGCGATCGATACGTGTAGGAACGAATGCACACGCCAGCCCAGAGTGTCTCGCGTTCTATATAAACAATGATATTTTGATTGGAGAAATGTTGAAACAAGTTTTTTCAGTGAACAGTGGCAAGACTGTCACATTGTTAAAGAGAAGTGAAGGCACAAGAAAAAAAGATTTGTCAGAAAGGTCTCGCCTATGCGTTAGCATATTCCTTTTTACTCCTGTTAAGCTCTGGTCAAACTGACGCTTAATATTATTTAATTACGAGTTTGTGGGAACATTTTTCGTGTGCAAGAATCATCTTGGCGCACGAAGTACTTATTAGCACCAATACTCTTGTTCAATACGTACCATGTGCCGGCCTGAGCATGAAATCGTGTAGCAATGTATGTAGGTGTACAATAGCGGCCCAGTCGGCAAGGAACGCGTCCGCCGTACGTCCCGCGTCTGTACCCAGGTCGTATTGCAAGTACACGCAGCGACGCTCACCTGAGGTAAAAGAATGAAAACTAAAATTCATTTTTTTAAGAGCGCCGTCTTTCTTCTTTCTCATAAATAAATTAGGTAATTGACTACTATTAAAAAGTAATAGACTTTTTATAAAAGCCATTTTAATTGTACGATTTTTTAAAAAAGAAATAAAGTAGATGAAAATGGGATAAACACTTTCAAGTTTTTTAAAGGCGACATTTTCTATCCTCAACGCGTGAAGGGTTACTACGATTTTTATGAGGTGTATTATCGTCTCCGTACTGCTGTCCCGATTTAGTAAACAATTTTGAATACTCAAAACACGGGAATCGTGTAAAAAAAAGGTATTTTCGCTGTTGCCCGTATTTTTGTTAACGTTTCCAGATTTTAACTACCCTATAATCACATGAGACAGTTAACGATCTAAACTATTTCGATGTGTCTGGTTGAAGTATAACCTTGTTCTCGCGGGTTAGGTGTTCGTACGGGCGATCCATGGAACACGATTTCGGCAGTCCACACGCGCGCCTGGTTCTTGGTTGTGAGTCTTATGGTGGCCGCTAGCAATCGCTCGCGTAGAGCGGCAGCGGCCCTCGCGCATGCGCCGTCGGGCTTCGGCAGAGCTACGACGCGCATGCCCAGTGCTGATCCACTCCATTCTGGTTGTACGCCGCCGTGGGTGACGCCGCGACTCGCCAACTAGAGATAATGGAAGCGTAGCTTAGAAAGTTTCTTTCTCACGTGAAAACTTATTATTGAACATTGGTGCCGATTCTCTTGAACTAAACCAAAATTAGAAAATTGCTATCTTTTACCACAGTCTACCTATATCTTACTCCTTACAGTCGGTCAACGTAGAACATTGTCGCAGAGCAATCGTGCGGGGGGTTGCGGGGTGAAGGGGCGGAGGTTATGTCCCGAGTAGCCATACTGCGTACTCGGGACATAAATTCCAGGGCTCGCACTTTTTGATTTCGAATTTGTAAATATCGTTCATAGAAATTATATTAATTTATTAATAGTATGTATGTTGTTGTACCTATTACGAGAATTTTACTACAAAGTATGTTTACTAATCCAAGATGGCGGCATACATACATTTTCAAATGATTGTCATCACCAAATCCAAGATGGCGGCGATGAAAATTTTCATCTAATCATCATGGGTGTTAATTTCATGGTTTACGAGGTCACTGATGCCGAAAATAACTTCAAAATCCAAATCCAAGATGGCGGGGATGAAAATTAGTAAAGTAGTCGTCATGGGTGTCAAATCCAAGGTTTTCTGGGGTGCGGATGCCGAAAATGAGGTCAAAATCGAAATCCAAGATGGCGGCAATAAAAATGTCAAATTAGTGGTCATGGGTGTCATTTCCATGGTTTTCGGGGGTACTGATGCCGAAAATGAGGTCAAAATCGAAATCCAAGATGGCGGCAGTAAAAATGACAAATTAGTGGTCATGGGTGTCATTTCCATGGTTTTCAGGGATGCTGATGACGAAAATGAGGTCAAAATCTATATTCAAGATGGCGGCCATGAAAATTTTCAAATTAGCCGTGATGGGTGTCAAATCCATGATTTTCTGGGACGCTGATTACAAAAACGAGATCCATTCTTAAACACCAAGATAGCCCACGTTTTACCTGGCAAATTACATTTAACTGGTAAATTTTTTTGACCGCCGTATATTGTCGAGGAATACTTAGGCTTTATTTCCAGCATCAGCACCCACAAAAACCATAGAAGTAATAACCATGAATAATAAGTAATTTTCTATGGCTCCTTCCTGGATTTGGGAATCATTTATTACTCTTACCTACCCCCGCAAGCGTTAGCCACTGCGACTGTAACCTCGACAAAATTTGTAGTTTTAAATATTGTTAGAAAATTCCAGGATAAGATGGCGAACTTGCTGCTACAACATACCTTTGCATTATTTTGTCAATCGTCAAAATTACGCATGCGTGGTTTTTTGTTTTTGTGTGTCACTGTTTCTATAAAACGTTAATTAATTTGGACGTTTGTTTGACAAAGTTTGTGTAATTTGTTTTATGTGACAATCCTATGACAAGTGTTACCAATTTTGACATTTCATAGGACCTGTCAAATGTATGGGCGTTGACCCACTGTATGTAGTAAGTAGGTACACTGTGCTTTTACTAACAGTTAGCGCGAGAAAAGGACGGTGATAGACAACAACTAAGTTAGAGATGACAAATTAGTTTACGCCTTGAACTTCACCGTGTTTTTAGTCGACACGTTTTAAATGTCGTCTAAATTTGTATGGAACTTTTAGTTCAACTAAATTTGACAGCTCTTATTTACGTATGTCTCTTTCTTATTTTATTGGAGTGAAAAAGATGGCAATAGCCTAAATTAAGTTTAGTTTGTCCTTATCAGAATCGGCAACATGATCAACTTTAATCCCTTTTAATAAACTCGGTTTAGTCTTACCTCCTGTGCGAGATTGACGAAAGGCACGCGTTCATCAGCGGCGGCCACTACATGTGCAAGCTCCGGTATGAAGTATGCAGGCTGACGCACACGGACGGCGCGTTGACTCGACGCTGATAACTTACGTTTACCAGGCTGCATACCTAATGAACGAAACGTAATATTATCAATCGCAATCAGAGTCGGACAATTTATTAATTGTCATGAAATTCTAAGTCTTATTTCGTGCTCGAATTCTTGGTGGTTCAGGAGAAAAGTCTCTCTTGTTTATTCTAATTATGGTTAGTTGATACGTACTTGAAATGTCGTTCAAAAGAAAAGAATTTCCAAACTTCAGTTGTGCTTTTTAACATGAGAATGCGCTTTCAAAATACCTCTAAAAGCGAAAATAAAAGAACGCTAAATATATAAATAGAAAAGTTTGTTCTATACAATTACCCGGTGTATCGAGCGGCGTGAACGGTCCATGTGTGAGAGTAAATGTGTCCAGTTCAACCAAAGAGTTTAGTTTCAAATAGGCACGAGTTGCAGTCGCCGGCGTAGAAGAACTGCTGGCTGAACCCTACGAAAAAAAAAACAAAATCGTTTCGAAGGTTGTAGTCAAATCAGTCGACATAGTCATTAAAATCTGCCGCTTTCTGTTATTATGCAGTTCAAGAAAAGAGACAAAGCAGATGAACGCGATAGTACCTCATCTTCGCACTCGTCTGGCGTGCATCTCCTGGCGCCGGCGAGGTGGAACGACAGCGCGACAGAGCATGCGCTGCCGCTGTTAGAACTATTGCTTGTTGTCGCTGTACTGCCTGCTGCTACCTCCTTCATTTCCACTATCTATATGTACACAAAAGAAGATTAAACGATCTTTCTCAAGAGTATCGCGGATTTTAAGAAGTTTTGGGCAACTGCGTGTTTCTCAAGGGCGTGGAATGAGTACACTTAAATCTTCGTTACGTTAACTGATAGATTCGATGAGTATCCACGAAGTAGTAAAATGAGTATTCAAGTGCCGGCTGGCTAATCTATTGTGTAGTTTCCAAAACCCTTGAGTGTGTTGTCTTACCAGTTATTGTTCTTCAACCATTTGTTACACCTAAGTAGCACTACGCCCGTCGCTAAGCCAGCTGTCATACTGGCTTTCATTGACAGTAGCTTCGTCACTCCGATGCAGCTCACAAACTACATTTTGATGTTACCACTCTTTGTCCGGTAATGTTAAAATCAACTTTAATTTCCTATTCTAAAATTTGAGTTCAGAACTATTATGGCTCACCAGTATATGATCGGTATGACGGTGTAGCGTGACGTAGAGCCTATCGGGCGACAGCTTGCTGAGCGGATGGTCAGGACCGTGTAAGAACGGGAGATGTTCGCACACGCTCGCCGGTAGATGCTGCAATGTTTTCTCGCAACGACGAGCTACCAGCCAGAACCTGGTGAAATAATTTTAAATTCTAAATATCTATATGCAAAGTTTTGTAGAAACTCTAAACTGTAAATCGTCAGGATAAGGTCTATTTTTATTTATTTATTTAGGACTTAGAATAGAAGGCGCTCGCTTTCGAGGTTAGTATCCAGCCGATTAGTGTAGGAATGTTCTAGAACTTGGTTCAGTGCAATGAAGTGAGTGTGAGCAGCGTCTTAATGAGCGTAACGTTGGTGGCGCCGAGCCGGTTGGCCCGCTTGGGCATGCGCGTCGTGTTGGGGTAGGAGGGTTCTACAACTAGCTACAGTGTAATGAAGTGACACTCACCTCAATTGTGTGAGCAGCGTCTTTATGAGCGTGACGTTGGTAGCGCCGAGAGCGTTGGCCAGCTCGGGCATACGCGGCGTGTTGGGGTACGCGGGCACGCGCGCGCGTAGCCGGCCGCCGTGAGCGCCCACGCATACCAACAGTTGTTCAGCACGCAAACACGGTGACACTACTGAGCATGCTAGCACGCACGGCCAACCGCTTACGCTGCATTCCACCTAACAAACAAGCGTGTTTGTATCAAACTTCTGGTTGACCCGAAGACGTGAACTAATGTTTTTTTTAAAGAAAGTTGCACTAGTACTAACCCCCAAATCATTGAGCAGCACTTTGAGATCATTGAGCCTCTGCCTGGAGCGCACGTGTACGGTGTGTGCCAGCAGACGCTCCATGGAGGGCGCGTGCGGCGTTAGCGCGCTGGCCACGCGTTCCCCACCCGCTAAAGCCGGCACGTGCCACACACACAGCTGCTCGCCTTCTGCGCCGATGATCAGCCGATAGCCGAGCTCGCAACCTAGCTCCCTGAATATAATAGGTAACATGTGACACACATTTTTCTTCATCTTGTAGCGTGGACAAGAGGATAAATTCGCTTTATTTGAAAAAAAAAAGGTACGCACAACGTGCAATGGCGCATATACATAAAGATATAAGTTATTTATAAGCTCACCTCCAATAAGAAACTTGTAGTTTCTGTCCAGGAGTGTATCTATCCACTTGGAGATGACGCGACAAGCGGTCGCGACAGAGCCTCAACGTCTGCGTGTACAGCAGCTCCAAAGATAGCGAGCGGCAGAAATAACGCAAAGCGGTCAACGCGCCACTTAGGCCGGCTGCCGCTAAGCGCGCCTGCGCCACACCGCGCAACCACGCCAGTTGGGAACTGTGCACTAGGGGCTTGCCCTCTAAAACAAATATCATTACATTAGTAACGACTGGGAGCCAATTCTACTAACAAAAACTTTTATAAATTGCAACTGAATCGTTAATTCAGACAGTTTTCGTTTACGAAAAATGTCATAATGTTTGGTTTTGTTTTTGTTTTCAAAAAATTTGGTAGTTTTTGTAAACGAAAACTGTCTGAATAAACGATTCAGTTGCAATTGATAAAAGTTTCTGTTAGTAGAATTGGGCTCCTGGAGTGTTGCGAAACAGTTCACTCGTCATGTATTCCCCATGTCGAGATATTCAACTTAATAAATTATGCATAATTAATTTTATTGTTTTGTTGGTTACATGTCTGTTATAGTTCTAAATTAAAGTAAGGTCGTGGAACTCGTCATACGTTAGTACTCATAATTTTACCTCCAGTTTCACTATCTTGTATCAATATGGCGATGTCCAGCAAACGCCATGGCAAGTTAGGTGCATCTCCCATTACAGTGAGAGAAACACTGAATTCTTGACCTACAGTAAATGTAGCGCGTCCATTTTCCACCTAAAACAAAAGGGGAGCTGATTAATAAACGAGCAAAATTAATATTTGGTCAGTGGAATCAATAATTGGTCGGCTACAAAAATCAGGAGCTGACTCGGTTCAAAGGACAACGTGATAATTTTAAACTTTGCGTTTTTTTTTAAATACACTGTCCATCTTATTGTCGAAAATATCTCCGCTGATCATGCATCGCTGATCAATTTGTGTTTTGCATTGATCAATTATTGTTTCTGCTGATCAAGTATCAATATACAATTTCATCGCTGATCAATTACATGGTATCCAAATGTTCTGCCTAGCCTTTTTCCCAACTTTGTCGGGATCAGCTTCCAGTGTAACCAGATGCGGCTGAATACCAGTGTTTTATTCGGAGCGACTGACACCAGACTTCCCTAACCAGGTTACTGGGCAATGGCGATATCATAAGGTTAGACTGGTTGTCACACGTTCAGGCTTCTGACTTTTCGTAATGACTGTGATAGGTATGATACCCGGGATCAACTGTTTAACGTCCTCTACAAGCCAAGGATGGTGTTGGTGTGTACACCCATCCACGGGCTGACCGTGGCAAGAGCAACAAAACCTCGCAAAACGTACGTACCGCGCGAGCCCGTAGAGCCGCTAAAGAATTGTATCCAATTAAAGTAAGAAACATGTTTACTACATTAAAAACTAATTTATTTTAGGTTGGGTCTGCAATCACTGTGCTGGATGACCTTTACACTAGGGAAACATTTATAATATACCTAATAATAAATCATCAACTTAGATATTGCACTATAGGTTTCTCTTTGTAATAAGAACATAGACAAACCTACTTTTAACCAACATGTAGCAGTTTGCATTTTTATTCCATACCTTCAAATTCCTAATATCACTGGGTAACGACGCAGTGGTAAGGCGTTGGCGAACAACATGTGCTAGAGCACGCAATGTTGTGCGGCGCTCGCCGGGTGTAAGCGACGGAGGGGGAACCAACCGCTCTCTGATAACTGCTGGCAATCGACTGTATGTGCCCAGGGTCAATACTTCCACTGCCGCGGCCATGTGGAAAGTTGGTAACCTGGATTTAGAAATAATAATTAATTATAATTGTTATCTGTGAACTCCTAAAGAGGAACAGATCTTAATTGTAAATTGTGCCATCTAGGATGTTTTGGAAGTTTTGAGGTGCTATGTTTAGGTAACACCTCATCCTCATTTTCAATGCCTAACAGACAGCCAAAAAGGTATAACCGCCATTATACAAACTTTACAGAAGACTGGTTTAAAGTTCGTTTACGACGAAGAAATTAGCGTCAAAAAGTATGTTGTTGAGTCATGACACTTAGAGTAATCAATGCAGAAAAAAAAGACGATTTCTACTATACACAGGGAGGCAATTTGAGATAGGGCATGAAGGGCAGCTCCCGTAACCATTGTAGCTACAGGAAAATGTTCTTAGAAGACCACCCCTAACTTTTGGAATAATTTCTATCGGCATTCACAGATTTTGATAAAAATGTACAGTCAGCAAGTGAAAAAGGGCAGTTTTCACAAAATATTTTTATAATGCTAATCAATCTATTTCTTGTAAGAATCCAAAGACTTCCAGAATAACTGAGGTTATAGAAACATTAGAAATAGCAAAAAAGATACACATTCTGTAGGAAATTAAGTGTATAGTTACGTCCATATCTAAAAATACTTTTTACTAAAGAAAAACTAGCCACCAGGTAGATTTCTGGCCGAAATAAAGGAGTATGCGTTTCAAAAAAAAAGTTTTTGAGATTTCTTTTGTTTCAAGTAATCTAAACTCAGTTACTTTGGAAGTCTTGCATCAAGAATAACAGTAAGTAACAGTTGGACATAACAGATCAAATGTCTTGGTTTTATGGTCTTTTGGCACACAGTGTATGTCAATTGCACTATTAAAATCTATCTCATGCTTCCAATAAGATACAGTCATCATAATAAAAAAATTGAGATTATTTCTAATGGTAAATGTGAGACAAACAATTCCCATAACCTTATACCGCAAAGATAAGAGTATTGTTACATTGAGAACTGGCATTTAATGAGGTGCTAGTTTTACAATAATGAATGACACAGCTTAGAGATTGCAACACAAACCTTGCATGAACCAATGTCTCTCGGGCTACTCTTGCTAAAACATCGGCTGTCTCCACAAATATCAAGGCTTGCTTATCAAGAAATGCCATAATGTGTGCGGACCGGTCCACTTTCGTGGCACTGCTTGCCCACTTCACTAGGGCCAACAAACGGACGAACAACTGCCGTGTTCGAGCACTGAATTTGTAAATCTCAATTTTGCGCTCCATATCGGTCTTGCGAGGCAATCTGCAAAAAAGAAACATTGTTAACAACCACGTTTGCTGATTCACAGATGCTGATCGAGGATAGATGGTTACTATTAAAAGTACTTACAGCTCAGCCAATACCGTGAGTTCATCGTAAGTCCTCTGTACTATGAAATCTATTAGTAATGCCAGTGATATGGAGCCGCCCCGGGCTCCTCCACCTTCAGCACCTTGGGTGCATCCTTCAATTGCGACAGGCACCATGGTTCTGGTTGGGGTTGGTAATTACTGGAACACTCAAACCTATATGTAATAATATCTGATATAAATACTGTTTATGTATAAACACACATTTTCTTGGTCGTGATTAACTAACTATTTGGTGTTTTTTTAGAAATCAACGTTATAGTACTTCGCATTTACACACTGTCACCTGTCAGTTTGCTGCTGTCACGCTTGCCCACAGAGTACATTATTTATAGAGGTGCGCTTGCCTTTCATGAGGGTTGCGACCATAGATTATACAGATTTAAAAGGGTTGCGACGATATATCCATGCATTAGTGGTTTAATTATATCCACGACATAATTATATCAGCCAACCGATAATTTTGAACCGTAAATATCGATAAATTGATATTATTAGATACGATTTATAATCGCTATGGCCGATATGAAGGAATTTTAGCGATTTTATTTACATGAAAAATGCCATATCAAATACGAATTTTGATACGGGGTCAGTTACTTTAGCTTTTGCAAGGTGGAAGTAATCTCACAAAAGTTATCACTTTATCATAGCAAAGAGTTTCGGTAATTTGATAACAGTACACTTGATTTTTTGTGGAATGGAACGTAATGCAAAAGTATTTCGACAGCTGACAATGACGTAAAAGTTCATGGCGGCGCTGCATGTAATGTAAAATGTCAGAATTATGTCAAATTCAGTACATTTGTATTTAGTTCTCTATTTTGCCGCCTGTCAAGTTATACATACTGGCACATTGTAGTTCCATTGAAAAAAATTGTGTGAAATTGATGATTACAGAATAGCCTTGTGCGCTGAATATAACTTCATTACTGTCTAGTTCTGTCTCTATTTAATATGAGGCAATGTAGCAATCGGTTGTCTTATTCTCATGATCAAGATAATGATGTTTAAAAAAATAAAAAGTTAAATTCTGTTTTCCTCGTAAACCTACCTTTCGTTCGTATTTCATTTAGAAAAGTAGAGAAAAAGTTCTTTGAATATTTCGGTGTGATTACTAGTTTTACTGTGGTGTATTTTTTATCCGCTGTATCGTGGAATAAATTTGCGGTGTTGTTATAAGAACTCGTGATATCTATCGAATATTCCTAATCAATTACAAGTATTTCATGAACAATATTTTAAAATCGAGAGCGTTTTTTCATAATATTGACTACGCTATAAACTTGTGCAGATTACGTGTAAATTTTCGATACGCTCAAATAGCCAGGATGGGATTGTTAAGTGAAGGAAGTCCCCTGTCTTGGGACGAGACGAAGTCTTTGGCGGAGCATGTCCGTCAGCACGGCATTGAGCAGTTCATTAACCTGTACGTCAAGCTGCAGGAGCGCACTGGCGATGTCCTGAAATGGGGTGATGAGGTTTGTTTACTTGATGTAATTTATGTACAAAAAATTTAATGTATTCTTTACAAGTTATCTTCTTAAACATTGTCTCTGGACAATCTGCACAGGTGAAAATGGGTGAACCTAGACCACAATAATTTATCCACAAAAAAAAAACGTAGTATCGCTTTTTTAGCTTTTCTATCATAATATATAAATTTTTTTTTGATAATTTTTCCATATATTTGTCAATAAATTATGGTCTAATTTCACCCATTTTCGTCTGTGCACATTATCCAGATTCACTGTATTATTTGCCCTGTTTTATTACATATTTATGAAGTTATTCTGTACAATAAATAAAAGCTCTTACCAACTAAAAAATATTATAATCCATGTCACTGTATTTCACAATAACCTTGATTATGGTGCAAGAAATGTTATTGATGTATTATGAATAAATTATTTACACTATCACTAAGAATTTTAAAAGAAGAAAACTTTTTCAGGTGGAGTACATAATTGTAAAGTTTGATGACGAGAAGGAGCGAGCCACAGTGAGCCTCAAAGCCAATGACCTATTGCCTAAACTGCAAGAGACAGAACTAAAGGACCCTCAAAGTAAATATGATTTTTATACATGAAATATAATATAATGAGTGACACTAGGGAAAGATTATGTTGAAAATGTCCAGAAGGATTTTTTTAATGCCAATCTAGGTATTAAAATAATAATTTAAAACAATTGTTAAATTAATGTTTTTAAGTTTTAATTTGCTTAGTAATAATTTTATAACAAGAAAAGAGCCTCCACAACTGACAATGCTTAAGTACATCCCGCACACACTGGGTAGTCTGCCCCGCTATGAACTTGTTTACTTTTTGTCTTTTCACCATGGCATGAGCTATTTTGGTATAGCTTGTGCTGACATGAGAGAGAGAACCTTTGTAACTTAATTTGCCACAGTATAATTTTGTGAGGTTTGTCCCTTATCAGCAACATTGTCAATTAATGCAATAAAAGAATGTGTTTTTTTGCAAAATCTTAGGGTTATTTCTGGCCAAACAAGCAGATATTTTTCTAAATCTTAAAAGTTTTCGTTTTCTGCAAATCGCCACATTTATATATATACATATACATATATTCACAACTTATTTGACGATTTTTCTCTATTAGTAATAGTTTCAGTTTGGCACTGCAAACCTATCCCAAAAAGTCACCCAGTAAATTATCATTACTGTAATAAAACTGCAAAGATCAGAATATCTGTAGATAGGAAATATTTTCACGAAAACCAGACAGGGATACTAGGAAAAAGCAATAGAAGACTTCAGTGGCGAAGGCTCCATACAACTCGATTCCTATCGGCTTCCCTTTCGAAATATGGCAAATACTAGTATCTATTATTTTCAATTATCATTTAAACAAATAATTGGTCCGGCTTCCCTTTTAAGAAAATTCACCCTTCGCTACTGGAAGACTTACATTTAGAATTAATGTCTGTCCTTTACCTCATCACATCAGAACAGCTAGATAGAATTCAATGAGTTTCTTAAAATCGGAAGTTTGTTTTACCGCGATTGGTCGAGTAGGTCCTGAAATCCAGCTTGAACACAATTGTATACAGTACCATACAAAGCAGAAGAATAGATCATGATTGATAGTTGTTGCAAAATAATGTTGTTAAATATTAGTGTAGTTGCTACAAAACTAGATAAAAAATATATTATTTAGAATGCAGAATTGAGGGGCTGGTGGTTACTTAACAACCGTGCGGATCATATGATTTGCAAGATAAAGCTACGCTTGCTGCGGTCAGTCTGTGGATGGGTGACCATTCGTTACACATCGGGGCCCCTCTGTACTCGGAGAGCGCGTTAAACCGTAGGTCCCGGGCGTCGCAGTAGGGTAGGCAAAAGCGCGAAAGTTTGAATACTAGTCTAACATTAGGATATCGGCATTGCCTAGTAACTGGGTTGAGGAGGTCTGATGGCAGTCGCTCTGTGTGAAATACTGGTATTCAGCCGCATCTAGTTACTGGACTGGAAGCTGACCCCAAAATAGTTTGGAAAGACTAGGCAGAACAGAACGAGAATGCATTTTTTTTCATTTTTATATAAAAACTAAACTGTAACTAACACATAGTAACAGTAGGCTTAAGAGGCCGTCCATTAATGATGTCACACGAATTTCATGATTTTTGCCCCGCCCCCCTCGTCCTTGTCACAGCAGGTCACATTTGTGAGACTCCCCCTCCCTAGAGTGACGTCACATATTTTGCAATTTTACATGTAGAAATTATTAAATTAAAACAGCAAATCCGAAATTAATTTTATTTCCATTTAATTCTTAGATAAATTAGATTTTTAAAAGTGACGTCACGATATTTAGGACCCTTCCCACCCCTTGTCACACAATGTCACACTTCGTCGACCCCCTCCCCCCTCCTTAATGTGTGACGTAATTTATGGATGGCCCAGAATGGGCTTTAAACTAAGCATACTTAGTGGTAATATCTCACAAAGTAAAATATCAATTAGTGAGGCAATCTTCAACATGAATCATTAGTTTGATGTTACCTACTATCAATCAGTACTCAAATACTCCTATGAAAACATCAGATTAGACATTAAATAAAAGCTATTTTTATGTAGTCATGCTTTCAGTATTAGTAACAATGACACAGCAGAAACTATTTGTGTTACATGGCCTTGTAGTCATAATCATGACAATCAATATTTTGTACCACCAATATTTGAACATTACGAACTTACTTTAGTTGTTTGTATAAGCTTACTAGTCTTACTACTCATATTTAGTGAAGCAAAAAATATTACGAACACAATTTTTTCAACTCATGATTTAACTATTATGCTAGCTGTCGTCACATAAAATATGAAGCGTAAGTCAAAACTGGCGCGAAATAAGGTGCAAATATTTTGTCAGTATAGGAATTGAACCCACGACCTCTAGCTCAGATGCCAACAAGCTAGTCAAGACGATTCCTGAGTGACGTCACGAAACGCATGAACGACTTTGGCGCTCGTGTCGCCATGACAAGAGTGTAGAATTAGCCTTAAAATTTGGAGTGATAACAGCTCCTTTATTAGCAAAACATAGATAGCTGTTGTGTGCCCATGAAACAGAATATCTCCTTAGTATCTATTTTATATTTATACATACTGTCATGTTGTTGACAACACAACGAGGCACTCAAATCTATAAAATACGTAATTACTGTTAACATTAGTCAATTATTAATTTATCTTGATAAATAACGTAATCCGAATCGAGTGACTCCCTCATACCTAGCATAGGTATGAAGTAGTCACTCGATTCGGACGTGAAGAGTTACTTCCGTATAAAATACACAAATCAAATCAAAATCTTTATTACTTATTTTGGAAGAAGGTTAATAAATCAATACCTTCTGTTATAATAATATGTTTAGGTAGTTTATTATAAATCATTATTCTTTATTTATCATTTTCGGTACGTGTCACCTCTGGTCCACATAGTTTTTAGAAAAAACTCTACAGGGTGTCAACTGGTATGGATTAACGGGGAGCGAAGGATACAGCTTGATTAAAAAAAAACTTTTCCTTTTCTTGCGGTAGGGTTAAATTATCTTATCTAAACCACATAAATAAGGTTTTAATATAAAAATAAGCAAAAAAAAAATGTGATAGAACATTTCGATGCCACGAATAAATTAATGAAAGCACGGCGACACAACTGGCGGGCACGAATAGCACGATATCGCCCTGTGCAGTCAGTTAAATTGGGGCGCTAAAATGACTCAGAAACAGAAAACCAGGTTTTTTAATGAAATTTTTATTTTTTACTCATTCTCAAAAATAACATTGCTTGGTCAATCTGTGTCACCAGTAGATCACGTGGTTTGTAGGAATTACACGAATTCGTTTATAACCTTTAAGTTGTAAACGAAATACGGACGACCGTATTTGGTCAAGTTGGCTAGCTTTTATTGGCTACAAGGCCACAGAGACTATAGCTGAGCAGAGTTGATTGATTCGGTGTTTTCCTTGTTGGACATCATTGTAGAACCTATAACTATATCTATACATATAAAAGGAGAAGCTGACTGACTGACTGACTGATCTATCAACGCACAGCCTAAACTGCTGGGGTTAGAAAGTTGAAATTTTGACAGTAGGTTCCTTTTGTAACGTAGGCATCCACTAAGAAGGGATTTTTCGAAATTCAACCCCTAAGGGAGTTAAATAGGGGTTGATAATTAGTATGAAAAATTGAAAAATCGTCACATAACGGGTTCAAAATTTCACGCAAGCGGAGCTGCGGGCGAAAGCTAGTTATAGAATATATGTGTAGGGTTTTGGAAAAGATGTACCTAGGCTTGACCCAAAAAACTAGCTGATTCCGACATTAACTTCTAGCCAACTGACCGCTTGGGAAAAGACGACAAAAAAGCTCAAGCCCTTTGTAATAGCATACCTCAGAAGTCAAATTCAAAAGGGTTCGTTCAGCCGCCTAGCCGTCTCGGTATTTTTAGTTGTCATGTTAATTACAAACGACAGTCGTTACGGGCAATTACTGGCTCGAAAGTGCGACAGTCGGTCTTATTACCTTCGGATAACCCAAAGTAAACCCCACTGTTATGCGTATGCGGTCCATTGATCAATTGTATAATTTTTTTGAGGATAGGTACAGTCAGCATCAGAAGTAGATGAGCAACTCAGGTGTCCAAATAATTAAAGACATTCAAGATACCAAAAACATCTATGCAACAAAACTGTTCAAATTGATTTGAGCATCATAAACTCCAAATATATCTGAGCAGTCACATTGTCAAATATTTATTTACAAACTAAAAGTCTATGGTAAGTAAACAAGCTAAACATTCAAAGGTAACTAAGCAACACGTTATTCAGAAAGTCAGGATAGCAACGTAAAATGAATTGTATTTGATTGTACTTAGAGTCGTATATTAAAAGTTCAAAAATAGATACAATGTGTACTATTGTGTCAATACAGCATTTTTTTCTTTTTCTTCATATAGCTATATCCCTTTCATTTCGTGCGTGACGTCATTGACGTGTCTTTTGTTTATAATATAATCTGATAGTCAAGTTATAGGAAAACATCGTAAGGAAATTGAAACGAGTATTTATTCCGCGCGAAAGCCATTAAATTCGCAACAATCAGTTTGAATGAAACTGAAATTTTTATTTGCTACATTTTCTAGTATATCTTCAGGAATTGAATTCGTATTAAAGAGGTACCTACAAAATACCTCGGTTCATTTTAACTATGTTTCGAATTGATAACCGTGTCCAAAAAAGTACAAAATCTGTTATGCGTCAATTTAATTACTCGGTTAAAAGATATCTAACGATGTAAAATCAGCCCGACTAAGCACGCACTGAGTGATAATAATTATGATTTTACGCAAGCGGTTTTCAAATGCTTCTTTTTCTATCGTGTCGGCACGAGCTATACAAGAATAGCTCATGCCGTGGTGAAAAGATTAGCCAGTCAGCAAGGATGGTAGCGAGGCTGACTGCCCAGGGTGCGCCGGACGTACCGAAGTATCGAATAGAATCACTCGTGGAGGCTCTTTTCATGCACCCCTTTTTTTTCAAATGCTAAAAGCGGCTTATCTATGAACATGCACTGTAGCCTGATTTTAGTAGTCAGTTATCATCGAATCGCATCGAATATACCTTTAGCCAAAATCTAGCACGATACGTTTTAAAACAGTCACTTTAAAAAGAACCGCTAGTGCGTGCGCTGGTATAGAAAACCATACGCGTTACATTTAGTGGCTCACCGCCTGCCTTTAATTGCAATGCCTGCCTACATTTTAATCTTAATAACGTCACAGGACACTGTACTGTACTGTCTTACAGCGATAACACACTGGCATGGCGGTCGAATCCATTTTGCTACAGAGAGACCCACTGGCAGTGCGAACAGTAGCATATACGTGCGTTCGGTTTTTTTGAAGCGCGAAATGTAATGCGCTTGAATGCGCGCATGCAAAAACTGTAAAAAAAAGTAATAACCGACTAAAAAAACATAAAATTATCAGTTTCAAAAGTCAGTGGCTACAATTTTTTTTCAGTGTAGAATTGCACCGTCTTCTGAAACTGTTCATTTTATCTTATGGTAATTATTTTACTCCTTTTAGTTTTTTTTTTTGTAGTCGGTTTTTACTTTTTTATAAGTTTATTTTTTATTGAATACGTTTTAGTGCCATAAATTAAACCCTCTCTCCTCCATACTCTCTCTCCCTCTCTCTTCATAACCCTTATTTTTTACTTTGCCGTAATCGGGTATTATAAGTCCTTTCATGCTATACCTTACACGATATAATTCAAACATTCCTGAAAATGGGGGGGGGGGGGGGGGTTTACGCACCCCCTCATTTTTTCCAGTAGTCAGTTACCAACAACACGTATAAACAAAGCAATATTAGTTATTTGAAAATTTTGCTTTGATCCGATGAGGAGTTCCGTTCCATATCTCTGAAGTTCATGGTCTAATCATAACAAAATTTATAAGGGACTAAACGGAATGTACCTATACCCACTCAAACAAAAAAAGATTTTTTCAAATCGGTTCATAAATGACGGAGTTCTGAGGTAACAAACATAAAAAAAATACAACCGAATTGAGAACCTCCTCCTTTTTGAAGTTGGTTATAAACGAGCATAAACCAAGGTCTGTAACCGCCCTAAAACGTCTAGGTTTGTAACAGGCCTTAGTATCACTGAGCAATATATTGAGAAATGGTTATTGTTTACATATTTTTGAACACTTTGGTTGCTTAGTTACATTTGACTACCTCAGTTGACAAGATGATTTGTTTGCATAGAAATATTTGAATTGCGAGTGTTCAGATGATTTTGATACATTGGATGCTAACAATAATTTGAACGCTATTGTTGTGCAGATGTTAATGTGTTTTTGAGAGTATAGAATTATTTGAGTACCTTAATTGCTTCTATGTATCTGATGTTGACTGTACCTAGCTACCGTTTACGCGCAATGTGAACTACTTTTAATTGTATTTTGTTTTTCATTTTTCGGTATGAGGCCATAAGATTACCATTTGTAATCTTATGGCCTCTATAACCATGATGGTCTCATATAATTTAAATCATTGTAATTCCGGGAAATTCTGAAATAAATATTGCCCTAATACAATTTTAAATAAAACTACCTTATTTAAAAGGAAAACAGTAGTGGTGGTCACTATTACCTATTTGTTTTTTTTACCTTAACACATACCTACCCCGTAATAGGACATGAAAGTAGTAATTTAGTCATCTATCAGTTGCTGTTAGAATGTGGTCAACAGCGACCTTTGTGTGCGGGATACATAGCCTACTGACATAAAATATTGTGCATAAATTACCTGTTATGTATGTTATTTTCCTTCATTAGTAATGGTTGGTAGTGTACTATTGCCTGCCTAATGCATTATATCGATGTCTTCATTAGTCAATGTATAACTAATTCGTAATACGTAGGACGGAAGTGTCGTGTTGCGTGTTTCATAAACCGTGTAGTGCTTATTTACAATTTATCAACATCATTGTGACTGTCTTGATTTTGTTTGTCTCTTACGCGGAATCTAACTATCTGTCTTTCTATCTATTCAGCCCCTTACCCACTCATGGGCTATCCTTCTCTATCGTTAGTAGCATCAGTCTGAACGCTTATACCAAAGTACTGCGGCCACCAATCCATTTGCTATGCATTGAGATTATGGAACTTTAAACTATTTTTTTTTTACTTATTCCCCCACGATCCTGACGTTGTAGTGGTGGTCATGGGGGGCTAATAAAGTATAATTTGGTTAAAAATATTTCGTTTCAAATTCGTCATCGTAGCTGCAAGTGCGTATATAGCACATCCAGTTGACAGTTGTCAAGCAGTTGCACTGACTGTTGCTCAACACCTGCCTTAGGCAGTTGCATAGTTGCGACTGAATTTGTCCACTTACAGTTATAATTACGAATATGAAACGAAATGCAATTCACCAAGCGTGACGTCATTATTCCTCCTGTTCTATCTATGATATATGTATGTGTGCCAAATTCAATATTTGTTACGTTTGAACTATGAAGGTAGACACTGATCTGCAGTGCAAGAAGCAAGCTCTTCAGAAACTGTCTTAATTGACCGTCCGTTGATAGCCCCGCGTTTCCAGGCATAACAGATTAGATACATCTAAGTTAATTACTACAGAAATACTACCTACTACACACAATACGTTTTATGAACCCGACTTATTAGTATACACCGCTTGTTATGCATGAAGTTTGCATTGCATATGACATGATTAGCCCATAAATTATTTGCAACTACGCATATTTTAAAAGCTACTACATTTTAAATCATATGTAGTTAATCACACCATATAGTCATATTTCGGCTTACAAGAGCATACAATATATCTACATATAGGCACAGCGTTACCTCAAATTAACTGGCGAAACTTAACAGTTACTGGGTTAACTGGGTATGATTAGTAGAACACAATCAAATAAAAATATCAAATCTTTGATCAATTAGATAACTAGATATCGAATTTCTACAGTAGCAAGGAGTGCCTGTAGTGTCTCGTTATCTGATTATCTATAAGGTACCTACATATTCAAGGTTAAACCGAAAGGGTGTTAAAGTACCCATAATATTGAATAACTTTTGTTCTACAACTTTTCCCAAAAGTCAACAGTTAAAGAGAAATAGCTGTTCAAAAATTTCATAAAAAGTATGCTGAAATCTATCTATTCTCAGCTACGGTCAGCTGTGTTTACATTTTAGGTCATAATTGGGGTCAGGAAATAGAAGCACCATTTTCTGAATTCGTGACTAAAGCAGGGATGAAGAATTTTTGAAAAAACTAAATGAACATGATTTTCCATGGAGATAAAAATTATCGAATTTTGAAATTTTAAAACTTTCTTTAAAACAGTTATCAATGATTCTTTCAGTGGCCTGCGGATTAGTACCCCCTTTCCGACTAACCTTGTTTATTTGAATGTGTTATATTATTGGTTCCTAATAACCCTGTAGTTTCGCCAGTTAATTTGAAATAACCCCATATAGGTAAATTATTACGAATCGGCACACCTGTATCTAGGTTGGCACCGATTATCGACTTGATTGCAGCCCATCCTAATGTCTTATCTTTTATACGATCATAATCGACAAACCATTGCCGTCAAATTCGTATGATGTCCCCGATACAGTTGAACACCAACTAAACTAAAATAAAAAAAACACAGTAGTAACACATTTTTTCAATGTCATGATGCGAATCTCTCTGAATGAACTGAAGGAAACAAGAAGTGTTAAAAAATACAAAAGATGACCTTTTTTTAAGGATGGGAAATCATCAAATGACTTCTTTCGCTCTGGGCGGAGCGGAAGGGAGTATCAGATCAGATTCTTACTTACTAAAACCCATCCGTGTTCCGCCTAGTGCCCTTTGCGTTCCAGGGCCGCGGTAACTCTTTCGAACAAATTCCGCAACCCTGGCAGAAAGTTTTGACTTATTTTAACAAATCCTAAATATTCCAAAAAAATACTCAATTTCAATTAATTGTTTGGTTTTTAGACGCGAAGTCTCTCTGGCGTCCTGAGTATGGCGCATACATGGTCGAAGGCACTCCTGGAAGGCCGTACGGCGGACTCTTAGCGCATTTCAATATTGTGGAGGCTAACATGCAGTACCGCAGAGCTGAAGTTTCACATTTGTTACCTCCCGGAGAAGTTATTATGAGCATAACGAATTTTCCAAGGTAAAGTAAGTTACTTTATTTACGTGACTTGTGATTCTGTTACAGTTTTAAATACATTTTTTACATGCAGTACACACATGCTGTTGCTAATCTATATGATTCACTGCTCTGCATGACGACGCGGTTTCCAAACTACTGGCTTTTATTTTTTGTACCATTACTATGTGTGAAACCAGTTTTAATACCCGCTTTATTACAAAACGAATGGTCCCGTTTCATCATAACTTCGATGTCATACTCTTGTGCTATCAAAATTCAGTTTGTCATGCTGTGTATGATACGCTATAGAGCCTTCACTAAGCACATATCAAGGTTTGCTGAGTCAATGCTCAATAACGCTATCTTAAACGCTGTTTTTGTGTCATGATAGCCTAGGGGTTAAACGTTTACCTTCCATGCAGGGGTCAGAAGATCAATTCTCGTAATTAAAAATGTCCAAAATATAGTTTCCATCTAGTCTCAATCTCATAAATATGACAAATGGAATTCTTGTTCGTTAACAAACAACGTCAAACGTGAGACTTATTGAAATGAGATTGAAAGTTGACTGAAGCCAAAAGGGTATTCTGGTGACATTATGTACTGAGCCATTTTGACAAGTTGGAATTCTCATTTATTTCTAAAATGTTTGTCTATGACTGTTGTTATCGGTATGCTATCGGTAATAGATTTTAAGATGACTGAATTGACATTATATCGAGATAGACTGAGATGATACTGAAACCGGACCGAACTTTAAGTGTACCAGAATACCATTTTTTATTCAATTCATAATTTAATCTCAGTTCGACCAACCTTCAGTGATCAGTCTTACTTCAAATTAATTACGAGAACTGAGCTTCTGAGTTCAAACTGCCTACACCTCTGACTTTTCGAATTCATGTACGGATCACAGTTTGATTATCACTTGCGTTAACGGTGAAGGAAAACATTTTGAGTATGAAAAAAAGAATGAACAATGTAGAAAAAAATAATTGACGATGGTGTTTGTAGTCCGCAAACCAAACCACAAAGCAAACCAGGCCAGCGTGATGGACTAAAGTCTAAACCCTTCTCAGTTTGAGAACAGGGGGCCTACTCCCTAAGTCCGTCAACGAAGTTAGTCGCCCGTCCGAAAGTAGCCCGAAACTTAGGAGTGAACAAAACAAGTGTCAAGTTCAACTTTTCGGACGGGCAAAAACACATCGGTAGTAGCGACAACTGTCAATCGTGTTGTCATTCATTCTTAGTTCGGGCCCCGAAATAATCGGGAGTGAAACTTCGTGCTTAGGGAGTAGACCCCCAGGCCAGTGCCCAGCATTAGGACAGTAAACCATTTAAACCATTTATTTTGCCACACACACAAGATATTATATAAAACAGTAATGCAACACATTTAAAAGATATAATCGATAATGGGCTGATTGAGCCTTATGCTTACTTACATACATACATGCCGTCTCTAGACAAGCTATTGTTGTGATATTAAATCAAAACTATTGACTCCACCAAGATAGTACCAACTACTAGTTCAGCGACAGGTTTAACCACTAATTTGATTCATTAAACTGCGCGCGAAATGTGGTATACAATATTTATCCGTTACCCTACTGTTCTGTTACCGGCACTCCTCGTTATTCAGCATTGTATATTTACAGGCTGATAAGATGATATTAATATTTGCTTACAGATTAGGTTGTCCAAATTTCACAAGTCCACCGTACCCCCCGACGCCGCACGATGGCGTCACTAAATCATTGTTCTTTCCCGACGAGGGGATATTCCCCGGCCACCCCCGCTTCAAAACACTGACCTCCAACATCCGAAACAGACGAGGCGAAAAAGTAGCTATTAATTTGCCAGGTAAGTTACAATTAACCTAAAACATACCTTATTACTTCCCTATAACAGTTTAGTTTACCTATTTCCTTGAACATGTAGTATTACGCATAATACACGATTGTTAAACTCATATTACAATCATGTATTGGTCTATTGCAGTTATAATGGGTATTTAATTATTGAATGGATTGTTATACATGAGTATAATAATATGTAGGTACCTATAAAAGTGCTGCATAGATTTCCTTACACGGAGTTTTTGTGAAGTTTACCTTTATAGCGTTTTTACCCACATGCAAATGTATTAGTATGTTTTTTTTCCTAGTGTTCAAAGATGTAAACACAAAGTTTCCGGTGGACAATTCCCATGCATTGGAGCCAGAAGCGGCTAAGCCGGACTGCGTATATATGGATGCTATGGGTTTCGGCATGGGATGCTGTTGTCTGCAACTCACCTTCCAAGCTTGCTGCATTACAGAAGCGCGTACACTTTACGACCAGCTCGCACCACTGTGCCCTATAATGGTTTGTTATTTTTGTTTCCTAACTTCTTAGTCTTCTCCTGAATGACGTACAATCAGCCTGCGACATTGAACCTTGTCATATTTAAGTATTGCATACCGAGTGTGTGACGTTAGGCACAAAATAATAAACAAACAGAAAACTCACTCCCGAACTATATCCTCAAATGCGAAATTGAGCTTTAGTAATAGGCGATAGGGCTCCTATTCCGCTGTGCGTTCGCGCTCTATTACATTTCAATTCTGATAGACTGATAACGTTACCATCCAAATCAGCCGATAAAAATCCAATTGAAAATCTGGTGGTTCAACGTTGGGATAATGGAATTGAACGAACGACAGAAGAACACTGCAAAAGGATTTCGGTGGATATAGGCTCGTACCAGGTTCATGCTCACGGCTTGTGAATTCTATGAAAATTAGAATAACAGAAAAATGAATGTGACTACGAAAAAACCCATGAGTATTAAGGATATCTGCGATGAATGAGACGATCTGATAAATTGTACAAATTAATTCCTTTTAACCCTATTAATAATTATTATAGCAAGGTTTGGTTGGGACAGAAACTCCTTTGACTTGACAACAGAAAAGAGTTTAGATTCACATGATTTATCCAATTTTCACGCAATTTTAAGATACAATACATCTGTGATATGACGTCGTGCTAGTCGGCATACGCCATACAGCATTCTGAGAAAGCTTTTTTTTTTTTATTTGACTTCCCCTTGTTTCGCAACCGCGACGTGCGTGAGATCCTGGGTTCGATCAGGGTGTTATTTGGGTTTTTCCGTGTGGAGTTTCTCAGTAGCAGTCCGGAGTCTGAATCTGTGCCCGGTTGATGGCAATAGTCTCGCCCCCTAATATATGGGACTTAAACATAACGGCAAAATGAGGGTTAACACCCTCATTCCTCATTCACCTCTGCTTAATCTTTCGGGGAATACAGGCGTGATTTTATTTTATTTATGTCTACTTATGACACTTTTAATATTTGTTCATTCAGAAATAACCCTTTGAACGGGTGCATAAAATTGGTATTTGTATGAGGTGCTACATTATAGGCATTTTACTCTTTCTGTTTGATGTATAGAGAATGTTATAGGTATAGAATTTGTATAGAGAATCAGTAGAGTAGTCAGTTGTCACACAGACTGCCACAGACATTTTAATGGTATTATGTTTCAAATACGATGATTTGTTTTGTGCAAATCATCGTATTAGAAACAAACGCCACGTCACGTCAATGAAGTCATGCACAAAATGATAAAGACAACAACACAAATTGACAAGTTACGGTTAGTTTGACAAAGTCCTAAAGTGATCAAGGTTTTTGTAAGTCGACCGAACTAAACAGATGTTCCGAACAAAAAATTTGTTCCACTAACTTGTTGTGCACCTTGTAACTGCATGCTTAATTCAAGTTATCCCCACAAAATTGATATTTATTAAACAAAAAGACTTCACGCTGTTCTTTAAATTCATATTTATTTCGTGCCTATTGAAATATGCAAAACTCATTTCAAGCTTTGCTGGTTTTAAGTTCACGCAAATGATCTATGTTAGACTCGATACATAGAGGAAGACGGACAAGGTTACTTATGTATTTTTTATCCGCATGATTGAATCATCATTTTTTATTTATTTATCTATAATTTTACCTTGAGTGTATCCTTAATCTCTAACCTTCGCAAAGAAACAGGCGTCTAGGGGAAAATTAACATAAATATGTAAAAATTAGAGTCTATTTAAAAAAATATTAAACATGATAAATGACTTAAGTTTTTGACTATACCCTTTTCATCGTTAGTTGATTTCTAAAGGTTCTCTACAAAACGTTCTCTTCTTAATCGTTTCCTCACTACTGAGGATCGTGACTCCATTTCAACTTGTCTACGGTCTGTCTCCATCTGTTGCGATCAGTTGCCTGGTGGATTGCGGCGCTTATAGGTATCGCGAGTTGTTCGGATATCTGATCAGGCCATCGTTTTGGGCTTCGGCCTCTAGGTCTTTTGCCCTCTATTTTTCCTGTTACCATTAGACGTTCCAGGTTATCGGCACCTCTGCGAGCAATGTGGCCGAAGTATCGCACTATGCGTTGCAGGCTGGTTGAGGACAGACGTGGTGTCTTCTCTATTTTCAGCTGTTTTAGGATCGAGACATTTGTGCGGTGGGCTGTCCATGGTATCCTCAATAGGCGGCGCCAACACCACATTTCAAAGGCGTCAATTCTTTGCCTGTCAGCGGCTTTGAACGTCCACGTCTCTGCACCATAGAGAGCAATGGAGAAGACAAGTGTGCGGACTAGATGTATCTTGGTCCGATTGGTGATGTTCCTGTCTCTCCATACTTTATCTAGTTGAGACATAGCTGTCTTGGCCATGCCAATTCGTCTTCGTATTTCTGGTTCGCAGCTACCTTTATTGGTGATTACCACAGAACAGATAAAAGACGTTAGAAGGGCCTTGTGGGCGGGGCAGGCGCGCCGCACATATGAGCAGACGCTCATATGTCAACCGAAATTTGTTTTACCGGGCAACAGTCGTGCTCTTATGGTGACAGCGTACGGAGATCCGCGAAAAAAAAGAATTATGCCGTCTTGCATTATTATAACGTGACGGAAAAGAAGCTAGTTGAGTAGTGTAGCCAGAGAAGGGATTTCTTTTCACCGGCATGTCCAAAAACCTTATAATATCAGTGATATTTGTAATTATTGCAATAGTATTATGTAATTTGTAGAAAAAACGATACAATCGCACACAGATGCAAAATTATACATTGCTTGCAATACATGGGTACCATCTTGTACTACGTGAGCGACAGCGCAATGTATTGCGTTCAATGCGAAAGTCGAGTGCAGCGAGCAATTGTTTTAATTCAGCGAAATCCATACGTATCGATAGTGTTGTACCAAGTTGTAAACAATATCGGTATTAAATATGTGTGTATATCTACAAATGAATATTATGATTATATATTATAATTAAAATAACTTTGTTTATTGCCACGAATTATATGTTACATTTTATTTTTAGGTTTCCAACAGGTCCAGACAAAAGAAAACTGGATTGAGACAACTGGTAGAATTGAATGGATACCTATTAAATGTGGCACAATTTATTCTTAACATTTTGCAGAAAATTATGCAATTACAATTCACAGGGTTATTCAAATTAAATTAATTAAATTATACATAATATTATGTTAATACGCCTACCGGAAAACAAAAATCGAAATTTCTTTAGTTTTTTGCAAATTGTAGCTTTTATTTACGTTTATACTATTCAAAATGCGATTTGCGCCGGTAACGGTTACTCAATAAGATATTCAATATGAAAGTCGTAAGTATACCTACTTTTCTAGGTTGACGATGCTCGAAAATAGAATTGTTTCCGAAAAAAACATGATATCTACTGCATTATGATGATGATTCATAATAATTGACATGATTTTATTGATTCTTTTTAGCAAACTTAGTATCGTTACGGGTGCAAACAACATAATTATGACGTAAAACAGACCTGCAATTAGCAAAAAACTAAAGAAAATTTGAATTTCACGGCTATATCGGATGTTCCCCTTAATTTGACATTATTATTTATATGTGTTGAGGAAGTTCACACTATTCGTATCCCGTTCGAGGGTCTCAAAATTAGAGCGAAAAATTGCAAAACTTAGGGCCGATTTTTCAATCCTCAGATAAACAGACAAATAGCATTTATTCAACAGATAGCAAAAAAAATATTTTTTCAATCGTCAGATAGGCTTTATTCGACGAATAATTTGACTACCTGAGGAATAACTTTATCTTTTCCTTTGACGTCCAGATAACCGCTTATTCAGTAGATAGTTTTATTCGATGACTGATGATGTAAACAAAAAATATAATTTTACTAGACAATTCTTGGGTTTGCGTTTTCATCAAAGTAAAATGGATGTATATTATTTGATAGCTCTGATGATCTGGCAATAATTGAGCAAGAAGCTCTGATAAATTTTATGAATTCATAAATCCAGGAAGGAAAGTAAGAATTGTCACATCCAGGCCCAATCATTTTCCGCCGGAAGGCGCGCGTCGTTCTCCGGCCACCCTAGTGTGTGGCCTGCGGGTGGCGGGTTATTGGACCTGACGCCCGACCAGTAACAGGCCCGAGAAGGCGGCGCGCAGTATTCCGTGCGCGCCTCTCAGAAGGACGTGGAACGAAGCCCCACAGAAGGAGAGGTCCGACAGGGGCTGGCGGACCGAGGCCTGCCGGGGATGCAGTGCATGCAGCTGCGAATCCCACGACCCCGGCCATAGGTGAGGAGAAGGCACACCGTGGGTTTTTAGCTAGTGCAGCTAGCGGCATACATAACCCTTCGCCTTTCCCGGGTGGAGGGAATCAATGAGGATAAAGGCATGATGAAAAAAAACATGCCCAATCATTTTACAGTGTGGGATTCAAAAGAATTCCATCGCCAATCAGACTTTTAGAGTCTGTGCAATATTTACTTATAAATAATGGTAGAGGATAAAATCAAGCATCAAACAAAGGTTAAGTTTTCAATCGTTTATTATACAAAAAATTACTGCGAAATGGGTTCATGGCTACATAACAGAGCTGTAGTAATTGATAGTGTAAATCTTCCTAGCGAACTATGTTGGGAATTTGGGATCGTCTGCCAGTCTGACCGGATGCAGTCGAATACTAGTATTTTATATGAAGCGACTGCCTATCTGACCTCCATCACCCAGTTAGTAGATAACACGATAGCTCTTGGTGGAACTGGTAGTCAGACTTTCGGGCTTCGGTTCTGTACATTTCGTGTCTGCATAGAGGACTTTTTTTGGTACTTTTTTTAATTCCCTCATACTTAAGCTTTAATGTATTCCATGAAAGGACACTGGTTCCTTTTCTTTGTCTTTATTCGTCACCGCATCGGTCTTCTTATTTCTATAACGTGTTTGTATTTTTCGATTAAACTTATTAGGAATTGAATTACAGCACTATTAAAATTCGCCGAACGCTCTCTATTTTTTTGATTCCATTGTAATAAACATATAAATATATTATAATATTGATTTACAATCAAAATATATAACACGACATGACAGGAAGATAGTCTGACAGTGTCATTTTTGCCATACAGGTAATTAATGTACTCTAGACTCTATGCAGGTAATTGAAATAGTCTGGCCTGCTCTAACGTTCGTTTATGCCATATATTTATCTCACCTCCCTGAAGTTAGCGTTGCTAAAGTCAATGAAATCGGTCAGATAGTAATTCGTGAGATAAATGGCAATTGAAAAATTGACAAACAATTATCAGGCAGTTAAACAGCCAAATAACTTTATTCGTCAGGTAGTTATCAGGCATTTTATCTGAGGATTGAAAAATCGGCCCTTAATGTAACAAAATTACAGTAATTTTATCGATATAAGTAATCGACCTTTTGGTCGCCGTAACATGTATGAGAAATAAATTTGAATTTGCGCGTGTGTGAGTGTACGTCGAACGCAGTATTTGCGTTAGTGTGACAACTAATAGCAAACTCGAAATCTATGTGCGTGTGGTTTATTTGTGTGCGTAATGCGCGTACGTATTGGGCTCTTGCTTGTAGTAGAGTTAAAGAGTGGGAGAAAAGCGGCGACACGCGTTCTAATACAAATCAGGAACTATTTCCTTTCTAACCTCTTTATCTGTTCTGTGGTGATTACAGAGCCCAGGTTTTGAAACCGGTCCACGGTTTCATACTCTTGTAAGAGGTCAGTGCGCTGAATGGCTGTGAAACGGTCAATAACAAGAAGCTTGGTCTTAGTTTTGTTAATAGCGAGACCCATTCTTAAGCTGGTTGTTTCCAAGCGATCCAGTAGTTCCGCCATTTCAACTTCGGATGATGCAAGGAGTGTGGTGTCATCTGCATAACGGAGGTTTAATATTTTCACTCCGCCTATCTTGACACCACCTTCCCAATCTTCAAGCGTTTGGCGCATTATGTACTCGCCATATACTATATTAAACAGAATGGGAGAGATCACGCATCCCTGTCGGACTCCCTTACAGAATTTGAAACAGCTTGATGTAGCGTTTCCCATGGTCACAGTGCCATATCCTGACTCATAAAGATTACGAATCAGCATTACAAGGTGGACCGGGACTCCTGTCTCAGTAAGAACCTCCCATAGTTTTTCCCATTTGACGCAGTCAAAGGCCTTCTGATAATCTACAAAGCACATAAGTGCCGGGGTGTTATATTCATAGCATTTTTCTACGATGAGCCTAATGTTTAATATCTGCTCCCTGGTACCCCTTCCTTTAACAAAACCTGCTTGTTCAGGTGGTATCTGCCAGTCAAGAAAGGATCTCAGTCTATTGTTAATAATGTGTAGTAGAATTTTGCTACCATGCGACATTAGGGCATTACAAAACGTTAGTATACAAAGATTATCAAATATTTTTTAAAAACAAAACATGGATAATGTAGATATTTTACGATAGCAGTCTCCTTACGGCTACAATTTACGAAATGACCGAGCTGTCAGGACTCATTTTAGGGTGAAAAGAGTACAGTAGTTAGAATTTTAAATATTCCAAGACATTAACACAGATATTATCTGAGCTTTTAGTTGAAATTAGACAGAAGTCGTACATGCACGCTGACTTTTAATTGGTTGTTTTACTAGAACAAACGTTGTTCAAACCATGGTCTACTACCATTGCATAGAATCAAAAATATTGAAAGTTTTTTTTTTCTATGCTTTCGTAAAAAGTCTTGTTGCTTAAACGTGTTCAAACATTAACCGTAACATTAAAGTACTCATCGCGGCAATCGCGGTAAAGTTCCCGGCAAATAACTTGAACCATCATGGCGCCGACTGCGCAGGTCCCCCCTTGTGTCTTTTTTGAGTTTTTTTTTAACTTTTTTTTTATTTGATGCATTTTAATTGTAGTAGACTAGACCATGGTCTGAACAATGTTTGTTCTAACAAAACAACCAATTAAATGTCAGCGTGTCTAACGATGATATTAAAGATCTAAAGATAAGAATATTACAAACTTCTCTGCCTGACTCACACTCATGGAGTATCAAAATAAATTTAAAAATATCTTTCACAATAATTGAGATCTATTGCGTCCGAACTTTAATTTCGGACACTAATTAACAATTAGTAGATAAGAACAAAAAATGATCTGTTAATTACGAATACCAATGACATAACAAATTATTGTTATGTTCACAAAACATTGGTGTGTCTGGCCGTATATTATCTGTGGTCTGGCGAACATGTAATTTGCAAAAAAATGCAATTCGTGTAAAATGTTATTTGTAAGAAAAATATAGGTAAAAGAAGCCATAATTGTAATAGGTACTTTGTCATTTATAAATAAATTCGTTCTTAACTATCTTGTAATTCCTCCGTTATCGCATTTTTATTGTAAAGTGAGGATACTTTTTTGCATTAAAATAACACAAAGGTAAGGCAACAACTGCCTTACCTATCCCATGCCTATTTTATGTAGTTAGAAATCTATATAAATAAAAAGAAAAGTCCTGACTGACTGATTGACTGACTCATCAACGCCCAGCCCAAACCCTTGGACCTAGAAAGCTGAAATTTTGCACAAAGGTTCCCTTTATAATGTAGACAAGAAAAAAGAAAAGAATTTTTAGAAATACAACCCATAAGGGAGTTAAATAGGGGATGAAAGTTTGTATGAAATATCGTCACTTAACGGGTTCAAAATTTCACGCAAGCGAAGCTGCGGGCAAAAGCTAGTATTTAATAATTTCATAGCCTACAGCAGGGGTTCCCATACCTTTTCTTGGTCAGGACCACTTTTATATTATTCTTGTTAGCAGGGACCATTATGTAGGTATAATAAAAATAAACTGTAATAATCAAACTGAAACTTTAATTTAAAACTCAATAGGTATTTATTTAAAATCATTCGCGGACCATATTTTGGCTTCTGCGGACCACTGGTTGGGAACCATTGGCCAACAGATTTGCCCGGTTTTTTTATCGACACATGTTATGACAAATGACAATGTAATAAATCGTCTGTATATTGACAGGGCGTCAAACGTCAATATCGATTGTCTAAATCTAGTAATATGCGAGAGAGAGAGATTCGCTCGACAACCATATCGATTAGTGTCGTACCAATCGATATGGTTATCGAGCGATTCTCTCCCCCTTATTACAAAAGATGGTCTAAGAAAAACTTATGTTTTAAAATAGCCCCGTCTCTTTTTGTTAGATATATGAAAGTGATGGGTACATTTTAAACCTGGGTTTACCTTAGTCTTAGTTTAAACCAGGCATGGGCAACCTTTGGCAAGTTGCGTGCCAAACTTTACTGCATTAATGCAGTCACGGGCCATAGCAGGAAATAAAAAAGCTTAATTTATTTATCTATTTATTAAGTTACTAATGAAGTTAATTTATGTGTAACAGTTAATTAGTGATGTTCAAACCCGCTATAAACTGTAGACGTGTTATAAACTATAAAATATATTCATATAGTCTGTTATTTTATACGCTATCATTATAACGCGGTGTTACAAAACTCGGGCGCAGTCTGAACGCGGAGACGCTATAATTTTTATTTAACAACACGCTAAACGGACTTGATGCGCGGTAAATGTTATCTCGCAACGCTGTACACTAAAGAATATAATAATATTTCATTCCCTTACGCGCTGTTGCTAGTCGCTACGCTATCTTGCTATCTCGTTCTGGCCCCGCTGTGCGCGTTTAGACTTTTATTCGTTGAGTAGATTGAGGCGTTATAATATAGCGCGAAGTCAGAGCCGCTATAGCAAACGCTATACGCTATGTACACATAGTCTGTTATATTTCGGCGCTATACGTTTTACTAACCACCACTACAGTTAATGTGATATTTGGCAGTTAATGTGAAGTTTAGCTCTATAGTTACAGCGCGTACCATTTATTCGCGCGAAATTTCAAAATTTCGCGGGCCGAATCCGGCCCGCGGGTCGTACGTTGCCCATACGTGATTTAAACCATCTTTTGTAATAAGGGGGTCTGTGTCAAGAACTTTACAGTGCGTTCGATCTACGAAGACACGCCCCACTCCTTTTTGTGAGATATAGCTGCGTGGTGGTGGTATGCACTAATCTAACAGTTGTGTAGCGATAGAACTAACGCAATAGCAATTTATATTTTAGACAAAAAGTGGGGCGCGTCTTCGTGGATTGAACTATTTGTATCTGCGTATTCCAAAATATATGTTTTTTCCTCAGTTGGCTCTATCCGCGGCGTCGCCAATCTACCGTGGTTTCCTGACAGACGTGGACTGTCGTTGGAACGTAATCGCTGGCTCCGTGGACTGCCGCACGCGTGAGGAACGTGGCCTCGAACCACTCAAGAACAGCAAGTTCCGCATTCACAAGTCTCGCTACGATTCAATTTCTTCCTATTTGTCACCGGAAAATGAAGCGTAAGTTGTGCCTATAAGGATTAGTTCGAATTAACGGGTAACACTTCACAGGGTAATTAGGTATTGTTTATAGAACATAATATTCAAATGAAAAAATACCTAATAAAATGATAAACTACTAACACAGTAGCGAAGAGCGTGTTTGAAGTAGGTTTGAAATAACCTTATAAATTTTTTATTTATATGTTTGCATGACATGCTTATTTTCTCTTGGAAGAAGAAAAATACCAGTAAATGTGAATGGGAACTGTTCGAAGCCAATTTCGCTTTCTTTCAGAAGTCAGAAAAGATTCATAGTGACCCATAGTTACTTATTAAATAAAACGTCGGGCTGGTTCAGTTTATCCTTCCACTGCGAAGAGATAGAACTTTAAAAATCATGAATTGGTATCCAAAAAATATGTAAGAACATTGTCCAGAAACTGGGTAATGCTTAAAACTATAAAGCGTATTAAAACTATAAAGTACTCGACCAGATGCTTAATCCAAGAAAAGGCAAGTTTCACAATTTACGCAAAAAACGCCGTCTTATCTCCCACTCAATATAGGTAATTGGTAGTTAGATAAGCTAGGTGCAATCCGTTTCTGTTAATTAACTCTGCAAATTGAATGAAAAATTAATACACACTATGCAGATAAATAGTTAAAGGCAATATTTGAATTGGCAATATCTGGAGATGAAACTATTACTAAAGTAATAAAGTAGACATTACGAAGCTATAATTCAATTTATCCACACTTGTTAGCTATATTGTCTCTTGGAATATCTACCGTATCTATTACACTGAGTGTATCCGAATTCGTGTAATTCCTTCAAATCTCGTGACACGTTTTTTTATTGAAACCTTATCAGGTGGTTAAGATACGATCACTTACTTCTATCGCAAGACAAAAAAGATTTCAATCTTTATTTTTAATCAAGCTAAATCTTAATAATAATATTAGGATTTATCATAAGATAACGATAATTAAAATGACATAATTTGCTTCGCACCCCCTTCCATGCGCTTTCTACTTGTGCCACAAACTATCGATTAAATCTGTGGATAATAAATGATGTGACACTTTTATAATGTTTTTTTTAATTAAGGCATTTCTTATCTGACTAGCTCTGAGAAGAAAAGCCGAAACAAACTCAGAGGTCAAAGTCTCTTTCCAGACATTGTGGTATAAAACTATGCGAGTGTAAAAATAGTAGTAATAGTCGGGCAATCTCGAAAAATGCACGTGAGTAAGGGTCAAAATACACGTCCGATAGTTGCTTCCGGGAGCCGGATCCGACTATCTGATCGGATTCATGAAATACACGTACGATTCTCGTGTCCGATTTTTTCTGGATGACGACGACGCCCGGACGATGCTTACGATTCTGACATTCGATCCGATAGTTTGATCGTACGTGTAATTCATGTTCACACAAATGTATGGCGCGGAGGCCTTCAGATAGTCTGATCAGACTATCGGAGGCAAGTATCGGACGTGTATTTGGAGCCTAAACCGTAACTAATCATAAATATGAATGTGTCTCACGAAGGTTATAATACATCAAATCTGTGGATTAAATAGTTTCAATAGCGATAATGTTATAAGGGACTAATTACATCAATCAGTAAATATTGACATTTCGTTGAATTCTTCCTTTTCCCGCGAGTCTAGTCGCGCACGCACCTCTTTAATAGGGACAATCTCGCTGTTACTGTGTGGTGTGTACAATGTGATGATGTTTGTTAGGTACAACGACATCAACATCGTGCACGACAAGGCGCTGTACCGGCGCCTGCGCGAGGGTGGCATCGATCATCCGCTCGCGCTGCATGTGGCGCATCTCTTCATAAGAGACACCGTGTCGCTATTCTCCGAGAAGGTGCACCAGGACGACGCGAATGATACTGATCATTTTGAAGTAAGTGGCATTTAATAAGTACCTACCTACTAGCTTATAAGGTAACATTCCAAACACCACGACAGCAACAGGCGACGGTGCTTGTACGCCGGTAGCGCTTAAACTTCGCAGTTCAGATTCGCGAATGACAACCATCAAAATAATTATTTACACTAGGAGTTTGAATACGTAACCTCTTTTGTTCTCATGTGTGTTTTAATAGAACTAGGTTACGAATTTTCAGTTTATAAAAAAACGGTATAAAACAAAAAGTTTTCGCCAATTAGTCGAATAACTAGTAAAATGGAACTGTTTTCTCTTATATTGAACATCAGTTTAGCAAATTTTTTATTTGTGTATGTGTCAAGCAACTTGTTGTTCTGCAAATGGGCTTACTTCTTGCACCCTGTTCGGATAACAGGAACTGATTTAAAATTAACTTGCAAGATTTATAGCAGACAGACAACAAAACAAGCTAAATATAACCTTTTAAAATTCAGGTATAGCGAGGGAACGGCTTTAGGAGGAGAATAATAGCGAATCAGTTTTTCTTAGGACCTTAATTTCAAATACTCAATATACTCAGACCCATCTCAACCCGTACTTTATTATAGAACATCCAGTCAACGAACTGGCAGACGATGCGCTTCAAACCGCCGCCGCCCAACTCTCCGATCGGCTGGCGCGTGGAGTTCCGTCCGTGCGAGGCGCAACTAACTGACTTCGAAAACGCGGCGTACGTCTGCTTCGTCGTGCTCCTCACTAGGGTTATACTGTCCTACCGTCTTAACTTCGTCATGCCTATTAGCAAGGTAAGCTATTGTAAAACCTAAATGGTATGTCTACAGTGTCTACACCCGTGCGCTTTCATGTTCATCTTGCGCTTTCGACTTTCAATTCCTCTTGCGTCAAGCGCATGCAATATTGATTGTCATAAGACGCATGTAGCTTATCGTCTACACCGGTGCGCCTCGGTCAGTCGTCAGTCGACATACAATAGACGGATTGGCGTGCGCTAGGGGCATGCGCTGACGTCGACTAGTATTAAGGCATGCGCTATGGCGCTTCACGCATGCTTCAGACGAAAGCGCACTGGTATAGAGATAGCTTTTGTGGAGGAACGAAGCTTGTGGGTTTTATCGTGCACACATGTTTTAGTTCTTTCTCATTTGACAATAAGGTAAGATAATGGTCACTCATCCACATTTCACCAATGATTAGCGATGTTTCTACTAGAGTCATGCGGATTTCGTCAATCACGCGGGAGTGTGGCGCCCGCATTTTACCGTTTTATACATTGCCGCAGAAGCTTGCTAGTACAAAATTCATGAAAAAAGTGTCCTATATTCGGTTCGGACATTTTTGAGCGCTTACAAGAGGTAAATGTGTTTCTACATTGATGGTGCATTGTGTTTATTACGATGCGTGATCCATACACGAAAACACCCACGTCCACGCACGCCACACATGCGGGTTGAACCCGCATACGTGACGAAATCCGCACGACTCTAAAAATGCCCTAGATCCCATAGAAGTAGAATAGTACTTTACAAAAAAGGGAAAATTGCTTAGATTTATAGAATTATTTGGTCAGGATTGAGTGACAAGATTATGCCTTTTTAAATACTATGACACGTTCGAAGTGATATTGTAAACTGTTAACACTATCAGGTGGATGAAAACATGCAGCGTGCACAGAGGCGGAATGCGTGCCTTAGTGAAAAGTTCTGGTGGCGTCGTGACGTAGGCGCCCCCACCGGCGTCGGCAAGCAGACCAGCGACCCTGCAGAACTATACGCCGAGATGACCATCGACGAAATTGTTAACGGAAAGGTACGAACACTGCACCTACCAGTGCATATTGGCAGACGGCGAAATAGGAAATTAAATTGGAATGTCCTGAATTTGGCATATTATTGACGTTCGCCTTTGTAAATAGCGCCATGAAGTGCCGAAATGTACTGGGCACTTGTGTACCCTGTAATATCACAATTATAGAGCGTCTCTTTTGTGTGTCCTTATTGAGAGCCGGTTGGTGAATTAATACAGAGCCTGTATTTTAGGTAAGAAAAACGGCCTGTCTAGCCACTGCTAGTGCTAGACTGGATTATTCATGAAAAAAAAAGAATTTTCTTAGTTGTTTTCTGACTGTGTTAAACTTAGTAGTAGAAGTTACCGGATCATTGACACTACCTAGAAAAGCTCTCAAAATTATATGAAGTTCCAATAAGCTAATAACTAAAGTTTTAAACTCCCAGACCGGCGTGTTCCCTGGTCTGATCCCGCTGATCGAGTCGTACCTGTCGGGCATGGACGTGGACGCGGACACGCACTGCTCGGTGCAGCAGTACCTCAAGCTCATCCAGCGGCGCTCGTCGGGTGAGATCTCCACCATGGCCGCCTGGATGAGGAACTTCGTCACCTCACACCCGCAATACATGTAAGTCTATGGTTCTTATCCTTAGGGTTATAATAGAATGTGGCCTGCGGGCGACGGGTTAGGGGACCCGTCGCCCGACCAGTAACAGGCCCGAGAAGGCGGCGCGCATGTGTTCCGTGCGCGCCTCTCAGGAGGACGTGGGGCAAGGCCCCACAGAAGGATAGGTCTGCCAGGGGCTGGCGGACCGAGGCCTGCCGGGGTTGCGGCGCATGCAGCTGCGAATCCCGTGACCCTGGCCAAGGGTCAGGAGTAGGAACACCGTGGGTTTTTAGCCGGTAAGAGTCCGGCATAACTCTTCGCCTTCCCAGGGCGAAGGGTATCCATGAGGATTTTCCCAAGACAAAAAAAAAAAAAAAAAAAAGGGTTATAATAGAATATGACCGGCTACGTATTGCCAGCACTAGGAAATTTGAAAACCTAGCATGGTCGCGCGCTCCGTCCCGTGCGCAAGATCTTGCACTGCGCGGTTAGTACAGTTGTTTTATTTCACGAAAGCGGGTGAGCCATACTTGTAGTTGTAATGCGTACAGACACGCGCTCTTGTGTGCGTAACTACAGGTAGCGTTAGCAAGCTCATTGCTAATTAACAAAATAATAAAGTTATTTATATTATAGATTTTTGCTATGTATAGATAAGACATACAATAAAATACAAACTTATATCCAAAAAACATTTATTTTAAACAATATTTTGATATAATATATAATATTTTATTTAAATTAGTGTTTCAAGTAGAATCGTGACTAGACTCTTCTTCGGAATCATTTGACGAGCCTAAAATAAACAATACATTATTAAAATCACGTTTCAACATGTTATTATTAAACTAACTCAATACATTAATTAATTACACAAAACATAAATACACACCAAACAAACATTAATTTGCCTTACCTCACCGTGAACAACTTTTCTCCGTTTAGTCGTACCTTCCATGCTGACGGTATTAGATAAATAATTTTGACGTGAACCAAGTAGCACTACTTACTCAGCCGACGACTCGGCCAAAACTGAGCGCTCCCGAGCTTACTTACACAAAGACAATGTGCATGTACATTTACACACACAATTATGGCTCTCCCGCTTTCGTGAGATAAAACATCTATAGCTCCGCGCGGTACCGCGCGATCATATGAACTTAGCCTTATCCACCCATCCATCAGTCATCAGAGTAACGTTGAACAACAGAAAGTTGCATCCTGTATTCAGGACTTTTGGAAACCTAGATGTTATTCGATTCTCCCTTGACGATCTAGAGTCTTAGGTGCTAACTTTGTTCCTTATCTTATAGGAAAGATTCAGTCGTATCCGAAAAGATCAACTACGACCTCCTAAAGACTGCTCACGGCATACAATCGGGCAATTTGCCCGCGCCCACGCTGCTGGGCAGTAGCACCGTGTCGAAAACCAACGAAGACATTCCCAAGGCGTTCAGCAAGATGATGAGCAAGGAGTGTCCCTAACCGCGGCTCGAGAGCCGCCGGCATCGTGCCTTCTGTGCGCTGCTGCACTTACTAAGTACTTGTTACGCGACGACATCTATGTACTTACATACTAACTATTCAGTACAAACGTGCTCCATCTGTCAATTTATGAACAATTTAAGCATAGTTCCAAATTTAAACACAGTTGTGGTACCTGCACCATGACTGAGAACATTGTTGTTCGGAACAGAGAAAAACAGTAGAACTGCAGGCATGAAATATGAATGATGTATAAAAACCAGTTTCGCTAGTCTAAAAAACTAACCTACATAACTCACGCATTGAGTTCAAATTCGAACTTCTAATGGTTTCATAAAACAAAATACACGTCTGGTTAATACATTGATGTCGTTGTTGTTATTTGTATTTAGAGTTGCCTTACCATGTTTAATCTGACGAGATTTATACAGGAGGGCATCGCTACTTTAGTATGTTATTATAATATATTAATGTAATGTTCGACACAGGATAGAAGGGAAATCTAAAACGTATTTATTTTAACATTCCCCAGTTTATTGTGACAGTGCAGCTTTTCGTTTTTGTTCGGCCAGTGAAAGATTGCAACTTTTATCTTGTGACGAGATTTATTCGAATTAGAAGTGATATCTTAAACACATTTAATATTACACACGAGTTATATAGAATAGAAACCCCAATGTGACCTTACTTTAGATTTAACCAAAAAAAAAACGCATTCTATAATACTTAATTTTTTACCGCTCTTGAAAATTTCCCCATAAATCTTATTGTAGTTCCTAGTTATTAAAATCGGTGAGTCAGTGTGATAAGAACATAAATCCAGGTTGTTTTTTTTTATGTTCATTCTTTGGTAAGCGGGTTCAGCTAATAGCTAATATAAAAGTTTGATTAAGATCTTACTCATATTACTAAAGCAAAAACAAAGTAATCAGTTTACACAAAGCAACCACTATGTCCACTGTACTTAACAATATTTTAGTGTTGGGTCAAGGTTTTGAAATCACAGAAAACAAGGAATTTATTATTTTAAATAGTATGTATATTACTTTATACAAGGTTAGTCGGAAAGGGGGTACTAATCCGCAGACCACTTAAAGTATCACTAATGACGATTTAAAAGCAAGTGTTAAAATTTCAAAATTCGATAATTTTTATTTCCATTAAATATAATTTTATTTTAGTTTTTTCAAAAATTCTTCGTCCCTACTTCAGTTACGAATTCAGAAAATGGAGCTTCTAATTCGTGACCCCAAATATGACCTAAAATGTAAACACAGCTGATCATAACTGAGGATAGATAGATTTTTGCGTATTTTTTTTGTAATTTTTAAACAGCTATTTCTCATAACCTATTGACTTTTGGGGAAAGTTGTAGAACAAAAGTTACTCACTATTATGGGTACTTTAACACCCTTTCGGATTAGTACCCCCATTCTGACTAACCTTGTATAAATTCAGGGATTTTTCTAAGAATACATTTCTTGATGTTTGGCTTCTTCTTCGTGTTTATTATCTAGTTTAAATATTTAATATTGTTAGATACACATTATGGTGCACACATTTATTAGCGCCAACTCGCATTTAATGCAGTATTAGCTAAAACCTTTCCAGGGCAGTGCATAACAAATTGTCACGTTAGTTTAACTGACAATGAACATGGGCAAAATGTAAATATGTACAATGAAAAGAATAAAGAACGGTTGTGAATGGTGAAGTGAAAAAGTAGAACATTTTGGAGAGTGTGATACAATTTGTCACAATTTATATATTTTATATACCTACACCATAACGTATAAGATGGAGTTTCGATGTATTATTTGATTTGAAACATGATTATGGACCTATTGAAAATCCTTGCAACATGTCTTAAGTATTATTCGATCAAAGAAATTCAAGTCTCGATCAAACCGAGCTTTGTAATACATACAGCTCTAAGTTATTTATGTGGACCAATGCACTTAGCATGATAAATGTAAAAGCACTCATCAGCTTAGCATTGAATCAGAATCGCCTGAACTAGAAACGTACATAAAATCTTAGAGCAATAACTTATGCTCTGAGCTTATAATACAAACTTGTCAACTCCGTATCGTCAGTGTCACCTAACAACTAGCTAATGAACGGCAAGGCAATGAGAGAGACGATGCTAATATTGAGACAAGGTGGTTTCTATATCTCTGAAACCAAGGTAGTTTTAGTGGAAACAGTAAGCATTTTGATCGGATAATAATTAAAATATCTAAACTAGTTTTATATGACTAGTGTCTAGTTGTTAGTTCGTCGTTTTCATCGAATGAAAATTTAGTAAAATGATGGGATATAAAATATAAAGTTAATAGGTATTATAACTATGAAATATTTAATGTTGTAATGTTCAGTATGATTTTTGGACCAGTGTAGCATTTTTAACCAATTCCATGTTAGATACATTCAAGCAATAATAATAATTAAATGATACAGAATTATTCTGGATCATATAACAATAGGGTTTACCGAATAAGTTTACAATAGAGAATATAGATCATCCATTTTGAATACTAATGTGTTATTAATGTTTATGTTGGTATAAGGGTCACTTAGAATTATTTTAAGGGGTCCTTATTGAGCCAGTGCTAAAGCGAATTACAAATTTATAAATGCAAGTATCGTATATGAGCACAATATTAGTTTTTGTTATTTTTTATTTTTACTACTTATATATATTTTTTAGTAAAAAGAAGTAATTCATTATTTTGTTTACTTATTCAGAATTATTTTTATGTAGTTTGTTATTTTATATTGTTCACTGTTAGTGAGTCTTTTTTAATTAAAATAATTTAATATGCATTCAATAAAATTATTCGATTGTTACAAGTCTTTTTGATTTACACATAGTTCAATCCACGAAGACGCGCCTCACTCTGTGTAAATCGCTACAGTATATATTATTATATACAGGCATTATAAATAATAATTGCTCTTGTGTTAGTTCTATTGCCATACAACCGTTAGATGTGTGCATAGAGTGCATACACACACTAATATGAGATAAAGGGATCTGTGCATACGCACCACGCGGCTACCTCTCACAAAAAGGAGTCTGGCGAGTCTTTGTGAATTGAACGCACTGTACGAATATACAAACACCCAGGAACTGTACAAACTCAAAGTTTGCCCGCATGTAATTGAGTATCTTGACTGTTAACTGATAAAGTTTGAAGCTTCATGCTCCAAACCAAATGAACAGTGGATTGGGGTAGCCAGGTCCACTGTTCGGCATATGGACACACAGGTCCATATGCCGTCTGAGCTCTCTGCCTAGCTTTTTCCTATACAAGGTTAGTCGGAAAGGGGGTACTAATTCGAAGCATAGTATCGCTGATGACGGTTTGAAAGCAAGTATTAAAATTTCAAAATTCGTTTTTTTTTCCAAATGGAATGATTTTTATTTTAGTTTTTTCAAAAATTCTTCATCCCTGCTTTAGTTACAAATTCAGAAAATGGTGCTTCTAATTCATGACCCCAAATATGACCTAAAATGTAAACAGCTGATCATAACTGGGGATTGATAGATTTTAGTTTTTTTTTTGAGATTTTTGAACAACTGTTTCTCTTAAATTATTGACTTTTGGGAAATGTTGTAGAACAAAAGTTGCTCATTATCATGTGTACCTACTTTAACACCCTTTCGGATTAGTAGGTACCCCCTTTCTGACTAACCTTGTATATGTTGTGGGTCGGCTTCCAGGCTAACCAGATTCGTCTGAATATCTGAGATGTGGGCTAAAATTACCCCACAGTGGTTCCTGAATCGTAAAAGCGATGGTTGGACAATCTGGACGGAGTGTCGACTGGTCACGACAAACCGTGCTAATCGTGATGATTGGAATCGATGGAGGACGACTTCGATGATCACATCCCAAGGGAGATCCAGGATCCGCCACTAGTAACGTAGCAAGAAGTAACTCGAGGTGATATTTCAACACAAAATAAAACAAAAAGGTAATACTGTTTATGACAGTTTATTTAGAATTTATCTACAAGTTGCAGTATATGTTGTTGCTCCTGTTGACGCCACTCCTCGCTGCCAGCGTCGCCGAGGTTGCCCGCGTACTCTGTAACGACACATTGCATTAATCGTTTTCAAACTATTTTGTCCACGGAGTAGTAAGGATAGAGAATCTCAGGCTCGCTCAGTATGTGCCAATGAAATAATTGTAGTATTGACAGGTAGTGTTTTTCGTGAAGTGTTTAGCTAATAATGAAAAAATTGTTGAATATAGTAAATGTTTTACGGCCAGCATATATTTAACAAATACGGTAATTTGACACCTATGTGGTTAACAAGCTCGTCAATACTTATATTTACTAATAAAACATGATAATGTTTTATCGAAATCTTAACGCGATGTGCTATGACACTTACCTCTCATTACGTGTCGAATAATCTTCAGAGATCCTCCGCGTAGAGACAATACACGTTGCACGCGCTGCTTTATAGCCGATGGCCCCGCAGTACAAACCTAAATATATTCGAGATTTAAGTAATTGTAAAAATATTAAACCTTTTCTATAGGACAAAAATACGAATAAATAAAGTTTACCTCCAAAATAATTCTGTCAATGAGTTGTAATGTGAAGAGTCCGCCAGATAACCGTCTTAAATACTGCGCATCGTCATCTAACTCGTCTCCTTCTTGCTGGAAATATAGATAAAATGAGGTAAGTTTAAATCAAGACTCACCTGTCTCTAAAATGTTGACCTATGCATTTCCAAACTATCTAGCATTCATTCTAACGACAAATTAAGCGCTTACTTCTCTCTAAGCTAATTGGCTTCATTTTTTAGATAGGTGGAGGAGATTATCATGTCATGTAATATTTAGTATTGACAATGTTTTTTGGCGTTGAGACGTTGAGTGCGCTCGTGCACTCGATGTTCAGCATTTCGTTCAATTTGTTTAGTAGGTACTGCGCGTTTTAAATAAATATCACAAGTCGCCTACTTAATAATCATGCTGGTAGTGGCATTATGCGTGGAGTCGTATTGAACAAACACATTTATAGTAATTTCAACAAATGATGGAAACTCATAGATCTACAATAATGCAAATATATTGGTAAGTAGAAACTGTTATAGGAATACAAGTTATACAAGTGCTTACCTCCATTACTTTTTCTGTACGATCTACTTTGTCCATATACTTGAAATGCAATTCAAGGAGCCTGTCCACCTTTTCAAGGTCATTTTCAGTGAATTTCGCTAGTAAGCGTTGTCTTTGACTGCCTTGGCAATTGCGCAACATCGATGCAATTATAGAAACGACATGTTCTGAAAAAAATTCAAGGATAAACAAGATATTTAAGAAAAAACAACGAAACGGAAGATGAACTTTGCTTTTCAAAAAAATATATGCTATAAGGCATCATTCATCATCACACGTATTTGAGATAAATATACTGACACCGATCTCTACTTTCTGCTCGAAGTATACCTAAATCACAAAAAGTAGGTTTTAAACCTAATAAGTGAATAAAGTTTCGAACCTTCATGTTGATCAACTGTTAATATTCTTTTCCGCTTAGGCGTTTTCATGAAGAGCGGGAAGACTGTGCGTAATCCTAAAATGTCTACAAACTTATTGCAATTATCGCGACCTTCAGGACCTGCTAGTGCATGGTCGAGAACTTTGAGTGAACCATTCCGTGACATTTTCTTTTCCCTGCAACAAAACATTCTTATTTAGCAATCCTAAAAATAGTGTTAGGTATAAAAAACGTGCCACAAGCTACTACCGATTATGCCCCCTGTCACAAATGCGTGTCGCTGGCGTGCGAGTATTTTGAAATTAAGCGTGGCGTTTACTCAGCTTCAGGTATAAGGGCGGTTTTAGAGTCACGCTAATTGTCGACGCTGATCGATCAATATGTATGTAATAAGGGAGAATCGTCGGCGCTGACAGCTACGCGTAAGAGCGATTACACACTGCATCCGATCCGAATCCGTGACAATACAGATATAAAAAACTCGGATCGAATTCGGATATTGCTTTACGCACTGCATCCGATCCGAATCCGTGAAAATACCGATCTAAAGTAAAAATCTCGGACCGCATTCGGATGTTGCTTACGCACTATTCCGATCTCTGATTCAAACTCAAACAATTCAGGGGCCATCTTTGGCATATCCGTTTGGTGTCTGATTTGAATCCGAGGTAATGCGAAAGCGTTCATACAAACAGTACTACGGCTACTTCGGTCCGTCAATTGTTCTTCCGAATTAGAAACTCACGGATGACGGATAGAAATCGGATGACGGATGCCGGATGTAGTGCGTAAACTACTATACAGATAGTTCTATGGCTTCTTCGGAACGTATTTTCACGGATTCGGATCGGATGCAGTGCGTAACCGCTGTAATTCTAAAACGCTCCTAGGACAATCATACATATTGGGCCGTCAGCGCCGACGGTCAGCGTGACTCTAAAACCAGCCTAAAGTAGGCTACGGCATTAGCCCATAGTGATTATAATTAAGGGCCACACTCGAGTACGGGAGGAGAATAGGATGATGGTTTTGCTAAGTGTATTTGAATATCATAGCGAATACATCTTAACCACTATACCTGAGCATAAGGTTCATGAGCTGCAGTCCTTCTCCGCGCAAAAAGCGGTCGCGGTTAGAAGGCTCCATCAGAGCGCAACACAGCGAGTCGAACATATTCTCCATCGCCTCCTGCTCCTCCGCGCCGGCTGGGTCGTTACGTTTGTAGAACTGAACACAAATTCATTAATATTGTATAACCAAATATTTAATTGAAACAAAAAGAAAACCATTAGGGTCTTCCCACACTTATCGACGCTGAATCGGCTTAGACCGGTCATAAATGTTTTTCCGACCGGCCTAAGCCGATTTCGCGTCGAGAAGTGGGGGAGATCCCTGTAATCCAAAATAAACTTAGACATAGCAAAATCATTTTCCTGCAATAATAAAGTTTGGCTTTTTTTCCTAATCTATAATATCACAATATGTACAAAGAACTCCTCAGTTTTAAAATATAATTATATTTATATTAATACCACAAATAACTTGGATACTTACTGCCAACTGTTGTAATAAAACATCAATTCCATCAAGCTCTCCCAATAATTTTCTATTTTCTGGTGTATTTTGCAGTAGAATTGATAATATTTCTGTAGCATATAATTTGTTACCATCAAAAGGCACTTTCAACTGAAAGGATAAAAATAACCATGTTCAAAATTTCACACAATGCACAGATGTAGGTACTTAAAATGGTTCTTTTGAATTCATACCTTCAGTCTTTTCAGTATCCATTGCATGAAACCCTGTTTTGCAACTTCTGAACTCATTTCAGTTCTAAATTCTGTAAGGTTTTCAATGATACCTGTAAAATAAAATGTTGAAAACATAAATACAATAAATGATTTAAAAATCTCTTCAGCTGTACACTAAAAAGAGGAAAGAAAATAAAGAAAAAATTGCACTTCCATCACAATATTACACTGTTTAACTGTGCAATAATAATCAGTATCATTACATACCTAAAGTATTATGTACAGCATCCCTCTCATCAGGCACTGTTTCATCAAGACGGGAGAGGTTGTGCAGTAACAATGCTGGTGCCTCAGCTTCTGCCAGTGCATTTATCAGCTCATCTGCACCCTCCTCGCTTTCATGGAGTATATCCACATCTGTCAATTCCTTCATAAATTTTATGCATTAGCATGTTCAAAAGATTTTATTTCAAATAGACACATATTTAGTTACAAGGTTCCAAAATGTTTGTCCTATGGAGAGGAGCCAGCAAGAAACTGGATACTCTTTTAAAATATAATATGTAGTACAATCTGGTATTGATAATGTTGTGATTAAAGTTATTTGAGAATAATGTAGGATAATGTGTGAAATAAAATAATTATTTACTTTTAACTGGCATGACATGTATCAGGTATGCTTAGCTCAACCATAATCGTAGGAACAGTTATTTCAATGAAGTATCTTTGACTGAACTTGTATAGATGTCTTATATTATACAACAACATGAGTTTAGCCAAGTCTGTGTCGTGGTAATTTTCATAAGAGTAGTTTGGATCTTGGCTAATGAAGTAATAAAAATAATTCTATATGATTGATTTAGCGCTACATACTTAATAACAGAATAACCTTACCTGAAGTAAATGCACAACTTTAGTAGAAATATCTGTGTTATCATGTGACAACAATTCCAGTAATGAATTAACACACTTTAGATCCACTAGCAAAGGGTATTGGTCTGGTACTGTAGCCACGGCACTCAGTTCCTATGAAGAAATTATTATTTTTTGTATTTTCAAAATCAAAATATCTAAATGAACACTTTTTTTATCTTATTACCTGACAGTGACACCAAATAGAAGGGAAGTTGTAGGCCAGGGGTGGGCAAACTTTTTCATCAATGGCCAGGAAAACGCAATAAATTCTAAAGAGAGCCAGACTTCCAAAAAATAATGCATTTTGTTCTGCCAAAACTAACATTTTTGGCTTTAATAGTTAAGATTATTTGTTATAGCAAAACACTGTTGCTCTAAAAGGGAGGGTTGGCGGGCCAGCCCCAACCCTTTGGGGGCCAGTTGGCCCGCGGGCCGTAGTTTGCCCCCCCCCCCCCCCCCCCTATTGTAGGCTAAACAAGTAAAATAATAAATAATGAAAGCAAAGATATATCATACCTGTAATGCTTCATGTAAATCTATTTCACTGTCCATAAACTTCTCTGGTTGATCTGGAAACTTTATTCTCATTTCTCTGTTCCTGAGAGTTTTCTTCTCAAAATTCAACACTAACTTCTTAACAGCAGTTTCATCAAGAATGTCACCCTATAAAAAATTATTCAATTTAAATATTGCAGTACACATAGTAACTGAAATAACTGTTTGTCTAAGGTTAACATTTTACTTGTAATAAGAGATCTATTTTAAAGTCTCAAGTACTGTAATTATAGACACAATAGATAAACAATGGCACTGAGGCTGCTAAATAAAAATAAGTGCAAAGCATGATAGAGATGAAACATAAAAAAACATGATTGTTATGTTTAATAATTGAGGGATATTTTGAACTTAAATGAAATTCAGTGGACTAGGCAAAGGAAAAATGGTTAGAGCAGTTTGCAGGATTGTGCCAGGTTGAGATTTATCCATTGATAACAACATAAAAAGCTTACCTCTGTTACTTCAGTCTCAACAAATCTAAGAATATCTTCTCTTTCCTTGTCAGTAATGGAAGGCTCCTTAGGCAGTATTGTAGTCAGTGGCAGTAACACATGATCTGACCTGGACTTCGCCATACGGCGCATTTTCGAAGCCTTCGCACCGTCATCATCAGAGTCCCCACTGTCCTCATCATTTGGCCTTTTGGGCGTTGGTGTGGGCTATTAAATTTTAACAGTAAGAAATAAATAACACCCGAAAAGAGTTAGGAGTTAGGACTATAATAACTTTACTTTTTAGTGTTAAAAAATATTTACCTTAAATGAAAGCAGTTCTCCTACATCCATACTAACACGTTGTTACGCGGACACGTTATTTATGACTGTGGGTTATTTCTAATCCTCAATATTCACAAAATAAAACAGTAATCACTTCAATCTACAACAAATTGGTTATAATCTGATTTGTTTGACACTTTTGACAGATGCGCTTCGTGATTGTTGTAAGTGTCGCCAATGTAGGCAGGCAAAGATCGTTAGACTAGACAGCCAATTTTTATTTAATTTTCGATCTTTGTCTCCAATCAACAATTAGTTCTTTGTGCATTCTTTCAACGATGAAATGCTGGTAGGACCCATTTCATTATTTTTTGGAGTATCTGAAGACATTTCTATTTAGTTAGTTCAAAGGACAATGGGCGTTTTGGCCCATCAGCGGCCATCAATGAAACTAGTATCATTTGAAAGGCGAGTGCTTTTAGAACAAATATTGTTCAAGGAGTACGGTTAAATATTATTTGTGAAAAAAGATACAGGCAAAATACTATTTTAATGAATTATCATATTTTTTTCATGCTGCAATTTTTGTTATAATGATAAAACATACGAAAAATCATTGCATTTTGTTTACTTTATTGACGTGTGCATCAATAAATAATGTTAATAAAATATTATTAGGCTTAAATGTAAATGTAAAATACTTATTTGTCATAACCTTAGCGGTAAGGGCCACTTCAGACACGATACTTTTAGCATCGGCGATCGACGATTTAATCGCTTTTTGGTCGCTGGATGCCGCGAATGAACACTTCACTCCGCACACAAACGAGTCTCCTAAACGCGATGCAAACGCAAAATCGCCGATTGCTGATGCTAAAAGCATCGTCTCTGTTGTGGCCCTAAGCGCACTCTGGGTTGCTGCGCCCACATAAGGTGGGCAAGAAACCAAGAGGAGGAAATCCATTTGCCAGCTGATTTTTTAAATGAATTCATCGGTGATGATGATTAAAGCCCAATCATTAATGTAATTATTAAGTTAATCACTATATTGCATTATTGTAATCTGGTATACATGTTTTCATTTCAATAAATCAACGTAATTAATAAACCTTCAGGTTTATTTAACCTATCATTATCTTATATTTGTATATTACGTATATAATAACATAATCATATCATTATTATATGCTTAAATTCATTATTACATCAATATAACATCATCACGAGGTGTACAAAATATTGTATTAAAGATACAAACTGTGATAATGCCTTTAAATGATTTAATTCGATATTTTTTTAAATATAATCCACCTATGATAACTTTTTATCCAAGGAAGTTACAGAAACAATCTTTTGTAGTCTTATTGTATACATAATTGCCTACTAGAAAGTAACTAGTACATAAGTGGCCGCCGATGGGACAAGCTCCATACAATTTTGCCCATTGTCCTTTACGAGGTCATTCCCCTATGTGAGGTGCTCTCAATACCACTGGCACTCCCTGGGTTCAAAACTACACGCCCTGGGTAAGCCATTAACGTTCACTAATGCGGACGTTTATGACACAAAACTATACCAATTTTATGTAATAATGACCAATGACTCATTTTAGAATAATTTTAATATCGAAAACCGAATTTCTGGATGATTTCCCGCCAAAATGTCGCGGTTTCTTGTTCGATTTCAATAGTAGTATATGTTAAAATTTTACGATTTCTCATTTGCTCAATACGAAGCTGGTCACATTTCACATCTGCGTCTAACTCGAGTATGTTTCTGGAAATCATGTAACCAATAAGTTAAGCTTGGATTAAAAGGCTGTAATCTGCAGCAGATTCTAAACGAAAACAGAGAAAAAAGATATTGGCGGTAAAATAGTTTTTTTGAAATCACATTGTTTTTACAACAGAAGAATAATACAAAATAAGTATTTGTAATGGTTGTAAATGGTTTATTTTATAAAATAATGGATATTAAGAAGAGTAACCAGTATGTTATATTAAAGGTGAGTCCACTTGCGCAGCTGAACATGGGCCACCAAATGACCACTACAATGGCTCTTGCGAATTTTTTCCGAGAATAACGGTGGCAGTAGGAGGCAATACGAACACAAGAAAATAAAGTTTATGCCTTAATTCCTTGCATATAATAATACAATCAACAATGGAAACCGACCCGTATGGGTTTTTTGTCACGAATCAAAGATGTTGTCGTCCTAAATTATTTGGCAAGCTGTCGTAAACGATACCACGTTGCGAACATAAATATGATCACGACGAAGTGATGAATTATAAGAATATCCTTACGTGATAGTTTTGTAGTCCTAGACTTTCCCCTTGATTCAGAACGATTCGATGAGTCAGATAACTAACGATTCGGTAATATGCTATCTATTTTGCTCTCGATATGAGAATCGTAGACGGAACGAGATATGAAACCGAATCGGTCGACATCTACTTAATGAAAAGGTTCTAAATCAACCAAGCAAGTGCGACCAAAATGTTTGATTTCATATTGCCAACTCTAATAATTGTTCTTACGGTCCGCTTGCTAGTTAGGACGATACCGAAATTTTCAGATTGTAAACGGTGTATCACTTCGGCACGCCGCACGAGTCAACCTCGACCACTGAAAACTGTTGTTAAATATCGGTAATTAACTAGCTCGAATTAACGATACCATTTTCTCAACCCTTTTCGTGTTCATTTAAACCGTTATTTAATGCATATTTCATTTCGGTACCGATATACTTTGAATTACTTACGAATTGCGGTTAGCACGGGTAGGCAGCGCGGGGAGCCCAGGCACGGCAGTGTAAGCTAAGAACAAGTCTAACCGAGCATTTCTCTTTTTTTTGCCATTACTGATTTTGGGAGTGTCCCACGAGTTTGAAGATGAATAACTTTTGTGTAATATATAAATGACTGATACTGTTTTGCTTAAGAGAATATTTATTAATCACATTCACAGAAAAAAAATAAACAAATCATATATACATAGTATTTAATTAAAAAATCAACTAAATACAAACCCTCGAAAATTGCAATGTATGAAAATGTGTGTGTCCCAATCTACAATCCGTAATTTCAAACTCAATTAATTCGATGATGTTCAATGAAACTATACTTAGATTTTGCTTTGAAACTATTCTGCAAGGTTAGGAGGTCCACATTACATTGCCTTTTTAGTAATTTGTTTCAATTTCACGGATTTAGATTAATTTTAAACTTGTCCCAGAAAAAGTTCCAAAAACTTATTTCAGTTTTTGTTACCCATTTTAGACGTGTTAAAGTTAAAAAACTTCCATTTAGTTATATTATTTTGAATTTGGCAATACTGTAGATGCCATTTAGTGTCTCCATATCCATTCATGTGTCAGCACCGTTCAGTAGTAAATTGTAAAAACACGTACTCCAAATTTACAGTGAACATCATTCCGATTTTGTTACAGCTATTTCAAGGAAAGTTGACAAAATTTACCACTTTTTTTATTACATCATAATAGTTAACAACTTACACTAAAATTTGGTATAAAATAATAGACGTAACTTTAATTTTAACCACCACAATAATATTTTGAAAAAAATAAACATGTGATTCGTTACTTTTTTATTTTGTTACTTTGGTGTAGTAACGTATAAGTGGAAATTTGAGTTACAAAAACGGAATTATAAAGTTACATTTGCATTGCAGCGCAAAAAAATACGACTAACATCTGCAGAAAAGATGAAAAGTCATAAATAAAATTTTAAACAAAACCTAGATAAGCTAGAACAAATAAGAAAGAAAAATTTCGAAAGAATTAAATCGAATTAAGTGTGAACGAAACACTAAACAAGATACTTGATTAAAATGAAGTGCATTAATGTTGATTAAGCACTAAATGTGTCTTTTTTATCCTCGTACTCGTTAACGCCTTGCAGTTTCACCCGCGTGGTGATGAAAAATAGTGATGGTGATGATGAAGAGTTCCAAATTTCATCCAAATTCGTTCAGCCGTTTAGGCATAAAAATGTTCCAAACAAATAAACGCCCACAAGTTTTCGCATGTATAATATTTGTGAATCACTTAATGGCTTTGACTTTAAAATTATAACTTCATAGTTTTTCATTATCTTTAATCCTAATAATAGGCATAGTAGACCCAGCCTTATATTTTTTATTTTGTTACCAATAACTCTTTTTTTGTTACTGTCCCAAAAATCTCCTGTTCTGATTTCCTGTTTTAATTAATTATTTATTAATATAAAACAGTATAACTTGTAATATAACTCGAGGATGCTCAGTACTTTAATATGAAATAGTACACGTCTTTCAATGTTGTTTATTTATCATATAATCAAAACTTTAAATTTATTTTTGGACACAGGTAACAAAAAAAATTAAAACACCTTATTTGGAAATTATCCTTTACTGTTTATGGTCTTTCTTTGCGATGAAGTTATTAAATACACCATGAAGTTTAAGAAATTTATCATTTTAGATATAGAATTTGCGACTTTTAAAGTTTTTTTTAACAAATAAAGAGTAACAAAATAAGAACGTTTAGTCTACCTTCATTTCGTTTTTAATACATTTTTCATATAAATCCTAAATAAAATAGAGTGCCTTGTCAAAAATCCAATAACTAATTAGATAAATTATCTGATTTCATGGGAAAAAAAGCGATTTAGCGATATTTTTATTTTTGACGATTTTTTGAAACAGTGGCAAAAAAATAGAGAAATGCTCAACCATCAATACCTAAATGTAAAAAACTTACTGTATCTGCTGTATTTTTTTGGTTAAAGATAGGTACCGTTATTTATTCAATATATTTCGATTAATCATTATAATTTGGTATCTTATATAATTTCGGTATCAAAATTTTGCATACTGATATTTAGGATACCGGAATTTTCGGTAAACCCTTTTCTAATTGATATATGTTTAATTTCAGGATGTGGTAACTTCAATAAAAAATGGGAACACGTTTAATTTACCAGGATTACTGGAAATATTAAATACAAGTACCGACGGCGATGTGCTAGTTAAACTGTTTTCGATATTATCTGCATACCTAATGTTGAAAGTAATTTGCCATTTTGTTTTTTTATTCATCTGCCTCCATGTTTTTGGAACCCATTAGCCGACATATGGTTTCATATCCCATGTTAAATTAAAGCCTTGCTAGGTTTAAATTATCTACTGCTAAGCGTATGCTGAGACGCAGGTGACGCAGCGCAGCACAATACAGATTTTGCCGCGCAAGGCAGGCGAGGCAGACATAGGCCACGACCGCATGCTGCGACGCAGCTCGAAGACACATTCGAGTTTAACTATTATAGTACAAAGAATAGATGCGTTCGAGTTGACGAACGTTTTTTTTTAATAGTCTGGATGATTAGTATCATTCAAACAAGGTTCACAACGCACTAATTCAATTTAATGTTCTTCATTGCAATCAAATTCGAATTAGCGGTAAAAAACACAAGTCGACATGCACGCGTCGCGCAGAAATCTGTGCCGGCACTACAACGAGGCGCAGAACAGGGCAGACGCATGTCTGTAAAAGACACAACAATATAATCGTTCAGGAGTGATTCTATCATTACAGTTATAGCTAATATCGGTATGTCAGGATTGCGAGCAAGGTAAACACAGTAAATAAAACCAACATAGACTCTCCACCACTGAGAGTACTTGTAATTGAGTTAGTATTAGTAACATAAACTAGATCGCAATATATTACTTTACACAATTATTACAAGATCATAAAATAAGGACAAGCTAATCAGATACAAAAGGTCAGACTTCTTCAGCTGTTCAACACGGAATGCTCTCGCTGCGTCGAATGACCACCGCCTTTATAACCTCGGGTGGGCCGATCCATATCGACGGCTACCCTCTCTTGTCAACATTGCCCAGTGCTACCCGCTATCGATAACACGGCCCTCCTGCAAAACACACGTCCTCGTGTGTTGGTGGTTGGTGGTTGACGCACCATCAACCCCCATCGTCAAGATTGTACATCAAGGCCTAACTTCAGTGACACCTTCGGACCTTAAACAGAAACAAATAATACAGTACACATCTCGGCCACACCTGATCACTCATCTTTGACCTCGTCATGTTACTCATGTCTTTGACCAAAGTAACATGAAGAGCATCCAAAGAATGTTTGTATCGATTAGAGCTTGTTATCCCATCGACGGCCAACAAGCTCATCACCCGTGGCTTAAACTAGTTGATATTCATTCAGTATCAACCTAGTTCTATATTCGTTCATAACTTCTCGTACGGTATCAAACATCTTACAAACATACACACATTATTGATTTGATTTTGATTTCAACATTTTCACAATAAAATACTATCTCAGATGCCTAATAGATAGTTCTACTTTGGTTAAACATCAAATTATAGTTATTCAATAAATCATAATAGGTACATAAACACACAATCTCATCATACACAAATTCATAAAATCATTTAAATACATTTACAATATTTTTCAGGGCTAAATATCTCATTATGGTTTTTCACAAATTCATAATACGTAAACACTTAAAATATTTCATTCGTAAAAATCTCTTAATTATTCACAAAATCATAACATAATATCTCAATAATTTACAAACTCATAGTACATTTAACACTTAAAATATTCCATGATTAAATATCTCAATTATTCACAATTCATTGTACCAGCATATAAACACTTCAAACTCATAGTACGTTAAACACTTAAAATATTTCAAGATTAAATATCTCATTATTCACAAACTCATAGTACATAACAACGATTAAAATAATTCACGATTCATTATCTCATTATTATTCACAAAATCCTACATTCTTAAATATCTCAATTCTTCACAAAATCAGAAAACAAACATCCTAAATGTTTCATGGTTAAATATCTTATAATCATTATTCTCAGTATCATAGTACATAATTATAAACACTTAAAATATTATCTCAATTATTCCCAAAATCATAATACTTAAGTATCATTTTTCATGATCAAATAGGTATCTCAATTATTCACAAACTCATATTACAAAACTGACATGATTTTGTAAACATAACATTTCTATGTTGCGCTAATAATACAACCTTTTTACAACAATACAATAAGTACATATTATACACATCTTTATCGAAAATAAGTCAAATTATTTCTTATTTAAAAATAAATTTGACGAATCAATCTTTAACGGAAGCCATCATAATACGTATCGTCAATAATATATACAATTTCCTGTTTTCGTCTACAAAAAATACATTTTAAACCATAAGTAATAATAACAAACTACTTTTTAATTTCAATCAACTATTTTGCACCATTCTACAACAAGAATTATAACAAAACCAATAAAAACAAATATCAATATTTTCAAAACTTTTTCAAAACATTAATTCAAAACAGAATCTCATTTTCACTGCATTTTCATTTATCAATTAATAGCATCACCCGCCTTGGATTTAGCCAACTCATTTGGCATCACCCGCCTGGGATCCTGCTTTATCAACATGGCATCACCCGCCTTGGATCTAGCCATATCATGGCATATCCCGCCTTGGTTCCAGCCCTATAACAATTGCTTCGCCACGTTAGAGTTTCAGTTTTCCCCAGGCGAAGCCTTTGGCCAACCCCGGCTGGCCAAACCGGGCGGTGCCAAAGATCAACCCTGGTTGCATCTCACCACAAACTCTAATACGACTTGCAATGTATTTTCCTACACGAATAAATACAGATGCCGTATTTATTTTCCACGAATAAATACAGATACCATCATATTTATTTTATACTAATAAACACAGATATCATCTCATTTATTTTACACGGATAAATACAGATAACATCTCTTTTATTTTACATGAATAAGCAAAGATATCATTTAATATTTATTTTACACGAATAAATAACCTCTCATATTATATTTCCTTCATCAAAATTCCTTCACACATATTAAAATGGTTGTGACTCACCGGATTTATCACATTTTCTCATTCTCACACTTCTCACCATTGTAATATAAGTCGAATAGTCAAGTTTTTGTCAGTCCGTCTACAGGGGATTTGGATTTTTTTTTAAATTATTTACATGTGGGTATACAATCATAATGTGGACTGGTTTTTTCTTATCCCACTTCTGATGTAAAAGACACAACAATATAATCGTTCAGGAGTGATTCTATCATTACAGTTATAGCTAATATCGGTATGTCAGGATTGCGAGCAAGGTAAACACAGTAAATAAAACCAACATAGACTCTCCACCACTGAGAGTACTTGTAATTGAGTTAGTATTAGTAACATAAACTAGATCGCAATATATTACTTTACACAATTATTACAAGATCATAAAATAAGGACAAGCTAATCAGATACAAAAGGTCAGACTTCTTCAGCTGTTCAACACGGAATGCTCTCGCTGCGTCGAATGACCACCGCCTTTATAACCTCGGGTGGGCCGATCCATATCGACGGCTACCCTCTCTTGTCAACATTGCCCAGTGCTACCCGCTATCGATAACATGTCTGCGTCGCACACGCCTGCGCCGCAGCGTACGCAGATCTTAGTACGTTCATACATACAAAATCTGGTCTGCGCTGCGCTGCGTGCACCTGCGTCTCAGCGTACGCTTAGCCTAAACACTTACCGGTCCATTCTAAGATGCACAGAAAAAAAACGTGAATATACTTACTGCTTCTATTTTTGCAGGATACCAATATTGATGCAATCTTCACATACAATCCGCTTTACGACAAAATTTCTAAAATCTTAGCAACCTGTCCTCTAGGAAAAACTACCGTTGCGTTCAATTTTCTCTCGGCTCTTTTGTACGTTGATGAAGAAGGCAATCAGAGGAAAAAGAGCTTGGTCGCGTATGCAAGGAACATGATAAGAAGTAGCGGATGTTTGGCCACTATGTGTGATATATTTACCAGCTGCATGATGGTAATACAATACCCATTTTTAGCACGAATATTCGCAGTAACATTGGTATAGCCAGTATTTAGACGACACGTTTGGTGCAGTGGCTAAGCGATTGGCTTCTGCGCTACGGGTCGTGGGTTCGATTCCCACACGGAACAAAAATTTGTATGGCCTACAGATGGGTGTTTCTGGTCTGGGCGTTGGTGTATGTGAGATTTGTGTCTGTAAACGCACCCACGATACAAGAGAAATATTAATCATCATCGTGTCGTGTGTAATAAAACGTTGACTGTTTTATAAAAAAAAAAAATTATTATGATCATAGGTAGGTTACCGGAAAATGCTTGTAGAAAACCGTTTTGTAAGCAACTCCCTAGGAATATAATCATAGCATTACCAAGTACCTACCTAACATTATCACCTCGGTTGATTGTTGTTGTTGCGATAAACTCGACCAAATCTATTTTTACTAGATATTATTTTTCTTTTGTGTTGTTTTTTGTGTTTTGCTTTTAGGGAGATACATAAATGAGATGTTTTCTTGTAAGCATCTTGCGGTATATGATCATATCGCTAGGAATATATGATCATGTAACGGCAATAACCATGTTGCGACATACCTAGGTACCTATGCGTATGTTATCGAACAAGCAGGCATCATTTATGGCAATTTTAATTCGCATTTCAGCATCAGGAGGCGTGGCGTGCGCTTTGCCGATGTCTCGCCGAAACATGTCGAGGTGTCGAAGCTAATCAAAGCTACTGCACGCATCTCGTTCCAACGGTGAGTAACCTACGACAGTTTGTCGTCATTCGATCCATTACTTTGTGCCAGTAGGTAACAGGGTACAGAGTGAGGCCCGGACTTCACCAAAGCGGAGACGAGACGAGCGGAGCGGAGATGTGTTTTAAAGAACTAATAGAATTTCGTTATTCACACATCTCGTCTCCACTCAGCTTAAGTGGATATGTGAGCTGTTCCTCGCTGAGATTGAGTTGGGCCGCGGTACAAAGTGGAGATGTGAGCTTTGCCTCGCAATCTGACGACGGCGCGCAGCGGAGACGAGATGTGTGCTGCGTGCAATGAGCGGTTTCGTGTCAGATCGCACTAAACTGTGCGTTCATATCCAAAGCCTCGCCGCACGCAGCTCAATTCCGCTCTAGTCAGCGCACATCTCCACCCTAGCCAGCACACATCTCCGCTACAGTCTAGCCAGTACGTATCTCCGCACAGTTTCGGTGGATACACCCTAGCTGAAAAACATCTCTTCTCGTCTCCGTTTCGGACATCTCCGCTTTGGTGGAGAGTCCGGGCCTGAACCACCCAACTAGACAGCTCAAATACCCCAGGAAGCCTGTCTAACATGCCGTGCTAACATACGGAGCGCAAGATAATTTTGTCGTCGTATTATTTCGTACCGAAACTAGATAAGCCATACATTACCTCGTCTGCGCACTCGATGTGCGCATGTTAGCCCAGCAGGTAAAGGCGTGCGGATAGGAAGTATTTAGCGGTAGTATTTTTAAAACTTAGGCTGGTGTTCGCCAATATTCTAACAACTGTAAGTATGCTTGAAATTGTACCAGAATTTTAGGTGAACTGTTGTTCATCCAGAGTTGGTGAACACCAGCTTTAGTTGTTGTCCAACCGTAGGTTCTAATTATTGCAGTGCGTACAGAGGTGCAGTCAGAGGAACATAGAGGTGCTACCGGTTCTGCAAAGCTTGCTACAGAACCACAACCGCAACATTAACCTATTTATAGAATGTAACGGAATATCGCTGTTTCAAAGGTAAGGTTCCTGGCTGACAGAATACATACCTACCTACTGTAAACTGTGCGTTATGATTTATCGTCTTCACTTAAATCTTTGCCATATGAGTCGTATAGAATCAAAGGTGGCAATCTCACTTTTAGCAAGTTTTGAGCAAACGAAAAAATGAAAAATTAAGCAACTCTGCCCTAATGCAAGATTGCCGTCTTTGGAACTAAATCGAGATTTTGTGTCGATTTAGCAAAAAATATGGTCATGTTTAGTTAAGATATGTCAAACAAGCAGTTTATTTTGAATATTTTTGATATTTCTGCACCGATAACTCAAAAGTGCCAAAAAGTGAGATTGCCACCTTTGACTCTATACGACTCATATATGGCAACCGCTTACCGTTCATTATACATAGAAGTGCTTAAGGCGATTCATCTTTGGACGATAGGAGCAAAAAGACGTCTACAGTGAGGAATTTGAAAACTATTTTAACTTGCAGGGAATTTCTGCAACACGACATTTGCTTGCAACTTCTGGCCACAATTGCGCAGAGTTCTCCTCAAGCTGTGACACTCATAGTTAAGAACAACATTTGTCAACAGTTACGAGACTTCTTGCAATTGTATGGACCACAGTCACAGGTATCATTGTTAACAGAGAATCTTTGCGCTTTTTTACTTATTTATAGACCGGCTACACGCTCCATCTTGCCTGCGAGCATACCTGCACAAACCAGTTTGCGCAGGTAAGATCGAACGTGTGGACGGCAAGACGATAGCTCGCGCAGGCCCGAAAGCGCGGCTTGAGCAATCGTTGACATGCTGAAGATTGGACTGCGCAGATTTGGCTCTCAGCGTGTGGCCGGTCATTCAAGCCGCGCTTCAGTCCGGCAAAATTATTTTCGACGACACAATGAGTGATGTAAGAAGTTATTCGAAGGAATTTTGAACTCAATTGAGGTTTACAAAGTCCAGTTTCGACGATCTTACCTACACGTGTGGCCACTGTACGGTATTCCGTCTTTTTGTACAGTCATGACTGCGCAGTTTTGGACTGCGCAGGTAAGACGGAGCGTGTAGCCGGGCCATTAGATTAGACTTATGGACTAAGTACCTAAGCAGATTTACTATAGGTACAGCATGACTGGTTAGTTACTTTACATCCAAAAACCATGAACTCTGCTAAATCATTCTGTACAACTTTTGGGACAAATTATAAATTCGTGATTAATATGGGAAAAACTATAAATTCGTAAAAAAAACAGCAAAATGTATAAAAAGCAAAGTTTTTTTCACTACTTCTGTTTTGGTCCCTTAGTAGAAGTTGTACAGAATGATGAGCAGAGTTTTTCGGATATAAAGTGACTAACCAGTCATACCTACTGTATAGGCTTGTTCTTCTACTTCTCTTGGGTGTATACCAGAACAAAATAAACTCTTGACTGTTAATATAATCACACTCTAATGCTGAAGTTATTTCTTAGTCTAGCGAAAAATACCTTCATATGAATTAAAATTAGACTTCGTTTTACAGTTGGGCCAATGGGCTACGATAGTTTTGTACTATACTTCGAGAGTTGAAGGTAAAATAGACTTGTATAATTTATGGAACACTTGCATTTATTTGTGATAAATAAAGTTATACACATTTTAGCATCCTGTGAAGGCACGAAAGACGATGGCAGGGAAAAAGAAAACAATAAGCTATGTCAATCCTTACACACTAAAATTAATCCAGCTAACCAAAACCGAGAATTAGAATGCACTGCTGACACCACGAAACTTTTCCAAAACGTTATGAAAGAAATAATACAGTGTGGCGCACAGAAAGAATTCCAAAACTTAAAAGCTTTCTTTCCAGCTGATATTGCGATGAACAGAAATCAAATAAATGCTGTTAAATGCGCCCCTGAAGTCTCATTTCAGGATATGTCACAAAGAACCAAAGTCTATAAGTCTACCAGAGATATAAATAAGTCTTATTCAAGAAATTTTAAGCCAAATGGAATCAAAAACGAATGTTTTCAATTCAACAAAACAAATGAACTATCCCTCTCTTTCTTGCGAAAACAACATTTGAATAATAAACATGTTACTTCGAAGTTTTTCACACCTGATAGATTTCCTGAAAGTTTTCAGAGAACGTTTGAGACTAATGAGAGCTATGTAAGAATGAAAACTGTTAATGAATCTCATAAAGAAAACGTCGAAAGTCACTTAAATACACTAGGTATAAATGATTTCAAACCAAAATTTTCATCCACTCCTAAGAAAGGTGTCATAAACGAGACCTCTAGGTACGAAAAAAAACGTTTAAATAATACCACAGACAGGCCTGTTCAAAGTTCATTTAGAAATCATAAGATAAAACGACGCTTAGAGAAAAAGACGATTGCCAAACATTTAGAGCGAAGCAAAATTGATAAAGAAATCAAACACAAATCATTTAGTGGACGGTTCCTTGACGCCATCAACACATCGTGCACTACTCTCGTGAAAACTGTAAAAAATATATTTAGACCAAAGATTGGTTTGAATGAAACCAAAGAAGATACTTCTAGCAAAACTTCAAAACAAGAAACATTGTCCTGCAGCTATAGTTTCACCAATTACATGCGGAAAAGAGATGCTGTTTTGAAAAATAATGAAATAAAATGCCCTGACAATTCCAGTGACGGTACAGTTGACTTCAAGCCAAAGGAAAGTATTGAAGATTTCAGTTTGGAGTTCACCAATTCTTGTAACACGTGCAATAACACGATATCACTAAAACAAAAATTGGCTAACAATGACCACTTAAAGCAAACGATTAGAAAACTCAAACTGGGAATTAACTTGTACGGCTGTGATTTTAAGGTAATGTAACTTCTTTCGGTTTAGGCCTTTCACCAATAGTAGAGTAGGTGACTACTTTAAAAAATATTTTATTTAGTTTCAAAGTATAGAAAGGACACCATTGTTGAAAAAATAAATAAAATGAACTCAAAAATAGAGGAGATAGAGTTTTTGGAGGGGGTATTTTCTGTCTTTTTTGCGAACAGAACACATTTCATTGGTTTTTTCACTGTTGCATATGTTTTTTGTAAAAGTATAAAGACATGTGATAAAATATGTACTGGAACCCTATAAAGATGGCTTATTGATACTATCTCCTAGATATTCGTCACGATAACCCAAGTGAATTAATAATGTATGTATTTGTAAGGAAAGATTAGCAACGCAAAATTATTTTCTTTTTTCAGAAAATTTCTCGAACGATGTGGCCAAACGAAAGTTACATGACACCTGCGATTGTCTACAATCTGTACCGTAAATTAATTATAAAATAATCTGCTGCAATATTGTTTCGTTACCTAGCCAGATGTTTATGTTCACGAACTTTCCACTATGAACATGGACGTACAAAAAAGATCGGACGGAACTCCCGCTAAGACAAAACTGTGTCCCGTAATGGCGGCGACTATCTAAGTGTGAATGAATTTAGGGTTGTCATGTTAGCCAAATTTACCCATTTTATATCATTTTATTTTAAGACAAATACAGGTTGGCAGACAAATTTCTTGGAAATGTCGGCAGAATTATACCGTGCCATTTGAAAAGGTTAATGGTAAGAACCAAATCTCCCTATGAAAATATCTGCAAAATAAATGCCATGTTAGCTTAGATTGTTAATTTACGTTTTAAGGTACTGCATAATGTAACAACACACCGGAGTCCTCCTTTAGTTGCATTATATAGCTCGTTAGCTTCAAAATGTAGACTGCAAATGACACTGTATTTGTTTGGAATTCAATCGTTTTCACCGTTACAATTTCTCATTTTTTTGATCCAATCATTTCTCCATACTTCATTTTCTTTAGGAAATCTAGTAAAAAAAAATATAAATAAGATACCTATACCTTAATTCCATATCTCAGATAATTTATGTAAACAAAGAAATGTCATTGTCAAAATGACAGGTTAGTGGTACAAAACATTTTATCATTAAATTTTTACTAAGTAATAATTTAAAAAATTAAAGTGAATTATAAAAACAATGCAAACAAAATACCGTAGCCAAACAATGTCTTGTGTAGTGTGTCGGAGACGCGCCTTTTAATCATTTTAATCAGTCCTTTTAAGTCCAATATTAGACTTCTCAAAATCGGACCAAATTTCCACTTGGAACAGTTTACAGTCCTTTTCATCCAACATGTGGCAAGACTTGCTAAACTTACAAAATTAATCTATGAATGAGAGTTATGTGTTGTTGAAGATGTAAGTAGTTAAATAAAACATCTGATTCAAGATCTGATTTCAAATCAGTAGCTTCGATTAGAATGAACTATTATGAAATATTTTTTCATGATGTGTCTGAATCTGAATAACTATCACTTTCAGAATCAGATGAAACAATGACAACAACAAAATGAAAAACTTAACACGATGATAATATAGCACAATAACAAAATTAACAAACACGCAGCGAAAACGGGAAAAGAAAACGAATGTATTGTTATGACGCTAAGAAAACAACTTTGAAATTTTGTGAAACGAAATTTGAAAATGTTTGGTACTCCTACAGTGTTACCAGTATCATAAAATACTTTATACCAGAAAATCTTCTTTTTTTAATAACTTTGTTTAAAACTGAAAATTTATAAAAATAATTACGGTATGATCTTTTTTAAATTATTATTTCTAAAATCAATACATAAAAGAGAGTCTAACCTTTTTTTCCGGCATTTTTAGTGAATTACCATTAATAAGATATTTTTTTGATCTGTTATCCCCTTTGTTTACATAAATTATCTGAGATAGGAATTTAGGGTATAGTAATAAATAAATTGAATTGAACAAAAAACTATAAATTTCCCATATTTAGGGTAATTTGCACACGTGAATATTGACAACACTGGCCTTGTGACGGATTCTTTTCTTCTGGTGAATACATTGATTTTATTGTATACAATTGGGAATTAAGTGATTGAATTATTCATTGACCTATGAAACGTGATTCCTGGTTTTTTTTTCTTCCGATCACTACGGTTTTTACACCATTTCACCACACAAGACATGCTATATTTTAATTTTTTTTGCCGCTTTTTGTCCCGACTCTGTTGACGTTTACGCGTGTAATGACTGACATTTTGTGAATGTGTGCGTGCCAGCCTGTACGTACAGCAAACTGACTGACTCTGAGTGACACAGTTTTTTGTTAGCGAAAATCTGTCCGATCTTTTTTGTACGTCCATGACTATGAAGTATTAAATAAAATAAACTGTCACAACATCGTGTTTAAAGTTTAATTGATTAGGGCTAAACATGGCTTCAACTAATTTTGTATGATTCAAGAACGAAGTTGTTTTGGACCATGATAATGTACAGAACACGGTTTCAACAACTAATTTCTGTAAGACCAAAAATGTTTACACCTAAATTTTTTTGTTCCCGACTCATTATTACGTCATACTAAACAAATACAGATAATTATTGTCCATGGACATCATTTATTATCTTATGTAAAATAAATAACATAATTACATGATAACATTACTGTAATCACGGGGTCTTGTTTGTCTTATAGTTTACTGTATGTTGATTCATGGCGAACCATATCTCTTGTAATATCAGCAATAGTTGGAGTGCCTGCGAGAACAAAAATAAGATTTTAATAATAAGCACTTATCGAGGGAGGTCATAGGTTTATTTATTTTTATTTATTTATTTATTTAGGATCTCCAACAAAGGATACACATACACAAAACAAATCACAATACTAAATAGGTTATTTTCCATGTGCTCCTTCAATTACAGGAGACCACAGCATGCACATATAACTAGGTGTAATCAGGGTAATAATAATAAAAATAGAGAAATTAATCGTGAAATTTGAGAAAATAAAATAAAATTAAACATATCGAGATTGAGCATTCATATTAACATTGTTTGGTAGTAATAATAATTATAATTATAAGGTTGAGTAATTACCAAACCTGGTGTTTAAAGCGAAAATCGCACAGAGCGCGGAAATTTAGCAATAATGTTTAAATTAGTTTGATGGGCTGGTTGTAATAAAAAAACCGGCCTAGTACGAGTCGAACTCGCGCACGTAGGGTTCCGTACCATTATCTATAAAAACGGCAAAAAAATCACGTTTGTTGCATGGGAGCTCCCTTAAATATTTAATTTAATCTGTTTTTAGTATTTGTTGTTATAGCGGCAATAGAAATACATCTGTGAGAATTTCAACTGTCTAACTATCACGGTTCATGAGATACAGCCTGGTGACAGATGGACGGACAGCGGAGTCTTAGTAATAGGGTCCCGTTTTACCCTTTGGGTATGGAACCCTAAAAAATAATAAACTTTATTGTTAATTATGGTAAATATAACACGAGCATACCTGCTATTTGAAGAGTGTACTCCAGCTCAGTACGGAAAATATTTAGCATTCTTTGGACACCAGCCTGCCCTCCAACGGTTAAGCCCCACAGCGCAGGGCGACCAACAAAAACCTGTAAACAAAACAGTTTTACAATTTCTTCTTCTATTTTATGCTGACGAAGACTTGCAGGGCTTTAGCGAACGTTTACTTATTGCGACAGCATGAATATTCACCGAATTGGGTGTGGCCCAGGGGTTATAAACTGATAAGGCCCGTTATGGAGGAGTGGCTGGAGAGGCGACATGGCGCCCTCAGCTTCCGGCTGACGCAGGTACTCTCGGGACATTGATGTTTCGGGAAGTACTTGTGTCGCATAGGCCGGGAGCAGACGCCCGGATGTCACCACTGCGCCGACTGCCCGGAAGACACGGCGCTGCACACGTTGCAGGAGTGCCGTGCGTGGGCGACGCAGCGCCGTGAACTAGTCGCGGCGGTCGGTGGTGACCTCTCGCTTCCGGCCGTGGTTACGTCCATGGTCATGAGCGAGAGTGCGTGGTGTGCAAGGTGGTGATAGCGACCAAGGAGGGAGCGGAGAGGGAGAGAGAGACGATGGCCACTCTCCCTTCCCGCGCCAGACGCGCCGGGCGCCGCCGGAGGGCGCGCGACGATCTCCGGCCACCCTAGTATGTAGCCTGCGGGCGACGGGCTAGGGGACCCGTCGCCCGACCAGTAACAGGCCCGAGAAGGCAGCGCGCATGTGTTCCGTGCGCGCCTGTCAGGAGGACGTGGGGCAAGGCCCCACAGAAGGAGAGGTCTGCCAGGGGCTGGCGGACCGAGGCCTGCCGGGGTTGCGGTGCATGCAGCTGCGAATCCTGTGACCTCGGCCAAGGGTCAGGAGAAGGAACACCGTGGGTTTTTAGCCGGTAAGAGCCCGGCATAACCCTTCGCCTTCCCCAGACGAAGGGTATCCATGAGGATTTTGCCACGAAAAAAAAAAAAGAAAAAAAAAAGGGGTTATAAACTGAACCAGCATCTGACACAATATTCACAGTAAGTATATCGAAAATAAGATTAAATAGGATCGAAGTCTGATTATTTTCGCCTTCGATCGTTAGGGGTAGTAACGCATGGGAGTAAACACACTTACCATTTTTGCACCAAGTGCTAAGGCTTTGTACACATCTGTTCCAGTTGTCACTCCACCATCTAAATACACCTCGACATTGTAGTTTCTTACGGCTTCAATAATTTCGGGCAATGCTTCAATCTGAAGTTTACAACAAAGATTAATTAACCTAGGAACATCAAGTTTTACTAGCAAGAATTGTGGTAGGTAGGTGCGTATATTACCGTAGCAGGAACTCCGTCCAGTTGTCTTGCTCCATGGTTTGATACTAAAATTGCTGAACAACCAGCCTGGATTGCTTTAACAGCGTCATCGCCACGTAGAATACCTTTTGCTATTATCGGTAGAGTCGTAATGCTGTTAATAAAGGTAAATTTTAGAAATTCTCATGTTTTATTCAGAGGTAGGCAGTCATAAGAATACTGTTTAGTTTATACCTTTTCAACCATTTAACTTCGTCCCATGTCAATGATTTATCGAATAAATTCTCGACGTATTTATTTAAACCGCTACCGTTTTCTGTACTACGAATCTTAGTCGATAGCACGCCTTCAAAGTTTGCTAGACTGTGAAATATAACAATTTATGTAATAACAACAAATTATGTTAGTAAAAATAATAAGAAAATAAATATATGCAAATGTATTTACTTGCATAGAGCTATGCCTTATTTGATTACCTTAAATGTGACGGAAGAGTAAACTTATTTCGCACGTCTGCTCGTCGTATTCCGAATAGTGGTGTATCAACGGTGAGGGCTATTGCTTTGAAACCTGCCTTCTCAGCTCTTAGAACTAGATTTTTAGTTACTTCTCTGAAAATTAAATACATTTTGAATTTGGCCATAGTTATTTGTGGCTTATATTATAACGTAAAAACATTTACCTGTCATTATAAATGTATAGCTGAAACCATTTTATGGCATCAGGTGCAGCCTTAGCGACTTCTTCTATAGAGCTTGTGGCTATAGTACTAAGAGTAAAAATAGTTCCTTCCGCCTGGGCAGCTAAAAAATAATATTATTTTAATTGATTAAATTTGTAGAAATTAGATGTAACATTTTAATTCTGATGGTAGGTACCTCTTGCATTAGCTAGTTCCCCCTCAGAGTGCGCCATCCGTTGCATAGCAGTCGGTGATATACCAACGGGAAAAGAGACTTCGTGTCCCAACACTTTTGTACGTAAATCGCAACGACTTACGCCTATTAAACATTTTGGACGAATACGTAACCTGTATAAAAATATATATCCAAAGTGAGACACTTCTGACAAGGTGCAAGTTTGCCTTATAGAATAGCAAAAAATAGTCTGAAGCTCGACATCAATCGACCAAATTATGACCGCATCCTAGATGTTACGGTGCGAGAATAGGTCTCTGCCTATCCTCAGATCACACCGGAATGTAACCGTTAATAAATAAAAAAAACAAGTAAATAATTCATATCATTTTAAAATGTCGGGAATCATTAAAGTCTCAAGTACTGTAATTATAGACACAATAGATAAACAATGGCACTCACGAACCGGTTCGTCGGTCGGGCCGCTAGCGGTTAAAATAGGTTTGCATGTAGGCACGTATGCACTTAGGCACTGCACGTTTTTATTTGCATTTAATGCAGGCATATAATTTAATAATTAGCAATCCGAAAAAATCCGTACGTTTATATCAGGTTTAGAAAATAAATTACTTGTTACTGACCTTTGAAAAGCTAGTTTATTTTCAGCCAAAGTGTGTTCTTCTGTTGCACCACTCTTGTAGTAATCCCGAGCTGCTTTTGGAAGTAACAAAAGAGCAGCCTCTTCAATATCTTTAACACTTACATATTTCTCCATTGTGTTTTTGTTTTTAAGTTATTAGACTACCTCAAATCAAACTCCACAAGCGTCGAGCTTGAATATTACTTGCCGTCAAATGGGTGCGAATGATAACACGCAATACAAACTTATCTATATAAGTATTATGTGTTAGGGCACAGGTCATAGTTGTCACCAAAAGCTAAGAATAACCCGTCCGTATGATTTTATATCCGATAGTTCAGATAACATTGCGATTATTTGCGATTTCTAAATCTTTAAACGACTATCTAGAAATGAGTGCCTTATGTATACTTAATTTAGAGTAATCATATCAATCATTGTTTGCAGCAATGAAAATTAAGTAAACTAATGGAGTATTTTAAAACGTAAAGTTATCGATAGAATCGAGCACACTGAATTTGCGTGTTGCTTGGAGGGAAACAACTATTCCTCATTGGTACATCGCCTTTATCACATCATACGGCGCATACCCGATTGGCGATAGTAATCTCACTTTTTTCAAATGATTTTTTACTAAAATTACTTACTACTACATGAGTAAATGTTTTGAATGAGATTTAGGAATGAATGAATGACTATAAACAAATCTTGGATGAATTAAAACTCTCTAAAAGATTTTATGAATTTATTTCTTGATTTGAATAGTATAATATCTGTATGAATGCTTTTTTGAGCATTCTTGTATAATCGTCAAATGCCATTTCGTTATATTTGCCATAGAAATGTTATACAAAACTCAACTGATCTTATAATAATTCTATCAATACACATTTTACACTGTTCATGTGAAAATTGCATGCATTGAAATACTGTGAATATTTCCAACATAATATATCTGCCAAATTAAGTATGTATTAAGTCAAGGTAATAAATATAAATATGTTACATTACAAAATTTTCAATATTTAAAAAAATTGCATTACTTTTTTAAAGTTATCGGTTTGGGAGCCCACTGCTATTTAATTTTTAAGATCTATTTACGAATTTGGTGAAATATAAAATAGAATGAAGTTCATGTTGAGTTTGACTTATTGCCGGTTGATGATATTTACAAGATTTTGAAACTCGCTTCGAGAATCATACATCTGCTACATGTGATTAGTTACCAGTATATAGATTCATTTGTTTCTAAACACGAATCATAGCGGTTCACCTATCTAAGATCAATCACATTTTATCTCGTTTCAACATAATATCGTTAACTTTGCATTTTATAAAAGATACAAAACATTTCAATTATTAAGCTATTAAGAAAAGGGCCACCATATTCCCCTCTATCTATAACTCCATCTTTGGTAATAACATTAACAACAATCAGCGTTTTATCAACCAGGTATCTAATTATTCACAATGCTATTCTGTACTATATCAATCATTACAACTTGTGATTTTGGATGTTTATTTTTTCTTATAAAAACCATGATATAAAGCGACTTTTAAAATTTTAAAGCCAAAATAAAATCACGACTCGACATCATTCACTTTAGCATATAAACATTGCTTGGTGTTTTAGTAAGCAATAAAATTTAATTTCTATTTTTATCACATTGTTTAAATACTTTGTTATTAATTATCATCGAAATATGTATACATGCAAAATGAATGACATTACAGTCTTTTAAATTAAAACTTGTTAATAGATCAATATACAGACTATCAGGTGCAAGCATTGAGCAAATAAAATTAAAATAAGGCACATGGTCTATGTGACCAAAATTTGAAGGTTAATTAATTAATGATAAAGTAATATGAAAAAATAAATACTCACAGAATATCACGGTGGTTTTATATTTGTAAAATACTAGAATGCAAAGTGCAAACGTTAATGGCTACAAGTGACTATGAAAGGGGCGTACGACCGCGAGGCGGTACGTGCTGGCAGAGCGTCTGCATCGCCTGATAGCCTGGATGTTACAACAATTTTACCACTAGAAAAAAAGGAAAATATTATACAACCGTCGTGAAATATAAAAATAAATAACATTATATTACAAAGCAGAACATTGACATAGTGGCAACATTTTCCTGTTAGACTAGTCGTTAATACCTATATCTACACTTTCCACTGAATTAAAACTAAGTTTATTTTATTATAATAATACATCTAGCAAATAAAAAACTGAAATATTAAACATTGTTTACATAGTCAGAGTTAGGCCAATATGTATTCTCTGGCCTCAATCATTTGTTTTTGTTTTACTATGTACATTTAATTTTACTTCACTCATAAACATTGTGGACGCAATTATTTTAAACCATGACTCCGTTTTGAAAGCTCTACTACAGTTATTACCTAATATAAAATGACTGTTCTTAAATACGTCATAATGTTTAACAACATTTATAAGTGAAGTAATTTGCGATGAACACGGTCCCTAAATATTGATGTGTATTACGAATTGCTTGTTTGGTAATTATTTGAACTTTGCCAAATATTCATCAGGTTCGACCACAACATGAGATGCGTTTTAAGTAATTAAGTTTAATTGACCGGAAAACAGATTACATTTCATTATTTTACATTGTCAAATCATAATATTTCTCATATATCAGCTACCCGTGTAGTGATGATGGAAATATTAATGTATGTACGACATTTAACAGATCGACATACGCATAGTTTCTATGAAGGCAAAACAATCGCCGAGAATCACGTGATTATATACATACATTTCAATTTTATTTAAACTGTATTGTAGTACATGTAGATTTAGCACAAACTACGTGATATTGTTGTGGTTCTTTATTGGTGTTCCTTTTATAATTAAGTAATACAAGTTCATTATAATTTGTCACGGTACATATACCACTAGAAAATTGTTTACGGCAATGTTATTAAACTTCAAAGAACTTTATTATTATATAAAATTTAACTTAGAAATGCAGCTACGATTGAAGAATGTCAATTAAATATCACTGCATTTATTATTTTAAAACGTTATGTAGAACGTCCAAAGCTAACAAGTTCGCAGAAAACTAGAAAATAAGCGAGCGAGCACAATCAAAATCAACCACGTGACTCTATAGATAGCACCTAGCTTTATATTTTGTAATACGACCCTACGACGAAATATGTACTGTGTAAGATTTTTTTAAATTCATGTTATCTTCTCTGGACTAAAAAGTAAAAAATTGCTATCTATCACTATTTTAAAATGCATCTGATGAACTATTTTAATAAAAGCATTACTTCAAATATTGTTCATTTCATATAAATTAATTTACAAAATCGGTCTCACAGGGTTAAGAATATGTTGCAACTTCACAACTCATTTACAGATATTTTGCACAGGTAAACAAACTTACTTCTAAAGGAGATTGCTTCTCATCGTGTTGATGAACTTAAAAAGATAAAATATTTGGGGACCAAACTACGTTCCGAGCCAACTCGATAAGTGACCGTCCGTTCGTTCCTAAACCGTGAACGGAAACGGGACACGCTCGCTCCGGACGAGATAGCGCGGCGGTCGAGCCGGACGCAGAGCTCGAACCGAGCGACCCGCGTAGACGGACGAACCGCGGCTCGCGAGGTACGAACTTTCTCCACGAAGCAAGCGACCTATAAATTCGACCGCCGAGAGAGCACTACGACGAATCCTACCGGCAAATAATAAATACTATGGTACTTTTAAAGCGGAACATGTAAGTTACATAAATAAGTAATCGCGGGGTGGGGACTAGAGACGCGTTCACAGCGGCGGGAGGGGGTCGCGCGGCGGCTGCGCGGGAGCGGCGGGCGCGGCGGGGGCGAGCGGGGCGGCGGGGGCGGCTGGCGCAGGCGGGGCAGCGGGCGCGGCGGGGGCGGGCGGCGCCAGCGTGAGGCGGCGCGCTGGCGGCTCGTCGTCGGGGGGCTCGTCCTCGTCGGCGCTGTCGTCGGCGGCGTCGCCCGAGCCGGAGCCCTCGGCGCCCTCTCGACCCTCTTCTTCTTCCTCGTCTTCCTCTTCAGGACACAGCTGGTACGCCCTGAGAGAGAAATTCACATTTATGATTCTATGTCAATGACTAGTATTTAAAGCTATATTTCGGAATAAAAATGTTTTTATGCTGTATAAATCATAATAGTATGGTATACATAGATATGGACTTACTTTTCGAGTGTTTTTCTCGCCGAGTTACTGCGCTCGAGGAAGTATCCGCTAGAGGTCTCGTTGGAGGTGCCGGGCGGGGACCACGTGCCGTACGAGCCGTAACCGCCGGGACCATACTTCTGAAAGCATTCCCGCTAATCAATTCCAATTCATTCGCGCCAGAAATAATGACGTTCTTCGTAGGCGAATATGAAGTAGTATAATAAAATTAGTTGTGATCCTTTGCGTACATTGGAACTCTGATGAATACACGCCCATAATAAATTTTTGGCTGTTTAATACACATAATGTCAACAACAGGCATCAGACTGATGATCGAGAGATCGCTTCTGGTAGTGTGTAGTTTTTTTTTTTTTTTTTCTATTGGACTGCAGTAGGTCGTCCTAGGGGACGGTTTCTACGTAACCGGGCAGTTATTGGCGAGACCTGAAGGGTCTCCAGCCAATGGGGGGAAGTAAAATACTTAACCTAAGCTAACTACTTGTACTACACTAACATCATGACTACCTGCAACAACAGCACTAAGGGCGACCCCTAGTGGGACTCGGACCTCGGCTTAGGGCGTTGCTGGCGTGGACATAGGGGGGGGGGGGAGACAGCTTGATGAGGGCTGAATTATCGGGGTGACTGCGGAGTCTGAAGAGACGACCGGCTCTACGACGGGAGAGCTCGGTGGATCGTGACCGGGGTAGTGTGTAGTGTGTAGCGTGTAATGTATGGTATAGTTACGCGGTCGAGCTCGTCCTGCAGCCAGGCCAGCAGCTGTCTCCAGCGGCGGCGCGCGTCGGCGTGCGCGTGCACGGCGCGTACAGCAGCGGGCGCGCGGCACATGACGCCCACCACCAGCTTCACGCACGCGTACGCGCGCTTCTGGTAGTGTGTAGTGTGTAGCGTGTAATGTATGGTATAGTTACGCGGTCGAGCTCGTCCTGCAGCCAGGCCAGCAGCTGTCTCCAGCGGCGGCGCGCGTCGGCGTGCGCGTGCACGGCGCGTACAGCAGCGGGCGCGCGGCACATGACGCCCACCACCAGCTTCACGCACGCGTACGCGCGCTTCTGGTAGTGTGTAGTGTGTAGCGTGTAATGTATGGTATAGTTACGCGGTCGAGCTCGTCCTGCAGCCAGGCCAGCAGCTGTCTCCAGCGGCGGCGCGCGTCGGCGTGCGCGTGCACGGCGCGTACAGCAGCGGGCGCGCGGCACATGACGCCCACCACCAGCTTCACGCACGCGTACGCGCGCTTCTGGTAGTGTGTAGTGTGTAGCGTGTAATGTATGGTATAGTTACGCGGTCGAGCTCGTCCTGCAGCCAGGCCAGCAGCTGTCTCCAGCGGCGGCGCGCGTCGGCGTGCGCGTGCACGGCGCGTACAGCAGCGGGCGCGCGGCACATGACGCCCACCACCAGCTTCACGCACGCGTACGCGCGCTTCTGGTAGTGTGTAGTGTGTAGCGTGTAATGTATGGTATAGTTACGCGGTCGAGCTCGTCCTGCAGCCAGGCCAGCAGCTGTCTCCAGCGGCGGCGCGCGTCGGCGTGCGCGTGCACGGCGCGTACAGCAGCGGGCGCGCGGCACATGACGCCCACCACCAGCTTCACGCACGCGTACGCGCGCTTCTGGTAGTGTGTAGTGTGTAGCGTGTAATGTATGGTATAGTTACGCGGTCGAGCTCGTCCTGCAGCCAGGCCAGCAGCTGTCTCCAGCGGCGGCGCGCGTCGGCGTGCGCGTGCACGGCGCGTACAGCAGCGGGCGCGCGGCACATGACGCCCACCACCAGCTTCACGCACGCGTACGCGCGCTTCTGGTAGTGTGTAGTGTGTAGCGTGTAATGTATGGTATAGTTACGCGGTCGAGCTCGTCCTGCAGCCAGGCCAGCAGCTGTCTCCAGCGGCGGCGCGCGTCGGCGTGCGCGTGCACGGCGCGTACAGCAGCGGGCGCGCGGCACATGACGCCCACCACCAGCTTCACGCACGCGTACGCGCGCTTCTGGTAGTGTGTAGTGTGTAGCGTGTAATGTATGGTATAGTTACGCGGTCGAGCTCGTCCTGCAGCCAGGCCAGCAGCTGTCTCCAGCGGCGGCGCGCGTCGGCGTGCGCGTGCACGGCGCGTACAGCAGCGGGCGCGCGGCACATGACGCCCACCACCAGCTTCACGCACGCGTACGCGCGCTTCTGGTAGTGTGTAGTGTGTAGCGTGTAATGTATGGTATAGTTACGCGGTCGAGCTCGTCCTGCAGCCAGGCCAGCAGCTGTCTCCAGCGGCGGCGCGCGTCGGCGTGCGCGTGCACGGCGCGTACAGCAGCGGGCGCGCGGCACATGACGCCCACCACCAGCTTCACGCACGCGTACGCGCGCTTCTGGTAGTGTGTAGTGTGTAGCGTGTAATGTATGGTATAGTTACGCGGTCGAGCTCGTCCTGCAGCCAGGCCAGCAGCTGTCTCCAGCGGCGGCGCGCGTCGGCGTGCGCGTGCACGGCGCGTACAGCAGCGGGCGCGCGGCACATGACGCCCACCACCAGCTTCACGCACGCGTACGCGCGCTTCTGGTAGTGTGTAGTGTGTAGCGTGTAATGTATGGTATAGTTACGCGGTCGAGCTCGTCCTGCAGCCAGGCCAGCAGCTGTCTCCAGCGGCGGCGCGCGTCGGCGTGCGCGTGCACGGCGCGTACAGCAGCGGGCGCGCGGCACATGACGCCCACCACCAGCTTCACGCACGCGTACGCGCGCTTCTGGTAGTGTGTAGTGTGTAGCGTGTAATGTATGGTATAGTTACGCGGTCGAGCTCGTCCTGCAGCCAGGCCAGCAGCTGTCTCCAGCGGCGGCGCGCGTCGGCGTGCGCGTGCACGGCGCGTACAGCAGCGGGCGCGCGGCACATGACGCCCACCACCAGCTTCACGCACGCGTACGCGCGCTTCTGGTAGTGTGTAGTGTGTAGCGTGTAATGTATGGTATAGTTACGCGGTCGAGCTCGTCCTGCAGCCAGGCCAGCAGCTGTCTCCAGCGGCGGCGCGCGTCGGCGTGCGCGTGCACGGCGCGTACAGCAGCGGGCGCGCGGCACATGACGCCCACCACCAGCTTCACGCACGCGTACGCGCGCTTCTGGTAGTGTGTAGTGTGTAGCGTGTAATGTATGGTATAGTTACGCGGTCGAGCTCGTCCTGCAGCCAGGCCAGCAGCTGTCTCCAGCGGCGGCGCGCGTCGGCGTGCGCGTGCACGGCGCGTACAGCAGCGGGCGCGCGGCACATGACGCCCACCACCAGCTTCACGCACGCGTACGCGCGCTTCTGGTAGTGCCCACGCGCACGGGCCGCCGTCTCCAGCAGCCCCGGCCGCTCGTCTGATACACCCTTAGGACCAAACGTTCACCTCATTTTATATCGACTGCAGCTGCAGGAACCAAGGACCCAAGGATACTTCTGGCCCTGCTACAGGCCTTATTAACTGACTATTTTTTACCACGGCATGAGTTGTTCTCGTAAAACCGTGTCAAAGAGAAGATTGTTGTTGCAGTTTATGAAATTCCGTACATATGAAGCCACAATTTTGACTCGTGTGAAGATTCAAGAGACTCATATCAAAATTTGTTTTAACTGTATTGTAACAGATGATATTCCAGCCAGTCATAACGCCTTACCTTAATGACGTTATGAATCCGATGCTGTTGCCAGCTATCCTCCATAAGTAGTAGTGCAGTGAGTGCGTCGGAGTGTCGCCGCAGCTCGTGGCAGTACGCGTACGCCATCTGCCACAGCAACTCGGCCAACGCGATGCGCGACCAGCCCGCGTGTTCCCAACACATGAACTGAAGCAGTCTGATGCCCTCCTCGCAGCCGCAACACTCTTCAGTCAGTTTTTTCATGTAAGTTCTGGAAGATTCATTTGATGCTATAGAACGTATAATAATATCGAAAAGACATCAGAATAAGGTTTCACGCTTGATTAGAGAGTATTTGACGTTTGTAGGGTCTAGATAAATAGCGAAGATTATTCTTTGAAAGTAATTCAGGTAGAATTGTTGTAAATGACAGTACCTACTATAAACCATCATTTATCTGACTTGTCGGAACTACGGTACATGATAGGGCAGTTGTGTTTTCAAAGATTTTAATTTGCATAACTTGATCACTCTTTTGTGTTATTTTGTGCCATAATGACTTTAAAATATGACAAATAATAATGACTGATACGTACCCAGTCCTATTATAAAGTACGTCAGCGGCGGCAGGTGACAGCAGCGGGCGTGTGGAGTGCGTGTGCGGCTCAGCGTAGGGGTTGTGCAGCGGGGCCGCGCCCTCGGCCGCGTTGGCAGACTGGCAGCGCATGCTCACGTCGCAGCAACGGACCAGTGCGCACACCACCTGCACAATCACATTACGATTCCAATGATTTTTAAAATCGCAGCGTAATATGAAACGTTATTGAACATGTTGACTGCAACTTATGTCGATATACAACGCAAAACGCCACACTACTTTAGACCCTATGTGTGAGATTGTGCTTAGTTACCTGATGAATTTTGGCCGACTCTGGATACTGGTATTTCCCCATTGATGTGCTGGATTCATCCATGCAGACGGATAATACGATATCCAAGAGTTTGAGCTAGAAATAAAAATCAAAAATTTTGTACAAGTTGAAAAACTATTACACTATTCTGCATCCTGATTCAGAACGTTTCGATAAGTCAGTTGTCGAACGATTCGGTTTGTTCTCCCGCTTTACTATTCTCGTAAAGAGAGTAAACGAGACTGACTCGTTCGGCAACGGACTTATTGAAACCGAAGCGAATCGAACAGAAACAGCAGATCCACGAAATCGGGTGTTGTGAATTTTAGGTCTCCGATATAAAATTTATTTGTAATCATTCATCAGATTTCGTGATGTACCTAACAAAAAAAGGGGTTGGCCAATAAAGTCTCGCAATTCTGTCGAGAGAAAATGATTTTTATATGCAATAGGGATAGTAAAAGTCACCTTATGTACGAATCATACAACAAAAGTGTTTGAAATAAACTTACACGTAACAGCTGATGTTTCTCGCTCAGTCCGAGGCTAGCATAGGTATGGAAGAGGTTGAACAGTAGCGGCAGGTGCCGGTGCGTGTGCGCGTCCGTGTGTGGCGGCACGGCCAGCGCACGTGCGCTACATAACAGCTGGTCGGAGAGGGAAAGAGCTTCGTCGCGCGTGCACCATGAACCGTAGCCATTGCTCACTGCAATGATAAGTAACAATCTTGCTATTGACAGGAACACAATGATTATCGACTCAAAATATTGGAGTGAGTTTCAAAAATAAATATTGGTAACTAGAAACAATCAGAAAACTGTCTGCTAATAACAACATACTGCAATCACCAATACTTTTGCGAAATGTGGTGATCATGGCAAAATGACCGCCCATTGGGGATATTGAGAGATCCATGATCAGCAGTGGAAAATAACATCATGATGATGTTTGATAAACTAGAAAAAAATACTTACAATTAAAAATCTCAGCACTGGGTAGTGATTTCCTTAAGAAGAGAAGTTGGATTCCTTTTGTTAATAGTATTAATCACCGGAAAAGGACCGTGTTTTGCAATTTGATTTATTTATTTCGGCAATAGTGAAAATCTTTTATTAAAGACCGAGTATGAGAGTAATTAATTGATTACCTGGTGGATCTTGTACTGAGAAATGCGCCAAGAAGACGATGATTTTCATAAATACTATTCGTACTTCAGCTGTTGGACACGATAACAAGTAGTCACACAGTCTGAAAAGAAGAATATGATTTCATTTCTATTTCTCTCTACTTTAATATCTAAGTGTAATTATAATTGCACTAGATAGTACCTGTGTGGATGTTTGAAGAGATCTGTCGCGAACCATGCTCTTACTACCTGTGAGCATCGTAAGTGTTGACACAATATGTCATGCCAGTCAGCTGCGGGACCACGCAGAGTTTTCTTTGTACGGAATCCTACTTGGAACAAGAATTTAGTTGCTAGTTGCACTGCTAACATTGACATTTCTTCATGCTCGGGCCCCTGTGTAACGAAATATTTTACGTTAAAAACCACAAGGCGAAAATAGCTGAAAACAATTCATAATTTCATATTTTACATACCCAAACCGCACTTTGAGATCCCGGTAACATTTGCAGTCGCATACAACAAAGTTTTTTCATAAAATTGAAATGCTCAAGACTGAATTGGTCTTGATTATGCGAAAATGCAATATTACTGCGACGAACTGACAGCCAGATTGGTCTAGGTATAATATTTTCCCTGGAAAATAAATATAAATAAAAACTCCACCGACATTCTACCAAAAACAATGGACTACACTGTTTGTTCTTGTGGGTACGACAGCTATAAGGCGACTAACGGCCGAAACCAGACTGCAGAATCCGAAAGCCGAAGTTGTTCTCAATCTAAAATATCTCAATTTATGTTGGTTGTGTTTACATTACTTCTATTGATTTTTTGTCAAAAACCTACATCAATCCAGAGATTTTGGATTGAGATTGGTTATTAGTTTCGGCCGTAAGAGAATAATAATGTAAGGGATGTGCAGGACCATATCTTTGGCGCTAAAAACCTACTTGTCAGGGTCACTAATCTGTTCGCCAAGTGTATTGATTATAGCAATAAATCTCAAACCCAGTCATTGCAGTGCACTTTTATGGGCCAGACGAGACGAAAAAATATACTATTAAATACATAAGTTATCCACTCACTTCATAGTCAAATTTTTCATGGATTGTTCTAGAACTGATTGAGTTTCTATTGTATCCTTTCTTGTGTAGAACAACATGTACGCGTTCCACCATCTTTTCTGCCGTTTATAAGATACCCTCTTTAACATCGGATCGAACACCTACAACATGACAAAAGTCACCATGTCACAAGCACAACAGGTTTGTGTTCGGACCCCCTTATTCATAAATGTAGCTACTATAAAACTTTTATAAACGTAACTTTAAAGTTTTACTTTACAATAATCTTTAAGATTTATAGAGAATTTGCACGGAGTAGTAAACAATGCAGTAGTGGTAATATTGCAACATGCTCGCTCTACATGTACACGAGAGAGCGTGTCGTCGTAAGGGCATTTGTCCACCGCCGCCGTCAACGAGAACGAGTTGACGTTGCCGAAGGAGCGATACATACATTACTATGGCTGCTTGTCTCTACCGCATGTCCATCATCCGAGCGCCGTCATCTCGGCCGCCGAAATTGTGACTAGTTCGGCGCTACCGCTAGAACCCGGCAGAGATCGTGATTGACCGAAATGCCGGCAATACAAAACACGTCTACACTTGTCCACTACATCCGAGATTGCCGGCGCCGGTGCACAAATTTTTATCTTGTGTTGATTATCATCGAGATCAGTCGCGGTGGACACAGGATCGCCGTCACGTCGTTCCAAAGTCGGTCCGAAATAATCTCGTTTCTCGGTGATGGTGGCGGTGGACAAACGCTTTAACAGTGGCCAATCGAAAGAGTGCCGTATGACGCAACGCCCATGATTGTCCAATGACAGGTGTTTCATCTCCTTGATGTACAGGCTAGCACAGTACTTTAACGAATTTGTTTCTAGAGAATAATTACCGTATGTGAGCACTCGACTTGTTTACTTCTCCATGAGTAATCATGCAAGTCGAATGTTTACGAATAAGGGGGTAGGTGTGTATGTGTAATTCTGGATTTTTTGTTTACGTCACTATGTACTTACTTCGCCCATGTACTCTCCGCCGAAGCACTGCGCCTTCATCTCTTCGTCGTCGTGCATGCCGCACTCCGATACATCGCCGTCGTCTAACTTTACCCACCGACCCGTTTCGCTACCATTGTCCCTATGGAGAGATGCATAGTATCAAAGTCTTATTCCAACAGTCGCCCATGGAGTTGAAATTGCCCCCTGTCGGGCTTATTAGTCTCGACCGACTTTATGCATTCAAGACTGTCAATATTCCATAATAAACAATGATTCGAAATAACGAGGTTCTAATAAATACATTACACTGTATACCTGGTACTACAATCAGATCAGTCGTTCAACCACACCCAGAGTTTTCATCAGGAATTTGCGTAAAAAAGTAACTAAACTTGTTATGTTCACGTCGGAAGCTCGGCCGTTGCAGGCTGATATCGTATGTCAGATTAGTCCGGTCAACCTATCTTGCTCTAACACACGTCTATCCTGTCTTCCCTTGTTATTCACAGTGCAAATCTATGTAACCTAGTAAATTCATAAATCTGTGCTACATTCGGCCCCGTTTGGTGTACGAGAATATCTGATGTAACCTGAATGTGGTTGACACACTAAGTAGTAATGAGTCTCCTACGCGTTCTCTTAGTGACGAGTCACCCTCGGTTCTGTACCTACCTCAGTAGCACATAGGAGTAGTAGTGTCCACCGGAAGCCTGTCCGGAGTGTACGACGATGCCACTGAGCTGGTAGTGAGTCTCCTGCGCCTTCTCCTCGCCGCCCTCCCATAGTGATGAATCACCCTCGGCCCGGGCCAGACCCCATGCTACAAATTAGTTATCGAATTAGTACATTCAAACAACGCGAAGACAAATTCGGGGTAACTAACACGATTCAAGCACAATAAGTTTTATCATAATTTTACTGCAGTATGTTTTTTAAATCTTCATTCTTATCGTTGAATAAGTGTGTCTAAATGTGAAGTAATTACAAAATTTCAAAGTGCGACTACTCAATTTGATTTTCCCAGACAACTATCTATAATTTAAGATAGTTTTAAGGCCATTTTTCCACACCTTTATAACAACCACACGACAAAATGTGGTGACGAAGCTGAGCGCCTTATATTTATACGATGCATTTACTGCGTGTCGTGTTGTTTCATGAACCGTGGAAAAACGGCATTTCGCAACCTACTGTCAAATGCATTCGTCGTCAAACAGAAAACAAAGGCTCATGTTTCTACTTTAATTCTCAATATATAAAACTACATCTCACCTGTGTAAGGTTCGACGTCCAACTCCCGCGGGAACTCGAAATAGTCATTAAATTTAATTGCACATACTTTTTCAAAATCATATTCGAATCTCTTTAACTGTATAACTAACACTGGAGGTAGTTTGTTTAGACATAAACGTTTTACCGTCACCACCTGCAAAATGAAATTTTGATGTTTTACAAAGTAAGAAAAGGGGAATGCCAAGATCCGGCCATTACAAAGTAGTATGAACTGACATGCCGTAATTTTGATAATTCACGTTTATTTTTTGTAAGATTTATGGAATATAAATAAAGTCTGCAGAAGTACACCGTCGGATAGTCATTTTAAATAGTATTTCAATGTTTTGGTTAGTAAGTTTCAACGCTTTTTATCTACAACTACAAATAGAAATGTTGCACAGATTAAAAATAAAATTGTATCGCTACTAAAATTACATTTATAAATCGATTACAACTATGAAACAATAATGTAATTGTAAATAATTATATCACAATAATGTCATGTTATTTATTTATTTTATTTACACAAGTATTAATTTTTTATTCAGGTTTTCTATTTTAAATAATGTGTTAAGTGAATTGTGCTCTTCCATTATTAGCTATAAATTATAGTATTAAGCTTTATTAGTAATAAGCTGTTACGAATAATCCTAGTAACCACTTTAACACAAACCCCCTTATTACAAAACATGGTCTAAGAAAAACCCTGGTTTTAGAGTAGCCCCGTCTCTTTTTGTTATATGACATAAGAAAGTGATGGGTATACAGGGTGGTAATTTGAGATGGGGCATGAAGGGCAACTACCTTAACCATTGTAACTACAGGAAAACGTGCTTAGAAGACTATCCCTAACTTGTGGGATAATTACAATCGGCATTCACAGATTTTGAAAAAAAAGTACAGTCAGCGAGGAAAAGGGCTGTTTTCACAAATCTTTTTTATGATGCCAATCGATCCCATTTCCCATAAGGATCAAAAGATTCTTCGGGACCAACTGAGATTCGAGTACTAGAAAAGTCAGAAATCGCAAAAAACTAATTTGAGATGGGGTAGTAATAAGGGCAGCTACCTTAATCGTTGTGCCTACAGGAAAATGTTTTTAAGAAACTGTCCATATTTTTTGAAAATATTTCTAACTGCATTCACAGATTTTGAAAATAAAAAATCTTTTTTTTCTGAGTGAACGAAACTTTTAACGAAATGTTGTTTTTCGTGATTTCTGATGTTTCTAGTACTCTAACCTCAGTAGGTCCAGAAGAGTATTTTGATCCTTATGGGAAATAGAATCGATTGGCATCATAAAAAAAGTTTTGTGAGAACCGACCATTTTTTTGCTGACTGTACCAAATTTTTTTTTCTCTTTTTTTTTGTGCATTTCGAAATAATTTCAAAAATTATGGCCAGTCTCCTATCAACATTTTCTTGTAGCGACAACGATTAAGGTAGCTGCCCTTATAACTAACCCATCTCAAATAGTTTTTTGTTATTTCTGACATTTCTAGTACTCAAACCTCAGTTGGTCCGGAAGACTCTTTTGATCCTTATGGGAAATGGGATCGATTGACATCATAAAAAAGTTTTGTAAAAACAGCCCTTTTTCTCGCTGACTGTACTTTTTTTTCAAAATCTGTGAATGCCGATTTAAATTATCCCAAAAGTTAGGGGTAGTCTTCTAAGAACGTTTTCCTATAGCTACAATGGTTAAGGTGGCTGCCCTTCATGCCCCATTTCAAATTACCACCCTGTATTTTAAACCTGGATTTACCTTAGTCTTGGTTTAAACCATCTTTTGTAATAAGGCCCCAGGTTTGTCACTATTGTTGTGATTTATCTTAACCCATTCTTGGCCACTGTACCAATTTGGGAACACTTAATAAATGAGGGTACATTAAAAAAGTTTTAACAATAATCAATATTATGTTACTTTGTTGTGTTGTCGAGAGTGCGTTCATTAGATTATAGTATCGGAATAAACTAATATGTTCAAAAATCCTCCTTTTTGAACCCACTGAAGTTCGTTATATGGAGGACAATGCAGGTAAGCATACTTCCGTTGTTATTATTAATTATAGGTGATGAATATCATGAATATTGTTTATATTTTCATGAAACAAGTACCTAACCTAACATTCAAAGTTATTTGATTGCAGTTAGCTTGCATGTATATAAAAATATAGTGACATAAATATTGGTGTGCCAATTTGGGTACAACGGCCACAAGTGTAATACAAATAACCAGTTTATTTACAGAATCTATATGCATCGCAGGCAATATTTTAGTGGCACTAATGACTTCAGGGCTTAGAAGAAGCTATCAGCCCAGTAGGAGAGGACAATGACGATGGTTTGGAGTGTGATTTAGCCATCATTCCACCAGAACCAAGCGTCGCTCGTGACTAACGAAGAAGAAGGTGATGATGATGTGGCGCCTAGTACCATACCAAAGGATGTCCCGGGTAATGTCGAGGTTTGTGTTCGCAACGTGGGTGCTCTTTCGGAATCCGAGAATAGCAGAGGTGATGAACCTTTGGCCACTAAAAGGTCACGGAAGGTCCGTTAGGTCGGCCCAACAAGAGCAGCCCACTGTCTCTGCACGCTAAAGTCATCCGGCCTCCCGCTTTGACGACTGTTTACTAAATCATTCAACTTATTTCGAACAAACGGACGATCTATTGGTTTGCGTAAATCGCGACAAAAAGGAACCATAAGATTTAACACCCGTTCAAATATTTGAGAAGCTTTTTGATGTCGAAGTTTTTACAATGAATGCTGAGTTTAGCAACTTGTATGCCACTCAAAATAATCGGCATAATTTCACTGTCCCTACTGTGGAGCTGAAAACTTATCGTCGCCTAACGTGTCGCCAGATACTACCTCAAACTGTCACCACAAAGATGTTCTGCTCGCCCTTCAGCATCCAAAATTGAAAGTTTACAGTTGTGTGGCGTTGATCACGTCCCTGAAAAGCCTCCAAAATGTGTGTGATGTGCTGTGTTCGATATGAGAGGACGTTGGGGTCGCAAGAAACGCAAGAAAACCCTAGTTGGGGTTGCAAGAAATACAAGAAAACCCTATGTACAGACAAAACGTGTTTTGTAATTTTCACTCATAAGAGGCCGTTGTGCCAATTTGGGAACACCCCTGTAAATTCATGAAAAATTACTTTTTTGTTTTTTATTATCTTTCTATTTATTCTTGTAGTTACTAACTTTCAATTATTAAAAGAATTACGAAAATCGGCTTACTAGTTTTTATTTGGCCATTAATGGGTTAAACGGGCTCTATTTTTCTTATACGAAACAAAATAAATAACATAATATTTTATTAAGCTGAGTATGTATAGGTACCAAACATATTTAATTAATCTCTTTGATTTAGGTATATTAATATAAAATTAATATTTTGTAAGTAATATTATGAAATAATTTACAAACATGCTATTATTACTATCAACTATATATGTAGCGAAATAAGTGCCTATATTTCTTTTTTTATTTTATATTCCATTCGATGATATGCATACTTGATAATCGATTACGTTTAAAATCGAATATTGTTATGATTTAATTTTAATGGCGACAACACCTTTGTCACAATTAAAATAACTTCCACTTGTTTCTTACGATTAATTATGCGACAAAGTAAGTATATGTATCGAAGTAAGAAACCATATTAAATGTAATTATTCCATAACGTGAATACAATATTATGAATTCCGGGTGGGCAAGATTTTTGTTAAATAAAATACTCTGTTTAGTAAAAGTATGATTTTTATATAATTTGGTATTAAATCATGCATGTTTTATCATCGTTGCCATGGCAACGTCAATAAACGCCAAATTCAAAATAATTTATGATTAATTTTGACTTGGTTTTGGTTTGGTTATTTAGGTAGATACTATTCTGACCAAAAATGGTTTAATTTTGTTATTTACATAATTAAATGCTTTAATCAAACAATAATATTAAGATTTTTACAAAAATATTGAAGGTCTATCAATATGACAAGGATTAAAAAAAATTGTCATGAAAATGTAGACGGAGTATAAAGAAAGTGTTAGTTCGATTTTCAAATTACTTTTCTTCCCCAAGTTAAAAATCTACTATTAAGGTCAACTTTATCGACTTATAACTTTTCTTGGTGTACTTCCAGCGGAAATGTTGTTATTGTAATACATTCTACAATATTTGCCCTTTTTAATAAGATATGTTTCATTCTTGTTCCTTCTGGCTGAGTCGTAAAGGAAATCTTGGCATTCCCCTTTTGGCAACTGATGCATAGACCGCCTTATGACGTTAGAGGTTAACAAGGGGCAGGAAGCAAGAAAGAGATTGTATCAACGGACAGCTAGCAGAATTTATCAGAGCAATGATGATATCCTATTGCTATCTCTAATCAGCAATATCAAAAGATCATTCAATACAGTAGTTAATGACAGGGCCTTGTTTATAAGAGTAAGTTTATTAACAGTTATGTTGTACACCGTACGGACTGAATACAAACCTTTTTGTTACATTTATCACAGTGATAAGCGTCGGCTCCTTCTAGCAACTCTCCTCTAACATAAGCTTCTAACGACTCCTGTAGACGAGACATGTTTCTGATGTCCAGGGACACTACACTGAATGGTTCCTCCTTACAATACCTGAAAATTGATGTCATAATTTGGCTTAATTGTGCAACTCACTCTTAGTCACATTAGATCTGAACAATTTTCGTCTGCCGTATTGCCAAAAGACAGTTCTAAATGTGGGTAAAAAGAAAAGTGATTTTTAAACTGACTTCAAATAGTTGGCAATTTTGTTTACCTGTGTGGGCAGCCCTTACAAATTTTCTGGTCTGAATATGTTCCCCCCATAGTCTTAGCCATGAGTTGCTCCTGACCTAACGATTTCAAAGCTTCGTCTAATGATTCTACCAGTGACATAAAAAACTCCACCGCATCTTGTTGCTCCCGTAGGTTCACTGGTTCACCTTGGAGCCTAAAAACAGTAGGGTTGTTACAAATTCTGTGCATTAATCTGTTAGTAATATCTGCAGGGAATGATTCTTACCTAAAATGCGCCCATAGTCCTCTAGGGATGTAGTATTGAAGCTTACTATAATGTAGATGGGCAAATATTGCTTGTACTTGTTTTAATATTGTGATATTGTAATCTGTGTTACTCTGAAAAATAGATGAAAGTTATGACATATAAAACATGAGCTCAAGAAAAATTTCATGAATATTTCTTGGAATATATACCTCAATATTATTCTCCACAATACTATGATGATGGTGCTCTCCGGAAAAATCTTCATTGGGATCGGTAGCAGCACCTACAAAAGAGTTATTCATAACTAACAGTTACATATTTCAAGTGCGTATTTCGCGACATTCGCTAAGCTTCTGGAAGACTCGAAAAGGCTTTACCGCAGGTCTTAAATATGACAGGTTGTTATCTAGGACTAGAACCATGAAGTCCATTTTTCATTGCTCTATTTTGAAGCGAGGTGGTACTGCGGCTTTGGATAAACGACGACCATAAAGCGGCTCATGTTAATCAAAGTCCTTAAGAGGATTATTAAAACAAAAGAGTTCAGTTAAAATCATAGTTGTAACCTTGCACGGTGAGCAATGCGTCGCGCACGGCCCGCACGCAGTACAGTTGCTGTAACACGGAGTTCATGTAGCACGTGGCGCCTGCATTCTTCAGCCCCACCAGCCCGGCTGGCGGCCGCGGACCCACGCACGGCATGTACTCCCACTCAGCCAGCGGCATGCTCTTGTCTGGTGAGATGAAATACGTTACATGCTGAAAGCCTACCTCGCACTACCGTGACAAGACACGAGTCACGGATTTGGTCGAATTTTGTATGAGAGATTTGATAAAAGCGTGCTTAACCTGTAGCACGACAAAACCATGTCCCAAACCAAAACTAATAACCCTGTAATAATTTTAATGTGGTCGTGCTTTCGATCTAAAATCGAAGAACAGAGATCACTAAGCGCATATCTCTATAGAATATCGTTCAACTGAACCACTTCAGGCACACAGTCGTGCACTAGTGCGGCGGCTGTCTGCTTGCTCGACACATCCTGTCGACGTCTTCCCCAGACCCACCTCACGTAGAGGGTCGGAGATATCTGCGAAGTTAAAAATTCTTACCACTGTAGAACATCTGTTCGAGTAGATTCGCGAGTGCTGCCATATTGGGCACGCAGCCGTGTACAAGCGCCAGAAGTAAATCTGTAGCAGCGGCGGCGGCGCCCGGTGTGCGACACAGTGGCGTGGCGGGCTCGCCGCCCACTGCTGTGGCCTCGCCCGACGAGTTCCCGCATGACATGCTGCACCACGCCCATGAGTATGGCCATAGGAATTCCGTTGTCACCTCCTGTTGTAACAACAGCTTTATGTAACTCTTCTTTAGTGTTCACTGAGCGCACGAGGTTACGTTAGCTTTTATTGCAATATTTTGATTTTTGCTTAACTAACTAGAAGTTAATGTTATGGTGTACTCCCAGCAGAAATGCAAGGTAGAAACTTAAATCTTGCCACACCTATTCTTTTAAGGAAGTCACGCATTATTGACTACTGTAATTTAAAAATAAAAACTACTCAATCACCTGAATCAAGAATATTGATTTTATTTCATGGTGATAAAGTTAAAACATTTTCACCACCTATATCAGATGTAATAGACAATAGTTTTACCTTACAAAAACACAGATTCGGGTCTAGTCGCGTAAAAACTTAAAAAGGCACTAAATACCTTTTTATCCCGACGTTTCGGCCGAATTACACCGGCCGTGGTCACGGGTAGACAGAGTCTACCAGAAATCGCGAAAGTTTAAAAACATTTAGTTTTACCTTGATGAGTCCGGCTTCCTTGTGGTCGGGATGCGCACCGTACTGGTACTTGACCTGGGCGGGAACATGCGCAAACAGCTCCTTAGTGAGGTTGAGGTGCCCCTCTAACAGCGTGTCGTCCAGCGACAAAGGGTTCGCGCGTACGGCCCGTAACCATGACACCTGCAGAACGCAAGCAGGTATAATGACATGACATGACAAGAACACAAAAACATTTACTGCATAGGAAATCGTTTTAATGTAGACACTTGTCGTGATTAATCGCACGAACAGATTTTCCATAGGATATCTTCTGTAAATAATTCTTTATGGTGGCTTTTTACTATCGCTAGGTTTTCGTGGTCTTATGTTGACGCAACATCGAGTTGTTAGTTTGCAATACATCTCACATCGCACCCATGCGTCTTATTAACGCTACAAAGAGACTCAAGTATTTGCGAGGGCATAAAATACACTCACGCTAGCGTCGTATCGTCTCGGCTAGAGAGAAAGTAACGTTATATTTTTTTTCAAAATAAATGAAGTAGTTACTTCAAGAGCGAGATCATCGAGCGTGCGCGACGTAGGGCCAGCAAGTGCAACCAGGCGGCACAGTAGCTGTAGGAACTGTTGCGCATGCCTCGCATATCTGGCGAGCCTCGCGGCCGCAGGAGGCCGCGGGGCGGCGCCGCCCAGCGCGGACAGCGCCGCCCGCGCGCCGCCGCCGCCGCCCCACGCGCACATCGCCAGCAGTTGCTCCGCGCAAGATACGCGCACCTGTAACACACACTTATTGTACACACTACACACTACAACAGCTTTCAACTGATACTTTCCTTAACGGAGTCATGTTTCCTGGTCAAAAGAAACCTTTGAGAAATATACAGGGCGTCCCACGACTTTGCCACATGGAGGGGAAGTACCTTAAATACTGTAGATAGAAAAAAATACTGAATGAAGACTTCATTTTTATTTTAAAAACAATACGAACTGCATACAAAGAATTTTAAATAATCACCTGTCTGAACCGGGAATCGAACCCGCTAAATGTGAATACAAAAAAAAACTGTAATTTTATTGTACTGATCGAAAGGCTCGATCAGATACATTTATTTCTTATAAATAACATAGCATCTAAAATAAAAGGAACACCATGAAATTTAACATTTAATTTAAAATTTTGTTCAGAATAATGAATAGCATTTTCTCTATGTCTTGCTTATAACAACTGACTTGATGTACTACTTTCTGCTTTATTACTATTTCAAAGTAATATTTCAAATATTCACCATGAAAAAATAAGTAAATCAACGGTAATCGAGATTATTAAAAGAGTTACAATTTGTATACAATAGGAAGAGACACATTTTGAGCATTTAATAAATTAAATTGTTTGTAAGTTGCACAGTTATACGTGTCATACGATTTCAAATAAATGTTAAATTTCATGGTGTTCCTTTTATTTTAGATGCTATGTTATTTAGAAGAAATAAATGTATCTGATCGAGCCTTTCGATTAGTACAATTAAATTACAGTTTTTTTTGTATTCACATTTAGCGGGTTCGATTCCCGGATCAGACAGGTGATTATTTAAAATTCTTTGAATGCAGTTAGTACTGTTTTTAAAATAAAAATGAAGTCTTCATTCAGTAAATTTTTCTATCTACAGTATTTAAGGTACTTCCCCTCCATGTGGCAAAGTCGTGGGACGCCCTGTATATGAGAAATATGATTGGAAAGTGAACCTATCGTTATTCACTTGGCGCAATTTCTGCCCCGGACTGCAACTAAGAACCCACTTCGACCCTTCGCTTCGGGCTTAAGATCGAATACAACCACGATCGGGAGCCGATATCCACTTGACTTCAGACTGTACAGATCTGTCTACTCACGAAGTCGCGCCCGCAACAAATTAAATTATCGGTGGGCGTACATTTTTACACGTAACGCTCGTGTTAACAAGATGTCTTGTTTGCGCGGAAAGGCTTACAGTATAGATAGTAAGACGCTCTCTAGTGTTACGGATACGTGGACGCGTTATGCAGATATGTTTAAAACTACATTCATGTTTTCGGTAGCGGGTAGCGCTGGGCAATGTTGACAAAGGAATAGGCAGTCGTCGATATGGATCAACCTACCCGATGTTATAAAGACGGTGGTCATTTGAAGAAGCGGAGCATTCTGGGTTGATCAGCTGAAGAAGTCTGACCTTTTATATCTTACTAGCTTGTCCTTATTTTATGATCTTGTAATAATTGTGTAAAGTATTATATTGTGATCTAGTTCTTGTTACTAACACTAACCCAAATACAAGTACTCTCAGTGGCGGCGAGTGTACGGTGCAACCGTACATTGCACTCTCAGCAAAATTATATTGCATCAAATGCCAATTGGTTTGTAATTCATTCATTTAATTAGTTCACTTTTCGACAGCGTCATAGCAACACCTATCATATCATTAAAGTTAAGAAGTGGACTCAATATAAGCATCAAGTTAAAATCTATTGTTTTATTTAATATCAATCAATTTATCAATCAATCAGTAAAAGACGTATGGTGAGAACCGTACATCTTTTTGGTCCTTCGAGCCGGATAGATCTTTTTGGTCCTTCGAGCAATCAGTGACTATTTGGTGAATATCAGTGACAATCAAAACAATATCAGTGACAATCTAAACAATATCAGTGACTATCAAAAACATTATCAGTGACCCAATTTGACTCGAAAACTGTGCAGTGCTGACAGCAAAAAAGGAGCACTAGCAGGGAGTTGCAGCATAAACAAGTAAGATCGTTTTAATTTGCCACTAAGTGAATAACTTACTACATCATGGAAGCTATTCACGCAAACCAAGCTGAGATTTTCGAAGCTATGACCAAGCTATCTACCAATATCATGAAGGATAGCCCTAGTCGTAAGGTTGGCGATTATTTTAAACGGCGTTTAGAAACATTAGAGTCTTATTGGGCAGATTTTCAATATAATCATGATCGACTTAGTACGGAGGCAAGCAGGTCTCACCCGTACTTTATGCAGAAGCAATATGAGCGTGCAGCAGAGTTGTACAGGTCTGTTAAAGCGTTAATTAGTCAGCAGCAAGGATTAACAAAAACAGGTCAATCTGCTGTCGCGGAGCAGGAGGAGAAATTTCAACAGCGAGATGATCAACCATCAGGTACGTCTCAAGCAAGTATGCGAGATGAACAAGCATCAAAACGTTCGTCTCCAGAACGCTCATCAAGAGGATCATCCAGCAAGACGGATGATATGCTCAAAAAGCAATCTAGTAATATTAAAGCTTTTCAGCGAACGGTAGCAAGTATTAATTTAGACGAAATTTCCGAGAAGTGGGAAATGGAAGATGCTTTGAAGACTATTCAATCAAGATGGTCTGTAATTGACACTTTGCACTGGGAATTGGACGGAGAACTGGAAGAGATGGATGAACATTATGAACAATCATACTCTAAGCAGGAGAAAATATACAACAACTTGAAAAGGGCTATAAATAGCAAGTTATGGTCTATCGCACATAAGGTCAAATCAACTCCGAAATTGGACATCCCTATTTTTAGCGGATCATATCAGCAATGGACGTCCTTTAAGGACTTATTTTCAGAAACGATTCACAATAACTATTCTCTGTCTAATGCTCAGAAAATGCAGCATCTCAAGAGCAAGTTGAGAGGAGAACCAGAAAAACTAATCCAGCATCTGCCAATATCATCTGATAATTACAACATTAGTTGGGATATTCTAAATCATCGTTATGATAATCTCAATTTAATTTGTAGTTCTCATTTAGAAACGTTAATAAACATCCCTGCGGTGCAATATGCGACTATCAATCATATCAAGCGTCTGCATGACACCACAGTCGAAAGTTTGAACGCTATCAAGAACTTGGGGGTGGACGTTACTTCCTGGGATCCCTTACTTATACATCTGTTGTCTCCAAAACTAGATTTGGAGACTTATGACGACTATGCAACATCAATAAAAGATCCCAGGGCTCTACCTAAACTACAAGATTTTCTATCATTTTTAGAAGGTAAATTCACTTCTATGGAATCGTCACGCAGGAAGCAAGACTATCATTCAAACAAAGCAGGAAATTTCAAGAAATCACCGTTTGGGGCTAAGCAATCAAAACAAAATTTTAATTCGCAACAATCATTTACTGCGGCTGGCGAAATTATTTCGCAACCGACAAACTACAAAAATGTCAATACGACGAAAAATTATAAGTGTCCTATTTGCAAGACAAATGAACATGCCACCTTTTATTGTCAGCAATTCCTACAAATGTCACCACAAATAAAACGCAACACTTTGTCGAAATTAGATGTGTGCCAAAATTGCCTTTATAGTCATAATGGTAACGCTTGTTTTTCAAGCAAACGATGTCGTGAATGTAATGGAAAACACAACACCTTATTACATGCAGCATTCACACATTCAAACAACACTTCTGTTGCAAGCACATCAAAACCGACGGAAAAAACACCACGTGCCACGAAATCCGAAACGCCGCAACTGGCGCGAGGAAACTCACACGTGTCACTGCAACAAAATAGGCCGGATGTACTTCTGCCTACTGCAATGATCAAGGTCCAAGCCGAGGACGGCTCGTTCCAGATTTTACGAGCACTTTTAGACCAAGGTTCGCAAACTTCCCTGATAAGTGAAAACGCAGCACAGATTCTGGGCATATCACGCAAGAAATGCCCGGGCGTTATTTGGGGAATAGGCGAAAAGGAAACAAACTGCAAAGGAGTCATGACTATCAAATGTGCATCATTTATCAATAGCGTTGAGTTTGAAATAGACGTTTATATCATGAATAAATTAGTCAAGAACTTGCCTAATCGTACATTCCAGAAACCAACATGGTCATATTTGGACAATATTACATTAGCAGATCCCGATTTCAATATAAGTCGTCCTGTTGATTTATTACTCGGAAGCCGTGTTTACTCAAAATTATTATTGGAGGGAGTTTGTAGAGAATTTGAGGATTCAGCATCGGCACAAAACACACGATTAGGCTGGATATTAAGTGGAGATATCATACAATCGTATCAGTGTAACGTCATCTTACATAACCCTTTAGATATTCAGCAGTTCTGGGAGATGGAAGACATCACTGACGAAACATCATTATCATCAGGAGATCAGCAGACAATAGATTATTATCAAAAAACAACGATACGGCAAGAGGATGGTCGGTATCAAGTAAGATTGCCTCTTAAGCCTAATTATACAGATATGTTAGGATCTTCTAAACCAAAAGCTGTAGCGCAGTTCAAATCGTTAGAGCGGAAGTTTAAGTGTCATCCCGACATTCAAGCAGATTATCAAAAATTTATGACTGAATATCAAGAATTAGGTCATATGAAACTTGCGAGCGGCAGCTCAAAACCTGATTGTTTTTTAACGCATCATAGCGTACTTCGTCCAGACTCAACCACTACCAAGTTTAGGGTTGTGTTCAATGCGTCTGCCAAAACATCAACAGGTAACAGCCTGAATGACGTCATGGAAGCTGGACCGAATCTACAGCAGGATCTCCAGTCCTTGATTCTTAAATGGAGGCAGTACAAATTTGCGTACACAGCAGATATTGAAAAAATGTTCCGCCAAATCTGGATACACGAAGATGATCAGCAATATCAGAAGATTGTTTGGAGGAACGCATCATCAAACCCAAATCATTATAATAACCCCATACAGGAATATCAGTTAACCACTGTCACCTACGGCACCAAAGCGGCACCTTTTCTCTCTTTGATGACGTTAAAACAGCTAGCACGTGATGAAAGAGACAACAACAAAAACAACTTAGCAATAGACGTCTTGGAAAACTCATTTTACGTCGACGATTTATTACACGGATCCCATTCACCTGAATCAGCAAAAACACTAACACGAGACCTAATCAAACTTTTAAAATCGGGAGGTTTTAATCTCAGAAAATGGAAATCAAATGTCCCTGAGTTATTAGAACACATACAAACCGATAATAACACTCAAGATAGTTTTAATTTTAAGCAATCTGAACCATCGAAGACCTTAGGCCTCATCTGGGATCCGAAGGAAGATACTTTCCGGTTCGAATTAAAAATCGAGCTATCAACCACTCCAGTAACAAAACGATCTTTATTGTCAGATATCTCAAAATTATTTGACCCCTTGGGATGGCTATCACCTCTGTCCACAAGACTAAAGATCATTTTTCAAAAAGTATGGTTACATAATATCAATTGGGACGATTCTTTGCCTGAAGATATTCTGACCGATTGGGTAAGCGTCAGAGATACCATTTATCGTGTAAATCAATTGCAGTTGCCGCGCTGGATCAAAACAGGGGAACGTGACAGTATAGAATTACACGGATTTTGCGATGCGTCTCAGAAAGCGTATGCGTGCGTGATATACTGTCGAATCAAAGGGCATGAGCAGTCAACGCCTATATTACTAGTCGGAAAAACAAGACTAGTCCCGTCAAGCAAATCAGTATCATTACCAAGGTTGGAGTTATCAGGAGCTCTCTTACTATCAAAACTCATATCAAAAGTTCAGCAGTGTCTATCAAATTACAACCTAACAATTTACGGTTGGGTAGACTCTATGGTTGTGTTGGGATGGTTAAATGGTGACCCAGCAAGGTGGAAATCATTTGTGGCCAATCGAGTACGTCAGATTACAAATATTATGCCTATGAATTGCTGGAGCTACGTAAAATCATCAGAAAACCCAGCAGATTGTGCCAGTCGAGGCTTAAATGCCGCCCAATTGGAAAATCACTCTCTGTGGTGGAAGGGTCCTTCATGGCTTTCGACTCATGACGCCAAAAAGGAACCAAAATCATCAAACTTTACAACAAATGAAGAAATGAAAAATAATAAATTACAAGTAAACGTAACTCAGCAAAATACCAACTGCAGCGTAATAAGAGATCTGATATCAAAGTACAGTTCATTCACAGAACTTGTAAATGTTTATGCCAGGCTTTTGCGTTATTTTAAATGATTACGATTCAAGCAAATGGTACAATTTAAACATCTATCACTACAAGAAATAAAACAAGCAAAAATAAAGCTAATTAAATATGTACAAGGAACCGATTTTGTAGAGGAAATACAAAACTTACAACAAAGCAAACCTATATCAAGCAAGAGCAAAATATTAAACCTGAATCCGTTTCTTGATCAAGACGGCATTCTTCGAGTTGGCGGGAGGCTCAACCGCGCTAACATCGATCCTCAAATGAAGCATCCGATTATTCTATCAAAAAATAGTCGTTTAGCCGAACTTATCATTGACCAGTCTCACATTCTTACGTTTCACGGCGGACCTCAACTGACATCAGCATTTACACGCCAGAAATATTGGATTGTTGGCGGAATCAGAGCAGTCAAACTCCGGGTGAGACGTTGTGTTAAATGTCGCCGTCATAACCCTAGCAATCAGCATCAAATCATGGGAGACCTACCACCAGAAAGGACGAACCCATCACGCCCATTTGAAAATGTTGGCGTCGACTATACAGGTTACATTTTTATCAAGGCCAACAAGGGTCGTGGAATAAAGACAACCAAGGGTTATGTTGCCGTATTTATCTGCATGGCAACTAAAGCAGTTCACTTGGAGTTAGTTTCGGATTTGACAGCATCGTCATTCATAGCGGCTCTTCGTAGGATGATAGCCCGAAGAGGACTTCCAAGCAACTTATTTAGTGATCAGGGAACTAATTTCATTGGAGCAAACAAGGTTTTACAGGAAGAGTATAAAGAAATCCTACGCACATTCGATCAAGAGTTTCAAGCAGAAATAGTCAAAATGGGAATTAACTGGCACTTTAACGCACCTTCCTGGCCATCAGCAGGCGGGCTGTGGGAGGCCGCCGTTAAAAGCCTCAAATATCACCTAAAGAGAGTAGTGGGAGAGCAAAGATTGACGTTTGAAGAATTTAGCACACTTCTTTATCAGTTGGAGGCTTGTCTGAATTCCAGGCCTCTATGTCCACTAACCGAGGATTCAGCGGATCTGAATTATCTCACACCCGCTCACTTCTTATCAAGTGGACCCAGCTTAACAATTTATGAAACGGAGAAAGATTTACGAACAAGATGGAATTTAACCCAAAGAATTTATCAAGATATATGGAAGCGCTGGCGTGGTGAATACTTGACGCAGTTAAACACCAGGAGCAAATGGAGACGCCCTCAAGATAACATCAAAGTTGGTGACTTGATGTTAATACAGGATGCCAATCTACCACCTGGAAAGTGGGCAATGGGAAGGGTGACACAGGTGCACCCCGGTAGTGATGGCTACGTCAGAGTAGTCACACTGCAAACAAAAAATGGATGTATGAAAAGACCCATCGTCAAGCTTACACCATTGCTGGATTGCTCCGATGAAGAAGACAAACAAGTGTCACCTTCACATCAAAATATCAAAACATCACCTCATCTCAAGCAAACCCAAACGGGTCAAAGATCTAAATACACCTGCACCACTCTAATATCATTTCTACTGCTTTTATTATGCGTGGTATGTAACGTGCATGGTGCATACAACATAACACAATTGAAGGGCAATCAAGCAATTTATTTTGATAAAATATCAGAGATGAACCTAATCCAAGATCAATGGAAGATTGTAGTCTATTACGACATGCACCCGTATTGGCATGGATCAAACATATTTAGAATCTATATGAAACACCTTGAAAATCTGTGCACACAAACTGAAAGGAAATCCCATTGTGAAGTTATCATGTTGCAGCTACGTCACAGGTTCATGGAACTAGAGTACTACGACCGCATGTTGCTCGATCAGCATTTTGAAGCACATACGCGCACGCGCCGAGGTCTTATCAACGGGATCGGTTACGTTGCAAACAGTCTCTTCGGAGTACTTGACGAACATTTCGCCGAACAATACCAAAGAGACATTACTTTAGTCAGACAAAATCAGAAACATCAAGCATTACTATGGCGAAATCAAACTTCTATCATTGAAGCAGAGAACAACTTGCTTAAACGAGTGGAAAGTACTATGGAAAAGCAACATAAAATATTTAACCAGCATTTAATCAATTTAGACGAAGCTCTGACCAAACTAAAAAATGAGGTGGAGAAAGTAGCAGTAAGAGAAGATTTTATTTTATCAACATTGATTGCGAGCAACATCCTGACCAGTCTAAAAAACATTCAAGATTCGTTGTTGGACACGATCACCAACGTTCAACACTTCAATGTTCATCTTATCACACCGGCTCAACTTCAAGAAGAGCTAAACATAATTTCCAATCAGCTTCCCAAAGACCTATCATTACCTATTAATAGCATTGTATCAGACCTGTACAAAATATATCAAATTATGCAAGTAAGGGCTCGTATGACACGAAAGTATTTCATTTTCGAAATACAAATACCCCTTGTGAATCGAGAGAGTTATGACATTTATAACATGATTCCAATTCAGCATCAAATAGAAGGAAGTATGGTAAACGTAGTCCTAATATCAGAGTATATAGCCATCAACATCAGAAAGGATACATACTTACCTATTTCCGGATATGAGCTCCAAAAATGCATTGGACTAAATGCAAACACAAAACTTTGTCAGCTGCAGAAACCAGTTTATCAACGAGGTTCAGACGAAAATTTTTGCATTAAAAAACAAGAAGGGAATACCTGTACAACTATCACTGCAACATGCAAAACAACGTGGACACAGCTAAACGTCATAAACACATTCATAATCAGTTGTTGTGGTCATGGCACTCTACGGATCATATGCGGCGATCAAGTTACCACTGAGCAGGTGACCGGCGTGAATATAATAGCCCTAGGAAACAACTGCATCATCAAGGGTGAGACCTTTATAATTACGTCACATAAACAACAAACGATTAACATGAAAGTTAAGCCCGATATTATTGCCGTAGAGATCGCTCCCGTCAATAACTTAATCAATTTATCAATACCTATCAATGAGTACAAGGAAGAGAGTTACAAAACATCTGTGCAAAGTATCTCCAAACAAATAGAGCAAATGAAAGCAGACTCGGAACAAATTGATAATGGTGTGACTTATCACGATGTCCACCATTACGTGGCTATCTACTGCGTGGGGGCGGCAGGGCTAGCCTTTGCTGCGTTTGCGTACATACGCTCGCGCCGCCGGCGCCGCACCGTTCAGCTGGCGCTCACACCTGCAGAGCCCAGCGTACATTATCGTACCAGTACTAGTGCTCTGTGTGCGACTGGTATGCAAAATCAAAGTGATCAGTGCGCGAGTGAAGTGTATCATAGTGATCAGTGCGTGAGTGTAACAAACAATTCTAATGTGTCCGTAACCGATAAAGCGACTTCACCTGTCATTAGAAAATGTAGCTTCAAGCCATCATCTAACAACTTAGCCATTTAAGTATCATTGTTTTATCAACTTGTATCATCAGATCATACTAACTCCATCAACTTTCAGCATCAGTCATATCGCGCCCGGGAGTATGTACGGTGCAACCGTACATTGCACTCTCAGCAAAATTATATTGCATCAAATGCCAATTGGTTTGTAATTCATTCATTTAATTAGTTCACTTTTCGACAGCGTCATAGCAACACCTATCATATCATTAAAGTTAAGAAGTGGACTCAATATAAGCATCAAGTTAAAATCTATTGTTTTATTTAATATCAATCAATTTATCAATCAATCAGTAAAAGACGTATGGTGAGAACCGTACAGCGAGTCTATGTTGAGTTTATTTACTACATTTACCTTGCTCGCAATCCTGACATACTGATATTAGCTGTAACTGTAATGATAAAATCACCCCTAAACGATCATGATGTTGTGTCTTTTACATTCATAATTATAGAGGGGCGTGACTGAACAAATCTGTAGTTTACAGTAAATTCGAAAAATAACCTCCTTATGATTTATTTGTCAACGTAACAGAACTAACCTGGGGATTCGGACAGTCGATCATCAGAAATAGTGCGGTATCTTGCCACCACGCCTCGTTTAGTAGGTTGGTCTCCAGGTGACCGCCACACAGCGCCATGCAGATCGTCACCACCTCCATGCATTCTCGAACCACTACAGCATATTCATTAAAAATAAAAAGGCGGTAGGTATAAAGAAAAATACGCTCCAGTTCTAAGCTTACCCTTCGTTTACACCTAGGTATATAACATGCATTCTTGTATAATTTTTTTTTTTCAAAAGTACTATTTCAATTGCATACTTTATGTAGTAGGTAAATATGTACGTAATTCTTTCAAAAATGTTTCTTTTTGTACCTTTACATAATTTGTTCGATTTGGAGCTGGAAAAGGCCATTCAACAATAATAATTTTGCCAAATTCAGTAAAATCAAAATGAATATCCAATTTTCCCGATGGCACATTCGGATGGTACCGCAGTTGTTATGTGCGTGCTACGTTTTGAATTGTCATATATTGCTTTCACGGTAACTTGATTAATTTGGCAGATGTCAGTTCATGACATGAAAAAAACTTTAAAAAAGTAAAAACCGACTTCAAAAAAAACTAAACGGAGTAAAATAATTATCTTTTAATAAAACTACCAGTTTCAGAAGTCGGTGCATTCAATTTGTTTCAGCGTAGAACACCGACTTCTGAAACTGGTAGTTTTATTAAAAAATAATTATTTTACTCCGTTTAGTTTTTTTTGAAGTCGGTTTTTACTTTTTTAAAGTTTTTTTATTTCATAATTTTTAGTGCCACAAATTACAATTACAATAGTGTACAAATTCTCGGACCAGCACTACAACTAGAACGTCGTCTATATACGATTTGTTTTTTGTTTTTGTTGATTTTTTCAAAAAGTGCTGAATCAATTTCAATAAAATTTATATGGGACCACTTCTGAAGTATGGTCTATCAAACAAAAAAAGAATCATCAAAATCCATTCATAATTGGCGGAGATATCGCGTAACAAACACAGAAAAAAAAAAAAAAAACAGACGAATTGAGAACCTCCTCCTTTTTGAAGTCGGTTAATAAATTGTAATGGCGCTTGTGTATGACAATTTAATTCAACAAGTATTAAAACAATTTAAAATATTAATAAAGCGTTACCCAAAAGGTTGTTTCAAAATCAGAAACATAGCAACTATATAGTTTTATGTGTTTAACGCCATAATTATTTATTACATAAATGATTTTGAAAAAACCCCGATGCGTTTTCAAACTTGCGTCAAATGGTACCAGTTGCCAGAGACGTGCGTATCGATAAAATAATTTCGATAAATTTATATTAACAGAATGAATATTTTGACTATCGTAATAATTATAGACGATAGTCTCAGTTGATTGAATAATTAAAATAAGGCTCCTTATAGCCCAGTTGCCTTGCAAAAGGTCGGTCAGTCCTAAATTTTGGATACGTGTTATGGATGTGTTCTTATAAAAATTACAAATTTTGTACCTTGAGTGACAATCGACAATCGGCGCGCTCTGCCATCTTGGGTTAAAGAACCCAAAAATGAGTTTTTATTAAATAACTCCTTATGGGTTTTATGCCAAAAATTATTCACATCAATTTTGTAGAAAATTAAATTCTTATTTTTCATTCCCGACTCAAAATCAGAGGTATTTTATAGGTTTGAAGCCCATGTCTGTCTTTCTGTTTGGCTGTCTATTTCTCTCTCGGTCTGTGTGTCTGTTTGTGGGCTTTTCATAAAAACACCTCACATAACACATCCAAAATTCAGGACCGACGAACCTTTCGCAAGATAAACCTCTTTTTCGCGACCGACTTTACTGGGCTTATTAATGGTGATAAATAAACATTTATTTTCACTCATCCCATACCTGCTGGATTCATTATCACATCAGCACGTAATCGTCTATTGTTGAAGATATGCATGCTAATTGACTTAATCCTAATTACTTAAATCACAAGTTTTTGAAATGTACATAAAATCACATTACCTACAATAATTTGTCAAATTCTCGCTGAAATTTTACAAATTTTATCGATAGTTGAATCGACTACAGTCACATGTCTAGTAACTCCTATTGACATGTGTCATTTTAATCTTCTTATCGTGAAAACAATATAATGAATCAGGGCCCAGCATGTTTCGTCCACAAATTGACAATTTAGGCGATTGGTAGAGCGCGACAGGTTTATGAATTTAGTACTATATTGCTTTCACGGTAAGTTGATTAATTTGGCAGATGTCAGTTCATGACATGAAAATAAATTGTAATGGCGCTTGTGTATGACAATTTAATTCAAAAAGTATTAAATCAATTTAAAATATTAATAAAGCCTTACCCAAAAGGTTGTTTTAAAATCAGAAACATAGAAACTATATAGTTATATGTGTTTAACGCCATAATTATATATTACATAAATGATTTTGAAAAAACCCCGACGCGTTTTCAAACTTGCGTCAGATGGTACCAGTTGCCAGAGACGTGCGTATCGATAAAATAATTTCGATAAATTTATATTAACAGAATGAATATTTTGACTGTCGTAATAATTATAGACGATAGGCTCAGTTGATTGTATAATTAAAATAAGGCTCATTATAGCCCAGTTGCCTTGCAAAAGGTCGGTCAGTCCTAAAGAACAATGATCACTCGGCTAACATGCTTGGACTAGTAAAATCTAACAAAACGTAACTTGATGAAACATAATGTCGTTTCATTCGCCTACATAAATATAAATAAGTACAGCCTTCAATATATTTTTAAAAGGTCGGAGAGACTAGATATTTTGCCACTTCCATTGACAGATTCAAAACGTGATGCAATTCCAAGTCCATTAAACGAATGCCAAGTCAACAAGAGTAGAAGATCAATCGGAGTCTGTAAGCAATGCAAAAATATAAAAAAAGGGAAAATAATATAAAATCGCACAGAACACCAAAGAATATTGTAACAATAAGCGAGGAGAACATAGTCGTCGCCGAAACTACAACGACATGGTTACCATGGACACGGTCAGCGCAGAAAACCACAGATTAGTTAATAGTAGCTAGCTACAGAAAACCGTCAATTTATTTTTACTTGTCAAGAATAGGGAGGGACGTAATCAATCGGTTTATGACAGTATTGATTTTTAGATGTAAAATCATTAGTTTTTTATCTAATTCATGGCTTTATTAAAACAATTTACCACGAAGTAACATCAAATTCTATTAGTGGCTAAGCTTAGTATAATATTTATGTGAGTTTATACGGTTGACATTGCCTGGGATTTTATTTCGATTTATGAAATAAAATCATAATAGACTAGAAAAAGTATGGACTTCTCTAGTCATCATCTGCCTAGCCTTTTCCCAACTATGTTGGGGTCGGCTTCCAGTCGAACCGGATGCAGCTGAATATCAGTATTTTACATGGAGCGACTGCCTATCAGACCTCCACAACCCAGTAACTGGGTAATACGATACTCTTGGTAAGACTGGTTGTCAGACTTTCTGGCGTCTGACCAACAGTAACGACTGTCAAAGATCTACAAATGACAGCCGGGACCAACGGCTTTACGTGCTTTCCGAGGCACGGAGGAAACTCGCTATGGTAAATGGTCACCCATCCACAGACCAACCTCGGCAAGCGTGGCTTAACCCGGAAGATCGGTCTATGCGGCTGTAATTATTTAGCCACGAGCTCCTCTGTATATGGACTTCTCTAGTAACGTAAGTAATTACGGATGCGTTCGAAGTTAGATATTTTATACAGCGTTCTGATAAATAAAATAGTATTTTTTAAATAAGATTATCTATATTTCCCCATCTTTTAAAAATAAACGAAGATATCCAATAAATACACTAACAATGCACTAATAAATTGGTGACAGTTTCATCTCGGGAACAATTTCTAGTCCAAAGTGACCATTGTTCTTTTGGATACGTGATACGGATATGTGTTCTTATAAAAATTACAAATTTTGTACCTTGAGTGACCTCGGCGCGCTCTGCCATCTTGGGTTAAAGAACCCAAAAATGAGTTTTTATTAAATAACTCCTTATGGGTTTTATGCCAAAAATTATTCACATCAATTTTGTAGAAAATTAAATTCTTATTTTTCATTCCAGACTCAAAATCAGAGGTATTTTATAGGTTTGAAGCCCATGTCTGTCTTTCTGTTTGGCTGTCTATTTCTCTCTCGGTCTGTGTGTCTGTTTGTGGGCTTTTCATAAAAAAACACCTAACATAACACATCCAAAATTCAGGACCGACGAACCTTTCGCAAGATAAACCTCTTTTTCGCGACCCGGCTACTGGGCTTATTATTGGTGATAAATAAACATTTATGTTCACTCATCCCATACCTGCTGGATTCATTATCACATCAGCACGTAATCGTCTATTGTTGAAGATATGCATGCTAATTGACTTAATCCTAATTACTTAAATCACAAGTATTTGAAATGTACATAAAATCACATTACAATAATTTGTCAAATTCTCGCTGAAATTTTACAAATTTTATCGATAGTTGAATCGACTACAGTCACATGTCTAGCAACTCCTATTGACATGTGTCATTTTAATCTTCTTATCGTGAAAACAATATAGCTGCTGCTATCGTTAGTCAGTTTTTTTTTTTCGTGTGATTCCTGCTCTTAAGTCTACATTGCTTTCTCATAACTATTCTAAATCAAAACTGTATTTGCTCAAATTCTTAAAGATATGGATTTTCAAAGACTGGAATGATGATGATCTGGAGTTTCTTGCCGGCTTTTCGACATAGGAAACAACTAATTGGAACCATGCACCTAAATTTGACTTTCCATAAGCGCCTGTAATGGTTTATGGGAAAAAAAAAAGATTTTGAGTCACGGGGAAACAATCTTCTTAGCTGAAAGTACCTCGAGAGAGGAACCAAATAAGAGATATGTGGCGAAAAATAAGATGACGAATAATAGATAACAACTTACATGTTACATCATCAGGGTGGACTATCCCGCTGATCTCCGACGGTTGTGCTACGGAGTAGGCGAGGCTGTACAGAGCGCGGACCGTGGCTGCGGTAGGGACGCGCCACCACACCAGCGTTGACACAGAGTCGCTGTCCTCGCCACTTATTACCACCTATTTCAGATACTCAATCAAATTTAAAATATATTAAAAAAGTATCGAACACCAAACAGAAAGCCGGAAATATCTGCGACCTGATAAATCCCGTCCCACAATGAATCATCATTCTAATAATACAACAAGACATAGTATACATACTGTATGCTTCTATAGTCTGCGGCCTATGTAAGTCATGCTGCATAAAAGATGTTAAGCAAAAAATAATAATAATTACCTGTTCTCCTAACGCATTAGCCAACTTCTCGGAAATAGCCTTGACTATCAATTCACAGCTGTGATTAGGCACCGTCTGTAGCGCTTCGCGTAGTATTGTCGCATCCCTTCTACTAACAAGAACAGACCAGTTAAACCAGGAAGGTCCTACACAGGCCAATAGTTTGTTTTAATCACGGAGTAGCAAGAGCAAATAAAACCTCATATGTAGTTCTTTCTTGAACCAATTTAAAACAATATCCCCCATTGTTACAAACAATGGTCTAAGAAAAACCCTGGTTTTAAAATATGCCCGTTTCTTTTTGTTGTATTATGTTAGAAAGTGATGGGTATATTTTAAATCTGGGTTTATCTTAGACTCGGTTTAAAGCACTTTTTGTAATAAGGGGGTTAGTGACTTGCGCGGGGGGAAAGCAACATTAATCATTTTACTATAACCAGAATTGCGTCATCTAACTTATTCCCGATAGGTCACAATCACGGCGATATACTTAGTAATTGAGCAGATGCTGATTCTATACATCATCCCTCCATTTGTTAACTTCTCCGTGATTTAAATAAATAGAGGTAAAAGAACTAACCTGAATTCTTTATCGACAGTTGTATCACATCCATCTGGAGCTAGTATTTCAAAAAGGTGGCCAAGTGTGTATAGCGCTAGTTTAGATAACCTGACTAGAGCTAAATAACCAACCCTGAAAGAAAACACAACATTACTCGGTAGACTTATCTGTACTTCAAATCAAACGGATCATAAGAGAGATTACGCACTGCATCCGTTCCGAATCCGTGAAAATACGGATATAAAAAACTCGGACCGAATTCGGATATTGCTTTACGCACTGCATCCGATCCGAATCCGTGAAAATATTAGAATTAAATCTAGAGTAAAAATCTCGGACCGAATTCGGATGTTGCTTACGCACTATTCCGATCTCTGATTCAAATTCAAACAATTCAGTCAGGGGCCATCTTTGGCATATTCGTTTGGCGTCTGATTTGAATCCGAGGTAATGCGAAAGCGTTCATACAAACAGTACTACGGCTACTTTACAATTGTTCTTCCGAATTAGAAACTCACGGATGACGGATAGAAATCGGATGACGGATGCCGGATGTAGTGCGTAAACTACCATACAAATAGTTCTATGGCAACTTCGGAAAGTATTTTCACGGATTCGGATCGGATGCAGTGCGTAACCGCTGTAAGGGTTCAAACTTTTCCAGTGTCATGTAAGACAAAACTTACATGTAAATTATCGTAAATTGGTTTAGGTACTGACCTGAAGGTCAAACAAACAACCGCCTCATTTTAGACAACACCTTTATTAGAGGCTGTTAAATAATTGTAATAGAAGCACATAGAATATTTTATACATCTAGTTAAATATCGGAACAGATGGAGTATAGGTTGGATATTTGTCAGTTCAACATACCTCCGTGTGTGCGGCGCAGCACCTTGTAAAAAGTCTTTATCAGATAAGCACTGCACTAAGAGAGGTGCTTTCTTTACGCAAGCTATCTGAAAGCTGCGACAGCGTTCTAATCGTGTGTCTGACGATGGCATCACCATGCTGTATAACACCTGGATATTATTTAATGTATTAGTTTGGTTGAAGTTTGGATATAAATTAAAATTTATTGGAAGTATACATACTTCTACATTATAGGCTACTGTAGGCGGCGCTGGACCATAAAGCATGTCCCTCAGTTTTGTCTCTTCTCTGCATAGCAACGCTTCTGTCAATTTTTCCACCTAATACAATAAAATACATAACTTAGTTTTAACTACTTCTATAACAAATAATAATAATCATGTAATTATGTTCATAAATAACTTACAGTTTGCTTATGCGCCGGGCAGATCTGTGAGAGTAAATGCGCAGCTTCTGTCAGCGGTCCGTGTCCTTTGGTGATTCCAATATGTTCCAAATCTAATATAAATGGCAAATACCACGAGCCTTGTGCAAAAAGCTGGGAAAAGAAACATTTTAATCAGTTTCATGTCAGAATATGTACATAAATAACACAAGCCGTTCAAACCCCGACGTAACCCTATAAATATTCGTTTAGTTCCACTTGAATCTCATTGAATACTGCACTGCTGCTACCGGCACCGTCATCCGATTTACACTGAACAAGTTTATAAGACCCATGGATAGTTTACGTCCACACTAAATATTCCATTATACATATACAAATGGCCTTACAGGGAATTAAGCCATGCAGGGGCCCCTGGGCACACAGAGTCTGGGGCCCTTTTAGACAACCAAAAAAATGTGAATGAAAACATCAGAATGTACTTTCATTTAATGACTTTATTGGTTATTAGATTGACGCCCACTTGTAGTTCAAGTTGTATTCATATTGTAGTGAAAAGTTGGATCAAACTAAAGAAAACCTCTGTTGAGCAAACTTTGTTATTGATGCATTGAAGTAAGAAACCACTATATTTTTTAAATTAATTTATTGTATGAAAAATTCAGTCACTGGCTTTCGGCATTTCGTGGGCCCCATCAGGCCAGGGGCCTTGGGCCCGTGCCCTTACGGTAAAGACGGAACTGCACATACACAAATAATGCATAGAATGTTTAGAAGTATATTACGAACATCGGACATCGTTCAGGCTAACTGCATCACACTGTACTGAGCCTAGTGCATTTAAGTATAGTGCTATACTTACAACGCCAGGTAAAGCATGCTCCGGTGTAGGCGACAGCGGAGGTGAGGAAGTACTCGAGTCACTGCTGGACTCGTTAGATGAACCGCAGCCGCCACTGCCGCATACTTGCCCATCATAAACCTGGACAACAACACAAATATAATTTACATAAATGAAAATATTTTTTTACCCAACACTTCGTACCTTTAGTAAGTTACATTCATCGCACGCAAACGTGCCGGTCGTCAGGAAAAAAAAAAAATGAGCATCGCTGAGGGCGTGCTCCTATTAGGCAAACAGTTTGCTGCTGACTATTTGCCATGCAGATAGCGTACCGTTAGCTCCGTGTGAATAGTCTCTTTAAAATAATTGTTTTATATTTGGTGCTAACTGGCAAACAGTCAGCCACGAACTTTTACCTGCAGCCTCACATGCGTACAATGCCAGCCCACCTGCTTGTGCAAAGTGCAGCACACGGACAATTTATAAAATATACAAGGTTAGTCAGAAAGGGGGTACTAATCCGAAAGGGTGTTAGAATACCTATATAATAGGTATTCTAACACCCTTTCGGAACGTGAACAACTTTTGTTCTACAACTTTCCCCAAAAGTCAATAGTTTAAGCGAAATAGATGTTCAAAGATTTCATAAAAAATACGCTAAAATCTATCTATCCTCAAATATGATCAGCTGTGCTTACATTTTAGGTCATATTTAGCGTCACGAATTAACAGCTCCATTTTCTGAATTCGTAACTAAAGCAGTGATCTTGAATTTTTGAAAAAACTAAAATAAAATTCATTTTGCATGGAAATAAAAATTATCGAATTTTGAAATTTTAACACATGCTATAAAACAGTCATCAGTGATACAATAAGTGGCCTTCGGATTAGTACCCCCTTTCTGACTAACCTTGTATACAAAGATCAAGGGAGTTGGTTTATTTACCTTAGCAACAATCACAGTTTTGTCACGAAGCGGTATTTGCGACAGAATTTTTCTATCGTGACTAGAATCTAATAATTCCCCATTAACATACAGTTCCAACTTATTTACGTACAGCTCTAATTTTATATTACTTTCTGAAGCACTCTTCAGCCTAGAAAAAATGAAATCGTCATTAATATTACATAAAAAACATTTAATTTAATGATAACATAGACTAAAATTACCGACCTTCTTTGAATCGCCGCACGCAACGAATGCAGTGTCTCGTTAGAGTGCGAAAACAGTTCAATATCTTCAACTTGTCTTTGGCCAGTTTGAAAATTAAATCTGACTATAATCGTACACTGCCTCCCCCGACCGGACCTATAAATAGGTAAGATCTGCCGCTCCGCCGAAAATCTTCTATCACATTCATTAATATATTCTTGTATGGCACGAATCACTCTACACATTCTCGTACACCCCTCCGACGAATCTAAAAACACTACGCGTTTAGTCTCACTTTCTTAAATATTTATTATTTACGCCTTTAGCAATACCTATTTCGATAACAGGATGAGTTTTTGAGAAAGGAATAATCCGAAACTAAGAGAAACAAATCCTGCAAAAGAACTTATATGTATGTAGGAATATAACATAGAACCTAATAGATGAAAAACATTGCTGAAGCTAAGCTTCAGGGAGTTTTTTTTTTATTATATTACCTAAAATCTCTTATTTATAATTAGTATCTATAAGAAACTCAGTCAAAGCCCATAAATTCATACAAATTCAAAACAATCGTGACCATTTTGAACCATACGTAATTTAATGTAGATAAATTAGGAATGAAAATTAAGTTTTCTTTTTAAATTGGCTATTTCCTTCTATTTAGAACATATAATTTCTTTCCAGGATAACATCTTTATCAATATTCCCGATTAGTGAAATAATCAGCAACAAAATTGTGTTCTATTCCCGGTAAAATAAGCGGTTTATTAAAAAATATTCTTCTCTATTCGCCAAACGTTTTCTCTATTCTTCACAATCTCGGTTTCGGCCCAGAAGACCCATCTCAAAAACACAACCTATATACGGCAGACGGAAGGATGTAAAGGGGAAGTTCACAAGCTGTATGTTGTGTGCACGCCCAAATCGTGAACACAATCTGCACGCGGTGCTGCTGCTGTTGTCTTAGGCTGCTTTTCCACCAGAGATGTGTGCTGCAGAAGGTGTGTCAAATCCACCAATAGGATCGCTTGATTTTCAAACATGTGTCAAGGTTAGGAAAATAAAGCGATCCTATTGGCTGGTTTGAAACACATCCCTAGCACACATCTCTGGTGGAAAAGCAGCCTTATGAAGCGACTCGACGGCCTAGAAGGCGAAACAAATCTCTAGATTGCTGACAGACAATAGCAGCGCCACTATGAAAGAAATGCGAGGTTGCCATGTCGCTTGCCCTACATAGTAATTACGGGCATTCCGAAGACCTATTACCAGCAGAGTCACGTACCTTCGTGCGCCTCCATATCCTTCTGCATGCGCTGCGTGCGCGCACAGCAGTGCGTGAGGAATGCTTCATGGTGATGCGCGGCCGACAGCTGCGGGCCCACGCACGTGCACACTTCGCGCAACAACTCTATGCCGCGCGCAGATATATCATCGTCACACTCCGTTATTACCTGCAAGGTAAACAAAACATAATACAGTCTACTTTTAACTTATTCTTTGGAGGGATGAATGAAAATTATGTTCTTTGTACCTACCCTCCATAAATAATCTAATCCTATGAGATCAGCATCGTTAAGTAAAAAACTTCGTCTCTTTACTTTCAGTTTGCCTTCTTTGGAGTTAACTGCTTTGAAAAACCTGTGAACATTAAAATGTTATTGAGAATTGTCCTTCCACATTATCTACCTTATAAGCCTTTTATATCAAATCTTACCTTTCAAAACACTTGATACCAGCGTGGGTTAGTAAATTTGGGGATAATGTCATAATATTCCGTCGAAAAAAATGTAAGTTAATGTTTGGATCTAAGTCAGGCTCCTCCCCCATTAGTTTGCTAAACCATCTGAAACACGCCTCGCGGTCGCCAAGGTGTGCAGGCTTCTCAGCCAAACACACCCAAATCTGTTTTGCCTAGAAAATAAGAGCAGGGATTACACAACGAATAATAAATTCAACTTTTTAATAAAGGTAAGTAGCCCCCTCACTTGTTCTGCGCACAGCCATAATTGTCCATCTTTCAACAGAAATCTCAAAAAACTGAGTCTTTCATGAACTTGAGCTGCGTGCGGGTACCTGCCATCTGGTTGCCAGTTATCCCAATCTATTTCCCCCTCTTCTGTAAATAAAAATACGATTTATAGATATTTTTTAGCTCCCAAGCACACCATTAAAAATATGATATAAAACGTCACCAACCAGTAAGTTTATTCCGCACCGCTTCCATATAATGTGTGAGTGAGTCAGTGACAAGTATGACGAGAGAGTGCTGCGTCTGTAGTCGGTCAATGAGTTCCTGTCGCGTGACATGAGGCCGCAGCCCCGTCCCGCCGCCCGCCTCGTACAGGCAACAGATCTCACGCATCATTTTGAGTGCTGGCAACACCCATTTTTCATTGGTTTTTAGTTCTTCTACACACCTGAATGTACAACGAAGTTAGAATAAGCAACTTACGAAATTTAATCGCATCACAGTGGGTTATCGCTTAGCCGTGGTACTGGCGATAGAGAAACCTCTCGTTCGTCTCAGCGCATAATGTCCTTTTCTCCAAATGTCCTTTCTCATATGGTCCTTTTCTCGAAATGTCCTTTCTCAAAATGTCCTTTCTCAAAATGTCCTTTTCTCAAAATGTCCTTTGCTCAAAATGTCCTTTTCTCAAAATGTCCTTTTCCCAAAATGTCCTTTTCTCAAAATGTCCCTTTCTCAAAATATGTACACATGTACACTACAGGGTTACAATCTTTATACTAAACATGTACACACATGTAACTGTAATTTCAGAGCATAATGTGAAATCAGAAAAAAAAACAAAATATAATTAGCATTCAGCTTATTTATTTGAACTAATAATGCTATTCCCAACTAGCAGTAAGGTGCATCCGCGGATTCTCGTACTATGGATTAGAGGACTACGTCTACACCCTCCCCCCCCCCCTTCCTCAAAGAAGACTTGGCCGTGTGGGACTGCGCCTATTTCATTACTGAGGAAACTGTAAATTCGCTGCTGAAATAAAATATCCTGAAAATAATCCACGTGTTTCCTCCATTACGTGACGTCATCGGCAACACACCTCCTACAATAATTAATTGTAATCTTGTTGATTATTTTGAAAAAACAATTACTGTTCAATACTATTTTCATTCATTTACTTTTATTTTTGTCTGAAAATAAATAAGCTGAATGCTAATTTTATTTCCTTTTTTTCTGATTTCACATTATACTCTGAAATTACAGTTACATGTATGTACATGTTTAGTACAAATAAAGATTTTAACCCTGTAGTGTACATGTGTACATATTTTGAGAAAGGGACATTTTGAGAAGAGGACATTTTGAGAAAAGGACATTTTGGGAAAAGGACTTTTTGAGAAAAGGACATTTTGAGAAAAGGACATTTTGAGAAAGGACATTTTGAGAAAGGACATTTCGAGAAAAGGACCATATGAGAAAGGACATTTGGAGAAAAGGACATTATGCGCTGAGACGCTCTCGTTATCGGCTTAGGTCCGCTTTTTAAACAATTTAAATTAAATGATATGATAAACTCACTTGTCCAGCCAAAGAGTCTTTTGAGCGTCACGGTCTTGACTACAACTATAGTCCAATATTTTAATAAGGTTAGCTAACGCCACATCCATTATCTCCGTGCAAACTTCATCTGAGTGGGCCAAATTCCAAAATAGTACTAATACCTAAAAAAAAAAAACAATTATTTACAACCTACTTTCTTGATAAGGAAGTAATAGAAAATAAACATTATGAATAAGAAGAAAAGCATTTATTTCACTTATAGCACAGTACTGCACCTTGTTTGCCATTACACCATCTTTGTCATCTTCCGCAAGTCTTCTTATTACTTCTAGTAGTTTATCACTTTGTTTTTTGCTGGACGTGGCCCAACTCGCCTACAAAATGGACATAGTAGTATTATCAACAAATCTTATAGGGGGAACCACTCAACAAAATGGAGAAATTTGAACATAAAGCTTACCTTAAAGCAGTCAAATAGGTGGTCAAGTTGATCAGGAGTGAAGTCCCATGCCAATTTGGCTAACAAGTCATGCAAATTTTTGACAATCGCCTCGTGCTTGCCGTGTTGAGCCTTCCATATGGCATCCAAGTCATCTCGAGTCAACGAGTTCTCTTTTATCATAAACCTAAGCATTTTCTCTAGTCTGTCTACATACTGGGGCTGGTGAAGGGAATCTCGTAAAACTATGTCCACAACTTTATTTTCACGGATCCAAGTCTAGAATAAAATTGTAAGCAATTAACATCCTATACAAAAGAAACAGAGTACACCCAAAAGATGGCCAATATGGAAAGACGTGGAAGAAATGGCTAATATAAGTCAGGTCAGTGTAACTAACTATTTCATACAGTTGTTCATCGCCTTTATTGAAATATCGGGGTGCATGAAAAGAGCCTCCACGAGTGACGATACTTAAGTACGTCCGGCGCACCCAGGGCAGTCAGCCCCGCTACCAACCTTGCTGACTGGCTAATCATTTCACCACAGCATGAGTTATTTTCGTATAGGACATGCTGACACGAGAGAAGAATTGAAATATCTCTGGGTATATTATACATATAGTTAATTACATTGAATGTTGAAATTTTGGGGTGTATGAAAAGAACCTTCACGAGTGACCATACTTAAGTACGTCTGGCGCACTCTGGGCAGTCAGCCCTGCGACAAACCTTGCTGATTGGCTAATCGTTTCACCACAGCATAAGCTATTCACATAATATAGCTAGTGCCGACACGAGAGAAGAAGAATTGAATGTTAAGTACCAGTCTAAATAATAGCGATTATATCGCGTTTTTATCCTAAAATCCGGCACGATTACTCCATGAAAACACTCGCTATGAGCAACGTTTGGAATTAGATATAAAAAAACATGGTCAGGGAATAACTTATACTAAAGTGGATTAGTTTCAAGTGAAATGGTTCAGGCCCCTGATTTCAAACATTTCGATATGTCAGTTCATACAAACCGTATCGTTCGACAGCTTGAGATGATTAGTTAGATGTATAGTGCAAATAAAAATATCTTACTGTTATAACAGCAGGTGTAAGCCACTCTGGTTTTGGTTGCTGGGAAAATGTACTGATAAGTTGATTGATTTCGTTCAAAGCTGACATTTTTCCATTGAAGGACGACATTTGCAGCAATCGCAAAATCATTTTTAACCGAAACATTTCAAGAGCTGCAAAAAAAATATACGACTCATTAGCTTCCTTCGCAAAATTTTCGTTATTTAATGATTGAAAAGATTTCATCTAATAATGTTATTATCGGAACAAGTTTTCATTCAAAACACAGATATTAAAACAGCAAAAATAAAACCTCGCATTTCACTCTAGGCGTGCCGTTCGACACGCTAAGCGGGCCCATTCTGTCAACGTGTTCATAATGTTCGGGATACGAAACATCCAATACTTTCCATAAATGTTTAATCTTCGCGTGGTAGCTTCTCTGAAGTGAGATGGGAACCGGTAGCGTACAATGTAGCGGCGCAGGGGAGGTATAAACGACTACACCCCTTAGCAGCTACAGGGTACTCTACCGACCCAATTTATGACGTCCTTCCCGACGAAATACCACGGCTTGAAGAAAACTTCAATAGTCGTAACACTCCTTCCTGGCGTGCTAATAAGGTCTGTATTCCAGCTGAATATTCTATATTTCCACCGCGCTCAATCTTAGGCATCCACGGGGTTAAGTTGTAGGCTCTCTTTTCGGCATTCACAACATCTAGGCAGCGCTATTTGAGCCCACATTCGGTAGCACTAGTCCAAGGTATTCGTAACCGACGTACTCCCTGATTTAACACAAGATATGACCAAACCTAAACACAAGCACAAATCATAACACTCTTAGAGTAGTACTTACATTTGAGTAAACTGTGATGTTGGGGCGTTTTCACTGAGACGTATTTACACGCGCGAATTAAACAAGAAACAGTGTCAGTCTTATTTTCACTACCGCGCGCCTCCCTCTTCAGTTCTTCGTCAGTTAAACTTTCAAGTAGTGTGGGTATACATTCCTGGGAACGAATAAATATATTAAGGACGCATTTGGAGAAAGCATAAAAAGTAAAATTAAACATCCAGTGTCGCTTTAACTTCAAATTACGTTAATTCAAATCTTGTGACTGTGGAGGGATCTATTTGACGGCATATTTCTGCTGTCAAGCGACTAGTCCGCTGTGCATATTCTAAACATTCCTTTATTTTATCCCCACCTTATTAAGGTAAATATGTGTGCGAACTAATGGTATTGTATTTATTTATTAATAGCCTTGAATTCTTCAGGAACATGAACTGAAGCTCACCCGATTTTCAGTTTTTTCGTGAGACTAGGCCATGGAAAATTAATATTATTCAATTATAATTTTTCTATTTTTTTTCCACCTCTTTTATACAAAACAATAGTCTATCCATAGCTTACTATAAAAACAGCTAATTTATAGTAGGTTTGTAAATACGTCCATACAAACGATACGAACAAACAAATAAATGAAAACTTGTGTACACTCCTAAGACACCCAGATTGTAGCTGTCGGGGAACACCCACTCGGGCAGCGCATTCCACTGTTTGGCGGTTTTCACAATGAAAGTGGAATCAAAGCGCTTCGTTCGGGTTTTTGGTATATCAACCATGAACCGACGGTGCTTTTTCGTGCTTCTGGCCGTCGGATAGAAAAAAGGGCAGGGAGGAATTAGATCATGCAGATCTGATGCACACTCTCCGAAATGTATCTGATAAAAAACCGATAGACTAGCAACTTTGCGCAGATGCTCAAGAGTTTGGAAGAAAAAAATTGGACTTTGGTTCAATTCATGTTCTATCATTATTTGACATTAGGTCTAAGGGCACCTTTCGCGAGGATCTCGCTAGCCTTTCGCGTACACGTAACTGCGTCCACAGCCATAAAAGTATTGGTATCCAAATATAAAATCAGATTGTAACAATCTACTGGACATTATGGTTTATTACCCTAAATTAATATTGACAGACGCTTTAAATTTTTACAGGCGTTCACAAGATACAAATTATAAATAAAAGGATCTGTGTCTAAACTTCGATCAAAATTATGACGCGACTGGCCCGAATGACACTTCCCAACTTGCTGTATAGCAACTCGGTACATAGGCCACATCTATTTCTACCCACTCGTCCTAAATAATCGCTCTGTAAAAATGCTGTCGTAGCTACCAGTAGTAGTACGTAACTACGTAATACCAACCCTATGTTTAGATTTGGACTGTAGTTAATTCATCTACATATTTAAAATGTCACTTACGGGATATCTTCCGTGATTATTTATTGGTTTGAGTTCCCGATATTTCGACGCTGTTGCAAGCGCCATGATCGCGGGTTGACTCTGATCTGATCCCGTAAGTGACATTTTAAATTTAGAGACAAACCGTGAAAGCTTAAAACAGTGTTCATCTACATATACTTACAAGTACAGGTAACAGGTATGTGGTAACGGTGTGCGATGTGAGAAGGTCATGGCAAAGTCCCAGAGGCCGCAGCAGTTGCCACACGGTCGCGACGCGGGTCTCCCCACTCGTGGACTGTTCTAGCGATGATGGCTGCTCGCTGCGTGCGGGGATCGAGAACTACAAGAATTATAAGTTTATGTAAGACTTATGGAATATTAGTTTCATACATTCACACTGCTAAGAATATCAAATACTACATAAGTACAAATAACAAATACTAACTACACCCTAGTTTATTTAAGTCCAAATAGTTATACTACTGCTAGAAATCGCATTGAGCATTGCTGAAACATATCGTTAGTGCATGGTATCACACCTAAGTTATATTAAATTAAGGGCCGATTTTTCAATCGTTAGATAAATTTTATCCAAGGAATAAATATGATGGTTTGACATATTCTCTATAGAAAAGCTGTCAAAACATCAAACTTATTCCCCAGATAAAAGATATCTGACGATTGAAAAATCAGCCCTTAATCAGACTAATACATACGTCACTACATTCAGCAATAACTGGTGGTATTTCTGTATTTTCAACTTTATCACATTTGCCTTCTTCATTTTCTTTTTCTATTATTTCTGTGGAAACTTTCTCTTCTGAAGTGATGGATGAAGTCAACTCTGTCTTTTGAAACCCCATAATCGTTTCGAATCTCTCTCGGAGTTTCACAAAACCACCTGCTTGCCCAAACCTGACCAATAAGAAAAGAAAAATATATTCCACTAATTCAACAGAAAAGCTTAAACTTGAATAATTATTATGTAAATTCATTTCAGAAACTTGTGCCCGCGACTTTGCCCGCGTAGATTTCGAACTTTATACCAAGTTTCCAAGTCTATAAAAACAGGGAATCTGATTATCTCATAGAAACTTCAATATCCCGCTGCATCCTTTACCAGCGGTTGTTTTAAAAAATACTAAAATGCGTGTTTGATATTAGCATGATAATTTATCCAAGTTTCAAGTTGACACATGCAGGAAACATGATTTACCCACGATTTTACACACTTAGGGGTTGATCTTCGAAAAATCCTTCCTTTGTTCTTTGATTCCTATCCGGTCAGTAAGACACAAACTGTTTTTAATTAGAAGTTACAATCACTACATAGTATAAAACAAAGTCGCTTCCCGCTGTCTGTCTGTCCCTATGTATGCTTAGATCTTTAAAACTACGCAATGGATTTTGATGCGGTTTTTTTTAATAGATAGAGTGATTTAAGAGGAAGGTTTATATGTATAATACATGCATATTACAGTGAAGAAAAACGCGGAATTCGCGATAAACGACAACCACGTGAGCGAAGCCGCTGGCGACCTCTAGTACATAGATAAATGACAACAGCTGGTATATGATTTACTAATGTAATAAAATAATACATACACATTTACGAGATGGACCAGCCATCCTCTGGGCGTGCGGTGATCCTGTGACCTTGCAAACACTTCAGACTCCTGGGCAGTACCTTGTCCAGGAGGTGTGATGGAAAGGCCTTCACAAGTTCTAGATGCATTAAATGTGTGAAATCTGTAAAAATATGTTTGTTAAATATGTAAATACAGTAAATACAAATATTTTAATAAATTACAATTGCTTAAGAATTGTCCACTAATTAGATTATTATTTAGAATAATGTTCTTTGATGTAAATAAAACTGCAACTGATAAAATTAAAGATAATGCATGCAGCTCATTAATATGGATCAAGTGTAACTATTATTAAATTCATGTAATGATTATGAAATAGTTTCTTACTTGTTACTTGGATTGAATGTCATAGATAATAAATGCAGAAATCTTGGATCATCAAGTTTCATTGCACAGAGTTTGACAAGCTTCTCGCAATTTGAACGGACACATTGTTGTATGTTGTTTTTCCAAGATGAGACTGCATCATCCGTTAGTATTTTTGTAAAGGACACGGTGAGGGCATCATTATAGAATCTCTGACATGCTGGGTGGGTTGCATCTTCACCTGAAGTAAATAATTATTTGTCAACAAAGAAACAGCTGTTTTATCATAATACAAAAATAACAATAAAATGTGATAACATGATAAGAGATCAAACAGACTAAGAGATAAGAAGATTGGGCATGCCACATTCACTCTAGGTATAGATTTTATTTAATTTCATATAATATTAGGTATGTAAAATTATTTATAAATTTTATTATACTATAGTACAGATAAAGAAAATCTATAAATACTGACTAAGTATCCTTCAACTTGTGGGGATTCCCCAGAAATGAAGACCATTTGGGCTAGCCTCTTAAGCGCCCCCGAGACGGTCAAACGGTTTGATTCAAACCTTACGTGTTTGATGAAATCGTTTGATGCAGGTTTGAAGGTTCATCAAACGGGACTGCGCAGTTTGGTTCTGTACGCCGCCGTAATCAGTGTTGTGAAGTATATAAATTGTGAAATGCCCTCGAACAAGGATCACGATTTCCTTTGCTCTTATTACATTAATCTCCTGCATAAAATATAAAAAGTCGTATCTTCGTCGCACACAACCTCACACTACAAAATCCAGTGCAAACTGAGCCGTGTTTGTTCAAACGCGTCGGAAGACGATCAAACGACGCGTCAAACACAACAAAAATATGTAATTTCATCAAACAAGCTTCAAACACGTTAATGTTTGACAAACCTTTCAAACTACCCGTGTAAACTATCAAAATGGTTTGAGTCAAACTAAAATCTACGTGTTTGAATCAAACCGTTTGACCGTCTCGGGGGCGCTTTATAGAAATTTTTGGGAATCCCTCTAAGACCAAATAGTTCTTATTATTCATACAGATAATTACACATTGCCCTTCAAATGGATTAGGCTGACTATTTAATAATACTGAAATTCTTTTTAAAACCATGTTTCTAATTTTATCAAACATTTTGGGCAATGTACTTATTGTCAAGAATATTGAAGGTAACCCAACCTAGGTTAGTTGTTGACAAAAGCGAACAACATAATATTTGTGATAAGTTGTGAACTTATTCCGTTCTTCTGGTACCCCTTTACCCACACTCACCTTTTATTATTGTTAACAATGTTTTAAAATGTAACATACAAATCTTATAAAAAAAACACAGCCTCATTTCTTTTAGGCGAATCCCAAATAATTTGATTACTCTCTAAACCTTACATATTATCAACTTTTAGAGAATTCCCAAAATTTTGCAAAATTTGAATACTTCTTGCAAATATTTTTTCAGAATATCATACATAAAACAATAAACCGTCTGCTACAACAAGCTATATTACTCACAAAAAATAATAGCCAGCTAAGACTTAATTAAATTAACTGCCACATACCTTTTGCTGCCAATTCAGTGGCAGCAACCAGCAGTGCCTCCAGCTCTTGTTCAGGCAATACGGGCACAACCCAACGGGGATGTGAAATCTTCTCTTCCAGTGCCTTTAATTTGGCCTCGGGGAATGCCATCTGATAAAATATATATTTTTTAATTCTTTGTTTCCTAATCTGCTTTGTCCTATAAATTTTCAAACCTACTAACAATGTCTATAATGTTTAAATGAAACTGTAATCAGTTCTGAGTTCCTAATTTGTTTTTCAGAAGAATTGATGCATCTTATTTGTACAAGATAAGTAGTCAAATGCATGTGTTGATAAAAATTAATGCATATTAGACATCACAACTTACCATCAGCTTGCAGTTAAAAATATTTTCATCTTCACATAAAGCTAACTGACCTTACAAAATTAAATGTAATTCATTCCTATATCCTTAATTTTAATCAAAATGGTTATAATAACATCAATAAGGAAATTTTACTCCAATTATTGATTCAGATTGGCAAACCTCATTAACTAAATAAATGTTATTAGTTATTTGATATTCTTACCTCCCCTGGCATTTGATCTTGTTCTTTCATTGATATAGTCATTATTTCAACATATGATTAATCATTGCACCCCCTGGAAATAATAATTTAAAACCTAATTTACTTTTACAGTGTATTAGGTACAATTCCATTAATCAAATTGGAATGATTTACTACTGCCTCTTTATATTTTGACTAATTCTTTCCATGAATAAGCAACCAAGGAAAAGTATTATGAAAATCGAAATGTTGTTAATAAAATGTACTGCACAATGTAACAGACAGTTTTACATTAAGCAGAAAAAAAATAACAATATGTACTCTTCATCGAAAAGGTGTGTCAGTATATAATATTCAGGGGGCAATTATAGGAAAAGTGAAATGATGATCAGTACATCTAATTATAATCCAACACAAAAACGTATTTGAGTCACCTAAACCCACACTTATCACAGTAAACTTCTGACTTGCGACGCATGTTAAGGCCAATTTAAGTTACATGCGAATACATCTCTAATTCACAAAAAAAATTGAAGGTCTAGTCCAAAATAAATAGATGGGAAAGTGTTATTATAGTTATTCTTTATCGCAATATTGGTGCGATTCATAAATCAATCAATTTTCCTTTTAAAGTTTTAGAGCTTATGTAATTTTATTCCTTTTAATGATTGCTGCTAAATATAAGTCTGACTCCAAAGAAGTATTCTAATAATAAATAATTACAACACTTGCCCTACCCACAGAAGAAGATCTACAAAATAATAATTCATAAGATCAGCCGGCGCGACAAAATGGCGTCATTATTCCAAACAAGACAAAGCAAAAAATATATAAAAGTCAGTACTGGGAGTCTAAAGGCGCAATGAAAAATAACACATATTTAAAATTTTTACCTTTACTTTTACCATATACGCAATTTACTGAAACAATCTTGAAATAAACCACCAAATTTAATTCACTAACACTTTTTTTGACGTAAGGTAAGTAAGAACGAAAATAGTTTTTATTTGTTTCAGTTCCTATAAATTTTGCTAGGCAAAGGTACTATGACACAGCCTTGTTTTTAGATTTTTATTGACTGCATTTAGGACTCGATTTGATAACTCAATGAACTACCATGCATTCTGGTGGAGATAGTTGGAACTATTTTATCTATCTTATTCTTGGACGAGGTTGAACTACAAACAAAAAAGATAATGGCTAGGAAATACTTTGCTAGATAGCTAGCGTATACCATAAAGCCACGATTCCATTAGGCAAGTTACTTGCATGCAAGTTGCAAATTGTATACAACTTGAACAAACCTACAACTTGTATGAGGTAGTTTGAACTTGTACATTTTTTATTCAAGTGACGTGCAAATTGAACGCGCAAACGTTAGTTGCACAGGTTGCACTTTTCAAATTGCGAACGAGTGATTGACACCACGGACTAGAAAAGAAAGAATTGACACCTATGATATCCAACTCAATTGTTGAACATCTCCACTTGTTGCAACTAAAACCTGCATGCAATTTGCACACTTTCGAAAACATGTTTCCAATGTAAGCAACTTGTACGCGAATGTGACGTCATACTTGCATGCAAGACTTGCCTAATGGAATCGCGCCTTTAAGAAGAATTTCATATTTAGTACCACTCAAGCACAGGGTGGCAAGAAACGGACCGATGAGGGAAGCTACTTTAATCGTAGTAGCTACAGGGGGCTTACCATGACCTCTTAAAGCAGGGCAGAAGTTGCCTGGAAGTTGAACTGCCCTGCTTTTTTGTACTATGACATCGTTATAGCAGGCATTCTATTTAAGTATAAAGGGAACCTCTGTGCAAAATTTCAGCTTTCTAGGTCCAAGGGTTTGGGCTGGGCGTTGAGGAGTCAGTCAATGTAGCAGGCCTGCTACGTTGACGTTTACGAAATCCGTTCACCTGTTTTTTTTGTATGGACTTTTCGTACCATAAACAAGCTTATCCGTTCAACTTGGTTGAATAGTCGTTCACCTTTTGTACTGTCATGGTACGATTTTTAGCGATTCAGAAGCAGGCCTGCTTTTGAACGGATATTCACTGGCTGGCATTTGAACGTTTTCTTAAGACGTCATGGTAAGCCCCCAGTTCCGCCGAGTGCGGTCCTATGGTCCTACCTTAGAATAGATCCATCTATCGACAATAAATGACGGTAGCAGTGAGAATGTGAGAATGTCATGTAACGGCCATAGATTTATAGAACAATTACAATTTACAATCGATGATTCGTCTCGTCGATGATCGGTGCGAAGTAAATACAAGGGGTTAGATGTTTTCCCTGAGTTTCTAACTAAAATTGTTGATCATTATTTTCATGAATGTATTAATTAAAATACAAAATGAGTTTTTCTAGTGATGAAGTCAACTTTCTTGTGTACCGCTATTTACAGGAATCAGGTATGGTTCATTGAACTCTCAGACGCTAACTCCTGATTCTACATGACGTCTCGTTTCTTATTTTTAATGTTTTCATAAAACTTCCTATTTATTAATCATTTGAAAATATTCACAAATATTATTACCATTGCTAACTAAAGAAATAACTACCTCCAAGGAATGGATGTTTACATTGGCTCTTCGTGTTGTATCATTATTTAGGGCAAAATTATCAACAAAAAAAATATTTGTAAACTCTTTTGCCGAAAACATACGGCATAATCTTAATTATACTGGTATAAATTTGCAGGGTTTCATCATTCTGCATACACATTTGGTATTGAGTCACATATATCCCAAAGTAATATAAATGGAGCCCTAGTACCACCTGCAGCTTTACTGAATATATTGCAAAAAGGATTACAATATACAGAAGCGGAAATCACTATTGGAGAAGATGGTATGTACTAATTTATTTCTAAATACTACACAATAATGCAGTATTCTCTAGCCTCTGTATGACAAATGCTAAACTTATTACTTACACATCCAAATTGTAGTTTTTTTATTCCAATATTTTTCACCATGTGTAGTAAGTACCTCTCTAATGAAGTGTTCTCCTTATCAATTTCATTTATCCTTATTTCAGGCACAGAAACACGTCTCACAGAAAGTTTAAGTCTAATTGATGCAGTTACTCCAGACATTGTGGCCGCAAGACAGAATGCACATAATGCTCAAAAGCAAGCTATCAAGGCGGAACCTGGCTCTGGTGGGGAGCAGAATGGTGTTGATGTATGTATCTAAAGTTGTCTCAGACATAATTTAGAGAGAATTGTAATGACAGTTTTCAAGAGAAAGCAGAAGTCCCTCAAAAACAAATAAATATTCTCTTAATTTAAAATTAAGTTCCCTGCAATGTGTATTGCATGTTTTAAAACAAGCTATTTTTTTTTCTATCAAGGGCACAACATGCAATGCCGCAGCACCAACAGGTGGAGGTGCGGCAACTCCCAGTGCTCCTGAGGCAATGGATATGGATCAATCTATTGAGATCCCAGCCAGTAAAGCTACAGTGCTTAGAGGACATGAATCTGAGGTGTTCATCTGTGCTTGGAACCCCAGTACAGATTTATTGGCTAGTGGATCAGGAGACAGTACTGCCAGGTATGTGTACATAATGTGCTAATCAACCACTACCTTGTACTTTATGTAATTTTGCAGTAGGGCAACCTTAGGATGGTGACTAAACACAACTTTAATAAAATAAACTGTTGACAACATTGATCATAGGTCTACAATGGGGCTTCACCTATTGTTTGCATTTTCCTTGTAGTAAGTACCTAGAAGCACCAAGAGTATATAAATAGTTTACTTCAGTTAGTTGGAATTACTTAAAAATCATCAATTTTACCAGTGACTAGTTTCCCAGTGCCTACTTACTGGTTTTGGTGGTTAACAATATATTGTACTAGCTATTGCCTGCAGTTTCGCTCGCGTTAATTTAGAATTTGACAATCAACTCTAGACACTACTAAAGTTTCTATAATATTACAATTCAATCATGATTCAAAAGACACGTGCCATCATTTATGAACATTATTGTTGTTTTCCTCATGAACAGTACTTTTTTTTTTTGGGATAAAAGGTACCCTATGTCCGTTTCTGTACAGCTGACAATGTTAAAAAAAAAATTCAGGATGATCGGTTCAGTGGTTTAGGTGTGAAAAGGTAACAAACAAGCAAACTTACTTTCGCATTTATAACATTAGTTAGGAGTTAGGATAGGATTAATTTCATTAGCAACAGGATTTAAGATTAGCATGCATGACTTCAACTTTTATTTGACAGTATTTCTTTACTATTAATTACAGAATATGGGACATGTCAGACAATCCAGCAACCACTCCCAATCAGTTAGTATTAAGACATTGTATCCAAAAGGGTGGAGCTGAAGTACCTAGCAACAAAGATGTCACATCTCTAGACTGGAATGTAAGTGATACATGTTATATTGAAAATTTGAGTCTTCTACTATATTCTACTAAATGCATATGTAAGCACATTTCACTTTTAACACACATTTATTTTACTATTCTAAATATATTTATTGTTTCTTTGCAGTGTGATGGTAATCTCTTAGCGACTGGTTCATATGACGGTTATGCCCGTATTTGGACCACAGATGGTACATTGGCATCAACACTAGGCCAACACAAAGGGCCTATATTCGCCTTAAAATGGAACAAACGGGGAAATTATATTTTGAGTGCAGGGGTAAGTGTAAAGAATTAAGTACTTACTAATGAATTCATAACAAGTTTAACATATTTCTCGTTAGATCCAAGTATTAGCAAGAATTCTAAAAATGTTTGAAGTAACCATTTTTAAATTCCAGGTTGACAAAACTACAATTATATGGGATGCATCAACAGGACAGTGCACACAGCAGTTCTCCTTCCACTTGGCTCCAGCACTTGATGTTGATTGGCAAACCAACACTTCATTTGCATCATGCTCTACTGATCAGTGTATTCATGTTTGCAAACTTAATGCTGATAAACCAATCAAAAGCTTCCAAGGACACACTGTAAGTAAAGAAATTATACACATTATAAACAACAAATTTTATGTTGTAACATTATTTTGATCATCACCATTTTGTTTCAGAATGAAGTTAATGCTATAAAATGGGACCCTCAAGGACAATTACTAGCATCATGTTCAGATGACATGACATTGAAGATCTGGTCCATGAAGCAAGACACCTGTGTGCATGATTTGCAAGCTCACTCAAAAGAAATCTACACAATCAAGTGGTCACCTACAGGACCTGGAACTCAAAACCCCAATATGAATCTGATCTTAGCTAGTGCATCTTTTGATAGCACGGTGCGCCTATGGGATGTAGAAAGAGGTGTCTGTATACACACTCTCACAAAACACACTGAACCAGTCTACAGTGTGGCATTTTCTCCTGACGGCAAGTTCCTTGCTAGTGGGTCATTTGACAAATGTGTGCACATATGGTCAACCCAAACAGGCAGCCTTGTCCACTCATACAAAGGCACAGGAGGTATTTTTGAAGTTTGCTGGAACTCACGAGGTACAAAGGTTGGCGCAAGCGCGAGTGACGGTAGTGTTTTTGTTTTAGATTTACGTAAGCTATAACAACAGGCTGTTAGGAACACTGTATGTGTGTTTAACCATAAAAAAATCAGGAGATGACTTTGAACATTCTGGAAACTACTGTTATAATATTCTTATGATGTACTAAAATTTAGCTGATCTCTCAGTTTTAAATTTATGGCAATAACTGTAGATTATTATTATCTATAAACCTTAGTAGTATCAGCATCTCTGAGAATACAAAAATAATAAATTGGGAAAAGCAGTCAGAATTATTGGTCAAAGCCATTATAAAGCTTTATTGTCTAAATTATACCATGTTTACTCTACTACACTACTTATGAAGTAATTACACATAATATTATAACATTACCACCGGCTGCATGTAAGATAATATCTGTATTTGTGGTGGTGATGTTGCAATTTAACATAGCCACAAAAATATTAAAATAATCAAATTGATTAGGTACATAATAAATCAATGTATCACAAAGAATGAGAAATGAGTTAATTTTATTGTTACAAGTTGATAGTCTGCATATTTTCCATACTATATAATTAATTACTTAATTTTTGTTACTTGTGTAATAAAAGGGATAATTTTTGTAAGAAATAAAAAGAAACTATAAATAGTATTTCTATATTTTTATTACTCTCACACTTGTAGCTGAAAAGTAAGCAATAAACAAGACAACAGTATTTTTAGTTATTCTAGTAAATATAAAACAACCTATCACTCTTCCTTTAGTTTAAAATCACTCTTTCTTTCAATCTTCCACAAAACAATTAAATTGTTCTTTTCCACTAAGACCTAATACCTAATACAACTTAGGTTATGTCATTGGCCTCTTATAAGCTAATAAATTATCATGTTTATAAAGTGTATGCAATTTTTCATACATGAATTTAAAGAAATATAATAAGTTATCATATTGTCCACTATAAGGTTGACATTGGGGATGGTTCTCCTCTGCACTATGTACTGGACAATTGATTGTAAGGAATGACTCATAGTGTTCACTTCTACCCCATGCGCATGTATGTAACTCTATTAAAAGTTGATGCAAAGCTTCTATTGTTGAAAGATACCATCTAGGGCTACCACGTTGATGACGCCAAAATTGTGAAGCCCTTTTCTGTAGCACTATTGTAGGTATCCTTTGCAGTCTTTCATCAGCATAAATACCTCTGCTCTGGTTCCATGTGCTATCTATAAGTACCACTCTATCAATTGGGAGTTCATGGACATGATAAATTTCTTCCAAGTCTTTGTATTTCAATACCTTCGTCATTAATGTGCCTACATTATACCCAGAAGGTAGCTGTGCTAATAAGAGATCAGAATAGCTTGGAGAATCTTCTTTTCCAGTGTATAATTCTCTAACAGTTCGTGCTTCTGCCCCCGGAAACAATAAAACAGTTCTGCCATCTAGAGCATATTCAGGTACATCTGGATATGTATAAATGTTAACATCATTTGGTGCTAAAACAGCCGCATGTGAAGATGTGCTTTTGCCATCTATTTCTCGCCGGTGCTTAATTATATCAACTTTTACAGGGAGCTGAAAGTATAAAGAAATCGTAATGTATCATAATAATGAGTAAAGATCAACAAAAAGCTTTTACTTGATGAATCTTTCTAGTACCATGGATTTTATACACTATACAGAAGACTACCAGTTTTGTCTTACCCTACACAGCGGAATTTTTCCCTCGATAGGAGATACTGGAACGTAGCATGTATAGCAGAAATACATTCGTGATTTGCCGCATTGTGGGCATGCACTACGGCCCTCCAAATTATTTAAAGACTCTGAACCAGAAATCTCCATCCCTTCAAATGGTCTATCGTCCCGGTTACGCGCTTCTGGACTTTTGGGATTCATGATTTATTTTGTTTATTGTGTTCATAACCTCAATATTATTCAAAATAGATAGGCATAGGCAAAGAGCAAGTCAACATATAATAACAACATATAATCTGAGAAGTCAACTAATTTCTCGAGACAGCTAGATGACGTGACTATACAGACGAGTGTCCATTACTACGTCATAGATACCAATGACAATGAACCAATAAACGTCTGCTTCTGTAATTGTAATAATCAAACTGTGTTGTTATTGGTGGGAAAAATAACAAAGACGGTCCATGGTCGGTGGTCGGAAGAGTATAATTCACAGACTAGATAGGGATACAATGTATAATTATAACTGTTTAGTAGTGATGCACGATCCGATCCGATACTTTGCAGTATCGATACAACATGATGCGATACTTCGATATTTTGGATCGATACAAACGAAAACGATGCATTCTTGGATCGATACAAAAGTACCTGTACCGGAATGAATGGATCGTATCATTCAGTAAATTTAATATATTCATCTTCATAATCATTCAGCCGAAAGACGACCACTGCTGGACATTGGCCTCCCCCAAAAGGGGGGGGGGGTATAAAGGCTTTAATATATTGTTATTTATGAAACAAATGGCCGAACCCCCCCCCCCCGTCAGCGCCGAGTAAAATGGCCCCGCTCGTAGAAATATTAATCAAAACCATTCGATACGATCCTAGAATCATACCGTTTAGTTGCGATCCGGATCGATCCGCGGTATCGATACAAATACAAGTATCATGCATCCCTACTGTATAGTTCTATCATACCATCGTTTGCATTTTTTAATTATTTAACGGCCCCAGATACAAGTCTTTAAGGCATAAGGCGCTTTCCCTACCAGAAGTGGCGCCACTTCAGAAAAAAAGCATTATTTCTGTCAACACACAACATGTAGACATTTTCGAACACCAAATATCAACACTAGAGTGTCGAAATTGGAACTAATCATGGTCCGCCAAAGTGTGTGCCGTTTTATTAATTTTGATAGTAGAACTACCTGATTGTAGGAATGTTTAACGGGAAAAATATGTTTAGCGATAAAAAAGTTAAGCTAAAAGCGGTAATTTGAACTTTTGCGATCATGGCAACGTTTAGCACGCCCTCAGTCGCGCGCAGAGTTATCTTGCGCGCACTCTATTGGGGGCTTACCATAACCTCTTATGAAAACGTTCAAATGCTAGCCAGTCAACTTCCGTTCAAAAGCAGACTTGCTTCTGAATCACTAAAAATCGTACCGTGACAGTTATACTAAAGGTGAACGACTATTGAACCAAGTTGAACGGTAATGCTTGTTCATGGTACGAAAAGTCTATACAAAAAAAAAGGTGAACGGATTTCGTAAACGTCAATGTAGCAGGGGGCTTACTATGACCTCTTAAAGCAGGACAGAAGTTGCCAGGAAGTTGAACTGCCCTGCTTTTTTGTACTATGACATCGTTAGAGCAACAGACATGATTTTTTTGCCGTTTTTATAGATAATGGTACGGAACCCTTCTTGTACGAGTCCGACTCGCACTTGGCCGATTTTTTTCTGAAGTGATGCGGTTCACTTCGATGCGGGAAGGGGTTTTTTATGAAAACGTGTAACTTTTGGTAATTTTAAGTCTTAGCGCCCAACCCACTCTTAATAGTTACATTGCGCGAGTAAATAATTGTAGGAAATGCCTACTTATCTGTTTACACCTTTACACTGAAAGCAAATTTTATTACGCAAGCAAGAGACTAACGGACTATCTAACGTATTACAATTTTTTCCAGTTTAACTTGCTTCAATAACCAATACCGTGTCCACGCAACTTGCAGGCATGTCTTAAGCGTCATTCTAGACAAATCATGAAGTGGTTGGAAGTTGGTGAAAAACCTTATCTATACCATTTGCAATAACATATTTTGTTCACAGGGGGCTTACCATGACGTCTTAAGAAAACGTTCAAATGCCAGCCAGTCAATATCCGTTCAAAAGCAGGCCTGCTTCTGAATCGCTAAAAACCGTACCATGACAGAGCCCCTAGCACGAGTTTTTGCTAAATCGTGTAGTTAACGTTATCGTTTCGTTTGCGACAAATTTTGTATGCCAATTTTACTAGCGCCACGTGTGCGTATTTGGAACTAAACACTCCATAGCACAAGTTTTTGACAACCGCTATCGTATCGAGTTCGAATAGTTACGGTTACGTAAATTGACGTAAATGCGCTAAATGTATGAGAATCGGTAGCACGAGTTTTCATTTTGACATTACGTTTCGAGTTTCGGTCGACACGAATACGGAAACCGTCTCACTGACTTTTTCTTAGTGAGAAAGCTAACCTACAAAAGTATTTACCACCATTTACCAGTGTTATTGTCATAAAATGATAAATAATGGCACAAAGAGGAAGACACGACGGCTATTACTATGTTGCCTTCCGTTTAATTAGGCTAGGACAAGAAAAGAAGACGTGAATTGAGGTTGGTACAACTTATTTTATGTTTACAAACACAAGCAATAATTTCTTTTTGTAAACCATTTTTGTAACATATTGTATGTAACTCTTTCTTTTCTTCTTATTACAGCTTGATTGAACAACGGATTCGTGTTGGTAATATGACGGATCCATTAGACATTAATGAGAGGGAGTTTAAAAACAGATACAGGCTAAGCAAACAAGCTTTTAAATTCTTTTGCAACGAACTACGTTGCAAAAGTGGTCTCAAGTCGTCCCAAAGGATAACTTTGGAGTATAAGGTACTACCAAATTATATTTTATTAAAACTGCGATAGAATTATTGCAATATACTAATATATGTTTACAACTTTCAGGTGTTAAATGTGCTTTATTATTTTATGCCATGGGTTCATACCAACGCATAGTTGGTATGGGCAAGGACTTGGGGCAAACTACCGTCAGTAAAGATGTTTCTGAAGTTACTGAAGCCCACCACCCAGCAGTGGCTAACACTTTATTAAGTTTCCTACTTCAAGGGCAGATAGAGACTTAATAAAGCAAAGTGTGCACGACAGCATAATAAATGAATCAGGTACAAGCAGTAACACTAATAACTTAGCGGCCTACACTCAACCTCATTGTAAATAGAATAATGTTACTATCCAGTTTTTAGCTGATAAGAATGGGTCCTTTCGTTTAGGTTACCTAGGTTATAAGTATTTTTTATGTGTAATTTATATGGAAATAGTAGTTATTTAGGTGTTAATTACTTGATTCATAGTTAGATTACTTGTTAATTAGACTCCTTGACATGTATATAACAAGGCACAATGTAAATCACGATACATACCATGTTATGCAACAAAATATGTAGATAACAAAGTAAATATAAATTTAAATGTTAAGTTTCCTCCTCGCACTTTGGAGGTGATAACTTCGGCTCTGGGAAGGTTAAGATTGATATCATGGTATGCATCAGTTAAACTACGAACCATACTAACCCCCTGTGAAGACGGGATGAATGTAACCATAATAGTTTACAAGGTTACAGGGATTAAAAAAGGTAAACAAACCATGATAAAAATAGGAAATATTTTATTATTGTAAATATGTTTTGGGGCATATAATTAGCATAGTAGACCTTAGGATAAGTGTAGATAAGCAATTTGAAGACAAAGGTATTGTCATTGCCACAATATTAAAATTATTTAATTTCAATATAGTAGGTAGGCTGCACTTGTAGTACATAATATGTAAATTGATTGAATTTTTCAGATTTTTTAGAAACTTTGGAATTCCAGGGTCTGTGGCTGCATAGATGGATCCCTTAACCACATATTTAGGCCAAAAAAGGAAGTGGAACATCTTTTTTATTGTCAAAAGCATTTTCATTCCCTGAATGTGCAAGTTGTAAGTTTATAAACTTTCAAATATTGTTGTTGACTGTACTATCCACAATAATTAAGATTTAAAATATATGTATATTTTCCAACAGGTTTATGATAGTGATTGCAAAATCCTAAATGTCAATCCCAAAATATGGTGGAGCAACGCACAACACTTTTATTTGGGAAAATAGCCAGGTCAACACATACATGCAGCAATTGCAATAATATATAATAATAACAATGAGCAAGTGTGGTTATTAGGTGTGTAATATTTAATATTGTGTACATTTACTGAAATATTGTAATTTCACTGGAAACTAGATTAAATAAGGCTTATTTGTTACAGGTGATTCTGGGTACATAGAAAGACCTTGGATGATGACACCTATCCTGAATGCAATTGAAGGAAGCCCTGAAGCCAATTATACTTCTCTTGTTGTATGTTACACAACCTAGATCTTCAATTTGCAGTTCCTGACCCAGATGGATATGACCCAAATGATTTAGTGACGGAAACACCCAAAGCCTCTTCTTCTACACAGCAAGATGCCACCAGCATCTGATGACCTAATAAGATGTTGAGTGCTAAGGGCCTTACTTATTAGTAGGATAAGGATTTGATTTTTTTCTGTTGAATACAGATGTAAATCTATAAATAACAGAAATAAATCAAATCCTCCAAAATCTCCTTGATAAGATAGTACTTAATATTGTTTTTTGAAAAATATTTAATGTAGGTACTGACAATGTAAATTATTGTTACTATATTTTTACATTACACTAACCTACATTGTTTTTACATAGTTTTAAGCACTACATTGTAACAATACTCGATTATACATGAAATTATTTTAAAAGACTATTCATGGAGTTTCTTGTCAGCTCTTCTCCATAGGACCTACTTTTTGGAACCATGCAACTAAATTGTCGAAACGATTTCCAAGTGCAAGTACTGCCTATTCGAATTAAAAAACTTTTATTTGAATTATGTTGTAAATAAGATAGTACAAAATAAAAAAACTGTTTTGATTAAAAAAATATTTTTATTTAACACACAACACCTGTATTCCCCGAAGGGCCAAGCAGAGGTGACTAATCTTAATTATTATGAATCTTCTCTCTCCATTTTAGGCCTATCACACTCTCTATTGTTTTCCCTGTCATTATTCTCCATTCTTACAAAAATCTCTCCTACACTCTTCATTTGCTTCTTTCTTTTTTGCTGCTGCATTCGTTGTGAACGATTGACCTGGCTGGTGGTTGGCCTAGGCGACGTATGACTGAGTGTACCATGTCTAGGTGGTGCTGTTGTTCTGTAAAACTAGTACGGGGAACGTTCCACTCTTCATCACCTGTTGGCAAAAGAAGTTGTATATTACCTAAGTCCAATTTAAAAGATTGTAAAATTAAATGTAACAAAGATGATGCCTGATTTGAGCAATGCAGTAGAGAAGAGTAGACATTGATCATATTGAATCTAGTTTTTTTTTTAAATATTATTCTGGATAGGTGCATACCAATTATATGAGCGTCTGTGATTGCCGCCACGGCCATGTCACCATAAGCAGATGCTGCAGCTCCTGTCGCAACCTGTCACATAGAAATTAATATTGTTACATAATAATAAAAACTAATAATGTGGTGCATAGGGCAGATTTAATCATTTATTTACTGTTTTCTGTGACTTCATTCACATACAACCTACCAACCCCCATTTCATCCTCTTAGGGGTGGGTTTTTATTGAATGCTTTCTTATTGGATGCCTACACCCTATAAGGAACCTAACTGCCAAATTTAAGGACTAACTAGTTTAAATGGTGTAAGGGAGGGGCTCGTGGCTAATTAACAACCATGTGGATCATATGATTTGCAAGATTAAGCTGCGCTTGCCACAGTCAGTCCGTGGTTGGGTGACCATTGATTACACATTGAGACCCTTCCGTGCATCGGAGAGCATGTTAAGCTATCGGTCCCGGGTGCTATCAGAATAATATTGTTGTCATCACGTAGGTACTCACTTTCCTTCACTTATCTTCCGATGCTGTCTTGCCCTCTCCTTCACTGTTTAATATGGTAGTGAGCTCCTTCCAACATTCACTGCACCATTGGCGTCCTCGGGGCCCGAAGAGAGTATTGAAAAGTCTCCATTTCTAAAAAAAAAACACCTATTGTAGTGACTATGTAAGCCTGGTTTTGAATTAACATTTATTTTCTATATTCATATTACTAGTAATGATTAATTGTGTTTGTTGTTTCCTTATTTTCTTCCTATCAATGTACAATAAAGTATTTCTATATATCTATTATTGAATAGGTAATAATTCTTGAAATCATAAAATTGATACTTGAAAATAATTCTTGACTTCATTTGACGCACTACCTATGTTGAGGTAAATGAATTCTAGCATGAATCTATATTGAGGAACTTACTTTTCAATTAATAGGCTCGTCTCTCTGATAAATGTGGGATTTATAAATAGTATGGGTTTATGTGAATTATGGGTGAATAACGTGATGTACTTACTTTTCCATACATTCCACCATTAGGAGGAATTGGGTGTAACTCGTGCTTGTCGAGGTTTTTGTAATAAAACGAACACATTAACACAACTAAAGATTTGATCGAATTAATATTGTTTATTTACATTTTTCTACAACCAAGGTCAAACATAAACGTCACTGACGGGACCGTTCGAAAGATCGAAATCAAACGACAAAAATTGACAAAATCCGACAAAATATTAATAACATAACTTCACGCCTTATTCCCCGAAGGGTTGGCAGAGGTGTATAGTATACACCCACGTTTCGCCGTTATGTTTAGGTCCCATGTAATACAAAATATTAATATTTTAACATTTTACTTTTTTTTTATTTGGGTTCGGAACGCACCATTCACTCCAAACCATTCCATTCGCTAGTGGATTCTCGGCCTATATTAACTATAAAAACTATCGAGTAGTAATAGTAACGAGCTAACGTAAGACGTTTTTATGAACTCATGCTGCCGAAATACTTTACTATAGTATCGACTTCGTTTGCGTCTGGTAAAAACGTTACGATAACTACTCGATTTTGCTAAAAACTCATGCTAGGGGCTATGTACAAAAGGTGAACGACTATTCACCCAAGTTGAACGGATAAGCTTGTTTATGGTACGAAAAGTCTATACAAAAAAAACAGGTGAACGGATTTCGTAAACGTCAACGTAGCAGGCCTGCTAGAGTGCGCGCAAGATAAGTCTGCGCGCGGCCGAAATCGGAACTAATCATGGTCCACCAAAGTGTGTGCCGTTTTATCAATTTTGATAGTAGAACTACCTGATTGTAGGAATATTTAACGAGAAAATTATGTTAAGCGATAAAAAAGTTAAGCTTAAAAAGCGGTAATTTGAACTTTTGCGATCATGGAAACGTTTAGCACGCCCTCAGTCACGCGCAGAGTTATCTTGCGCGCACTCTACAGGCCTGCTATAACGATGACATAGTACAAAAAAGCAGGGCAGTTCAACTCCCAGGCAACTTCTGCCCTGCTTTAAGAGGTCATGGTAAGCCCCCAGCACGGGTGTAATTCAATACTTATCAATAATTCAATACAATTTCTCCAAAAGTTACAAAAATTGCCTTAAAAATAAACTTTACTAATACATATTACGCGAGAGGGTCAAAAGTTACGAAAAATTTAAGAAATGTAACCATTTGACAACGCAGAATTTAGGGGTTTTCCTCATAACACTTTCGATTTTCACGACTAAAGAAATCAATTAATGTTGATCGGTTCATAAAGGGTTATCAGTTATTTACTCAAAGCTTAGAATAAGACTAAGCTCAAAAGGTCTCGTAGCTGGTAACCCATTAATAGTCATAGTGTCGATGTTAATAGTTAACTTCAAACTAGATTGACAGATTAGGGATGCCGGAAGTGAAAAATATATCGATGTATCGATATTTATTAAAATATCAATTTCTACCTCAATATCACGGGGAAAAAATATCGATATATCGGTCAAATTTTCAGAGATTTTCGGTTTTAAAATACTAATGTATTTAGTTCAGTCTGGCTCAATAAATAGTATTTTTTTTACAAAATGCACATTATTTTAATGTTTGAGAATCTCAATAAAAACGAAGGTATTTTAATCATTACCTATTCCTTTTTATTTGGCAAAATCGGTACTTCAGTACGTCCGGTGCACCCTGGGCAGTCAACCCCGCTACCAACCTTGCTGAATGGATGATCTTTTCACCTCAGCATATTGAGCTACTTTTGTATAGCTTGTGCTGACACGAGAGAATAAGATTAAGCAAAATTATAAAATATCAAAAACTAAATGGCAACCTCCTAACATTTTTAAGACCAATTTGTTAGTTCAGGTAAACCAGTATTTGTTCGGTAGCGAAAGTAGAAAAACTGTGCTCTTCACATGCTCCGCTGTCAGCCGGCTCCTATTATTAGGAACCGCTAGATTTACGGCAGAAACTACTCTCTCTGAAGGCACAAAGGAAGTCGTAGGTGTCAAGTATTTAAGTGCCAGATTCGAAGGAACTGGGGTAAATTGTCTTGTATCTATCCAAAATATTATCGGGTTTTCCTTACAATTAAATGAATGAATTAGATTTGGAGCATCTAGGAATTGCTTTAACTCGTCCGGCATTCTTGTACTTCGGGGGCTAATTAGTTGCATTTTTACTGGCTGCAGCAGTTAGTGCTAGTCATAGACACTAAAGTTCCTTTTTTCCGTTCGTTCCTATCTTTTACGGCTTTGAATTCTGCTAAAAAAATAAATTTGAAAAAAAATATCGCTTTTGATACGATTTCGATGATGAATGTTTTGTATCGATATATTGATGTATCGGATTAAAATAAATCTGCTAAAAATATCGATATATCGAATCAAAAATATCGATACATCGATGCATCGATATTTTTCAACAAGGCTACTGACAGATCTTTTTTTTTTGTTCGTTGAGTTGTTAGTTTTTAAATTTTGTTTAGTCTGTTGGTGTAGTTACTAACTACACCTACTAACTACTAGAGATGGAACAAATCATTGGTAGCAGTGAAAAATCATATGATTTAGTTTTCATATGTCATCACTGCTATTGTCATTTGAAATCACAGCGATAATGATTTGTCACCAATATGCGAATGAAATCGCGCGGAGCGATCGCGGCGCACCGATGATGCACGACAATCTACGAGCGCGAGCAACGAGGAGTGAGCGGGACGCCCGACGCATTATCCCTGCGTGCGAGTAGTGCGTCCGATTGACCTGCGACCCGCGTCGCAATCAATGTTTACATTCTAAATTATACATTAAGTCGATTATTATAAGGTCGTGATTGAATTTCAATTTTATTTGACCTTTCCTATGATTTTTAGCGGAAGGAACAAACGAAATAAAATGACATTTCACCTGTGCGGGCGGACATCCTCATTTTACATTGTCAGTCCTAAGCCTGTTAAAGACGTTAAAGTATGAAGGGAATTTCATTGACTAATAATACACAAGTTGATTTTACACCAGTTTAATGTAACAACAAACGTGTCCTGTTACATCATATTCATTTCAATTACTATGTCATTTCATTTCGTTATTTTCAATGATAAATAGCAGAAAATCATTCATAGGGAAAAATAGCAGGTGTGAAAAATAGCAGGTGATTTCACTGTGATTAAAAAAATCATATGATCATATGATCATGATTTCTAAATACCAATCATTTCCATCTCTACTAACTACTAGTTAGTATATCTATGGTCGAGTTCCTACTCTTACAAACAAAACAAGTAAAATTAAATAAAATATGTACTAAAATACTCATACTCTTTAATCTTACAATAATTTTCATCAAGTATGAATTAGATCTTTTAAAATATTGGATCTGCTGTTGAAGAATTCAGAAGAATTCCACTCCACAAAACTTTCAGTATTCGTATGAAAAATTGCTTTGTAAATATTGTGATGCTTGTACTTGTAACATAGTCTTTTACAAACATACATACAATTATTGTAGTATACAGAACGAAAATAATTTTCTTCCTACGTAGATGAAGCATTCGTTGAATTAAAATGGACATTCCTACAAATAATCTCGCTGGACTACTTCAAAAATTGTGTTCAGGATTGTCACTAGATCCAGGTAAATTCTATTTTCAAACCTACAACAAATGTTTTCTGTAGAATTGCACGAAAATGTCACAAAAAGTTAGATTTATTTGTGTATTTCTTTTGATGCTGTAAGGACCTCTGTAGATATTATTTTATGAATAACTTACAGGATTACTTTAAATCTTTCATACCAAGTTTAAAAAGAGGTGTGTTGTTAATTTGTCTTATTAACTGCTGTAACTTCATGACTTTTTTGACTGTTATTATTGTATTATACAATAAATATACAAGAACATCTATGTTATAATTATATGACATTTTAAGCAGTCTTGTTTGTATAGATGGTGCATACGAACTGGCTGTGTCATATTTATCATCCACCGGCGAGAGAACTCGGTCTGTTCAAGATGAAAGGCTGCTCTGCCAGAAGATCCAAACAAGACTTTCAAGTGTCTCTGCCAAAGATGCCGACAAATTCAATGAATATTATTCCAAACTTAAAAACTCTGTAAGTATTACAGATGAACATGTAGAATACCATTAGTGTTAAATAATATATTTGAAAGTTTAACTAAGGTATACTTATTAATTGAATAATAATGTATGTCTATGGCTTTGCTCAATGTTTTGTTAAGCAGAAGTGTTAACATTGCAATGGATGTTGCAGTTTATTCTGAAGCAGCGTGTATCGGTCCTGGCTCTACTCCTGGGCCTGTCGGAGACACCTGAACATTCAGAGTCCACACAACAACTGTTCCCAATACCACAACTTGCTGCTACTGTAAGTAAAAATATTGTACAAACTACATTTTATCCTGATTTATTCATGGTTTCATAACCATGGTAACATGTAAAATAATTCATGCATAATTTCAGAAATCAGCCTCAGGGTTAGGCCTGCCAGCTTCAGCTTCAAGCACAAGTAAAAGCACTATTGGGTCTGTGAGCTGGGGTAGCCATGCTCCTAAGCAGCAGGGCTCCAACCAGAGCCTGCCATTCAATCACAGCAACATGGCCGTTGCTTTACAGTCCACTGGTGAGGAATCTGCTTTTATTTATTTACTCTTTATTGTACATAAACCAGGTAACAAAACAAGTCTTATCATACCATAGTCCAGTCAAGGAGTAATTTGACGCTGACTTTAACTAGACTTTAAGTGAAACTTACATAATTATAATTATGATAAAGTAGTGTATGTGTATTGACTGAAGTACAAAAACAATTTTGTTTTTTTTGTGTGTTTGTATTTATGTACTTTCACTGAAACATAATTATACTAAATTCCTTTTTCCATGACATACAACCCAAATTATTATACATAGAAGTCATCTGTCAGTTTACAGTTTGCTCATTAATTCCAATTATTGTTATTGTAATTAATAATTCTCACCCATAGAAGTAAGTAATATGTGGTAGAGTCCTTGCTCTCACCTTAGTGATACTTAAAAATGACATCTCCAGTACTTTTTTATAGTTAGTGGCTGGTTACCGACTAAGTGTATGTATACAGTATGACTGCTTAGTCATTCTACATTCAAAAACCATGAACTCTGCTCATTTTTTAGGGTTCCGTACTCAAAGGGTAAAACGGGACCCTACTACTAAGACTCTGATGTCCGTCCGTTTGTCACCAGGCTGTATCTCATGAACTGTGATAGTTAGACAGTTATTAAATTTTCACAGATTGTTGCAAATTTTCATAGATTTTCTGTTGCCACTATAACAACGAATACTAAAAAACAATAAAATAAATGTTTAAGCGGGCTCCCATACAACAAACGTGATTTTTTTGCTGTTTTTTTTTAGATAATGGTACAGAACCCTTTGTGCGCGAGTCTGACTGGCTGGTTTCTTTTAAATATCTGTGATTGGGAAGTTATTTAGTAAGCAGTTTTTGTTTCATGAGGGCCACATTGGCAGGGTACGACGAAAGTTCGCGCTGTCGCCACAACACGCCATCAATGTTCGTGTGGTTAAAACATAAGACATGACGACATTTTACTATATGTAGAACTTTAAAAACATGGTTTCATTCTATAGCTTGTTCTCTTATGACAGCAATACGAGAATAGATCGTATTTTCACCGACAGATTAGCGAGTCAGCCGGGTTGGTAGTGGGGCTGACTGACTGTTTTCACGTATGGCTCTTTTAAAGGCGCTGATAAACCTGAGCATTCACTTGTAATGAGCATTCTAGCGAATGTTACAAAAGACAAAAAAATAATGAATGTTCAGTTCGACAACATTTAAGAATGGCGAATGCTCGATGTTTTGTTACAAGAGAATGTTCAGGTTTATCAGCACTTTTATGCATTTCAATTGAAAAGCTTATTCTACAGATCAAACGAACGAGCGCACGTGTGTACGTGAGGCAGTGTTCGCCGCGACAGGCGTGCGGTCGCGCGGTTCCAGCACCGCGCCGCGCCCGCAACAAGCCTTGCACGCGCGTATTGCACATCTCGGCTTCTTGCATGACCGACTCAAAGAGTTCATTGATCCTACCTCTGGACTTATGCCGCAGGGTAAGTCTTAATTACGTAATTTGTGACTTTGATTAAAGCTTCAGATCGCTGTTTATTCTCGTCCAGGTAAGGCGAGATAAAACAAGCATGACAGTTAATGTAGAACTCGGTATTTTACGCCTTGCTTAGTCTCTTACCAATTGTCAAAAACCTAAACCTCTAACGTAAATAATGTTTCAGATACAAGTTGCCAGCATTTACTGAAACTTCACGTAAATTGCAGAAACAATGTTTCTGAACTTTTGCTATTGCCGTGTCCCATAGATTTGTAAATTAAAAAATCTTTTCGTTTTCACACCATCTTCATGTTTATAAACAAGCGAAACGCACTGCCACACTAACGAATGGGATGTGTGTTGTAAAAGTCTGTTGCGTAAACGGTGTTTCACCCTGCTTCCCAGGAGTACTGCAACAAACTGCAAAACAGAATGCACCGCAAGTTTACCTCAACATGTATGAATATGAATGTTTCAGAAACACAATGATTCTTGTTTCTGAAACAGTGTTTGTAAAGAAATGCTACAAATGAACACATGCCTTAAAGATAGTCATGAATCTTTAAATCTGACTGATTATTTTTTGCAGGTTTAATGGGAGAGGGCCTTGTAGCATCAATTAGAGATGAACTTACTGAATATTATCGCAGTGTGGCCCTCCTACAATCGCAGGTATGTTTGAATTAGACAGAAAATTTATTAAAGTGACATTTCAGTTTTTAAAATGATGGAATCAGGCGTTACTTTGCGGAAATCCATGACATACAAAAATGCAAATAGAATATCTAACTTTAATTCGCGTCCTAGCGGTCGAGGAGTCAACATATCCTGAGGATGCCCCGTGCAGGGGCGAAACACGTGTCGTTTACTGGTTTGGTTGAATGTTGCATTATTTTTTCACTCTTTCTGCATGTGCATAATTATATTTATGGGCGGGAGGGTGGTGCTGCATACTGCATCTAAACTAGCGATCTTGTTCAGCGGAATTAAAGCTAGATTTATTCTATTTGCATTTTTGTATTTCAGTTTTTAATTAAATAATAATAATAAAAAAAAGGTCTTATATTATTAGTCTTATGTTGGATAAAAGAAATATCAGAGAATATATCTGTTTATGCTTTGTTAGGCATGTGAAGGTGACGGCGGCGGCGGTACACTGCGTAGAGTATGCGTGTGGGCACAGGAACCGCTGCATCGACTTACCTGGCTCGCCAATATCGCCCATGCTGCTCATCACAAAAAAGGTACCCATTGTTGCTTGCACACATTCTTTGCGAGCAAAAGGTGAATAGTTGAACCGATATTTCTGATTTCCGAGTTTGTGTTAAACTGAATGTGTATGTAAAGTATTATAAATACATACTCGTCTTCTGTAGGTGGTGAGCTCGCATCGTGCGTGCACAGGTTCGTTCGTCACGGTGATGAGCGCGTGGCGATGCTGGCGCGCCGGTTGTTAACCGCGCTCACATACCCATTGTTGCTTATGCTCACACGGTGGCTTATACACGGTAAGTGCGTTTGTACGTCAAGGTAATGAGAGCTCTTTATTCTCATCAAAAAAGGTTGAGAATCACTGGGAAATCTATGAAATTTTAGATCCCTGTTCATTTTAGAAGTCTGATTACTTCGGTAGACAGAACAGCTTACGTTCACTTTACATTTCATGATAGAACTTAATAAACGGCACTTAAAATATTTAAAAACACGCACGCGTCAACCCGCGTTGTTTGATACCGCAAGCTGAGCAAGTTTGCGGTACGCGGCCGCGCCGCCCTCCTGTAACTGTATACCTATCTTGTTATCTAATTAACTAAAGTTTAGGCATCTTTTTATACATCATGTAAGGGTAAACACCGTTATCACTCAAACCATGGGTAGTTGACTTAGGGCCGATTTTTCAATCGTCAGATAAATTTTATCCAAGGAATAAATATGACGGATTGAAGTATTTTCTATAGAGAAGCTGTCAAAACGTCAAACTTATTCTTCAGATAACTTTTTTCTGACGATTGAAAAATCAGCCCTTAAACATAAAAATATAGGACCGAGTAAAAGATAAATAAAAAAATAAACGCGCGAGAAATGAGCGGCGCGGCGGCGCTTCGACGCGGCGTACACGGACTCGCTAACGAGACAGCTGACTGACTGGGGTAGCAAACTGTGCGGGGCCGTGCGTCGGGCTACGCGGCGAGTTCCCCGCGCCCTCTCCCGTAGCTTTTTCCCCCGCGCATAGGGTGAAATGCTTTTGAGGAAAAATCTTTTTCATTGATTTTACGTTCTATAAATGAAACCAAACCACTGGTTTCAAGGATAACTGTGTTTACCCTTACAGCCTGTATAAGTGTTCCATAATATTAACGATACCTAGTAACCCTGTGAGGTTTCGCCAGTTAATTTGAAGTAACCCTGTAATATTTAATTGATTCCGATTGACTTATTTTTTGTTGTGTGTTGCCGGACGTAATGAATAGCACTACCCCATCTCTCCCCACGGGTGTCGTAAAAGGCGACTAAGGGATTCACTAGAGGATAGGCAGCAGCTTTCTCTGAGTATTTTAACTACCGTACTGTGATCGCCAACTCGCCTGCCAAGCGTAGCGATTATGGCAAACCCCCCCAACATGGGTTGGTGGAGGCCTATGTCCAGCAGTGGACGTCTTTCGGCTGAATGATGATGATAATGATGATTCTTTGTCGGCTAGATATGCATAGAAAATAATACGTCGGTGAAGTTCTAACAGAGCGGAAGTCAAAAATGACTGCTTTACAAGAGAGTGAAAAAACTATTTAAAACGAGCGTAACCTACGCTGAATGCAATATTGTTTTTAATTATTATTACAAATAAACTCTTTGATGATTTATAAACCTTTGAAAATCTTAATAATCTTTTTCATTTCAAGTAATATTGTGGTTTTCGCTGTGTTGTCTGTTTTTGTCACAAACCCTCATATTACAAAAGATGGTCTAAGAAAAACCTAGGTTTTAAAATAGCCCCGTCTCTTTTTGTTATATGAGATAAGAAAGCGATGGATATATTTTAAACCTGGGTTTACCTTAGTCTTTGTTTAAACCATGTTTTGTAATAAGGCCCTAAATGACTTCCGCACTGTTAGAACTTCACTGACGAATAGGCCCTTTGTTGGATACAATAGATAGTAATTGACAAATTGTCCACAGGAGAGATTGACGATCGATTCAACGAGTTCTTTATTGAAAGCAGAAGTGGAGTCCCCATTGACAGGATGTGGCATGACAAGTACAGAGTGAGGTATGATTTAGACGTTTATTCATTGTTTTCCATGTGTTGTGAAATGATTTCCTTTAGGACAAGACTGACGCAAAAAGCCTATGTTTGAAGCCTTTTCTCTCCACATTGAGGAGTTACTTCATGCTTTGTCTAGTGAAAACGTTGACTAGTTTTTAATTAAACCAATAAATGGTTTGCAAGTAGCGTTTTTAACCTATTTTCTTAAATTCTCTGAAGCTAATTGAATTTGTAAAATACAAGGTTAGTCGGAAAGGCTACTAATCCGCAGACCACTTAAAATTATTTTTACTTCAGTTTTTTCAAAAATTGTTCATCCCTGCTTTAGTTACGAATTCAGAAAATAGAGCTTCTAATTCGTCGTGACCCCAACTATGACCTATGTAAACACAGCTGATCATAGCTGAGGATAGATAGATTTTAGCGTGTTTTTTTATGTATTTTGTAACAGCAATTTCTCTGAAACTGCTGGTTTTTGCGAACAAAAGTTACCATTATTATGGGTACTTTAACACCCTTTCAGATTAGTACCCCCTTTCTGACTAACCTTGTATAGTCTTACAACAAACTTCAAGACGTACGGCCATGCGCCATCGGTACATGGCGGACATCCCACTCATACGTACAACGCGTTTTGCGAACACTTTCATTGTTCGCACAGCTAAGGAGTGGAATTCCCCGCCGGAGTCTGTGTTTCCTGATAGCTACAACCTTGGGGTCTTTAAGTCAGGAGTGAATAGGTTACTTCTAGGCAAGCGTGCTTCACCATCGACCACATCATCACTTACCATCAGGCGAGATAGTGGTCAAAAGCGAGCCAATCGGTAAATAAAAAAAAAAACAAAGGAATCGATTAACCCGTAGCAGATAAGTATTTGGCTACGACACCGTAGCGGGCGTAGTGGTGACGTGAGCCAGTCTTGTAAAGATGTTCTATCTCATGAAGGCCGGTGAATCAGTATCATTTAAACCAGCCAGAGACATAAAAGTCACAGCCTTCGTGAGATAAAACGACTTTACTGTGTATAACTCTGTGATAATGTTAGGGAATGGATGGTGCCCTCGTTCATGTCTCGCGAGCAGGCGGCTCAGATCCTCGCCACGGGCAAGAGCGTCGTGTTCATGCGAGAAGCGTGTCAGGACGAACCTGCGGGACCGAGCGACCATGCACAGCATCTGCAGGCGCTTCTCAAACCACATACAGGTATACATTTTTTTAAACAAGTATTTTGGTGAATTTCTTACACGATGTTAGTTTTCATTTCGAGATATGGCTGAGAAAAGCTGAGGTAAAATTCCGCGAATTATGGAACGTGTTATGATTTCAAGTCGTTATTTATTTATTGAAAAAAAAAAGTTATATAAAAATTGTTCGGCGCAAGCAGACGCAAAGGTAAGAAGAACTGGACTGATGAAAAACGAATGTTCATCAGCGCAATAACGTGCGGTTATTGGAAATCAATTGGGAGGCCTTTGCCCAGCTGTGGGAAGCAGCAGTAAATGAGAAATATCATTTCTGTCAGTCTATTAGAACCTGCAACACGTTACGTGACTACACTACCTTAGCGTAGCCTGTAGGCCTAGCACGAATGTTTTGAAGTATAGTAACGTAAACGTAACGTTAATCTGAGTTAATTTTGAATCGAAAATACAACTATTCTATAGCACTTTAGTTTAAATTTATGCGACAACCACAATTTGTATCATACATAGATATGAATAAAATTTTCAATTCAATTAAATATTATGTGCGAAACGAGTATTTCCAATTCAAAATTCACTCGCGTTAACGTTACGTTTACGTTACCATACGTCACAACATTCGTGCTAGGCCTAATGCAATGTGATCTGTGGGACGCGGGGTGGCGGGTGCACATGTCTGCAATTTGCTGATTCAACTTACGTGAAACGTTCACCGGTCCCTCCCCGCGTCCCACAGAGCTTCGGAAAAGCCATGCTTGCGGCGGTCAGCGTCTAAACGTGCGCACGTCTCATCAAAGTATACGTCAACGTACACGTAGTTTGTTGCGTGGCCAAATTTGCACTCTCAGCGTTTCTGAAGCGCGTGTTTCAGTGGAGGTTCTTTGCTAATTCTAAATTAAAGCAGACGAATCTTGACTTATGGTGCTTGATAACGTTTGGACATATTGAAATGTGCGCAGGCGGGGAACGCGTTGTGGGGGAGTGCGCCTGGTGGGAGGCGGCAGGACTACGCGAGGGTGTGGCCGGGGCTCACGCTGCCGCCTCGGCGCGTCTGCTGGCCGCGCTCACGTCGCACCACCACCTGCTGGACCACCTGGCCGCGCACCGCCGCTACTTGCTGCTCTCGCAGGGCGACTTCGTGCACCACCTCATGACACTGCTGCAGTATGTACCGTATTTCTCTTCTGTTTCATTGTGTAGTATGGACACTACCTGTCGTCAACTGCAATGCTCTTTTTCATACTTATCTTGCTGACGACGTGTGGCGCGTTCCCACTATGTCGTAACGATTAATTTATCGTTGGACGACTGTCGTCTCTAGCTGTTCCCATTAATACGATTGTTTGTCGTCAATTTTTTTTATCGTTTAGCGACTATCGTATCTAGCTGTTCCCATTGGATCGCGACGACATTTTATCGTTTCACGGCAGTCGCTTTGTCGTTTACACATCATTAGCAAGCTACAAATCTACAGTCGCCTCTACGTTTTCTTGGAGATCAGTAGTGCGTATAGGCTCCTGAGTTGAGGGGGAAGGGAAAACACGTGTAAACGACGAGACGATATTTTTATCGTGGCTACGATAGATTTGCGGTCACGATTTAGTCGTAATGATTTTTTATCGTCGTGCTAGCCGTTCCCACTGTCATGACAATCTGTTGTCACTGCAAAAAATGTTGTAGACGACAATAAATCGTGTCGTTCTTTAGGTGAACACCTCCATTCAAACATATAAGCCACGACGCTTAAAATTACACGATTATCTGTCGTCACGACAAAGTGGGAACGTGCCCTAAAAAGTGAAAGTAGTAATGAATAACGAGTCATAGAGCGAAGGGAAATCAGCGGACACCGACACTCACTTGTCGCCCTTAGCGAGCTTGCAAGGCGTGCAGAGACTATTTTATTATATCTCTATGTTCAGGGACGAGTTGAACAAGCCGGCGTCATCGCTATACGTGCACAACCTCACGTGCACGCTGGAGGCTGCCGTGCGCGCAACTAACGCGCAGTTCGAGCCGCACCACGTTCTGGCACGACTACACGTTAATCTATACCCTAATTGTAAGATTTTTACACATATAATTGCTAAGCAACATTAGCTTAGCTTGTACCCACTGCTATATAGACACACAGTGGCCGTTGCGTCCATTAAGTACATTACCTCCGTTTTTTGCATTAACTGCTAGAAAAAGATTATTTCCAATTTGCGCTACAACTTCCCACGGCATTTGGCATCTATTTTATTACCAAATAATCATCTAATTTGAATTTCTGTGTAAAATCTTTTTATGTATGATATTGGCGTCGTCAATAACCGATACTGTTGTATGGGTCAACAATCAAATGCATTTTGTCAGCTATAAACAAAAAATACTTATTGAATATATTGTGTTCATCAGGTGATGGCCGCGACGACTGCGGTTGGGATGTATTCGCGCTACAGTACCGCGTGGACGGGCCTTTGGGAACTTTATTCCCGGCTACGTGCGCTGCTCGTTATCGAGCTCTCTTCACTCAATTGTGGCGCGTCAAGCGCATTGAGTACGGACTGCACGACGCGTGGCGCGAACATGCTATATTACAGAAGAGACTTAAGTTTATGCCAGGTGATATAATGTTGTATAATGTGTTGTTTACATATTTTATAGGACGGTATGGGGAAATCCTAAAACTCTAAAGAAAACCTAATTTTGAAACTTGCCTTATTTTATCAAAACAAATTGTAGCTATATTTTTTTGTAATGCGTCAACTTTCCTGAACAACTAAAACTTTTGTTGTTTTTTGTAACGCTAATCTACTATCGACAGGATTGGCGCACTTGGTTGTTGCGCAAAATGCCGCGGGTTCGATTCCCGCATGGAAGTTATATTCCTGTGGCCTACAGATAATTGTTCCAGGTCTGAGGCTGAGATCTATAGATCCAACTTGGACTTAGCTTAGACTTTGCTCAGACTTTACTTACGTAATACTTTGCTAAGTGTATGCTTAGCATAATCTTAGATTTGGAATTTATAGACGTATCACGTTGAGACAATGCTGAGCTTAGGCTAAGCATTCGCTAAGACGGCCGATGTCAAAATACAAGTTAATGTTTCGTTTCAAGCATTACATTCTTGATTTTTCTTTATAAATGTTTAACAATAATAACATGTAAATAATCTAGAACTATGCTCATATTTCTTCTATGTATTATTATTATAAGAATAAGCAGAAATTGGCCTGAGTGTTGTACACATGTATGCATGATCTACAGTTCTCTATGAAGGTGCAGCCATGTGTCGATTCAAAACTCGGGTATGACGCGTTACGAGACATGGCATAACACCTATGGCAGGGAGTCCCTGTAAAGCTAAAGTTTCTGTGTGTACCCTTGTACAGAGGTGTGGAGCCTGATGCGGCGCGTGTCGTGTCTCCGGCTGGAGGCGCTGCGGCTGATGGGAGCCCTGCAGGAGGCGGGGGGAGTGGGAGCCGAGCCCGCCTGGCGAGCATTACTGAACGCCGCCGCAGACCGCGCCGACCTGGACACGCTGCTGCGGCTGCACCACCACGCGCTCGACAGACACTCTATACACGCCATGATACATCACACCACGCAGGTACGGTCACCATATTACTTACTGAACGCCGCGCCGCCGCAGACCGCGCCGACCTGGACACGCTGCTGCGGCTGCACCACCACGCGCTCGACAGACACTCTATACACGCCATGATACATCACACCACGCAGGTACGGTCACCATATTACTTACTGAACGCCGCCGCAGACCGCGCCGACCTGGACACGCTGCTGCGGCTGCACCACCACGCGCTCGACAGACACTCTATACACGCCATGATACATCACACCACGCAGGTACGGTCACCATATTACTTACTGAACGCCGCCGCAGACCGCGCCGACCTGGACACGCTGCTGCGGCTGCACCACCACGCGCTCGACAGACACTCTATACACGCCATGATACATCACACCACGCAGGTACGGTCACCATATTTAATCGTTGAGCCGCTCGCCACTATCCTCGATTTAGCCCTATTATGCAAAATCTGGTTATATTCATGTGGTAGAAGTCATAATACTGGTATAAATCGAGGATAAGTGCAAGTGGTTCAACGGCTCAATGTGTTGACTGCACACATAAAAAATATACCACCACACATAATCACTTACGAAGCGACGAGTCTTCTTCAGTTCTTATAGGAATAGAAGTTTTGACATATACTGGACCTAAAATCACATAATAGGAACGCAGAATCCTATAGTCACCCAGGGCAGGATTTAGGAGAGATCAACAAGGGCTTTAGTCCCGTGGCCTCCACAAGAGAAGGGCCTCCACAATATGAGTTTTTTTTTAGATGAGAAAACAAATGACTCTTTCTGACAAAGAGGAAAAGTTCACATTCATTGTGTGTTTGAAAATCTGTAAGACTTATTGTATGTTACTGGTCAATCATTAATAAAATTATTAGCGCAATGAGCATACCATAGGGTATTTAATAAAAAAATATAAAAATACTGTTGCATGCCTATAACAGGCGAAACATGATTTACCTCTGATGCTGTAACATCCTATTATCATGTTTCTTGCAAATAAAGATTTCTATTTCTATGAAGTACTTTTTTTAAACTATTCAACGTGCCTACACTTCTTCGTAGCGCAGGGCCTCCAAAACTTCAAATCCGGCCCTGTAGTCACCTCTCATAATAGCTGTTAACGTAATGTAAATTTATTGTTATTTATAGGAGTTACAATCTTACTTGGGTAACGTGTTGAACGAAACGCTGGCGCTGCGCAGTTTTGAATCGACACTGCACGCAGGGATCAACGCCGAACTCGAGCGACGAGAAAGAATAGAACAGATGAAGGGAGAGAGAGTCGCACGTGGTATGAAGACCATACTTATTTATTATATTGTTTCAATTGATTCTTATACTCTGACTCTTTGGTCGTGCGTCATATGAGGGTTATTGTTGATACAAATGTGTCACGGGCATGCTTTATATACCTGAGCACTTTGTAAAAATTATAAGGATACCATAATTATGTATTTTCTTCTCTCAGGTCGGCTATAGCTCGGGTCGTGGCGAAAATATAAGCCTGTCAGAAAAGTTGGTACCTGGGGTAACCACTTTTCGAGACTCTTTTAATGCACCCCTGATAAGATGTATAAATTACTGAAATTAAAATCTATTTATAAATAAAAATTTATCGCCGAAATATATGTACGCGCATCACTTCCGAACGACTACACCAAATTGGATAATAATTGTTTTTAAACTTTCGCAATTTGTACACATTATAAAAATACAGATTCGGGTCAAGTCGCGTAGAAACTTAAAAGGCACTAAATACCTTTTTTATCCCGACGTTTCGGCCGAATTACACCGGCCGTGGCCGTGGGTAGACTGAAGTTGCGGAGCAACAACAAAAGAAGATGACAACTGCTCCGCAACTTCAGTCTACCAGTGACCACGGCCGGTGTAATTCGGCCGAAACGTCGGGATAAAAAAGGTATTTAGTGCCTTTTAAGTTTCTACGCGACTAGACCCGAATCTGTATTTTTATAAATTGGATAATGTTTTTTTGTGTGTTCGTTATTGCCAGGACAAGGTTTGTATAAAAGAAAAATAAAAAAGAGAAACCAAAAAAAAAAATTTGCGATACGAAGTTCGCCGAGTCAGCTAGTTTGAAATAAATATTTTATTGAAGGATTCCACTAGACTAGTTATTGGTTGACAGGCGAATACGCGTTAACGGCGGCAGACGAGGCTCACGATAAAGAAAAACGGAAGATCTTCCTGCAATTCCTAGCCAGTCGGAAGGCCGACTTAAACGTTTGGGCTCGCACGTACAGGTAATATCCCAGTTCATTTTTTTTTTCACGCAATTTGCTTTTGGTTTTATTCTTTATTATAAACTACTTCGGCACTATACCCCGAGTACAATGAGAAGTGCCTTAAATATAGAGCCGCCGCAGCTACACCTACACCATTCCTGACTCCTGGCCAGCTTCCAGTGTTGCGAAGGTTTTACGGTGACTTTCCGGCCTCAATAACATTCAGTATATATGTTTGTTACAGAGGTCACGTGACAACGTTGATATTAAAGCTAGCGTTACACGCGGAAGTGTCTCTGCAGACGCTGGCGTTCCGCCTCGACTACAGTGACTTTTACAAGCGAGGCGACGCGAAGCTACACGAGCCGCTCACTTATCAGCATAAGCGACTCAGCGAGATTGGACTCAATTTAGCTAAGGTTAGTAACTAAAACCACAGTGTACCTACTTACTACATACAGTGGGTCAACGCCCATACATTTGACAGGTCCTATGAAATGTCAACATTGGTAACACTTGTCATAGGGTTGTCACATAAAACAAATTACACAAACTTTGTCAAACAAACGTCCAAATTAATTAACGTTTTATAGAAACAGTGACACGCAAAAAGAAAACCACGCGTGCGTAATTTTGACGATTGACAAAATAATGCAAAGGTATGTAGCAGCAACTTCGCCCGCCATTTTATCCTGGAATTTTCAAACAATATTTAAAACTACAAATTTTGTCGAGGTTACAGTCGCAGTGGCTAACGCTTGCGGGGGTAGGTAAGAGTAACAAATGATTCCCAAATCCAGGAAGGAGCCATAAAAAATTACTTATTATTCATGGTTATTACTTCTATGGTTTTCATGGGTGCTGATGCTGGAAATAAAGCCTAAGTATTCCTCGACAATATACGGCGGTCAAAAAAATTTATCAGTTAAATGTAATTTGCCAGGTAAAACGTGGTCCCTATCTTGGTGTTTGAGAATGGATCTCGTTTTTGTAATCAGCGTCCCAGAAAATCATGGATTTGACACTTTTGAAAATTTTCATGGCCGCCATTTTGTATATAGATTTTGACCTTATTTTCGTCATCAGCATCCCCGAAAACCATGGAAATGAAACCCATGATGGTTAAATTGAAATTTTAAAAGCTGCCATCTTGGAAATGGATTTTGACCTCATTTTCGGCATCAGTACCCCCGAAAACCACGGAAATGACACCCATGACGACTAATTTGACATTTTATTGCCGCCATCTTGGATTTCGATTTTGACCTCATTTTCGGCATCAGTACCCCCGAAAACCATGGAAATGATACCCATGACCACTAATTTGACATTTTTATTGCCGCCATCTTGGATTTCGATTTTGACCTCATTTTCGGCATCAGTACCCCCGAAAACCATGGAAATGATACCCATGACCACTAATTTGACATTTTTATTGCCGCCATCTTGGATTTCGATTTTGACCTCATTTTCGGCATCAGTACCCCCGAAAACCATGGAAATGATACCCATGACCACTAATTAGACATTTTTATTGCCGCCATCTTGGATTTGGTGATGACAATCATTTGAAAATGTATGTATGCCGCCATCTTGGATTAGTAAACAGACTTTATAGTAAAATTCTCGTATTACATACAACATACATACTATTAATAAATTAATATAAATTCTATGAACGATATCAATCAAATTCGAAATCAAAAAGTGCGAGCCCTGGAATTTATGTCCCGAGTACGCAGTATGGCTACTCGGGACATAACCTCCGCTCCTTCACCCCGCAACCCCCCGCACGATTGCTCTGCGGCAATGTTCTACGTTGACCGACTGTAAGGAGTAAGATATAGGTAGACTGTGCTAAAACTTTGTCGTGGCACAACTTGGACTTCACACGCCTGGAGTTTTTGCAGTTATGTTGAAGAAGATGTCTAGTGGGCTTTCTGTTACTTATTTTGTGAGACAGGGCCGTAGCGCCCGGCACAAGTAGCTAGGATTTGGGGCCCCGGAGCAGCAAATGTTCGAGGCCTTTTGTATACTAGATAGGTACTGTTTGAACCTGTTGATAAAGTATTTACAACCAACGAGGCAGCCCAGTAGATTAGACTGAAACTATAGCTTTAGATTATAACAATATTATGTAAACATAAGGTTTCAGGGTGTTTACTGTTAGGTAAATTATCTTCTCTTTGGCCTCATTTACGGAGACGCGGGGCGTCCTGCGTCGCGTGCTGCGTGGCGTCTCGCGGCGCGTCGTACGATTTGTTGTTTACGGAGCGGCGGCGCGTGCATCGGCCCGCATCATCACACGCGCAAACACAAATATATGGCAATGTACGATGTTGTTTATGAAGATGCGGCGCGTGCGACGAAGCGGGCCCCGCCGCGGTTGACGCTACGTTTTACAGTGGACGGAGAATTGCAGGAATAGCTGGTCGCAACGCTGCGTGCGCCGCCGCGATATACGTCGCGTGCTACGCGGCGATGCCATCCGCGGGCTCCGCCTGCATTTCAAGCAAACGCGTGTAAAATCGCTTCTCCGTAAACGCTCTCATACAACGCCATAAGTTTGAATTCAGTGCGGGCCGCGCCGCACAACGCGACACGCGACGCCCCACGTCTCCGTAAATGAGGCCTTTGTCTACTAACTAATGTCGTATGATGAACTTTGCGTGATACAACAAAGTTGCCGAAATCTACTAAACTAAGAAGTATTTAAATAGTGTGATTTATGGAAAAAATGATGATTGTGATTTATATCTTCGTGATTGATGTTATTAGATCAATGTTTTAAAAACCGTATTACATTTAGTATTAATTTCTATTGTAACTATTACAGAAGCTCAGTCATTCGCTGATGCTTGACTACATCAAACGCTTAGTCGTTACATCATAAAGGCCTCGACACACCTCACCCGGCGGGTTATTGCGACCAACTAAGCGAGCGAACATGACGCAAAACAATTAGTGAGGTCCGCCAGGCTTGTTTTGCGTCATGTTCGCTCGCTTAGTTGGCCGCAATAACCCACTGGCAATAACCCGCCGGGTGAAACTGCCACTGGTAATATTAGGCCTTAAATTTAATAAATGTGATGGGGGTGAGAGAAAATTTGATATCATATTTAAATACTCATAGCAAATTTCTTGTTCCAGAGCAAACTAGTAGAACGTTCAAAGAAGAAATGACAAGTAGTGTCATCAGAGTGTCCCGCGCCGGCTGCGTACTGCTCGCCGTGTCTCGGCCTCGTCTGCGTGTGCACGCACTGATTGTTACATTAAACTATGCGTCGCACAACCCTACTTCCAAACCAAAAGTAATCTCCTATTGTTATTATAGACTTCGATGCAAGTTGTTATGGAAAATAATGTTAACTTTGCAGAAGTGAGAATCTTAGCCGCGTATTTTACTAGGCGACAGATGTTGGGCAACTTATTGGCTCATATTTTCGAATCATTTTGTCACAATATCACGGAACGACGGAAGAGGAGTGTATGGAATTTATGTCGTTCATATTTTTGTAATATTGAGCTATGTAACGTTGTGTTGGCGATACTGCGCGATATTGTTAGCCACTGGTATCGCCCATAATTTGTCGCCTCGTGAATACGGGCCTTATATTATTTCCTTCACTTGTGGTGTGTCTGCAGTGGGGAATGTTATAATATTGTTATACTAACGCTCTCTTTACGTCAGTATGTGCCATTTATGCCACATTATAATTTTTATAACAAAGACAATCTTTTATTTTTTCTCCTTCACTTGATGTAACAATATTTCAAAGTTGTAAGTCACTTAGAAATTTGAATGAAAAAAATAAAAGGATTAATTTTACTTATATATTTATAATTTTTCTTTACTTAAAAATCAAAACTTTTGGTAAACATTAACAGTTGTAAATTATTATCATTTGGTCCGCTCGCTGTTCGGTGGTAGCTTGAGTAATACTTTACACCAGAAAGCGCATTACGATAAGAATTGCAATAATTATTGAATATAAGATAAACACGTTTTACACGTTCTTTTGTAAATACATGTTTCCTTACATTTTCCTGTTAAAAATACATTACAATCTATAATACGTGTGACAATTATTGTATCAACAATATGTTTGCATTAGTTTCCTGTGTTACAAAAATACTGATTCAGTCAATTTAACGTAAAATATAATACATTTTATACACATATTGTGTATTACTGACGTCACCTATTTGCGTCTAGGGAAATCCTTATTAGCAATACGATGACTAACATTTCGTTCGTCAACTCAAGACTGGATGACTGCACTTCTATCGGCGTCATCATGCTACTGCATTGTATGTTATAGTGCAAAACTGATATGTAAGTGCGTGAGTGCTTCTGCCATAAGTAACTAAGCTAGCTAACTCTATAGGTAGAGTAGAACGAGGTAAACTTATTACAGGTTTACCATGTGGCAGTGTGATGAGCTACACCTACTACATATATTAATAGTTTTCAAAAAGGTATATCAAACAATTCATCAGCTTCGCAAAGACGCAGTAGTGGAAGATATATTGCGCTTTTGTTGCCGAATTTAAATATTTATTACAGACTTTTTTTCATACAATTTGGCCTTTTAGGAAAACATTTTAATCTAGGTTTATATTTACATTTATAAATCATATACATCTCTTGTATTTACCTTAATATGAAATAAAGTTTACAATACATAATATAATATTTGTACAGAAGCATCATAAATAGCGCACAATTCAACGTTTACTAACTAACTAAAATCTCATAATGTATCAACAAATCGGACTATCATACAGTATGTAGTTATTTCTCAAATATTTTATGTATTTCAAATAATACTTCAAATTGAAGAGCTCTGAATCTCATTTCTGTTAAAAAAATCAAAGACAACAGCATTGATTTGTGCGGCTCTAAGTATGTAATTCAAATACATAGTAGTAAAATGCGACATGCTTGACACCCAATCCCAATTAACACGAAAAAATTAAGCAGAGTAAGATTGAAAAAAGTGAGCATGGTTTTTCTCTGGGTGGTCATTAATTCTGCAGAACATTTTGAGAAAATGCTTGGTAATCGCAGGATTGTCAGAGGAATTGACAAGTGCGCTTGTGCACGGGCGTCTTGCGCAGCGCGGCGCGCACCGCCTCCTCGAACACTTCGTTCATATTGACTCGCTCCAGCGCCGAGCACTCCACCAGCTGAACCGCTCTGAAACAAGTGCAGGCGCACCGTCACTAATATGTACAAGTAAGTAGTGTACCTTTATCTACAATGCCACTCACACTGATAAGCGTCGTAGAAACTCAATAATCAGGTATCATAAAAATTATGTGTCAATATCATGATAAGGTTGTAATTTTATGATTTGAATGTGAAAGTAGACATTTAAAATTTTTAAATTAATATCAGACATCAGAAGTCTAATCGTGTGGGGAAAATTGCAACGAATGATGATGCGTCGGATGTGGCTTACTATGTTACTATGTAGATAGTTAACACTACTTTTTACTAATTTTGTAGTAGTTAAATCGCCCGATTTATTTAACAAATTGTTCCTGTGTCGTTATATCACAATACTCGTAGCATTATCAGCGGGTGATAAGAGGCGATAGCGCAGCTGCCGGCGCTCGCGCACGATAACCCTTGTCAGTTTTCACTTTTGTGTCGTTAAAAAAATATTCAGTTTCAATACTATTTTATCTTTTTGATTTGATAATAAACTAATATTATTGTACAAAGAACAAATGGTCAATATAATCTTTGAACTTACCGAATTTTCTTTTTTAATTTCTTTCCCTCCTGTGTAGTAATGACAGCGCTGTCGGTTGCTCTCAAGTCTGTTTTAGTAGCTGAAACAGATATTTAACCAGAATTTAGTATGTTTTGTTACGTGTACATACCATATTTATTTTGAAACCACTATTTCTCGCGACATTTATAGCAATATACAAAATATTGTCCGGGACCGTGTCTCCGCGCTATGTTCAAAACATTCATAATACGTAGGTACCTATACCTATGTAATATAAGTAGGTATGTAGTTCGTTGGTTGTCTGAATGTTTATTTTAATTGAGTAAAAAAACCGGGACTTCGTCATGTATGACGTAGTCAGGCAGCACCCTGCTTATGCACATGTTCGGATTAAACGTATCATTTGGAATTCTGTGAATTTCTCACGAAACCAGTAGGTAGGTAAACTAATTATACCTAAATAATATACCTAACCCATATGTTATCGGTAGCGGGTAGCACTGGGCAATGTTGACAAGAGAGGGTAGTCGTCGATATGGATCGGCCCACCCGAGGTTATAAAGGCGGTGGTCATTCGACGAAGCGAGAGCATTCCGTGTTGATCAGCTGACGAAGTCTGACCTTTTATATCTGACTAGCTTGTCCTTATTTTATGATCTTGTAATAATTGTGTAAAGTAATATATTGTGATCTAGTATATGTTACTAATACTAACCCAAATACAAGTACTCTCAGTGGTGGAGAGTCTATGTTGGTTTTATTTACTGTGTTTACCTTGCTCGCAATCCTGACATACCGAGATTAGCTAAAACTGTAATGATAGAATCACCCCTGAACGATTATATTGTTGTGTCATTTACATCAGAAGTGGAACAAGAAAAAACCAGTCCACATTATGATTGTATACCCACATGTAAAATATTTTTGAAAAGTTAAATCCCCTGTAGACGGACTGACAAAAACTTGATTATTCGATTACAATGGTGAGAAGTGTGAGAATGAGAAAATGTGATAAATCCGGTGAGTCACAACCATTTTATTATGTGTGAAGGAATTTTGATGAAGGAAATATAATATGAGAGGTTATTTATTCGTGTAAAATAAATATTAAATGATATCTTTGCTTATTCATGTAAAATAAAAGAGATGTTATCTGTATTTATCCGTGTAAAATAAATGAGATGATATCTGTGTTTATTAGTATAAAATAAATATGATGGTATCTGTATTTATTCGTGGAAAATAAATACGGCATCTGTATTTATTCGTGTAGGAAAATACATTGCAAGTCGTATTAGAGTTTGTGGTGAGATGCAACCAGGGTTGATCTTTGGCACCGCCCGGTTTGGCCAGCCGGGGTTGGCCAAAGGCTTCGCCTGGGGAAAACTGAAACTCTAACGTGGCGAAGCAATTGTTATAGGGCTGGAACCAAGGCGGGATATGCCATGATATGGCTAGATCCAAGGCGGGTGATGCCATGTTGATAAAGCAGGATCCCAGGCGGGTGATGCCAAATGAGTTGGCTAAATCCAAGGCGGGTGATGCTATTAATTGATAAATGAAAATGCAGTGAAAATGAGATTCTGTTTTGAATTAATGTTTTGAAAAAGTTTTGAAAATATTGATATTTGTTTTTTATTCGTTTTGTTATAATTCTTGTTGTAGAATGGTACAAAATAGTTTATTGAAATTAAAAAGTAGTTTGTTATTATTACATGGTTTAAAATGTATTTTTGTAGACGAAAACAGGAAATTGTATTTATTATTGACGATAATTATTATGACGGCTTCCGTTAGAGATTAATTTGTCAAATTCATTTTTAAATAAGAAATAATTTGACTTATTGTCGTTAAAGAAGTGTATAATATGTATTGTATGGTTGTAAAAAGGTTGTATTATTAGCGCATTATAGAAATATTATGTTTACAACATCATGTTAGTTTTGTAATATGAGTTTGTGAATAATTGAGATATTATTTTGATCCTGAAAAGTTTTAAAGGTTGATACTTAAGTATTATGATTTTGGGAATAACTGAGATAATATTTTAAGTGTTTATAATTATGTACTATGATACTGTGAATAATGATTATAAGATATTTAACCATGAAACATTTAGGATGTTTGTTTTCTGATTTTGTGAAGAATTGAGATATTTAAGAATGTAGGATTTTGTGAATAATAATGAGATAATGAATCGTGAATTATTTTAATCGTTGTTATGTACTATGAGTTTGTGAATAATGAGATTTATAATCATGGAATATTTTAAGTGTTAAATGTACTATGAGTTTGTAAATTATTGAGATATTATGTTATGATTTTGTGAATAATTATGAGATTTTTACGAATGAAATATTTTAAGTGTTTATGTATTATGGCTTTGTGAATCGTTAAGATATTTAACCAAGAAATATTTTAAGTGTTTATGTATTATGAATTTGTGAAAAACTTTGAGATATTTAGCCCTGAAGAACATTGTAAATGTATTTAAATGATTTTATGAATTTGTGTATGATGAGATTGTGTGTTTATGTACCTATTATGATTTATTGAATAACTAAAATTTGATGTTTAACCAAAGTAGAACTGTCTAATAGGCATCTGAGATAGTATTTTATTGTGAAAATGTTGAAATCTAATGTGTGGATGTTTGTAAGTAAGTAAGTTTGATACGAGAAGTTATGAACGAATATAGAACTAGGTTGATACTGAATGAATATCAACTAGTTTAAGTCATGGGTGATGAGCTTGTTGGCCGTCGATGGGATAACAAGCTCTAATCGATTCAAACATTCTTTGGATGCTTTTCATTTTACTTTGGTCAAAGACATGAGTAACATGACGAGGTCAAAGATGAGTGATCAGGTGTGGCCGAGATGTGTACTGTATTATTTGTTTCTGTTTAAGGTCCGAAGGTGTCACTGAAGTTAGGCCTTGATGCACAATCTTGACGATGGGGTTGATGGTGCGTCAACCACCAACCACCAACACACGAGGACGAGTGTTTTGCAGGAGGGCCGTGTTATCGGTAGCGGGTAGCACTGGGCAATGTTGACAAGAGAGGGTAGTCGTCGATATGGATCGGCCCACCCGAGGTTATAAAGGCGGTGGTCATTCGACGAAGCGAGAGCATTCCGTGTTGATCAGCTGACGAAGTCTGACCTTTTATATCTGACTAGCTTGTCCTTATTTTATGATCTTGTAATAATTGTGTAAAGTAATATATTGTGATCTAGTTTATGTTACTAATACTAACCCAAATACAAGTACTCTCAGTGGTGGAGAGTCTATGTTGGTTTTATTTACTGTGTTTACCTTGCTCGCAATCCTGACATACCGAGATTAGCTAAAACTGTAATGATAGAATCACCCCTGAACGATTATATTGTTGTGTCATTTACACATATTATTATGATTATTAAACCTTAATTAGTCGGCTGAATAAGCAAAGCTTGCTAAGTGCAAATTTAACAATTCTAAAGCAGCAATTAAGTTCTTCCTTATTAACACTCATTCAGCTAATAGCCACAAATTGCTGTGTACATAATTAACAAATATTATAAAAAATATTACGGACGATAGCATTTTACAACCGACGCAGAATTCAAAATGAACGAATAGAGTAACAAGTTAAGTTTGGCACTTTTTTAGGATGTTGACTGGAATGTAACATAATTTCAGTATATGTACTATAACTCTGTTCAAATAAAGATGAGTCCAGACAGCTCGATCATTTCGTAAATTGTGGCCATAAGGAGACTGCTAGGTATCAAAAAAACGTGAACGACATCATCAAAAACCGTAAAATAGCTATATTCACCATATTTTTGTTTTATATTGTACTAGCGACCCGCCCCGGCTTTGCACGTGTACGTTTTATAGCTTAAAACCTTCCTCTTGAATCACTCTATCTATTTGCATGTTGGGTTGCATGAAAAGAGCCTCCACGAGTGATGATACTTAAGTACGTCCGGCGCACCCTGGGCAGTCAGCCCCGCTACCAACCTTGCTGACTGGCTAATCATTTCACTACAGCATGAGCTATTTTCGTATAGCTCGTGGTGACACGAGAGAAGAAGTAGACTATCTATTACAAAAGACCGCATCAAAATCCGTTGCGTAGTTTTAAACATCTAAGCATACATAGGGACAGACAGACAGCGGGAAGCGACTGTTTTATACTTTGTAGTGATAGTAACGTTTTGTAGAGAAACGTATGGAATTAACTTACGGTGAAAAGTAAAGTAAAATAACAGGAATAACAATGCACGCACACGTTGCAACCTTCTTTACATGCAACTCCAAATAAATATGTTCTCAACTCACCTACTAATACAATGGGTACTTTTTCATTGAAGTGTTTTAGCTCTGGATACCATTTGTGGACCACGTTTTCGTATGACGAACGAGTGCCCACCGAATAGCATACTAGGAAGCAGTTTGTCTGTAACAACACAATAACATTTGAATTATTTATTTATCATGTAAACAACAATAACGTTTGAATTATTTAACAGTAGTCTAAATGTGGACTGGGTACGTCATTGCAGACGTCTTAAGCTTAATGAGTTGTGTTAGCCAGCCCACACCAAATGCATCCACAACATGCGTTTTAAGAGTTCTAGAAAGTAATAAATTGTACGTATTAAATAAATTGTCCAGTCCAGTTTACAAATATTGCATTCATAAAATGTATTGGTTTCCCCATTAGATGACGTCTAACGTGCTCTTGACTTCTGCAATGGGATATTTTATGTAAAACAAGTAGAAAACTTACATGTGTATAGGATAGTGGCCTCAAACGTTCATAGTCCTCTTGGCCGGCAGTGTCCCACAGTGCCATCTCCACCTCCTCGCCGTCCACAGTGATGTGACCGACATAGTTGTCGAACCTGTGGTAACAAAAACAATCTTCATTTTAGATTCGTCCAATTGAACATACACTGTGTCCTTCTAAAATTACGGCAGTAACAATGAAATTCTGTTTGAATTATGATTTAGGTTCCCAAGTTTCCTAACTCCTAGGTTGGAATTCCTTACGTAGGTACCAAATTTTTATAGGTAATCTTCAGTGAAAAGTTCAAATGCGATTAGAGTGAATTGGAAAAGTCCCACTTAATATACTTGCGGACGAGTAGTACCTAAAGGCTGTTTTGAATCGCAAAAATTGTTTACGAACTGCAGAACGTAGTTTATAAGCAAAACGCAAACGCAGTTTCTTGGTTCGTTGGTCCCACCTATCGGGTTACTTCAGGCACACTACTTTTTATACTAATTAGGTATGCTTTGTTTTCTAACTATTCTCTCGTCTCGATCTTAAGCTTCCTTTCAGCTCAACTGTACTACCCAATTTGCACTCCAAAATAATCTGTTATGCAAGGCTAGGGACGTGCAGCGCGCAGCGGTGTCATTTTGCACGAGTAGGTATGGCTCTACCATTGACCCACTTGCTTAATGTGCTGGACTATGGGCATAACCTTACCCCGGCCGCATTGGGGCTAGGTTGGCCTATGGTGCGGGTTCTACTTGCGGGGTAAATTATCCTGCGAAATTCTATAGAGCAATTGTCTAATTTAAAAGGTTTCGCAGAAGCTGCACCACATTTCTCGGTCCTCCGCCTTCCATCCAGTTCAACCCAGCTACCTTTTTAATGTTGAATATTTTTGTGGGCGGGCCTTTGGCTGCAGCCTACACTTAGGTAAATACACGGCCCTGACCTTACTACTTATCAGACTGTCTAAACTTTAGATAGGTAGCTTGACAAGCAAGTCGGTCGTATCTACCTATACACGAAATCCTGTAATTCCTTCAAACCACGTGATCTACTGGTGACACAGATTAATCCTAAATGGGAATTTTCGAAATTCAACCAAAAAAAAAAAAAAAATTTTGGTTTCCATATTCTGAGTCTTTTTAGAGCCTTGAGTTATCTGACTGCAAAGAGCGATATCGCGTTAGTCGTTCCTGCCAGCCGTGTCGCCGTACTTTCATTAATTTATGCGTGGCATCGAAATGTTCACAAAAATAAAATTATTTTTTTGCAAAAAAAAAAACTTTTTTTTACTGAATCCTTATTAGGTGGTTTAGATACGATCGGTAACAAAGCCGCATGAAAAAAAAAGGAATTTGAATACACGAATTCGTTAACACCCTGTATATAGGTACATAAGCATACTTAGACTAAAGCATGCATAGGTAGATCCGACAAATTGCGACAAAGGGTTTGTGGGTGATGATGATTGGTTCAACCAACATGTGTATGTAGGTACCTACTAGGAAGTATAGGTATGCTGCAGTTTGGCCGATATTTTGAATTCTTTACAGGCTTAACATTACTTTCTAGGTGGATCGTGAACATCCTTAATTCTATAAGTTTTTAAATGTGACATTAGGCTTAGACCTTTATCCATTTCGGTATATTATAAAAAATATCTACCTAGAAGGATCACTACAATGATACTTACTGTACATTTTCGAGGGATTTGAAGCGTACGTGGCAGTTATTTATTTACCCGCTGTATGTTTACGATTGGTCACCATTATATTTCCCGATTCAGGGGAAAATACAACTCTATCTATAAAACAAATGGTCAGCTGCTAAATGCCTCAATTGGTAATATGCGAAGTAAAATCCCTAATGGTTAGTAGTTATTCATCTCTGACCCTATGACGCGCCGTTATTTACGTGCTTATTCAACGTCTGTAGATGCTGAGTGCCTATGTTTAGGTTTTCCTTAGGTAGTTGAGATTCTTATTCACTACTAATTGTAAATCGCTGCAATAAATATTGTGATATTGCTGGTTACCTAATTGGCATGCTTTTAATTTACAATTTTGGATGCACGGGGTCAATAGGTGCCTGCGTACAGACTTAATCAAACAATAAGGTAAACAGAAAAATAAGATGTCACAAAATCCTTGTTTGAAACTAAACAATTTTCCTCAACCGATTATGAGGGACAGGATATTTGGGCGGGAAAAATAATCATCTCTAAAACCTTACATTTTGAACTGGACTCTATAATTACCGTGCAAGTGGTTAAATGTGTGTAATCTGCTAGGAACTGTGTCGTTTACCGCAGAGATGGATCGCAAGGAAATCAAAGTTGCTGTAGGCGTGCGTCCAGTTTCATAAGGAGGAAGCGACGACGTGTAGATACAATACAACAATGCCGCGACGTATTTGACTTTATAAATAGTGCAGCTCGCAATGCTAAGTAGGTACCTGTTCAATAATATTAGCCCACTGGTAGCGAATACTGCTGGCAAAATTAACATTCAAAGCGCTGTGGACAAATATTTTAGACGATGAATTTTATTTATACAGTTTTAATATTACCTAGATGTTTCAATGAACAAAACGCCTAGTTGGAATACAGATAACTTAATTGCTGTAATCAGACCAATTTGAATTGAATTAGCACGTCAATAAGTAAGATACAGTTAGAATTCATAGTATAGAGATGGGTACATTTATCTGTTGTCTACTTATCAAGACAGGCTATGCCTCAAAATTATATGTACCTAGGTAGCTAGTTGTTATGTAAATACATATCGCAATCAAGGACCCGAAAAATATATGTATAGGTAACTACTGTAGGTCCTATACCAACTATCCTATTTCGGTAAAATCAAGTTGGACATAGGTACCTAAGTAATCGGGATCATTTATCTGCGGTTCTTAAATGAATCACCTTTATTGGCTTATCAGTTAAATAATTTACCATACTCAAATGATATTTCGTATCTTGTTTATTTAACACCTTACAACCTATTATTAGTCATCATTTTGAATTCTACGGTATTGTACAAATTTTAATGACGTAAGACAAATCGATTCATCATCGTTCCTTCCTCCATAAAATACGAGTTTTATACGCGCTTGTTTATGTGTTTATTTCATTAAATATTCCAAGGCTCATGGCAGTGGGTCTTAGTATTTATTTATCTCATGCCGAGCTGTTTTCATTAAAAATCTAGCTAGAATTGGGAACAACACTAATGAACATCTCTTATTTTACTTCTATTTGTTTTAATTTAACTTTGTTATGAGTCAGTTATGGCATGGTTATGGTAATATAGGTAGGTACCTACGATTTATTATATGTGACTGTCCATGAATACATAGAAGGAAAATTCAATAAAATCCTCATCTGTCCACAAACTATTCATTCCACGTAAGTCATTAAGTGTGAAAACTATAATTATTATAGGTATAAAGATGTGTGATGATAACGATGTTACGGCGCCGACTCGCTAATTCAGAGGCTTGGACTCACGTCGCACTTACCTTGTCGCAATCGCCCTATTGACCTAGCAGACTCCGCACCTGCCATCTCAAACATTACCGGAACCAATTAAGAATTTTAACTTAAGACTTACACTGTAGGTACATATTCTTCTGGAAATTCATTCCTGGTGTACACGTAGAGCAAGCACGTCTTGCCGACCATACCATCGCCAACCACTGTTATCTTCAGTCTTTTTGTCGTCCCCATGGTACGTGCCGCGACATCCGACAAATTGTCAAACACAATATTCACACTAACCGACAATAAAGTCTATTGTTTTACACTTAATTTAACTACAGCTGTTGCATCCAGCAGAGCCGCGGTGTACTTTTCGCCCGTAACTTGGTCCTTGAATCTTATCATTCAGTGATGTAATGATCTTATCAATCTTATAGAAATACTAATGATAACGAAATGATTACAGTTAAAACAAGGCGCGCGCGCGCACACTTTCGCGGTCGAACGTAGAGTGTTCAATGTTCACGACGAAGGAAGAGTGAATCAGTTCAGCGCACAACGAGTGGTCGGCTGGACGCGAGCGTCGCAGATTAATATTATGTAGCTTGTTACTTCCGCGCGTCCGAGTATCGCAAAAGCCCGGTCAGAAACTCCTAATTAATTCTATGAACGTATTACGTAGGCCGTAAATGAGTTAACGTCACGCATCTCCTAATGTTAACTATTGGAATCATTTGGTGTTCCCACAGTGGCGTACGTAAATCATTGAGTGCACGTCTATCTGGCAGAGCCCAATCAGATTTGTCGACGAGCGATAGCTTATAATTAAGACCTTATTTTGTACCTAAATAATATTAATTAAAAAATATTTTGCACTTCAACAGTTTTTGATATAATGACGATTTAATGCCACATAAACCTTTTAGAGCTCGCTATCTAGAAGCTGCATTAATTATTATTATCTAGGTACAAAATAAGGTCTTAATAATAAGCTATCCCCCGTCGACAAATCTTATTAGAGCCTGCTAGATAAGACATTAACAATCATTAAATTCCAAATTGAAAATAACATACTGCGGGTATCTTCGATTTTTTTTAAACGAAAAAATATTTTTTCATTACTATTACAAACAATCATTTTGTTTTAATAATTTTATTAATTAATGCTTAGATTAGATCAATTACAAAATTAGCAAACTTGATAAGTAACTAAAAGGTTAAGGTCCTTTATATCAAGTAAACATGTGTTGATAGACTAGTTTATACATTAAATTATCAACATGAATTAGTTAAGCAGTCTTTTTATCCCACAAAAAAAAGACATGTGAATCATTGCAATATGACCCTTAAACTTTTGTAATAAAAGTCACACGACGCGTCTTCGTGGGATAAAAATACCACACTTTAATACTGATCATTGTTAACAAATACTATTCAGTCAGGTAAATAAATATTAGAAATAATTAAAATGTTTAGTCACAGCGCATACAGGTAACTTAGATTTAAAATGTGGCAACTGGCAAAGTTCAATTTTCTCCATTATCTAAAGTAAACTGATCCATTCCTCTGAAAATAAGTTCTTCTTTCAGTTTGAGAACTTCTTGTAACAACATTTGATTATTGTTCTCTAGTTTACTGATAATTCTTTTTAAATGCTTGTTGTAATCTTCATGTTCTGATTTCAAAGTTTTGCATGCGGCCTGGGATGCTTTGGTTGGATGAGTATGGTTATCTAGAGAATAAGCAGTTTGTGAAAATTTTATTACATGTAATGAGCAAGGTTGAGCATGGTTTTTACTTTACTTTTATTATAATAATAAAAAATAAAAATAGTATGAACCAAAAGTAATATGTCCTATCCCTGCTCAAATAAGTTACCTTTGTCCCTCAGCCTATCAGTAAGTTTTTCATTTTGCAATTTAAGTCTTGTTATTTCATTATTTAATTGTCTTTCATTGGCTTCTTTCTGCTTTGTGATTTGCAATAACTTTGCACGAGTGTCTGTCATCTTGTGCAACATGTCTTCAGAATGGTCTGATATCCTTTGTGCTGAAGCAACACATGCTTTAGACTCATTCTTCTCCAAATTTATCCTTTCCTTCAACCTCCCTACTAAACCCTGTAGATAAGAATAATGATACAGTTATGATCATTTTCATATTTATTAAAGGATATTCATAGACATTATCACTACTTACATAATAAAAAACAAAGTCGCTTCCCGCTGTCTATCTGTCTGTCCCTATGTATGCTTAGATCTTTAAAACTATGCAATCGGATTTTGATGCGGTTTTTTTTAATAGATAGAATGATTCAAGAGGAAGGTTATATGTATAATACATGCATATAATAGTACCCGTGCGAAGCTGGGGCGGGTCGCTAGTACAACATAAAAGATGAAAACTTTTTTATACATACATTGAGTTGCTTATTATTGTGCAGCAGTATATGATTCTGTTCTTCTAGATTTTCAGATTTTTGTGATACATTCTTGTAGGTGTGTAACAACGTCCACACTGAGTTAATGAGATTCACCAGAGCTTCCGAACGTATCGTATTATTGATCACGTCTAAATGTGGATTAAAAAGGTAGTTGATGTTAAGTAATCCAAATTCCTAAAAGTTGAAAGTTAACTTTGGTTATTAATGACAGGAACAAAAAATAAACAAAAGAAAAATAATTGATTTATACTTACTTCGCTGAGACCAATTAGGCACTCCTTGATGTTGTTAGGTGTACAAGGTTCATACGCAGTAGCTCGTTTATGTTTATAATGTTGAATAAGTTCTCTAACCTCTTCGTCTAAAGTTTCGAACTCGGAGGCCATTGGGATTGTCTGTTTAACAAATTCGATGGTAAAATTATTATACAGGATCAATAAAACAAAAACAACTGGTAAGGCAAGATTAGATAACTTTATTTTCTAAATGGAACAATAAAACTAAAAATAATATGTGAATTGAGAATTGCAACTAAAGAAATGAAAAGTAAAGCAAAAGCGGGAACTATGAAACAATATTATTGTTTTATTAACCGCTGCCAACAGAATAAAATTGTTAAAAAAGTTTAAATGTATATGGTTACGTTGGTAATGGGTACAAATATGTTTTTTTTTCAATATCTTTGGATACGAAGCGTTTTTAACCAGACGACGTGATTTGGCAGATTTGGTGATTAGTAATTAGTAGTATAGAATTAGTGGTAGTTAGTAGTAGTGATTAGTATTTGGTGATAGTAAATCTGAAGTGTCGTCTGAAATAGACTTGAAAAACTTAATTCATGGCAATTATATTAGAAGTATGTTTTAATTCTAACTCATTTATCAAAATATGTTGGCACCATTGGAAAAAGGTCATTTCCATAAAAAACCCAAACAAAAATTAATTTTGAGGGTCGACTGATCGCATTCATCTTAAAAAAAGCTACACGTGCATGCGCTACGTAGCATGTTGTGTATTACAGGCCTAATTCATTTTATCATGGTAGTAGTGAAGTGGCCCTTACCGTAAGGCTCTTGTAGAGTCCGACATGGATGGCTCTAAATAAACGTTAACGATGGCGTCGTTCACGTTCTTTCGATTGCAGTCTGCTTACGGCTACAGGGGGCTTGCTATGATCTCTTAAAGCAGGGCAGAAGTCGCCTGGAAGTTGAACTGCCCTGCTTTTTTGTACTATGACATCGTTAAAGCAGGCCTGTAGCAGGCCTGCTACGTTGACGTTTACGAAATCCGTTCACCTTTTTTTTGTATAGACTTTTCGTACCATGAACAAGCTTAACCGTTCAACTTGGTTCAATAGTCGTTCACCTTTAGTAATGTCATGGTACGATTTTTAGCGATTTAGAAGCAGGCCTGCTTTTGAACGGAAGTTGACTGGCTGGCATTTGAGCGTTTTCATAAGAGATCATGGTAAGCCCCCAGTTTACGAAATGGTCGCTAGAGCCCGTCTCACGTAAGAAGTCCCGCGGAAATAATTGGAACTAATTATTATTGGAACGAAATAACATTCCATCGCATGACAGTGGCGCTGCGTCTGGGAGACTTCTTACGTGAGACAGACTCTACGAAGGACTCACCTTTAGTTGAACAGAGTATAGAGTGCGCGCAAGATAATTCTGTGCGCGACTGAGGGCGTGCTAAACGTTGCCATGATCGCAAAAGTTCAAATTACCGCTTTTTAAGCTTAACTTTTTTATCGCTAAACATAATTTTCCCGTTAAATATTCCTACAATCAGATAGTTCTACTATCAAATTTAATAAAACGGCACACACTTTGGTGGACCATGATTAGTTCCGATTTCGGCCGCGCGCAGACTTATCTTGCGCGCACTCTCGTTGCTGAATTCTCCAGTCTTTGCTAGTGACCACCATAGACAACAAAAATACTTAGGCAACTGGCATTTGGCAAAATGCAAATTGACCTTAAATTGGCACGTACAAAGTGATTAAATTCTCTGTGGCAACCCTAAAATTATACTCGTCTGTCGTCATGTCATCTGTAGTGAAACGTTGTTGTTGAGCTGTTTTTATCTTGAAGAAATATCATTGTATCTATTGCACTAATATCGAGAGTATTTAGCTTACTTGATGTCTATTTATGACACAGTAATAGTGGTATGAGAAGAAGTTCCGGCGCTATGAATTCATCCGTTGAAATAAGTTCATATCGTGATCAACACTTCAAGGTACACATTTTGTTTACGAACCTGCTTTTTTCTAAATGTAATTAACTCATAATTTGTAAAATTCGGTTTTGATTGCTCATTTCGTATTATTTGACTCTATTCGATCACATCATTTCTTCAGGGTTCTCGCAGTGAGCAAGAAAAGTTATTGAAAGCGTCATCAACGCTCTATGTGGGAAACCTGTCATTTTATACAACAGAAGAACAAATATACGAATTATTTTCACGATGCGGAGATATCAGAAGAGTAATCATGGGTTTAGATAAATATAAGAAGACTCCGTGCGGATTTTGCTTTGTGGAATATTACACAAGACTCGATTCTGAAAACTGTATGAGGTTAGTACAATTTGTGTTCTAGTTATTAGGTACTGTTCTTTCGTTAATTAAATTACACCTTATTATTTTGTAGCACTGATTATTGACAGAAAAAAGGCGCAACAAGAAAGAGCAAAATACTCATAGTACAATAATTCCATAGGTAAACAGTGATTTGCAATAGACTGCCACCTGTTATGTAGGGCATGAATAACCATGCGACATAGAAGCTGTGTGCTAAGCAGTCAACACATTCATTGATACTGATGAGGTTTCTGTTCTTAATAACTTTCTAAAATAAGCTAACTAGAAACATATAAGATTATTATTAATCTTTATTTAAACTGTAACATTATTTTAATTAACATAAAATGTATACGAATAATTTTCAATCATCAGATAACTTCTATATGAGGAATAAAGTTGATGTTTTGATAGCTTTTCTATATAAAAACTGTTAAACTATGAATTCATCCCTCAGGAAAAAGCCATGTGACAATAAAAAAAATTTAAAAGCTATATAGTTATTGTAGATAGCTCTGTATGTAGGGCGCCATAGATTATTATTATTTATCATTGATGTAGTCCTGACGTGACCTGACAGGTCACTAATCACCATCAATGTTGTATAATTGTTAATTTTCATTATTACAGATATATAAATGGTACAAGACTTGATGACCGAATCATCCGATGTGATTGGGATGCAGGATTTATAGAAGGAAGACAGTATGGGAGAGGCAAAACTGGTGGACAGGTATAGTAAAATAAATTTTGCGCTTATGCCTTCTTTTTGTGAATTTTACTCACAAAACTGCTAATTATGATTTAGTTTTTAGGGTTCCGTACCCAAACGGTAAAATGGGACCCTATTACTAAGTCTCTGCTGTCCATCCGTCTGTCACCAGGCTGTATCTCATGAACTGTGATATTTAGACAGTTGAAATTGTCACAGATGATGTATTTCTGTTGCCGCTATAACAACAAATACTAAAAAACAGAATACATAATGGTATGGGGAACCCTTCGTGCGCGAGATCGACACGTGCGCGCGGCTTTAGCCAGTTTTTTTTTTAAATTTGCATGCAGTACATCATATTTATGATCATTTACGGTTTACTCACGTGCATTTTTCGGGACAGCCTGACTAGTTCAACTCGCAATCTCGCCGCATGATCAGCTCATGATTAAGGGCTCCGTTTGGGTGCCGACTATTCGGATCTCGAAAAACCGTAACTAATCATAAATATGAATGTGTCTCACGTAAGGGAATATACCTGTCTTTTCAGAGGCATACATGGATATCGTCGTCAGAGTGAAAACCTCGGGAATGCATTTGACCATTGCATGGTTCCTGTTGGCTTTCACGCAGATTAAGTCGCGGGCAAAAGCTAGTCAATTATATTATATTTATATACCCAATAAAGACTAGTTTCAGTGTCTTCAATTTCACATAGAGCGGCTCTCTTATAAGATATAGTCCCTCTAAGTCGTGATAAAATAAAATGACCAAATTGCATTCCAGAGGTTTTCACTCCCGAGCAACGATATATGAATCCATCATGCATGGGAGCATTAATCTAAAATGGGGTACAACACTAACCAATGCGTGCACTAATGCAATCGGGGATTAAACCTGGTGGATGTAGCATTAATGTACAACAATAGATCATTTGTGGTTACATTAAGCCTATGGGATTTATCTATTTTTAATAACATATAAGTTATGTATGTATGCTATTTGTTTAAATAAAATTGTTACAGGTCCGAGATGAATACAGAACTGATTATGACGGAGGTCGTGGTGGTTATGGAAAGATCATTGCACAAAAAATCACGACCACTCCTATGGAACGCTGATAAGATCTTATAATTAAGTGAAGTGAACACCATGTGCTTTATTTAAAGGCTCAGAACTTTGAAAAAGACTGTGAAATTGTATTTACTAGTGACTGCATTCAATTGCATCTGAGTGTGAATTAATGTATTAAATATTTTTCATCCAAACTCATATTTTCTTTCTAGCATTCTGTTTTAACACAGAACTGTTCACACATTACATACGGTTTATTTATTTTCCAGTTTCTGCATTGAATACATTCATGAAAAGTGAAAAGACAATCATCTTTTTAAATATTTATTACACGAAAAATACACTTAAATGCAATATAAAAATAACAAAAACAAAATATGAACTGCTTCAATATTTCACACAAAATAGAATATGCGCCTCGAAATAAATGCTTTGTGTCGTAAACATAAGAGCTTAACTAATAAGTTACTTTGACTTAGTGCTACAACACTTAATAAACTATGTTAAAAATATTAATCATTCTTAGTAAAATATAAATAGACACTGAAAGCATTTATATGAATGTAAACAACTGTAAAAATACATTAATAGATTTATTACGATTTCAACGACGTTTGTATATAATGTGAAAACAACTACCAACAGGCTTTCACACAACATATTTGTCAATATAACACGGACTGTATACATTTTGAACAATGAACATTTATTAGCAATCAATCAGATCAGCATTTATGGCTTTTGCAATTTGCAAAATATAATTAGATTCATAAGTACTTTCATATTAAACATAGGTGTTTGTGACTATGTTCTGTCTAATCTCTAGGCGATGTCTCAGGCATGAGGTCAAACCACATGGTTTTAGCCTCGCGGAAGTCGTACTGGTTGAGATGAACTAATACCTGTAATAAGAAATTATACACATAATTAGTAAATGTCAGCTTTGTAATAATACTGTCGGAACCCATGAACTCATAAGTGGAATATCTTTAATTACAATTTGGGCTATGTGGACTTGGCAATGAAGTCGATTTTAAAAAGTCATGATACTATTTTCAGCTACTTTATTTTGTAGTGCTCTCTGATTTATGAAATACAATTATTGTCTTCATTTGATTTGAGCAGCACGTCTGTTTATAATACTAGGTGTTGACCGCGTTTTCACTCGCTTTTCAGGAGAACTACTTAATTTACCGAGACAAAAAGTATCCTATGTGTTAATCAAGGACATGGTTTATGTGGGTGCCAAATTTCATTCAAATCCATTCAGCCGTTTAAGCGTGATTGAGTAACAAACGTCCATCCATCTTTACAAACTTTCACAATAATACGTGTATAATTGCAATGTTGTTGTGTGCTTTTAATATATATACGATACCAAAAGGTGTATAGTTAATTTTATTGCAGACCATAGTAATAATCCTTATTACTTCTAGTCAAATGAAAAAGCTTTTAAACATTGAAAGCTGTAACATATTAACCAAAAATCTTAAAGCAAAGTATGTTACCTGTCCAACCACAGGGCTGCCACCCAAGAAGCCCTTGTGCGTGGCAACAGTCACCTCCACTTGTCTGGAGTGCAGCTCTGCTAATGGGATCACCCACTCAAACTGCTCGTCATATTCCGGCATGCAACTGTCCTTTACCACCTATAAATTATAATAACGGGTACAGTAAATCAATATTGTAGAAGATATGAGTCGTCAAAAACAGTCGCTTTTCCCCATTTTTTTTTACAATTCCGTTCCTGCTCTCCCTCGAATATCACCAATACTTCTCCTTTGTGTGGCTCGACTAAACAACGTTAGACAGTAGGTGTCCAATTCAATGCCCTTATCTGTAGCCTGCATAAGGTCCTACCGGGAGCAGGTAGTGAGCATAACAGGCTAGACAGCAAGTGCGACACAAAAACGCTGGATCTTGAATGGGTCGATAATTACCCATTTAGCTAAACTGTTCGTGTAGCGACCAACTTAGGTCCATAGACAAATTGGCCACTGCAACTCAGGGAACACGCGACTGGGTTTTAGAAGGGTAAGGCCGAAGGGCGTTTTGATCTTCCGCAAGTGGGTCCAGGGCCACCGTGAGAAACTTTATAGGGATCTTCGAATCCTTCCGCCTCTGGGCAGCAATTGCTAGGTCATCTGCATATTATATAAAATGCTGCGTCTTGGTAGAGGTGTGCCAGCACACTTCCCTGGGAAAGCCCATTATTCAGGCCACCTACCACCTACTCTTTTGTTGATTCAGATGGACATGGAAGCGACGGTTATTTAAGATTTATCTCAGTGTAAGCACAAAAAAGTGAGGTGGTTTACTTTACGTATTAATCTTTTAACCTTATTATTCTATGCTACGAACACAACACACGTTATTTAAGTCAAAATCTTTGATGAACGGAGTTAGATTGGGTGTTTGGTTGATACATGATTTTCAGAGTCTAAATCCTGCTTGATGCGGAATATTATATGCGGGTTCAACAAGGGATGTAAGGTAGTTTCGTCTCTCAAAAAGCTTGAGAGTAAGGAGAAAAATTAGACGGTCTTTAGAGCATTTTCTGGTTTCAGCAAACCGGTCCCTTGGCTCGCCTCCTGAAGTTACGATACCTTGTAGGAGCATCCCCGCGACGCACCCTGGACATCCCGTACACGGTTACACAGTGTCTGATGGACTAATCCTTTCAACCTGTGTTGCAATGAACTCATGGGAAGGTTTGTGTATTGTCATCATGTTTACAATGCAGAATCTTCAAAACATAAGTTTTAATTCATATTCGGTAGGTATTTAACTAAATCTACTTACCACAGTTTTACGTTTGGAATCTTTAGAACGTCCAGGCAGCAAATATAATTTCACATATGGGTCAGGCACGTTGGTCGGGTCCTTTAGAGGTATGTGCCTGTAATAACCAGAGTTTATTAATTTGATCCATAAATCTGTGTTCTATAATAAAACTATAGTTATTTTAAAATAACTTACATAATTTTATGTACGACAACAAACAGTGTTTGGTTTTGCATGCTGTACCGAAGTGAGAGCAGGATACGTCCTAGCCCAGCTTCTCCAGCAGATCTGTATCAAAGATAATATTAGTAATTAGACTGGCACAAAAAAATACATATTTATCTAACTTATTAGGCAAATAGTTTTTTTACTGACGACAAGTGCGTTGCTCTGTGGCCCCCACAAAGCAATGCTCTAGTCGTCAGTTTTTTGTAGAATTGTGACGTCTTATAATTTGGTTTAGCCCGGTTTGGAATGCCGCATTGCGTGTGTGTATTAGCTCTTTAAATAAAATAGTCTTACGTAGTCAACGAAGAGGTCCTATGTACTAGTTTCGGTGAATCGCGACCAGTTGGCGGTTGATGTTCTTGAGGCGTATCTGTAATAAAATTAACTTTATTCATAATCTATTTAGTACAATAAACGTAGGTAACGCATGCATCAAAAACATCCCGCAAACGTACACTGCAGAAAATGCGCTTTGGAACGGAGGTCGACCACTACTGTGAAGTGTCAAGCTTGTCTGTCAATCATAGTGTTGAGAAAACAAATTGCTACTGTTTTTATTTCTGGTTAAGAATCCTACATCTGGAAACTTGCGGAAGTGTAGGTTGGCATTTTCTTTGCTAGAAATCATATCGGCTGTCCCATTACAAAACATAGTAAGGGCTTAAAACGAAATTTTACAGGAGAGCGCATAAACGTTAAATCGGTCAGTCTGAAAAGTATAATGTTAGGTAAAACCATGTGCTTAAAGTGACTTACTTGCTTTAAAATGATCAGAGGTAGTGAATGACACTTACTAGGTATCGATGCTTAAATATATCTGCTTATTATGTGAGTTTTCAACGCTGGTGTTTTTGTGTTTGGTAGAGACTTTCTAGGTTAGCAAGATTATGCAATAAAAAGATTTTTGTAAAAAGTGTCCCTTACTAGGTTTTGAAAGGGGTTAAATATAATGACCACCATAAAATGCTTTGATACCCATATTTCTTTTACCAAAAATATATACTTGACACCAGAAAAATAAAGTCTAAAATTACAATAGTACTAGCTATTTTAGTCACAACTGCACTTCAAATTGTATTCGAACACCAAATGTAGTAAATGAACACCAAATTAATGCGCTATTTCTGCCTAAGCACCCCCGTGGCACCCCGACACGGATAGGTTAAGTTCCCTTCGTGTTAGATTACTTTAAACCCTGCAGACAGAAACAGGGGCCCCGCCCAGCGGGGCTCCGTCGACTCTACTTTGGAAACCCAAACAAGTGACAATTTGGTGTTCATTAACTACAAAATTTACTACTTTTGGATTAACAATGATTTATTTGGAGTCGTTTTGCTTTAATAGGATAGCGAGATGTTAAAACTTTGGTTGTAATTTTATATTAAAATGCGGGTTTCATTTTGGTGATCATTTACTATTTTTGTCTGTTATATGTTACAATATCTGGTGGTAAGTTAAACATAAGCCGTTTTGAAATGGGACAGCCGATATAGTCAGAATGTTCATTCTACCTAGCCTTTTCCAAACTATGTCGGGGTCAGTTGCCAGAAATCATATAGTCAGAATACAGTAAAATTATTACATTTCATCATCAAAATTAATCTTTTATTACGTTGTACGACTTACCAACTTCCCTTTCGATGTGTTCAATAGGTACTGACTTCTGTGAACTACTATCTAAGAGGGCATCTTCTATATTCTTCAGCTCAGGTTCAGCAAGTAAAGTGACTGCAAAAATTGGGCAATAAAATACTTTTTACATCACAGTTATACAGCCATAATTGAAAGTATAAGTCTTTAACTTTCCAAGATTTTATTTCAAACAGGCATTTACAAGCTCTTATAAAAAGATCATGAATTTAGTTACACTCTATACAGGGTGGAAACGTTAAGTGTCAACAAGCGATGATTTCATCAATATAATAGGTATTGAAAAACTTTTAGCTAATGTCAAAACTAGATAAAAGATTTTTACTACAATTTTTATACATTATGTAAAAAATACGGTTTTCATGGAATTATATCGTCAAAAGACAAGCTATTTAAAAAAATGAACTGTTCTCGAAACTTAGTTACTTACTGAATAAAGTGACATAAATTTTTTTTTCAAAATAAAATCTTTCCCTAATTTTAAGGTTTTCGTACGTCCATATTTTTTTGGGTGAATGTTTTTCTTTAGATTGTTTTTTCGTAGGTACTTAAAAAAAAAGAATTTTATTCATTTGTTTGCCAAGTTCCAATATCAGTTTAAAGTTTTATTATGTTACTTATAATTATGGAATAATCGCCCAAACAAATTGCTTTTCATACAATGGACGCAGTGTAAATCAAATTTTGAACATAATGGCGATTGAATTTCGTTAAGATATTTCTTGCACTTTATTCCGTCGGCAAGCTAGTTTTGATATTAGCTAACAGTTTTTCAAACTAAAAATAACAAAGTAATCGCCTGTTGACACTTAACATTTCCACTCTGTATAGTAATTTAGCTAGAGTCAATTGACACTTCCTTTAATAAATTCCAACTGGCGAGTTGGTTACATAACTGCAAAATATTAGTACTACGACATAAGTTATGTGGCTCGGCAATCTTCGTGTTCCAAATGTACGAATTATACGACCTGATCAAACTATGTTTGTGACTCTCAAGGTAGGCTTGCCAACCGTCCCGCGAGAGCCGGGACGTCCCGTTTCTAGAGCTTTTGAGGATGCGTCCCGCAAAAGATGTGTGCGGGACGCCAATTGTCCCGTTGTATCGTACCTACGGCTAAACCTTCAGGCAGAAGTCGGAATTTAGGGAACGCACGTTTTGTTTAGCTAGAAGAGTGGTGATCGCGACCGCGCGTCTCGCGTCGACCGAACGAAAAAATAATTTCTAATTGTATTTTTCGCCTGCCTATACTTTGACAGTTGGGTCCCGCTTTTTTTTGCCACGTCCCGCATTTTGATTGCCAAAGTCCCGGTAAATTCATACATAAAGGTTGGCAAGCCCACTCTCAGGCTTCGTGTTTTTAGAACAACTCAGAAACAGCCAGATGTTGTATATTTTACGGCTAATAGCCGAAGTGTGGCTACACCTAGTTTTAGCCGGGTACAACTAGGTGCAGCCGGCCACATGCGGTTAAACTTAGATGTATCCTACTTATCCTCGGGTAGAACTAGGTTTACCCTTCATCATAGCGGGTAGAACTAGGTGCAGCCGCACACCGGTGGTTAAGGTGAACCCCGACACAGATAGGTTAGGTTCGAAAGGGATAACGGGGGCTAGAGTGAGCGAGCGAACGAAGCCCCCCTCATCCCCTTCGTGTTAGGTTACTTTAAACCCTGCAGACAGAAATAGGACCCCGCTCTGCGGGGCTCCGTCGACTTAAGCTACACCTAGTTCTAACCAACTGCTACTGGTTGCACCTAGTTGTACCCGGTTAAACCTAGGTGTAACCGCCATTCGGCTTTTACCCGTAACATATATAATATTCTGATTGATTCTAACAATAAATGGATCGAGCTCTTGAAATTGTATTTGGGATTCCACTATACCTTGACAGACAAAAAAATGACTGAAAAACAGCCTTATATTCATAAATAGCTCTCATTTGAGAGCTCTGTCTTAAACTTCGTTTTGATAGGTCTTTAGAAACCGCATGATTAATAAAAAAAAGTTGTCAATCGTGCAAAAATCAGATGAGGTTTACAAATAGACGACCTCTAGGGATTCTGCTCCTAGCCCGCCAGGTTGAGAGAGGTTCGGCTTAACGTTAAAGACTAGAATAATTAAGTTAACTATCAAAATTAAATATTATCACTTCTCTGAAGAACGTCACACGTCATAGTTTAATGAATCACCTGGATCTGTCAGCGGTGGTTCTGGTTTAAGTGCATCGACCGAATCAATGGTGACGGGCGGGGAGGGGGGCACCGGTGACACGGGCGGAGAGGGTTCGCTTGGCATCTCGGCTACAGATTCCTCCTCAAAATCTTCTTCTTTGATCGCCTCCTTCAAAATCTATGGGACAGAAAACATGTTAAAACATTCATAAACTGAGGGATGGGCTTGCGAATGTTAACAATCTGGTATGAAATTAATAAATTTACACAACAGCGCTTTCCATAAACGTCTAGGTTTCTCTTTGCATTACTGATGGATAACCTTTGCAAATCTTACCGAAACCGTCAACTAATGCTCGAAGAGTATGTATCCCGAGACTATCGATAATCAATTGCGTGTGCCGTCGTTTGCCGTCAATCACCCTGCACTTCTTGTTAATCTTTTTTGAGCATTATTAATTAACCTTAATGAGAGGCGGCCTTATAATACCTAAGATAAGATACTAACCCTCAATTGTAGAGACATGATGATCTTAGATTCCGGTCCAGATCTCTGCAGCGTAAGCGGCTGAGTTAACATGCTGAGATCCTTTTGTTTCAACAGAGATGAGATTCCATACGTCAGCTGGCCGAGTTGGCCTCCCGTTTTCGAATCCAAAACCTAAAATTAATTAAAGATAATATCGTATTCTTTTTTTATTACCAATATAATAATAGAAAACCCAATAAGTCTGTCCTCCAATAATCCTGGATACGGAATACAGAGCCCTTATTCTCAGACTTTTATGAAAAACACACAAAAAATGCGACCGCGTTACAATTAGATTTTCGCAGTTCATGATGGCGCTGCTTGCAAATGCCATTACACAATAATATTAATGCCAAATACATACAGTACACTTTAAATGAATATTCTTCCGACTGCACATTTTAATGGTTACGAGGACGTGTTATTTGCGTGTGACGTTTCGCTATGTCATAGTGAATAGGGGCCCAGCAAGCCCAACATGCGCAGCGTGACATATTTTTATTGCATTATCTCGTGCTGAAACGAGATAATCTAAGGCTTAACTTGTCGCAGCATGAAATAATGCGATTACAAAATTTTCTCGCGCTGCGCTTGTTAGCCTGGCAGGTCACTAAACAAATTAGGCGGTAGTAAAATATAGAACTTCTCACCTTGATCTCCAAATTATCGATCTCAGGGTTCTGCACCAGGAAGGAGTATCCTATTTCGTAGACAGGATCATCAGTCCTCATCTGGACGGCGCTGTTCTCAGTCTTCTTGCCCACTGTCACCGTCAGGTACGGGTCGGGTCGAGATGTGGCGCGCGCATTCTGTTACAATAAATACTAAGTTATTTACAGTTATTACAATTTGGTTAATGTCTTTGATCTAGCAAAATATTATCAGTATACTGTATACAGGGTGTAAACGAATTAGTGTAATTCCTTCAAACCGCGTCATCTACTGGTGACACTGATTGACACCGCATAGGTTTTTTTCAGAATCAACAAAAAAAAGTTTTCAAAAAATGAACAATGATATTTTGTACCTGAATAATTTTAGCGTCCCGAGTTAATTGACTGCGTGGAGCGATATCGCGCTAGTCGTGCCCGTCAGCTGTGTCGCCGTGCCTTCGTTCATTTATGCATGGCATCAAAATTTTCTGTCACATAATTTTTTTTTCGGGAAAATATAACTTTTATTTTTAATCAATCTAAATCCCGTGCGGGGTTAATCTATTCCATTAATAGATCATGTGGTTTGAAGAAACTACACGAATTCGTTACACCCTGTATACAAGGTTAGTCAGAAAGGGGGTACTAATCCGAAACGGTGTTAAAGTACACATAATAATGAATAACTTTTGTTCTACAACTTTTCCCAAAAGTCAATAGTTTAAGAGAAACAGTTGTTCAAAAATCTCAAAAAAAAAACTCTAAAATCTATCTATCCCCAGTTATGATCAGCTGTGTTTACATTTTAGGTCATATTGGGGTTCATGAATTAGAAGCACCATTTTCTGAATTTGTAAGTAAAGCAGGGATGAAAAATTTTTGAAAAAACTAAAATAAAAATCAATTTATTTGGAAAAAAAAATATCGAATTTTGAAATTTTAACACTTGCTTTCAAACAGTCATCAGTGATACTATAAGTGGGCTTCGGATTAGTACCCCCTTTCCGACTAACCTTGTATACTGGATATAGTTATAAAGCAGAAATAGTTCTTTATTGCAAATAATCGACTGCACTGCCTCGTTGGTCTAGTGGTCGCAAGCGCGACTGCTGAGCGTGAGGTCTTGGGTTCGATCCCCAGGTCGGGCAAAGTGTTATTGGGTTGTTCTGTGTGGAATTTCTCAGTAGCAGCCCGGAGTCTGGATTTGTGCCCGGTTGATGGCAATAGGCTCGCCCCCTATTACATGGGACTTAAACATAACGGCGAAACGTGGGTGTACTACACACCTCTGCCAACGCTTCGGGGAATAAGGCGTGAAGTTATGTGTTGCAAATAATAACTTACAGGCAACTTCTTGCATGAATCAATGTAAACAGATAGAACAGCTGAGCTGAGATCTCCCGTCTTAATCAGCAAGGTCTCCGTCAATGCCTGAAACGTAATAAAAATAGAAGCTTTAATAAAACTATGTTCTTTGTTTTTAAAACATAGTTTATAAAGCAGAGCGACTACGTACGCGGCTAAGCTCCGACACATCAGAAGTCAAGCGGTGCCATGAAAGACGTAAGTCGACCTTTCCATGTTTTGCTTGTTGAAGAGTTTGCCACTAGAACAATATAATATCGTTAATATAATTATATCACGAACATGAATTATATACACTGAAGTATGAATTGAATAAGATCTTTGCTTACCGTGTCTAAACGACCGAAGCGAACCACTTGTGAAATATCTAACGAACACCTGAAATCAGATTAACTTATAGTCACACATGTCACACAGACTTAAATTTATAGACCACAGATATACACCATGACTGGTAAGTCACTACATCCGAAAACTGAACAATGCTCATCGTTCTGTACAACTTTTACTATCGGACAAAACCTGAATTCGTGTAAAAAAAAGTAAAAACCGACTTCAAAAAAAAAAACTAAACGGAGTAAAATAATTACCATATAATAAAATTATCAGTTTCATAAGTCGGTGCATTCAATTTGTTTTAGCGTGGAATTACACCGATTTCTCAAACTCCGTTTAGTATTTTTTTTGAAATCGGTTTTTACTTTTTTTTACACGAATTCAGGTTTTGTAACCTTCTCCTTTTTAAAGTCGGTTAAAAAATTGCTGTATCATACAAAATAATCAATATTGCTTCACAAAATGTATGAAAAAGCATTTTTTTTTTACATGAATTCAGAGTTTGTCACATTGTAACAGTTTTACAGATCGATGAGCAGAGTAAACGGTTTTCGGTTGTAGAGTGATTAACCAGACATTGTGTATAGTTGATTAGATAACGCAAGAGACCGATTTTGCGTGCCAGTCAATAGGAACAAAAAATTAAATACTAGTTTTCATACAATTTGACAAGCTTGCGGTATCTATTCAACTCCATATCTGTGGTATAGACTAGTTTGAAATTAGCACAAAACAGACAACATTTGAAAATTTTCAGTGTTTTAAGTAGATAGAGAAAGACAGTGCAAAACAACATTTAGTAAACACAAAGCGAAATGTTTAAGCACATTTGGAATACAGAAAAGAATAGTTTGCGGACATACTGTTTTGGTTAGTCCTTAGTAAGGCTTTTTAATGTATTAAATTAAAACGTTAATATGAGTGTGTAGCGTAAAACAATCGTACATAATAGCTGCGTAAAATATTATTTAGCTAATTAATGATTATTTCCAGTTGGGCGCCAAATATTACCGAATGAGTGTTAAAAATGTAGCAATGTATTAATATGACCCATTTAACTGATGTTTCGTTGTGCGGTCTAGTTAACAGTGGTTAATGAGTGCGTTTTTGTGGTGTTACTGCGAAAAGTATGAACATCAGCGTTTAATTTCAGTTCTGTGTGCTTATAAGATAAGTATGCTCCGTGGTCGTGGTCGCTTTCAGTGGCAAGTATGTTAGTTCACTGTGAGAATGTATGTACATCGTCAGATACACTTGTATTGTGTGGCAGCGACCGACCTGCCGAGTTTTTCGTCTCGTCCTGTCCGGTCCCAGTCGAAAAGCTTGATGACCAAATTCGTCGCGCTGGTGCGGAGTACTGACTGTTACAACCCACCATGTTATATACACATACATACATATTAAGCTTTAGTTGTCGGGAGATTAACAATTAGTTTCATGTTTATGTACATTTTTTTTTTGCTAAGTAGAATTAATAGGTTCCAGGGTGTATAGATACAATGTTAAATATTATGTCAAAATAAGCGCAGGTGTCAGTTATTTGTAATTAATTTTATGTGTATTTTCATATTATTTAAAGTAAGTAAATACAGAACTAAAGCTAGTCAACTTGCCACTTTAATTAAAATGTTGTACCTATCATAATGTATGTCCCCATGTACCTGATCGGTATTCCTATTTAAGGCAAAAATAAATCTCACACACAACAGCTGTAGATATAAAAATAGAACACCAAAGTAGTAAAAACAGTTAAAACCAAGATGAATCTTAGCATCACCGGCATGATTATGGCCAGAATGAAAAAAAGTTGATCTGAGCTACGCAACGGTGATAATAAGAGTCAAGATTAAAAAACAAAAAAAAAACACGGCAATGAAATGTCGCTAATGTGTCAATGCACGAGTAGCGGCGGAGACGGACCTGCCAAGATAATCATCGTTCTGTATGCCCATGCCAGGGTCCCAGTCCCAGAGCTCGCACTGCAGCGCTTGACTCTTCCTTGAGCTTATTATCGCCTTAGGACAAAATCACAATATATCTACACATTAGTTTAATGCCGAACGATTGCGCAAAATTTGGAACATTTTTTAAATATTCATGGGCCCAGTTTCTAATCCCTGACAATCTGGCAAGTATATCATTCTAACAACAATAAAGAGGTTGCTTCGTTAAACATTTTAGCGACCTCTATAATGTTGTTTACATCGTGCCTGTATATTAGAAACTTTGGAAGAAAAGAGAATAATTTAATAATTAATTAATAATACAAGACATCTAGGAAGAAAAAAATACATATTGCGCCTACCCCAAGTAACTTGGGACCAGGGCAGGAAGATGATGATGACAAGACATATCTAAGAAACTCACCTTAACCTATACTACCTCTAAATACTAAGTTCTAAATGCACCACGATCTACACATGCAGCTAAATTAGAAAATTTGTAATGAGAGAATGCTGAAATCTTGATGTTCACCATGGAATGGAAAATAGATTATGTCCATTTAATATCATAATGATTAGGTATAAGAACATTTCGACTTCGCCTTTCTTTCATTACTGTCTATCGAGAGTCTCATATCAAAAGAGCATAATTATGGTCACATGACCTACATAATCAAGGTTATGTTGCTTTGAAATGATACCACTGAAATATTAATGTTATTATCTATGCAATAAGTCATCAAGCTCACAGTGGAAATTAGTTAAAATCACATTCATCCACTGTAACTATCAGACTCGCGTCGCGTTTGCCAATGTAAAGAAGCTCAGCGGGACAGTTACAATGCGTGAAGCGAGTGCAACCATCAGCGTAGCGTATTATAACCGATTCCTCGCGCCCTGCCCCCCGCGCCCCTCGCCCCTGCCCGCTACCGTCACCGCGTGCACGTACTTACTTGCCCAGCTTGTCATCGTTGTTGCCTTCGTCCTTGTCGAACACTTCTATTTCCAACGCTTGGCCCAGAGATTGCATTATACGCGCCTGTATGCCACACGCGCATAGTCCGACGCAAACATAAGTGAGGAAAACAAAATCTTGTTCATAACTACTTACTTGTAAACATTTCACGACCAATTTTTGCGTACAGATCACGCTCGCATTATAGTTTAAGCACATTTTACATAGTTAATATTAGGCCCAAACGTTTTAAAAGAGAATGTTATAAGAATTATAAGGCTCTTGTCACATCTCTGGACTTTTCTATTTGCCCTGATACAGAGCAAATCTATCAACAAATGTTACAAAATGTCACCATTATTTAAAAATCTCAAAGTTACACTTTCCTCGTGCAAATAGTTTAAAGAAAATGTAATAACCTGTATATTACCACTCGTTAAAAAAAATAAAAATCCTTTGATTATTGAGAAATAATTAGATGGGAGAATGCTTCCTGTTTTCTACAACATGATAATTAAATTATAGATGGCTGTGTATCTTACAAGAACAGCACATTGCAACAATATCCGCTTATTATAATCATTATAATTCCAGTTAGAAACCAGTAAACAATCTTCATTATTAAATAATATTAAATAAAATGCTTGGGTGGTCATGCCCATTCCTGATAATGCATTTAATTTGAAATAGCAAAATATTGTTATTAATCCCACTTCCTTTACATGTTTTTGTAAATGGAAATCATCATTATTATAGGTACACATTAACGATTTGAGACTCTTTTAAATAGTTATTTTTTATAATGCCCATATCTTGCTACTTCATGCCATAGGCCAGACAGCGATTTACTTGCAATTCTCGTCGTTTAGAGAAATTCAAATAATAATATTTAATGCAAGTGATTTATGAAGATTTGTGATTCGTAATGAATTCTGGATATATCAGAAATGAGCCAAGATAAAATATACCTTACTTACCAAATATACATCCAAAGCCCGATTAATTAAAATAAGCAAGCACGGCTTAAAGTTATATACCAACATTAAGAAAATATAAATGTGTGCTCGCTAAGCGAACTGTTGTAAAATCTGTTAAAAATCTAAATATAAACACTACATACTTCAACAGTATTAAAAATACCCATGTGCATACAAAAGTAGAACTAATGGGAAAACGTAAAGAAAACATACGTTTTGTTAGACTACCAACCTCGCACCAGAAGTCCCAGCGAGGGTTAACGTTATTGTCGATGTGTTTCGTCTTCCATTGCTGCGCGCCCACCGTTATGATCGCATACGGGTCAGACTTACCCTTACCTGGAATTCAAAGAATAATTATTGTCTAATCTATGAGTAACGAAACGCAATAACTTATATCAAATTGAATATTCTCACCAAGCATTGACACATCTTTCTTCATGAGATTCTGCGCTTGGACGAGATGAATACGAAGCACGCCCTGAAAAGGTAATTTTATTGTAAAACCATTTTACTTATAATCTAGTCAATAATTACTTGAATTTGTTACAAAATTGGTCCAAGTTTTCAGACTTAAACAAGTTATAGTTATTTAAATAATTACCTCAGGCTCCGGCATTCTCAGATCCACAGTGGGTATTTCGTCGCTCAATTTGATAGGCAACTTATTTGGTAGCACCATCATCTTTGCCACCTGTTCCACTATACAGCGACGTAGAATATCACTGAAATGATAATTACACATTTAAAATAAATAAATAAAATATTATTCGAAAGGGTTCGTTTTTTTTTTCGTTGTTCTAAATGAGAATCTCACCTAAATCCAGGCATATCTAAAACATCAGCGGCGCCGACTAAGTTAAAGTCAATAGACGGATTGTTCAGGAAGAATATTTGGAGTCCTCCTATTAAAGGCATCTTGGTGATCAGGGGCTTCATTACAATGCGCACCATACCGTGGATCTGTAATAAACAGAATCTTATAATAAAAACTCCCATATTACATAAAAATTATATGAAATTAGCATAATTATCATAGTTCACTGATGCAGGCCTAGCATGCGCTGCCCCTCAATTTTGAATGAGAGATCATTCAAGATTCTACATAATTCGTGGCATTTGTGTTAGTAAGGTAGTGCATGCAAGGCTGGAAAGAGTATTGGCGGCAGGCGAATTGTAAGACAGTAAACTTCGATGGCTTTAAACAAGTAATAATAATTTGATTCCAACCTGAAGATCCTTAATACCGCCACGGATGCGTTGCAGGACGAAGGAAATATCACAGTCACCAGCATAGCTGAAATTAACAAATACATTAAAATCATAGCACCTCACTATACTCTGTTTAACGAAAGACGAGTCCTGATATAGCGATCATTTCGTAAATGGTTGTCGTAAAGAGGCTGCTATCGAAAAAACATAAAGGACATCATCAAAAACCGTAAAATAGCTATATTACCCATGTTTTTTTTTAATATTTGATATTCTTTTTATGGTATCGTTTTGCGGAGAAACGTCAGGGCTTACGTTGAAAAAGGTATAGGTAGTATCACGTGTGAAAAAGAAACATACACAAACTAGACTCAGAACAAACGCTTTAAGGCCAAGGACAGGTTTTCGAATTGTAGGAATCGAATCTGCAACTTTAGCAACCTCATTGACTTTATTAGTCTGGAGAGGAAGTAAACTCAGGTAAGTATCGATCTCCGAATTACTTTAAAATCCCTCTTACACGATAGTCGAACAAGTGCATTGCATTCGAATTTAATCTTCACATTTTAAAAGTATTATAAAGTCCAACAACCACTTACAACAAGTCAACATCCATGATGATTTCATTCCTGGACAGGTTCTTATCATAAACTTTTACGCCGCCAACTCGAGGCGCCTGAAAAGATTAACACACTCATTACTGCAACTATAAAACTTTTATAGCACCATTACATAATAAACAGTGACGACAGTGTCACAGAAGAAAGCAAATGGCTGTAAATGTTGTCTTTTTTTTCGTTTGTACGTGTACTATTATGATCATGATTCAAACATTGAATTAGAACTGCTAAGTAGGTCTTCAAGTGATATTACAAACTTCGTGATTTTATGCAGTTGCAAGAACTCCACATTTTCTATAGAATTTATCGGTACTTCAACTTGCTTTTAGGAATTGATTATGCAGATAAGTATGCTTATAATTTCAGTATTTGAACATGCGATAGACTTCACAATAACTATGTATATAAAATATTAGGTCAACGGAAATCAGTTGGTAACTAAATGTACTTACAATAGTGCCGAGAATCATGCGTTCGAACTTGAAGCCAGTAAGTTTGAAGTTGGCCAAACTCTCGGCCACGGCAGGCTCAATGGACTCCTTTAGCAGATTACGGGCGTAGTAGTTCACATTAGGCCATACTTGGAGGAGAATCTACGGAAAATAAGATGGGTTTAATTTTGTTGGTAGTAGCTGTTCTATACGGTCCTCTTGGCTAGCTACCACCCACACATTAAACTCTATCGCCAAGCAGTTTCCTGAGTTCCGTCGTGTGTATGTGAATTATGAGAGCCACAGGGGTACAGAGGAATCCCACTAAGTGTTTGTTATGTGGTTTTGTTTGCTCCATCTTAGACCCTGTCTGCGTTTACCATCAGGTGCGAATGGGGTCAAACGCGACCAAGTCAAAGAATATTCGTCTTTACACACTCTCTCTGTCGCGAGTGAAGCAATATTTTTCTTATACCTAAGAGCGATTACGCACTGCGTCCGATCCGAATCCGTGAAAATACGTTCCGAAGTAGCCATAGAACTATTTGCATGGTAGTATACGCACTACATCCGGCATCCGTCATCCGATTTCTATCAGTCATCCGTGAGTCTCCAATTCGGAAGAAATATTGACGGACCGAAGTAGCCGTAGTAATGTTTGTATGAACGCTTTCGCACTACCTCGGATTCAAATCTGACGCCAAATGGATATGCTAAAGATGGCCCCTGAATTGTTTGAATTTGGATCAGAGATCGGAATAGTGTGTAAGCAACATCCGAATACGGTCCGAGATTTTTACTCTAGATCGGTATTTTCACGGATTCGGATCGGATGCAGTGCGTAAAGCAATATCCGAATACGGTCCGATTTTTTTATATCCGTGTTTCACGGATTCGGATCGGATGCAGTGCGTAATCGCTCTAAAGATAACGGTTGTAAAAAAAAACACGAGCGATATGGCGAGTGTTTACCTATTGCCGACTATTAAAATGAGAAAATAAAAAGTGTGCGCTTTTTTCAGTGATCAAGGTTATTTTGATATTTAAAACATGGATTTTTATCCTGGTTTGTGTTTGGCCATCCTGTATCTTCGTAAGTGTACCGTAACCGACTGAATCATCACTACATAGTATAAAACAAAGTCGCTTCCCGCTGTCTGTCCCTATGTATGCTTAGATCTTTAAAACTATGCAACGGATTTTGATGCGGTTTTTTTTAATAGATAGAGTTATTCAAGAGGAAGGTTTTAAGCTATAAAACGTACACTTGCGAAGTCGGGGGGGTATATTCTATTATCATAAAGGTGCTTTACACAGCATTTTTTGAGCAATTAATTGTTCGGTGATAATCGTCGAACGTATAGCAAACTAGTTAATGTAAGTTCTTCCAGACTTCCTTCTCTGCGTATTTCACTAAGGACCGCTTTCGTTTATGTTCAAATAATTTTGCATGTAACGATATGCCAGATAATAATGAAAGCGTTAAGTGGACAAAGGTTATCTATGCAAATAGTTCAAATGTACGTAATAATGGGCATTTTAAAAGAGTAAAATATTTATTATTTTATTTATTTCAACTAAAACTCAAAGTTTTGAGTGATAATGAAATGAATGAATGAAGAATGCACATTATATTTGCTAGTTAACACTTTTGTCCACTTAACGCTTCAATTACGTAATTAGTTTACCTATTAAATGTTCCAGAAAAAATCAATAAGTGCGTTGCAAACACTTTAAATGACGTGGGCGGGACACTAGATATGCGAACACTAACTCAGTGTAGGAGGCAGCTAAGTAATTTACTAAATTGCTATAATTTACATACCCTGTTCAGCCATTCGGCGCGCTCCACATCTGGGAAGAATACCTGGAAATGTTGATCAACCTTCAGTTTTATTCTAGAATATTTAAATTAAGTATGTTGTTACGTTTTTAATGGATTAAAACAAATGTAGGAGCAAAGGGTGGCGTATTCTTCTGTGGCCGGAAACCATACAAAAATGCTTATTTCATCTTTATAGTACGACATTTGGTACGTAGCTGAGCGATTGGATTCTACGCTACGGGTCGCAGGTTCGATTCCCGCACGTAAAGCCGCACGCATGAACGGACACGAACATCAAACACGAATTACTATGAAGGTGATCGCCGAACACAATGTTCGGTAGTGGTACGCACGTGCAAACAATGTGTTCGATATTTCGTGTTCGCTCATGCGTACACGGCTTAACAGATATTTGTATGGACTACAGATAGTTGTTCCGTGTTTGGGCTTTTGTGCGTGCGAAATTTGTGTCTTTACAGGAGAAATCCTAGTGCGGGGAAACGTTTTGTAAAAAGAACATTAAAATTAACAATAAAAGTAAAGAGATTAGTAGCAATCATAGAGCAACGCGGCCACCGGTCTGAGTCGTCGACCGAGTTGCACTAAGCAACTCTACTCTCAACTCTACTAGCAGTAGTCGGAATAGGCAGTACTATTTTATGAAACTGTCATGCGAAAACCTCTAAGGACATTCCCTGTTATCAAGCGATCCTCGATTTTACGATAATTTGTATGTCAATATTATTATTGAATTCCAATAACATATTTTTGTCACAAAACAGCCCTGGTTTCGAAGGAAAGAATGGTACAGTTTTTAAGAAAAACATAACAGCTCTTTCTGTTCACAGCAAATAGGATAAGTTATTATAAGGGCCTGCGCAGACGACGGACTTTTTGTCCGACGGACTACCACGGACAAGAATGAAAGTAGTTGGTAGTTGTTGCCATCTCAGAAACTAGAGTTCTAACCACAACTACAGACAAAACTACCTACGTGTGCGTTGAGTCCGTGTTAAATTTCGCGACCGGCAAAGACTACCAACCACATCAATTCCTGTCCGCGGCAGTCCGCCGGACAAAAAGTCCGTCGTCTGCGCAGGGCCTTAATATGTTCTTGATAAAATAATGTAAAGTGCTTTCTAATGTCGAAATAGCCGTGGCATGTCCATAACACTTCAGTTCATTGAGATTAGTCATTCTATCAAGCTCCGATCGATTAAATCGATGTCATTGACCTATTTGGTAGAACGTAGGCTGAAATGGATATTAAGCAGGTAATGGAACAGAAAATATATTCAAATATCGTCTATGATGCAAAGAAATATTACCGCATGCACTAGGTAGTTACTGTTATAAAGTACTGCATAAATATCTTAGTTTATTAAAGACTCGGCTGCAAATAGATCCTCCCATTACTTCCCGTGAGTGACGCACGAAGCGACTGATGGATTACGGAAAAAATAAAGGATGGCAAGAAATAAATTATGCAACAACCACTACCATCAATACTATTTCTGTACTAATCCAATTTTATAATCAGTGGTTATGTGGTTTCCTGGGGGTTAAATTAATTATAGATAGATAATATAAAATTTATACAATTAAATGTGTATATTTCTTACCCACGCCGGCAGATCGTCAAGCTTAGCCAAAACAACATCTTTCTCGGATGAGGACGCCGTGGCCTTGGCCAAGTTGCGTCGATACTCGTTCTCCTTACGCCATTGATCGCGCAGTACCGACAGAATAACGGGTCCAATCAGCCACGCCACGCTCCATTGCATGTACCCTACCAGGTACACCGCGCCAACGATCGACACCTGCAGCAATGGTTGATGAAGCATGGAAATATTCATAACCTGACCACTTAGAGTACGGTACAGTAAAAATACTACTGATAACATTTCATGGACAGGCTCATTAAAGGGTGTGTGTTTAATGAGCATAATATTATCATGATAAAACTAATAATATTACACAGTTTAATACAATTGTATGATAAGATTATTTTGATTGTAAAATAATATGATTGATTATTATTTATATTCCAATGTACATAATATTAGTGGTCTAACAATGGGGATTTTGCATTGTGTGTTTTATTAGATATTTCTAACAACAATAGTAAAAATTATATTCTTGTGCATTCTTTTAGGCATGTATTTAACGCGGCGACAAACTAATCTGATTTTGGGTTTTAAAAATAATTAAAATGGGTAGCAAAAATAATAGGTTGGCAGCTACAGTGAAGGAGCTTAAGTCGACGGAGCCCCGCCGTGCGGGGCTCCTATTTCTGTCTGCAGGGTTTAAAGTAACCTAACACGAAGGGGATGACGGGGGCTTCGTTCGCTCGCTTCGCTCGCTCACTCTAGGCCCCGTCATCCCCTTCGAACCTAACCTATCCATGTCGGGATTCCCCTTAACCACCCTGCTAACATTATTAGTCGCCAAGTCATTATTTATAGCTCCTCGCCTCATTTTATTAGTTGCAAACACTTAGTCGCCTTTTAAGTTATTAGTCACCTGGAAAATAATAAGCCATTCTTTTATGTAGGCCCATTATAGGGTGATAATATTATGATGGAGATAATAATATTATGACAAAGAAAATATTATATAGTTAAGGTAGGTACTTAAAACTATCTCATTAGAGTATAATATTGGTTATTGTTTATCAAACAATGTATTTTTCTAAAAACGAGAGTTTCATATAGGATATATTTAGAAATAATTTACCAGTTTATAAATATTTTACCTGTTTGTCATATTTATGTTTGTATTTAACTATTACATATTAAGATATCATTCATCCTCATTTCATAATTATACAAGTTAACTAGCACAGTAGGTAGGCATAAAAACATTTCCTGCCCTGTGGGAATATAATTTTAAAGCATGACATCACTGTGTGTCTAGCAAACAGTTTGCATGTTATGTAGAAATTATACTAATGTGTAATGTGTTCATACACATTTACTAAGGTGTGAGGTGGGTTACCAATTACTGATAAGCAATGCTTACCTCATGCTCAACACATTCATTTCTATTGTTTGTTTGAATTAGAAAACATTACCCAATTGTCAGTTTTATAAGCCTTAAGGATTTTTTTTATGTTCTAATGGATCCTTTAGCTAAATAATATTTTTATATGTAGCTTAACAAACTGTTTTTGAAATAAAAAATATGATTTGATCATAAGAATGTGTAGAATGATTCATTTATTGACACTATGATGCAGACACAGGCTTCACTCTACTAACTTTAAAACTTCCACCGAATAAAATAAACAAGAGGAAGTAACACTGAAGGTTGAATGCCCGTCTTATGATTCAAAGTGTAACTCCTCAAGGTCATAAGTGACTCATACTAAGACATCCTATTTTGTTTGGACAATGCAGTCACACAGCCAATACATTTATTATAATACAAATGTGCTGATGATGCCATCTACCATAAAATAACACATGTATAGCCATTTAAATTATTCGAAATGTTTATTGCATACCTTCTTAAAAAATCTGTATATCATAGACAGCACATTGCCATTTTCTTCGCTGCTTGGGGGAAGGGCAGGTTTACTTGGAGACACCATTTTCTTTTCATCACTTGCCTGAGAACAGATTTCTTAACATAATAAAACCTGAAAACTTAAGTAATTTTTTTCATCCGTTTATAGCCTCTCTAACTAGAGCACAAGAATTTTGTAAAGTTGGGATTTGATAGACAGGTGCCAGGATTACAACATCAAGTAGGAATTTAAAAATAATCTACTATTCTGTATTAAAATAAATTTAGCAAAAAGCGCATACTTACAAAATCAAGTCATACTTATTTATAGACTTGAAACATTACAATAAGCATTATGATATTTCAGAAAAAAATAAAAATAAAGGAACTAAACACGTACCATGCTGAACACTGGAGTGCAGTGGTTGAAAAACGAACAAAAACTAAACACAATACAAAATAAAACTGATTACCGAATGCTAATTTCCTGGCGAGACTAACGCATTTTACTCCGCATGTTATGTACCTATAAGATTTATTAGATAGGTACTTAAATTCAAATCATTATTTCTTATTCAATACTTTCGATAGAGATTTCTTAAGGTTAGGGAAAAGTTGTGAAATAACAAGTAGTCTGTAAATGCTTTGCAGTAACTTCGCAATCTCTTTTCATATTTTTGACACGCACTGTTCTGCCGACTTGTCATACTTGTCATTATCATTGATGACACTGACAGTGGCAGCCGTCAAAATGAGTGTTACAACCTTGAATAATAACTAAAGAGTATAAGTTCTACTTAGGGCCAAAACACACTTGTCGTATCTTGCGTCGTGTGTCTTGCAAAGAAACGCGCCCGTTCATAATTTAGAAAGTTTATAAACAAAAAAAAAAAATGTTTTATACAAAGCATTATTTTATTATGGTATTTACAGATTAAAAAATTATAAATTAAACTACGGATCCCTAAAAATAGAAGGAGTGCAAAAGTTAATGGCACCATTGTTCTAAGGCATGGGGCCGACCCTACCACAGGGCGAACGGAGTAGCCGCTCCAGGCGCCAAGTCCCAGGAAGCGCCTCAGTCAACTGGTATTTATAAGAAGCAAGCAAGGGAGGCGCCTCAGTCAACTGGTATAATTATATTAGGGGCAAGCAAGGGGGGCGCCATAATTGGATCTGGCTCCATCCTAAAACTTGCCTCGCCTTGCTTATAGTGCTTATTACATTTGGCTGAATTAAGTCGTCTTAATTCAGTCGTTACTGAATTAAGTCAAGTGTAATCGCAATTAGCAACCTAGGATCCTAAATTCAGTAGCAAGGATGGTTTCTGACTGACTAAATCATTTAGAAGCTTATTTAGAAACGCATTTAGGAAGGTGTAAACGCATTTAGTTACTAACTTCCGTCGCTGCGTGAGGATGTATAGTTTTATTTTGACCAAAGAGTATAGTAATATATGGGAATAGACAGCCCTCTCGCGAGATTCTTTGTAGATTTTTGCATGGTATTAACACAGTCTACTTAAATCTAACTCCTTACAGTCGGTCAACGTAGAACATTGTCGCAGAGCAATCGTGCGGGGGGTTGCGGGGTGAAGGAGCGAAGGTTATGTCCTGAGTAGCCATACTGCATACCTACTCGGGACATAAATTCCAGGGCTCGCACTTTTTGATTTCGAATTTGATTGACATCCTTCATAGAAATTATATTAATTGTATGTATGTTGTACCTATTACGATAATTTTATTACAAAGTCTGTTTACTAATCCAAGATGGCGGCATACATACATTTTCAAATGATTGTTCGTGGGAAGTCATTTCCACGGTTTTCGGGGTCACTGATGCCGAAAATAACGTCAAAATCCAAATCCAAGATGGCGGCCATAACAATTTTCATCTAATCATCATGGGTGTTAATTTCATGGTTTTCGGGGTCACTGATGCCAAAATAACGTCAAAATCCAAATCCAAGATGGCAGCCATGAAAATTAGTAAATTAGTGGACATGGGTGTCAAATCCATTGTTTCCTGGGGTGCGGATGCCGAAAATGAAGTCAAAATCGAAATCCAAGATGGTGGCAGTAAAAATGTCAAATTAGTCGTCATGGGTGTCATTTCCATGGTTTTCGGGGGTACTGATGACGAAAATGAGGTCAAAAACTATATTCAAGATGGCGGACATGAAAATTTTCAAATTAACCGTCATGGGTGTCAAATCCATGATTTTCGGGGACGCTGATTACAAAAACAAGATCCATTCTCAAACACCAAGATGATGAGAGATGGTCCCTCCACGTTTTACCTGGCAAATTACATTTAACAGATAATTTTTTTTGACCGCCGTATATGATCGAGGAATACTTAGACTTTATTTCCAGCATCAGCATCCACGAAAACCATAGAAGTAATAACCATGAATAATAAGTAATTTTCTATGGCTCCTTCTTGGATTTGGGAATATTTTATGACTCTTACCTACCCCCGCAAGCGTTAGTCACTGCGACTGTAACCTCGACAAAATTTGTAGTTTTAAATATTGTTAGAAAATTCCAGGATAAGATGGCGAAATTGCTGCTACATATCTTTGCATTATTTTGTCAATCGTCAAAATTACGCATGCGTGGTTTTCTTTTTGCGTGTCACTGTTTCTATAAAACGTTAATTAATTTGGACGTTTGTTTGACAAAGTTTGTGTAATTTGTTTTATGTGACAACCCTATGACAAGTGTTACCAATTTTGACATTTCATAGGACCAGTCAAATGTATGGGCGTTGACCCACTGTATGTAGTAAGTAGGTACACTGTGGTATTAATATGTGATTTTTGTATTTGCGAAAAATGATCGCCTACGTCAAGTACGTCACGCCCCCCCCCCCCCCCTTTGAGTTTCTGTCGATGCGTGAGGACGTATAGTTTTATTTTGTATTCCCGAATAAAAAAGTGTAGTGCGAGTGCGGTGCGCAGCGTGGGTACCTACGAAATGACGAAAGAAATAGAAGTTATGCTCAATATTTTAGAGCTGTTTATAGATATGCCCTATCTTTGGGACAAAAATGACAAAAAAATCCTGAACAAAAATGTACGAAATGAGGGCTTCCAAGTGCTACTGAGTTTATATAAAATATAGACGAATCGGCTACAATAAAGGCCAGGGCTAGGCAAAGGCCAATTTTTTGGTGTCTGGATAATACTGGAGCCATCCTCGCACACGACACGTCCGACTCCGTCGCGCTTTAACCACAGATTAAGTATTAGTAGCTAGGCTTTAACTGGCAACTGCAGCCTTATTGTCTAACTCAACTGGTAATCGACATGGACATCATTTTTGACATTTGAAACCTAGCCTGGACTTCAATTGTCACTTTCGTATTGTGTAAATAGCTGTCACATACAACACCATTACCAGCGAAATTCAAACCCAGTGAATGAATGGAACTTCGTATTATGGCTGATTTTGGTATTGCGTAACACCGAAATGAATTTCAGTAGCAAATTCAAGCCCATGTGAAATGTCAGATGAAGCAGGGAGCTCATTCGAATCTTGTTTGAAGTGTTTTGGTCAAATTTTTATCAAAATAAGAAAATTGTGGTGAACATTGTATTAGAAGTGTTTGAAGAATAAGAAATAAGTTCCTACCTAATATCTCAGAAGTAATTATTAATCATCTGAACACCCTTATTTGAGTAGATAGGTGCATTCATTTCGGCAAAGAAACTAGGTACTTTTCTTGCAGGCGTTCTGAAATAGCCATACTATCTTAGCACTGTTGTGTTGAACATTGTATTAGAAGCGTTTGAAGAATAAGAAATAACTTCCTACCTAATATCTCAGAAGTAATTATTAATCATCTGAACACCCGTATTTGAGTAGATAGGTGCATTCATTTCGGCAAAGAATTCTGATTCTTATTCTGAGATAGCCATACTATCATATTATCGCACTGTTGTGTAACAGCATAACAACTTTTGTAACGCATAAAATCGGTAGTAGCTTTTTAAATAAACTTACTTTGAAACGAATATTTAGCAAAAAAAATCACACACAACACCAACGTACAAAATAAACCGCGAACTTTTGACCACAGACTATACACTATGACAACTCCAACAGTGAGTGACATGAGTGGGTTTCTTAGAATAAGTACTAGAGTGCGCGCAAGATAAGTCTGCGCGCGGCCGAAATCGGAACTAATCATGGTCCACCAAAGTGTGTGCCGTTTTATCAATTTTGATAGTAGAACTACCTGATTGTAGGAATATTTAACGAGAAAATTATGATAAGCGATAAAAAAGTTAAGCTTAAAAAGCGGTAATTTGAACTTTTGCGATCACGGCAACGTTTAGCACGCCCTCAGTCGCGCGCAGAGTTATCTTGCGCGCACTTCTAAAGCATAGAAGCCGCCTCAGTACTTGAAAAACGTACAGGGGCATCTGTCAAATAAGAGCAATTTCGAGATTTTGAGCCAAAGCCTAGCTACCAAATTAAATTGCCCGCCACTAGTACCCCCTGTCAGACGGCAACGACATTTTAAATTTTGTCGTATAATATTTGTGTCAGTGGCGCGGTGATTTGAAAAAATATTTTAGTCTAGAATTTATATTTAATTAATTGTGTTTTGTATATGTGCACATTGTTCTTATAAATAAGAGTGTGCGCTACGTCCTGAATAGTAAAAAAATGTAAATCTCGCAAGGGATGTACAAAAAATCAAAGTGAAAATATCAGTTTCCACAAGTACGTAGTATTTTTATGTTTATTCATAGATTTTCCTTTAAATATATTTCATTATACATTAAATAAGTAAAAGTAAGACATTACCTTTTAGAAGAAGTAAAATAAATAAGTATAAACTATCTAAATCTTATCTATTTATCAATATGAATATTCGCCAAAGAAATTATTAAAGGGGTGCGAAAATTGTATCGATAAATCTATCGACAACGTGATTTTTGTGTTAGGTTTAATTAATTAGGTACCTATTTATACTTTTTTTTTTCATTTAAGTTTCCCTGTGACGAATATTTTCGAAATAAATTGATTGCCGTGGTAGCTCACGAAATTGGTTGGGTTCCAAGAAAGCACCACTGAATTTGCTCCAGCCATTTCACTTTATCTTCTTTTACTCGTTCTGGCAAATGGCGGAGACTGAAGGAGGACTCTATACCAACATTATACCTTCAATCTAAATTTAAAAGCCTAAGTTCTTATTGAATTGCATGTCTACAGGAAATAAAAGAATTCGAGTAATTTCTTTAAAAAAAATTGGGACAGATTAACCCCGCACTGGATTTAGCTTGATTGAAAATAAAAAAATAAAAATCTTTTTTTTCTTGCAACATTACGTTCGACATCTTCTTTCGGCCATTCATACAATAGACTATTTCAGATAATATTTCACTGTCTTGTTTATCTTTCAAATAAATGCTGTTAATACAGTCGTAATCTTCAAGCCTGATAGATTAGGAGAACAGTGAATCTAAACAAAATTAACGTAGGTATTAAATAAACGATGATTAACTTACTTCTCAATCAGTTTGCATTTGGTGCCACTAAATTTTACACCTCTTTACCGTAATTATCTTTAAAATCTTGTATTTTTAGGGATGCCGTTTTTTTATAGATAGAGTGATTCAAGAGGAAGGTTTTAAGCTATTAAACGTACACGTGCGAAGCCGGGGCGGGTCGCTAGTTATATATAAAACAATCATTATTTTGTTTAAAATTTCCAGCGCCTCGAAATAGACAACTTACCTGAGACCACGTGGCGCCGTTCTAGTGACAGAAAAAAACGTGCATGTCCAAGTACATTACAAGGAATACTCAATAATAATGTATTTAACTTTTGTGAAGCTTTTAGTAATTGCAAATTAAATAATAGACATTTATACTTAAACGATGACTTTATTTATTGATAGCGATAATAACAGGACCAGTCGAAATGATGATGCTCGGGAGAGGCCTACGTCCAGCAGTGGGCATCTTTCGGCTGAATAATAATGATATTATGACTTTACTTTTGTCATTATAACTTTCTAAGAAGTAAGTATTTAAATGTACTATGGCAATATCCGGCATGGCTGTTATTTGGATAACACAATCATAGTCACCTTCTTTCGGTCTTACAATACCACTTCAGATATTTCGTAATATACATTATACGATGACTTTATTTTATCGATAGCTATAGTCTAATAGTGTGAATACCCTCATCCCTAGTCTCTGTACAAAAGGTTACAAAATTAATTTTTACGGCCTGTCAAAAGTTTATCTTTCCCGCTCTGACAACAGCGAGTCCGCCATATGAGTAAATAGCATGGCTATATTTTGATTCGTTTATGCTAAGTAGCGCTCCTTCTATGCTTTAGTACTTATTCTAAGGTGGGTTTCATAGTTTGAAGAAACAAAACTTGCGTTTCGTTACTAATTTTTAGTAAACTTACTGACAAAATACGTGATTAAACTGCAAATAATGACAAAAATAATGCATAGGCTGTGTTTTTACAGCATAATAGAATATTTTGAATTAAAACAAAATTATTATTATGTGTTGAAAGAAAAACACACAGCGTCGATATGAAGATGATTTTGTGAACGTACTTATTAATCCCTGCTCTATGGTATTATACCTGTTTGTCACCGGCGAGGTAGAGTGCGGGCAAGATAACTCTGCGCGCGACTGAGGGCGTGCTAAACGTTGCCGAGATCGCAAAAGTTCAAATTACCGCTTTTCAAGCTTAACTTTTTTATCGCTTAACATAATTTTCCCGTTAAATATTCTTACAATCAGGTAGTTCTACTATCAAAATTGATAAAACGGCACACACTTTGGTGGAACATGATTAGTTCCGAGTTCGGCCGCGCGCAGACTTATCTTGCGCGCACTCTAGCCAATATTTTTTCATATTTTTATGAGGTATGTATGGCAACCCTTTTGAACTGTCATAGTCTCTTCACCAGGAAGTTATTCCTGCGACGCTGTGTGTTTTTCTTTCAACACATAATAATAATTTTGTTTTAATTCAAAATATTCTATTATGTGTTTACTTAAAAACACACAGCGTCGATATGAAGATTTGTTTGATATCTGCTGGTGACAAACACAAAACGCTATGTGATAGAATAATAAATGTTTAAAGAAGCACAAGAGAATTACTTGTAAATTAAAGTAATCTCACTGTTGATGTTCAATCAGTCTTGGAGAGAATAAATCTTTACAATTTCTTAACAGAAATGTCTTGTAATAATTATATATCATAAATCAAACATTAAAACAATTTAACTTCTTCAAAATAAAATCAACACATGACATTACATCAATTAATCCTTAATAATATGAGAAAGCTGAAGATTCTCAAAGAGAAATAAGGTTCCTTTGTAGTCATTCCTATTTCTTTACAATTAGGATTTCCTGAAAATATGTTAACTTCCAGTTTCTCCTACACATAAGACATATAGACAGGATACCATGCATAGGACGGATCTCTATCCAGCCGGTTGAAGCTACTGTAGGCCTGAATGATCCTAAGGTAGCTGCTACTCCTATATCACTCAAAACAGGTCTTTACCAATTCCTCACAACAGTTTAAGAGGTAGAGACTAATTCGCCAATTATTGTAATATATAAGTCGTACTGTAATCTGTCTTCTTGGCTTTTCATTTCTCCTGATAGGAAAATTAGATGTTTGATACATTTAACTGGGTAAACCTGTTGTGTTGGGTGTTAACAATAGCCATCCTGATTGGCTATGCCAAACCAAGCTAGTCCTAGAAGCTAATACTAGCCTTAGGATTATATTATTTGCTGAAAGAAATATAGAATTCTTATGTTTTTCAAGTAAGGTGAGACCATGCAGTTGTCTTTTAAATACTAAAAAAAAGAAAAGCTACATTGAAGGCAACTTGAGGATGCCACACTGGTGGCTTCAGGTTCAGCAGTTGAGCTGTGGCTATAGTCTTATTATTATATAGCACTACTTGCTTCAGAAGTGTATGATCTTCTGCTTGTTCTGGTTTCATCTGACAAAATGTAAAAAAATTACGATTTCTGTGATGCCAACTGAATTATACATGTGTAGCTAACATAGTGCTGTAGGCAAGATCTGTACATGTAAATAGGAGAAAAATCTAGCTATCTGTTGTATCTGTGACTCTTTGAGTATTGACTTCATCATCAACACATCAAATCACCAACTTCTAATGGCTGGATAGTAGGTGTCAATTGTCCATGCCTCCATCTGGTATTTAACAGCTGTTTTTCTATCTCTGACCAACAGTGGTTTTATTCTCCCCACCTCCAACTAACCTAGCCTGAGGGGTCAGTTGGTGTACATAAGCTATGAGCTGGAGGTAAGCCTGATGCTGGATCTATTGGACTCTCCGAAAGTCTTTCCATGGTCACTGGCGGCTCTAGGGCTAGGCTTTCGTGACTGCATATCCGCTACGCTAACCAATAGGTTTTTTCCCACAGTGGTGTTATGGTAGTAATATACTGGTCTGTGGCATTGTTTAGTTGCGCTATAACTCGAGGAGTGAAATTGGGGGGAGGAAATATCCCCCCTAGGCGAAATTTCCAATTATGAATGACGGGAATCGCGAATTCAAAATTCATGTTAAGTGATGTCTGCAATCTAGCAAGACGTGTCTGTTGAACACGGTTGTTTCTGCAGACGAGAAGAGATCTGCGTCTGAAGTGCCCCGACGATGTAATAATCGGTTTGTTGCAGTGGGCAAGAGACTCCACTTAAATAGCCGTTGTCTTGAGAGGCAATCGGCTGTGCAGTTGTACCCCTCCGAGAGGTAATGAGCTGATAGAAATATGATTTCCTTGTCAGCTTTAACAACTTGCGATTCATATTGAGAAAACTCAGGGATCGTACCTATTCCACCTTCGATCCACACTGTCCGAATATCAGACTGGACTAAAAGGTTATAACAATCAAACAAAAAATAAACATTACAGACCATGCGATCGATTCCGAATCGACACATACACTGCTAACAGCTCTTTCCAATTAAAAAGGCTATTTACCCTGTTCTCCCCTTCAGATGCCTGACATCTGAGTATCCATCAATTGGGTGTACCAAACCCGCGTCCGCTGCGACGTTTGTCAAGAAGAGAATGTATGGCCGTTGGTGTAAAACCGTCGTGGTCTTGGTGGCCTAAAATTGTCTAATACCTTTGGTGGCAACACTCGACTCATTCTATGGTTGCGGAATAAGCCTCTCGCTTGAAGCATTCCAGGAAAATTTTAAGGTACTGACAGTACAGTCAGCCCCTTGAGGACCAAAACGGCGAAATTCAATTGACTTAGTAAATTTTTATTTACTTTAGCATAAATTCTCTTCAGAGTATCGCCTAATAAACCCTATCTATCCATATTTTTTCTTCGGGCAATGCTATCTGGTTTATTCTGGTATTCCATTTGATATACTAGTTTCAGTATCAATTTTGGGTACTTTAGTTGCCTTCCCAGTCATTCCAAGAGTCTGAAGACTACCACAGTCCGACAGATTAACTTGCACTGGTTGATTTCAAGAGTCTGAAGACTTCCACAGTCTGACAGATCAACTTGCACTGGTCCATTCCAAGAGTATGAAGACTTCCGCAGTCTGACAAATCAATTTGGACTAGTCCTGGTGGACCAAGGATAAATCTTTTAGATAGACTAAAGATTAATGACAAATTGGCATGAATTTTCTTATGAGCAATAAGTATGTACCAATTCGTCACCCAAAAGGGAGAGATGAAATTTGTAGTAACTCACCCCGGTAAAATATATGTGTATGTGTTAACAAGGGGATTTTGCTCTTGGCATGTAAATAATATGCATTGGAAATATCCAATTCCACTATGCAAATTTATGCCTGCCGAACCTCTGATATTAAGGCATGAAAAATTAGTCAGAAATTCTTGGTGTGAATGAACATACATGTTCAGTACATGGAGGTCGAAAACAGGGCGGAGGCCACCGCTGCTCTATGGTACTAAAACATTTTCAACAAGAAGCATAGGCTTGCCAGTTTTTTATTTTCTGATGCCTGTCTGTGTGGGTGTGTACCCGTTGCTCCTTCAAGTATTTTATTATCTGTGTCATTTCCGGTGTGACTTTGGTGGACCTTATTATACTTGTGGAAGGATATAATATTATTATCAGAGGGCTCATTCAAGAATTGAATGTAAGAACCAGGGAAAAATAATAATTAAAAAGCAGTCCGTTCCTCGAACTATACATGCTGTTTTTCTTCCCCTTGATATCTAAATACTGACAGTAATTTCTTATTGGAAGGAAAGGAACTATTATTCTTATTATTATGTCTGGTTTCCTTTAGGAATCTCCTATGGAGTCTTGTTTTATCAGTCTATAGGTTATCCTATCTGAGTTGCATTGATGTAGGTGGGGTAGGCTTGTTCTCCGGTAAAGACTTTATATTGTTTACTTTCTTTCAGTAAGTAGTCATATTGAGTTAGGTACTTGTACCCCCAAGGACTGTATAACTGATGTTAATGTGCCAAGTAACAATGCAATCAAAGAGATGTTCTACAGTTAGAACTCTTCTCATACCTTAGAAGTTACCTATGTATTAGGTACATAACAACCAATCCTATCTAATATCTAGGAACTCTACCCACTTTCCACAAACTACCTAATTGCAAAAGCTGATCAAAATCAAACAATCTTATTATTTATTTATTTTTAAAATAAACTTTACATTAATTTGTCAAGTGAGTTGTTGGCTCAATTTACCATTTTCTTGTTTTTGTCTAATAAACCATTTAGAAGATTCCAATTAAATAGTCCTTTCCCCAATTGAGAAGACAAAACTCTTTGTTTAACTTCAGATCTTTGAAATCTGTCTATTAAGTCCACACTTTTGAACATTTTAATTCCATCCAATCATAAGTATTTAAAATTAAGATTTCAACACTAGACCGCTGGTCCACTGACCGTTAACTAGAGAACTCAGAACTCTGCTACACTGACTTTCTGTGTAAAAAGTGTCTGAACAATGCTTGGAGTTACACTTTTGATTATCTTTGCAGTATTGGTCACCATCTCGTGGTTTCCTTAGTCCAGTTGTCCAGAACTAGGATTGACTAAAAACTCCGCCGTGGAGCATGACGGTACCGTCTTATAAGGAACGGTCAGAGTGGATGTCCACTCAGATATTAAGTGAGATTTAGTTTGCATAATTATAAGGGACAGAATTTGCAAATAATTTGAAATCTGACTTACTTGGTGGTTTGACTTACTATTCGTGAGTCAAATCTGTCCTATAGTGGTTTTTTCTTGTCCTCTAGCTGGGCGGGAACGGCTTACTTACCACCTGAGGTCCTGACTGTAAAGTTTGCCTGTCCGTGAGAATACGATTCGAAGTCACGAATCGTCGCATTTTCACTTATTTTACTAACTTATCCGTAACTTTGCACTTCCGCACTCCAAAATTACGTCGATACGTACGGGGAAACTTAAGAAAATTCACTTTTGCCGAAGCGAAAAAAGTTTTCGACCGGTGAGCGGGAATTTCACAAAACGCTATGACAGTTCAAAAGGGTTGCCATACATACCTCATAAAAATATGAAAAAATATTGGCTACCTCGCCGGTGACAAACAGGTATATTACCATAGAGCAGGGATTAATAAGTACGTTCACAAAATCATCTTCATATCGACGCTGTGTGTTTTTAAGTAAACACATAATAAATATAATTACCGTTTTTGCAACTACTAAAACAACTAAATCTCAAATAGTACCATGGCACTATTAGTAGTCCTACTTGCATTACCGAAACGCAACACGGATCATTCATTCCGAAACCGAAGACCAGTTGAATACCTTAGACAATACCGATAACATTCTGACTGGGTCGACCACTGGTAATCGACTTCAAGTTCACTGGTAATGGATTTCAAGTTAGACAATAAGGCTGCTGATCAGTGATCTCGAACGTCATAGAGCGAGATCGGTAGAGTTGCCAGCTAAAATCGGTATATTTGTACCCAAAATCGGTATTTGACAAAAAAATACAATATTCAATCAAATTCGTTTATTTATTGAAAAAAAAACTTACAGACTAATTTATAATAATCACACTAAAGTATAATTATTTTTTATACCAATATTCTTTGGCCATAGCCGCGGTCATCTTCGAATTAATTTCAAAATCATAACAATTAGCTGTATTAAAGAGTCGTTTTGCATATATTAGACCAGTGATTGATTCAGTAGACAGCCTATTTCGCTGTTTCGTTTTCAAAAGATTAATATGTGAAAATATGCGTTCAACGTTAGCGGATGAATGGGAAAGTGTTAAAATATTAAAGATGAAATTAGACAACAAAGGAAACATTTGAGTTTAATCGCCACGCTTTAGTAGACTTACTTCATCCCAAAATAGTTCTACATCATCAGGAAATGTTTTGATTTGTTCACAATTTCTTCAAATGCGCCACTCTGTATCAATTTCCTGGAAATCATTGCTCTGAACAATATTGGGAAAGAGCCTACTCATAGGAACTATCGAAGCAGTTTTGCCAATTTTAACATTTTTTGGATCAATTATGCCAACTTAAAAGTGTAAAATCGGTAAATAATCGGAAAAACCTCCTATTCTTAAAAATCGTGAGAAATTGTTTACATTTCGGTATTTCGGTAGAAGCGGTCTCATATCGGTAGAAATACCGAAAAATCGGTAGGTTCGAGACCACTGCAACTGATTCAGTAACTAAAGTGTGACCATCTTATAAATGGCGAATCTGCCACAGACTGGGTAAAAAATCTGCCAAAATCTGCCACACTTTGCGACAAAAATGCCAAAAACATGCCTTTAAGGAAACTGAAAAAAATACACAATGAATTCAATGAAATTTCTTTAATCAATAAAAATATTTAAGTTTTCTTATGCGTTATTTTATTATACTTAAACACTACTTACTCTACGTATCCGCATTTGTCTTCAAATTTTCGGTATACATAGATTTTGACGACATCTTTTTGATCATGTTTTTAGTTGGTTATGTAGGAGACACAGTCGCCGTGTCTTTTGTTGTAATTAAAGCTGACACAATACATGTTGATTTAGGAACCTATTCTTTATTTTTGTTTTGTTTAAATTCACCAGACAGTAGATTCTTTCGCACAAAGCGTTGGACATCGGCAAACATAATAACGCTTTCGCGAAATTTGTAATATTTGGATTTGGATATTTTGTAGCCCCATTCGCGTCCAGGATTTTTCCAATCGCTCCCCAAAATTTGTCTACACTCAAAATTGTGCTGGTGGCGCTACTTCCACCTGATTCTAACAAGTCTCTTGGAAACCAAATCAATAAAGAAGTATTCCAGTTTGATTACAGTACATAATCATCTGACGCACTTGTTTAAATAAGCGGGAAATCCCCGTATAATTTGGCCATGAAACAGAAGTTGCCAGTTCGAAAAAATCATTTGTAATCTCATTATACATAATATATAAAACCTGATGTACTGTATACTTTTAAAAAAGATAATTCAAATTATGTAATGTGAATTGTCATGAAATCATTTAAATCTGCCGAAATCTGCCACTTTTCCGTGAATCGTCAGCAGGATCTGCCACAGATAAAATTTTGGAGCGAAAACTGCCAAAATGGCAGAAATCTGCCACAAATGGTAACACTGACTAAATTTAGGACAGTGTGATCAGAAGCTTCTAATTTGCCCTTCTGAATTAAGACGACTTAATTCAGCCAAATGTAATAAGCGTTTAAAACTGCTAAAGCATAAACACTTCTCGTCCTGAGAAGCAGCCCGTGCCTAGCCGTGGAATAGTAATGGGCTGTTTATGCTGAGCTATGTTTATTACTTATTGGTTGTGTCATAATTTATACATAAAGGCGTTATAGAAGAAGATGGCCTTTCTACGAAAACAAATCGCGACAATGTCACGTTTGTGCCGCGCAGCTAGAATGAGGTATCCACAGAAATTGTCTCAGTATATACGTCTGTGGAGTGTTTCCTTATACTTACCATTACTTCACAGAATTTGATCCTTTTATGCGACACTATGGGTGGCGCAATAAAACAGGGTGTTTTTTATCTTCTTCAAAACCAATGGATTCTAGTTCTATTCATTTTAACTTTTTATCCAGGTACATAAAGTAGTTGCCCTAGGATGAGGGTGAAACCGCGGGCAATTTTAATTATAAATTGAAGGCTTCAATATAATTGATAAAATACTTCGATTTTAAAATCAATTATGATTAAAAATTAGATAAGAATTAGAAAACTGTTGTAAAGCCGGGTCCGCTGCGCCGTGTTTTCGTGTTTGCAAACAGGATAACACTGTTTGCTAACCGAAGAGGGGCGTGGCCTAACAGTTTATTAGCAAAATTGGCGCTGCGAACCCGGCTTAAAAAAGTTAAATACATAATTATATTTTGTATTGCCAAATTCTTTATTTTCAAAAGATACAATAATTTTATATGTTTAAAAACATTCCACGGTAAGGATATATAGAAATCATTTCATAATAATAATTCATGGTAAGGATAGTATAGAAATCATTTCATCAAATTGACACAAATATATTTTTGATATAAATGGAGCTTACACTCATTTTTCTAGCGTCATAAACTAAGTACTTAAATATGAAATAACATTTAATATAATGACCTTGGAATGATATTGTTCATATAGCATTAAAATAGGACTGATATACAGAGCATTAAATTTCACAATTTTTCATTGTCATACATGTATATTGTAATTGTCTTATATTAAAAAAACAGTATCTACAGTAATTCTTTACAAACTGCTAAGTCGTTTCATAGTAGGACCTTCATTATAGTTTTGTCCACATAAATGGCGTGTTTTGGTGTCAGTATGATGGTGGAATGTGACATAGGCACATGTACCATGTAAAAAATCTGCTATTTGGAATAATCTCAAATCCATCACTGAAGTTAAAAGCAGATAATCATAAAATACAGAGGTATGTAAAAATCTCAAACGTCTTATCATAGTATAATTCAAATATGAACTATATTTACATGCATATCAATTTGAAAACCATTTGTTTTAAAATTCCATAAAAATCTTATTCAATAATTTCAATAATAGCTTATAGACTAGCTGATAAAGAGATACTCAAATAATTAAATATTAAAGGCACATTCGTTTCCTTACATTACGACATTGTTTTGGTGACAAAGTCCCCAACTTTACCTCATTATTACTATTCAGTCCAAAAAATAGAAAGTGTAACAAAAAGTTACGATATTCAATTGCGAAGAAGTCATTTTCAGAAATATCTGAACTTATTTATAAATAACAGCTATATCAGAACATAACTATAAAATATAATAGCAGATATATCTGAAATATATTTCTAGAAAAAAGTAATTTTCGCAATTTAGATTGGCATTAATAATTTAAAAAATGCACGATAAAATCTAAACTTAAACAATATTACAACTTAGACGATTGTACTCCCTATTCAGAAAGGTAACAAAGATTTCCCTCTTGCTAAGATTAAGATGGCGTCATATTATTACATAGTAATGACCACAGAAAATTGAAAAATTAGGACACATAAACACATGCATTCTGTGTAAAAAAATAAAATATATTTTAAAAATGCAGCTGCATCGTGACTCTTTAACTAATCTGCCAGACAACATGTGTTTATGGTATACTTGTGATGTTACTATCCCTTACAAAATAATTGATGATCAAATTAGTACACAAGCGAGAATAGGAACGATATGTACCCGGGCCCATTCTTCAATGGTGATAGCGGATGTACCACTGGATCTGTACCGATAGGTCTCATAAAGTTTAACATTAGTTGCTAATACGACTTCGGTCAAAAGTTAGTATTTTCGGAGCTATGTCCTCACAACAGTTAATCGCTTTTGTTTTACTTATCAATCAATAATTAAGCAAATTAATGAAATTAGTAAAGCAATTAATGAAGCAGCGTAGGCAAGTAATGTTTGGTATCACCAAAGTCCTTGGCAACTACCAACCCGCGTTACATCTATGGTTTGGTACCTACCAAACCATAGATGTGACGCGGGTGCAAGTTCTTTTTATGACGTAGGTATATTTCTGAACCATTTATTTATTATTCCGAATGTACCTTGGTCGTGATAGTAACTTATGTTCTGCTTAAAAAACCTATTCATTAAGTAGCGTGTCAATTATTTCTATTGAGTATTATTTCTAGTGGGCCCAAAACTCCCAGTCGCCTTTACTATGAATCATTTAAATACCTTTGCTCACGAAGCAGTGAGCAAATGGAGTGACAATATGCGCGCGAATGCCGCGGAGGACATCTGTACAAACACCGCATTATATAACGCCGACAGCCGCCAATAAAAAAAAGCAGTATGACACGACGTTGGCAATAGTCCAATAACAAATGTTTTTATACTCGCGTAACATACAAAATGTATAAACAAGAATTGAAAAAAGGGCGTATAAGCACTCCAGTTTATTACAATTCCGCAGCTTCGATTTATGTAATATGATAAAATATACACTGGTTTTGTAAAATTAGACTACCACTGGGATACTGACCTAATAAAATCAGATTGAACTAAAAAAATTATGACAAGAATTACAACTATTTTAGTTTCTCCTAAAACATTATACGCAAACAGCAGAGGTGTAAGTACTGTTATTTGGTACAGAAAATTAAGTACTATCTTACTTAAGCGGTGAGATGTTTGATGCGGTCGAGCAGCGCATCGCAAGTCTTCTTGGCGTCTCCTAGCAACATGGCAGTGTTGTTGTTATAGAAGATAGGGTTATCTACGGCGGCATAACCGACGCCCATCGATCGCTTCATTACTACCACCTGGATAAACAAACATTATAATAAAAGTAAAGCTAAATAATGCTAAATATTTGGTTGTTATAGGAGGAAGAAAACTCATATCCAGCTGTAGGTTAAAAATGATATGATAGGTAGTCAAAATGATTATCGATAATCATTTTGACTTTACTATACGATAATTGTTATCGATACTCCACTAGACACAAAATAGATTTTACAGAAGGGATGTTATCATATATGGCGATGAATGTTATACTAATGGTGCGTCTAAACGGGCCATGTTTTACTGCAATTTGTGGCTGCAATATTGGCAACTAATGTCCGGCCATCACAAAAATATTTTATTGCAATTAATGGCTGAGCAATCTATGGCTGTGCGATGTATTGCAATATTATCTGCAATAGTATGGCCCGTGATGCAGACTCCTAAACGGGCTACACAAACTGGCAACAATGGCTGACGAAATCAAACTTATCGCAGCGGCTTATATTATTTTAAAAGAAAAATTAAAAAAGAAAAAGAAGAGATTGTGGATTCGACCTTACTTAAATAGGCGTGAAACTTTAGATAATTTATGTCAAGAAATAAGCCTTGATAAAAAAATATTTAAGAACTTTATGTCATGACAACTAACATCACAACAAATCACAGAATATAGCAATTAATCATGGCGTCACTCTCAGCAAACTTCATGTCGCGTAGAAAGGGATAAACTATGCCTTAACAATAGAGAGCGACTGAAACAACAATAGAACTAGCTGGGCAATATTGCAGTAATATCGATAGCTCAGCGATCGTCCGGCAACCTATGAAAACAATGTCGGCCATCTGTGGCCATACCAAACATGTTTGGCTATATGTCCGGGACATTACTACAATATTGCATAGTCTGGCTGGTATTGCTTGCAATGTTGCCGGCCACTGTGTTGCAGCCACATATTGCAGAAAAAAGTTGCCCGTTTAGAAGCCCCAAAATAGTAATAGTACTCATTACATTTTTTTAAATTCGTGTGCTTTTTTCATCTTTAAGCCAAGATAGATTAGAATAAATGATAATAATGTATATTTACCTGATTAGCTTTCCAAACTTTAAGTACAGGCATGCCGGCGATGGGTGATTCAGGGTCACTTTCAGCTGCGCTGTTCACAGTGTCATTAGCACCTGAATACAAAAAAAAGTTTGCAGTTACAGGATAGGTTGCCCCGGGCACAAACTACCAATGTAGCATCGAACTCATCGATCAAATACTCTGATATCAAAACTGACTGCAGGTTGAGCTACTTGGTTGAAGAACTTTGTGTTGATGCCATCGCCTGATATTAATCAGGAGGGCTTGGTAATATAGGGATTTTGCTAACATTACAATAGAATAATAAGATAAATGTTGACTTACCAATAACCAATACGAGATCGGTTTCAGGGAAATCTTCATTGATTTCCTCCATTTCGAATACGTCATCATAAGGAACGCCAGCCTCAGCAAGCAGCACATTCAACTGTCCCGGCATACGACCTATTAAAAATCCGTAAGTTATAGTTATGATCTCTTATATCGACAATGACATAAAAAGAAAGATAAGGATTATTAACATACCTGCAACTGGGTGAATGGCGAACCGCACTTTTTTCCCAAATCCTTTAAGAATATCTACCAGCTCCGCAATAGGGTATTGGGCTTTAGCTACGCAGAGACCGTATCCTGAAAATTAGTACATGTACAATAACCGTTAATTAAAATGGGGCTAAAAGAGGTTTCCGACACGGAGAAGGGAATAAATGGAGCACTAATGTGCGGCAGCATGTGTATCTCCACCGCCTGTAGAAACAGTGATACACTGCTTATGGTACGTCGGATTTGTAAATATCCGCTACCGTTGATCAGAACACAGCACTCAGCAGTATTATGACTACGATCGATCAATGACAAACGATCTGTTGTTTTCGCATTCCTCACAAATCAGGTAAGATAAATTCTATTCTAGAGCAGTATACTCGCATTAAAATACCATTTATCCCTTCTTGGTTATTCAGGTTGGTTGTTTCCTTACCAGGGGTGATGATAATGTTGGACGCGCGGTGAATGAGATCGGCGACGGAGTCAACATTTAGTTCAGTGTGTGTAGCGCCGGCAGGACGCGCTGAGCCGCTGCTTGTTATTCCGTATCCTCCCAGAATAACATTAGGTAGGGACCTATTCATTGCCTACAAAAATAAAATAGTTATAATCAATTATTAGGATTCCGAATCGTTTTTAAAGGAACCATGTATGCATTGAGTAACAAATGTACGCCAATATTTTGCTTTGCAATTGATAATAATAAGTAACTTTCACTTGAGAGCGGCCTCCTAAGAGTCCTTTTCATATCACTTGGGATGCGGATTTGATAAATTAAAAGAAAAAAGATGTAGTCAAATGAATGAAAATTAAGGTGTTTCCATTTTGACAGTTCGTCTTAGGATGTTTGTTGGAGGATTTACGGGCCTTCCGGCCAAATATTCAAACGTGTGGGAAAATCAAAACAATGTGGGAAGACCCTTATCGGCAACGTAAAATTGAGTAGCAATTTTACGTTGCCGATAAGGGTCTTCCCACATTTATCGACGCGGAATCGGCTAACACCGGTCAAAAAAGTCTTTATGTCTACGTAATAAGGGTGTTACTAATACCATTCGCATCGGCTCGGCTCGGACGACGCGTCGCGACGCCGGCCGACGGCGAAACGAGCCGTTTGTATAGATAAGTCCAGTATTGTGGTGATACGCACTCGGCTTAAGGCGATTCCGCGTCGATAAATGTGGGAAGACCCTAAGTCTCTTGCTTAAGTTCGCTTTATAGTGACAGTGACAGCACGAAATTAACGGCAAATTAAAATTGAGTAGCGTTTGAGTATTTGGCCACTAAACAGTCAACTCACCTTGCACATAATGTAGGAAAGGATAGCACCAGAGCTGCCGATAAGAGCGCCCACGATGGTCATCAGGGAATTGTTGAGCATGAACCCTTCAGCACACAGCGCCCAACCAGAGTAGCTGTTGAGGACAGTGATCACCACTGGCATGTCCGCACCTGTAGATAAGGGGATCAAATTCTATCACAGTCTATCTGTGTATGTCAAACCATTCACGTCCCGAGCTACCAGACTGCAGCTCGGGAAATGACATTCGGGCAGGCGTTCTAATAAGGACCTGCTGTAACTACAGAAGACGTCATAGTACCAGTGTACTACGACAAAGCAAACAGGCAAATGCAAAACGAGAAAACACGGGATTTTAAAGTATTTTAATCTAGTAACACTGACACAGAAATACGTTTAACTTTATTAAAAAGTCAAGTCTCACGCGCGTAATCTAATTGTTCTGGCGGATCTTAAGTTAACATTTCTCGATTGCCTTAAAGTGACTCATTTAAAGTGATCACATGTTTATTAATTTATTGTTTAGATTGGCTTCAGATTGGACTCAACTTTTGATATCTTGTGCAAGTCTAGCGGACCACCTGAATCATTTATTTTACCTCCAATAGCTGCGGTGAGCGTAAGTCCCTGTATGCCACTAAGCACGGCTGCAGCAGACAGCAGAGGCAGGCCGGGCACGTCGGGGAAGGCCAATAAAGCGCCTCCACAGCCCAGAGAACCCGCTAAAAGACTCGCGTTGATGGCGTGACGACCCGGCAGTAGCAGCGGGGCGGATGATAGCGAGCCCTGCAGCTTGCCGTACGCCACTAAAGAACCGCTGCAATGACCACGACACACATTATAGGTAATATTACATAGATACTAGAGATTAATACTACTTTCGATTCCTGTGGCTGTAGACAAATGGCAATCGATGATCGCTAGAGAATAGATACGCCAATTAAATGTACGGAAATGACATAACAGATCGCTTGACCGGTCAAAAGCTTATGTTAATCCAGTACATCTCGTTGTTCCTTCTATTCTCTAGCGATCATCGATTGCCATTTGTGTACAGCCACGGGTTTTCGCGTTCCCGGCCTATTTGAGTTCCCGGGAATCGGGAATTTTTTCTCTTAATTCCCGGGTACCCGGGAATTTTCATGTTTTTTGTATAGATTTAGTTTTTTCGTATATTTCAACATTAAACTTGTGTAAGTACTTTAAACATGATAAATTGTTTAACATACCAATCGACTTTTCTCATTAAAATAAAATTTCTTACACTTATTTAAAAAATTGAACTAGGAACAGTAACAGTCATCTATTGTGCGACGTCGCGAGCTTCTTTAATGAAAAAAAAAGTCTTCTCTTCATATACAGGCTGTAAGGGTAAACACGTTATCCTTGAAACCAGTGGTTTGGTTTCATTTATAGAACGTAAAATCAATGAAAAATAACAAACTTTTTTTTTAATAAAATTTTCATTTTTCCTCAAAAGCATTTCACCGTATGCGCGAGGGCAACGAGCTACAGGAGGGGGCGCGGGGAACTCGCCGCGTGGCCCGACGCACGGCCCCGCACAGTTTGCTACCCCAGTCAGTCAGCTGTCTCGTTAGCGAGTGTGTGTACCCCGCGTTGTAGCGCCGCCGCGCCGCTCATTTCTCGCGCGTATATTTTTTTAGTTTATTTTTACTCGGTCCTATATTTTTATGTTTAAGTCAACTACCCATGGTTTGAGTGATAACGGTGTTTACCCTTACATGCTGTACTAGCTTTCGCCCACAGCTTCGCTTGCGTGAAATTTTGAACCCGTTAAGTGACGATTTTCCATACAAACTTTCATCCCCTATTTAACTCTCTTAGGAGTTGAATTTCGAAAAATCCCTTCTTAGTGGATGCCTACGTTACAAAAGGAACCTACTGTCAAAATTTCAACTTTCTAACCCCAGCGGGTTAGGCTGTGCGTTGATAGATCAGTCAGTCAGCTTCTCCTTTTATATGTATAGATAAGTATATGAAGAGAAGACTTTATGGCAAAATATTACGGAATAACAATAGGGTGAATGACTATAAATGGTTTTACCAAATTCGTGTAATACCTTAAAACCACATGATCACTGGTGTAGAATGACCGAGCACGGGATTTAGCTTGATTAAAAATAAAAATAAAGTTTTTTTTTCTTGCGGTAGCGATATGTGATCGAAACATAACCAGCTTATAAGGTACAAATAAAAAAGTAAAAATTGCTAAATAAAAATTTTATTCGTTGGAACATTTCGACGCCACTCATCAATGAATGAAAACACGGTGACACAGCTGGCTAGCACGACTAGCACGAAATCGTTCTTTGCAGTCGGTTAACTCTCCGCGCAAAAAGGGCTCGAAAACAGAACTTTTTTTCCATTTAGGGTTAATCTGTGACCAGTAGATCACGCTGTTTGAAAGAATTACAAGAATTCGTTTACACCCTGTATATTTTCATTATAAATCTCGAAATTACACAAAAGATAAGCAATGTGAATAGTTTCTTCTAGAAATGAAACGTTTACAAAAAAAAAACAAGCGTTTAGACTTTGTTTACTAGACAGAGACACAGTACTGTGTGCTGACATCACGATACATTTACCTCATTCTAAGTTCACACCACGCACTACAATGTCCGTTTTACGCGAGAGAGACAGAAAATGCTCTAAAATCTTCGGAAGCGTGCAGACCCTTCATTTTTCATCATCATTTCTTCACTTCAAATAATTCCCGGGTACCCGGGATTCCCGCCAAATAATTCGCGGGTTCTAAAATCACCAAATTCCCGGGAATTCCCGGTTCCGGCTAACCGGGGCGAAAACCCTAAGCCACATACGTAATACCCACGTTTATAGGATTTTTCAACATGCCCGCCCAGTTGGCCAGTTGGCAAGACAGCCAAATCTGAAAGTATTTTAATAGCGAAAAATGCTCAAAAGATCCTTGTGAACGATTTTGGAAAAAATTAAACTGTATACTTAGATAAAAAAAAAACAATTTTCCTAGCCGGGATCGTATACCTACGTTGATCTTGAAAAGAAGACACGCTTTTTGAATGTGCAATCCCATAGTGTCTTTATAAGTGTGTTTATAAGGATCAAATTCTGGGAAGTTAAATTTTTAAGAAAATACTATTTTTTTTTTTTACATATTACACTTTAGCCAATTGGTCGAAATGATGCCCATTATTTTCAATACATAGGCGGACTCGACGTCTCAAGAATTCGGATTGAATCTCACGGATTTCAATGATTAAATTCACCCTGAATAACGGCTAGAACCGATTTGAAAAAAAAGTAAACAATGTCCGAGTCTTTTTACCTGAAAGTGCTATAAAAAATTAAGGTATTGTTTAAATCATGATTCAGCAACCTTTTGTTGTAAGAGGGCCAAACATTTGACGTAGGGATTTGTGTCATTACAGTAATAGTTTTCGTTCCCTTTTGTGCATGATATCGTCTGTCACATGTGATACGGCGAGAATCTTACGGGCCGCATCAAGACGCCTTAAATACAATTAGTGCTAAATACAATTAAAACATAATTCTGTCTCTATCAACTGCAAACAACGGGCTAATTGTATTTAGCGGGCCTAAGTTTATATTTTTTTTATTAAATCACTTTATTTTGTATGTTATCTGTGGCACAACTTAATTACTTTTAAAGAACGATTCATTATGATTACTTAAGATAAAAAGAAAAAAAATGCAATTTAGGGCGCGCTTATCTAAATAAATAATGCAGTATTACGTGATCGCATAATTATGTAATTGTTTTTATTTAATGAATTACTTACGTGAATGTGATTCCACCGATGTATGTGCCGAGGAAGAGTGCTGTCTTCAGAGTTGCCGCTGTAGGGTCCATCGCCATCGCGGGAAAATCATGCATGTATGTGGCTAGGCAAGTCAATACTGCCGCCATGCCAACAAGACTAGAAAAAGAGAAGATAACATATTTTATAGAAAAATCTTACTTCATTCTACCAAGAACCATTAATTATTAAATATGGGCCATGTTACCTGTGGAATCCAGCCACAAGTTGAGGCAAATCAGTGATTTCAATTTTCTTAGCAATAGTGCTGCCAATAAGGCCGCCAATGCCAGCGACGCCCAACATTTGAGCCAACACAGGGTGGCTAGGTGTGAGCATTCCTAAAGTTGCAGCGATACCTCCTGCTACACCAATCTAAAAAACAAAACATATACTAGCTAAATATTTGTAAGACAGATATATAATGTAGGTGTTTGGGTGTATTTGCAACCTCATATTACTAAAGTTTCATCAAGATATCAAAGTGTCGAGCCGAGCCCAAGTTGCCTCGTTAGAAGATTTTGTGCTTTGTTTGGCTAACATTAGCTCAGACTTAAAAGCGGATGCTATTGAATGCGAAATCACAGCTGAACTTAACAAAATTGTTGCATCTTCGTCAAGAAATTGAATTAAAATACGCTACAATTAAAACTAGTTTTATGAACTGGATTAAAGATTGATGCAAAAGTTTTGTTATCAAATTCATCGATGTCTCAATGCCTTTACAATGATCAGTAGATTAAGACTAATGTCATCAAGATTACAATGAGCGGGTCTTGGGCCGAGTCTGTAGCTGCGAACACAAACAATAACAATGTTATGGATGCCTTTTCTAATCACTGGTTGCAAAAAAAGAACATTTTATTCTATTTTTTTCTAGAAGACGGTAAGGTTCCCCTCTATTTGAATTTAAATGTAGAATTCTCACCATTCCAAGATAATTTCCTTTGCGGGCGGTTGTCTGGGAGCTGAGTCCAGCAAGGGCTCCAACACAGCACAATGACGATGCGAGATATGCCATCTGGTGTACTTCAGGGTAACCCTATGGAAAATAAATCGTTATATTTTATGGTTGAAAGTGATAGTGGAATGGTGGCCGAGGATAAATCTGTGGACAGACCAGCAGCCCGCTGGTCAGATGACATGAGGCTAGTTGGAAAAGTGTGGATACGGAGAGAACAGGGGGCTAATAACGCCCCGTTTAGTGAAACATATTTCGTTTCATATTAGTAATCATAAATGCAAGTAGACTAGAAGCAGATCCAGTCGCAATTGTAAACTATGCAACTGCCAAATGCATTGAAGGCAATTAGGATGTAGACAGGGCAACTGCGTGATAACTACCGATTGGATGTGCAGCCCACTTGCAGTTATGATTTCGAATATGAAACCAAATATGTTTCAACAAATTCGGTGTTATTAGCCACCCAGGACTGTTTAATGGCACGTAACAGAAAAGAGGCTTATACGAAGTACGAGCTGAAATGATGACTATATTTTTTACATTACTTCCTTTTGTCATAAGAAAGAGCTGATACAATAAGAACATTAGTACACACCAATATAGTTAACTACACTTCTCATCAAAAAAATCGAAACACTTCCGAAATTATCTTTGTGGCGACAATTAAACAAAAAACAAGCATTAATTCATTATAGAAAAAACATAATTTAGTAGCTGGAAGTTTGGCCTTTACAATGGTGTACGAAACTTCCAAAAATGTTTTTTTTTTTTTTTCAATTTTTATCCTTTAAATGAATGGAACATTGTTTTGAAATAAACGTGTGTTTAGAGTGGAGTACATTTGTCGTGCAAAAAACGCAAAGTAACGCATTACTTTAAAATTATCTGTTTGTAATTTGTTGATTAGGCTCTGTGACGTCTGATAAAAAGTTTTTTTCTAACACACATGCATACTTCACCCGCAACAGCCGCCCAAGAAGTGGCATTGCTGGATTCTGGGACTAGTCAGCGTGTTGTGGCTGCAATCTTGCATCTAAGCCTCTTGTCTGTTCATAAAGTGTACCAACGCTATCGGGAGACTGGTTTATTTACGCGCCATCCAGGATCTGGTAGGAATCGGGTCACTTTTGAGTGAGACGGCCGGTTTATTGCAACCGTTTGTTTGCAAAATCGACGCCTTCGCGCTTTTCAACTGCAGCAGCAGTTCCGAGTAGTTCGAAGGGTGACTGTAAGTGGCTCTACGATTTGAAGAAGATTGAAGGAACGTAGACTGGTACCACACAAGCCAGCTAATGGGCCGAAATTAACCACAGACCACCGAAGAGCGCGCCTAAAGGCCTCTACACACCAAAGCCGCCGGCCCGGCGGCTTCACCCGGCAGGTTATTGCCAGCGGGTTATTGCGTCCAACTAAGCGAGCGAACATGACGCAAAACAATTAGTGAGGTCCGCCAGGCTTGTTTTGCATCATGTTCGCTCTCTTAGTTGACCGCAATAACCCGCTGGCAATAACCTGCCGGGTGAAGCCGCCGGGCCGGCGGCTTTGGTGTGTAGAGGCCTTTAACTTTGCACTTGTGCACTTAAATTGTTCAAACCTACAAATGAGCAAGGTTCTCTTTTCTGACGAGAGTAAAATTATGGAACATCAAAATAAGGAATTCTAAACCTTATGCTACCTACTATTAAATGGCATTTCGTATTTATTAAAAAAAAAAACATGTTTTTCTAATAATCCATTCAAAACAAAAACTTGCGAGGTGTTTCGATTTTTTTTGGTGAGCTCTTCGATGGTCTGTTGTTAATTTTGACCCATTAGCTGGCTTGTGTGGTACCAGTCTACGTTCCTTCAATCTTCTTCAAATCGTAGAGCCACTTACAGTCACCCTTCGAACAACAAGGAACTGCTGCTGCAGTTGAAAAGCGCGAAGGCGTCGATTTTGCAAACAAACGGTTGTAATAAATCGGCCGTCTCACTCAAAAGTGACCCGATTCCTACCAGATCCTGGATGGCGCGTAAATAAACCAGTCTCCCGATAGCGTTGGTACACTCTTTGAACAGACAAGTGGCTTAGATGCAATCTTGCAGCCACAACACGCTGACTAGTCCCAGAATCCAGCAATGCCACTACTTGGGTGGCTGCTGCGGGTGAAGTATGCATGTGTGTTAGAAAAAAAACTTTTTATCAGACGTCACAGAGCCTAATCAACAAATTACAAACAGAAAATTTTAAAGTAATGCGTTATTTTGCGTTTTTTGCACGACAAATGTACTCCGACTCTAAACACACGTTTATCTCAAAACAATGTTCCATTCATTTAAAGGATAAAAATTGAAAAAAAAAAAACAAATTTTTGGAAGTTTCGCAGACCACTGTAAAGGCCAAACTTCCAACTACTAAATTATGTTTTTTCTATAATGAATTAATGCTTGTTTTTTGTTTAATTGTCGCCACAAAGATAATTTCGGAAGTGTTTCGATTTTTTTGATGAGAAGTGTATTACGATAATATTGACGCTTTTGGAACTGAACAGCGCATGACGTCATCGGTCATACCATACCATAGGTAAACCGCTATACCAATTAATAATAAGCTACTAAACTCCAAAAGGTCCAACGCTCAAACTAATTCTATAGTAAGTACCTGCATAGCCGTAGTCAGGTAGCCGCCAAGGAGGGCCGCTGCGGGAATAGCGTACAGGTACCCATATTCTGGCGGGTCAGTAGGCCTATAAAAACATAAACAAATATAATCACACGAAGATCTATTATACTATTTCTCTTATTACTGAAAATTCATTGTGTAATTGTGTTAATCTTTGTACAGCTTAACAATATATACAAAGTGTGTCGTCTGTTGTTTTATATACCTTTTGAACATGTCAAGCATGCGCTGCGTGACGAGGAAACCGCCGAACACGTTCACGAATGATATGAGTGCCGCTGTGCTGGCCAACCACTGTGAATAGATAAACGTATTAATTTCTAAAGTGATTTTGTTTCTACACGATGTTGTGCACATTTATAATAGGAATTCAAATTGTACACATTAGCACGACACACTAAATAATTGGAGGTTTAGAAAATTCAAGGTCAGTATGGGGTATCCCGTACTATATCCATCAGCAGGCCGTTAGTCCAGTAACGTAGCGGATAACCGGTTACGGAACTGCCCCCTGATTCAAAACGATTCGATACCTAAGTCAATTGTCGAATGATTCGGTTTGTTATCTCTTTTTCTCTCGTTGTCAGATTCGTAGACGGAACGAGATAACAAACCGAATCGATCGTCAACTGCTTATCGAATAGGGGCCTGGGGAGGTAATTAAGGTCCCCAAAAAAGTCTAATAATAGACCATCCCTTATCTTCTCGTAAATGTTACAAAATTCAAATAAAGGGATTCTTTTAAGAGGGTGGACATATGAACATCCTTTTATCGCAAACAGTGGTCCTTTTGTCAAGCGGATGTTTCCCTACTGCTGTTTCTTTTAGCGAGCGACTAATAGGCCCATTACTATGTTTTATCGTACCTGTACAGGAGTCTCGGGCACGTATCCGCCTCCCATTAGCAGTAGTCCACCGACGGCCGTGATACCGGAAACGGCATTAGTTACAGACATCAGCGGAGAATGCAGAGCGGGCACCACGCCCCATACCGTGTGGTAGCCTACCACGCCTGTCAGAGATATAAACAGTTAAATATGGAGCAATAGGCAGGTTGATTGATCCTTGCGTTGAAACTTTCTCTCTTCCACCTGACATGTATTATCGAACGAAGTTTTCCAAAGAAAACCCAAAATATAACATACATAATCTCAGCCTTATGTATCCAACGCTGGGCATGGGCTTTTTTTCAAAATGAGAAGGCTGTTGTCTACCACGCTGGCCTGGTGCGGGGTGATGGACTACACACCATCGAGACCTGGGGCTTAATTCTCCTAAAATAAATCTTGATAAATCACAACCGAACCAAGGCCGAACCGTTCATTCAGTAAGTTCTCAATTTCAAAATCTATCAAATTGTTTGACACAAAAAACAAAATCAATCATTTTGAAAGTTTTCGAAAACAAAAACTGACTAACGGTTGTGGTTCGATTGCGTTTGGCAACAATTTATTTTAGGAGAATTGGGCCCCTGTTTGGAACTCTCTCAGGTGTGCAGGTTTTCTCACGATGTTTTCTTTCACCATTAACGCAAGTTTTAATAAAATTCTGATCCACACATGAATTCAAAAAGTCAGAGACGACACGTTTGGTGCAGTGGCTGAGCGATTGGCTTCTGCGCTACGTGTCGTGGGTTCGATTCCCACATGGAACAAAAATTTGCATGGCCTACAGATAGTTGTTTCGGGACTGGGCGTTTGTGTATGTGAGATTTGTGTTTGTAAACGCACCCACGATACAGGAGAAATCCTAGTGCGGGGCAACGATCTTTTATAAAAAAAATAGAGAAAGAAAAGAGAGGTGCAGGCCGGGATTGAACACAGACTGCTGCACGGAAGGCAAGCGTTCAACTTGCGTAGTAATTAATAGGTAATCTGTGTTTCAACCGCTAGGCCGCAAGATCTCGCAATGAGTAGTAGAAATACGATTGTAGACCAATAAAGTGTGAATTACCAAGTAAATTTGTTTGTTAGACATAGTTAATTTTACAAAATATTTACCTGATAGCGCGAGTGTGGTTGTCATAGTAGTGAAAGCAGGATTAGGCGCCGCCATTCCCAAGCCAATTAAACTGGCCATTCCTGTAACAATGTCATGTTATAATAAATAATATACTATAATGTACACCAAGCGAAATTGTAGGAAGAACACATATTATTACGATCAGTACAAATGGCGATCTTACCTCTAATAAGCAATTTCTTCCAGACAACCATTAGAACCTATGCACACCACGTCTTTTAACGCGCCGTCGACGCACGTTTCTGTCATACTTCATACTTAAAAAACGTCTTTGTGATTTTTTATGTATGGAGTTTGACGGAAACGCGCGTCGACGGCGCGTTAAAAAGACGTAGTGTACATAGGCAGTTAAGATGAAAGAAATATAAAGGGCAGTTTGCAGTAATATTTATAAATCAATGTTTGAGTAACAAAATAATGGTTCAAGTTCAAAGTTAAAGTCAAAGCATTTATATCAATTAGACCATTTACAAGCACTTTAGAAATGTCGAAAAAAAAAGATTGCCTCGTTCCAAAGTGTAAATTCCTTTGGAGAAGAATGGGCAATAAACTCCATGTTTACTTTTTCATCACTACATAGTATAAAACAAAGTCGCTTCCCGCTGTCTGTCCCTATGTATGCTTAGATCTTTAAAACTACGCAACTGATTTTAATGCGGTTTTTTTAAATAGATAGTGATTCAAGAGGAAGGTTTACATGTATAATACATTGCACCCAAGCGAAGCCGGGGCGGGTCGCTAGTCAAATATAAAAATATGGTTCCAGAGCGTAGTTAGCAAATAAAACATAAATGGGCGTGTCCGGAGATCAAAAATTGCTTATCGATGACGAGACACTTTATAAGCTCATATTACTTCCATTTGTTTACTACCCCGTGTTGGTATTGTATTCGTACCTGTAGAGTATAGGAAAGAATCCTTCAAAGTTTCGTTGAAAGGGTTGGGCGGTTCCGCCTTAGCGACTGCAGTGGGCGTAACCACCTGCGCGGTCGCCATGCTCGGCGGGGGCGGAGGCGGCCAGAGAAGTTCTCCAGCCTTCAATACTATGGCACCGCGTGTCACTTCGTCCTCCAAGTTGATGTGGAAATGGTCGTTGGTACCTAAGAAGTGTTTATTTACAAATTAACAAGTCAAACATCGAGAGATAAGTTGGGTTAAAAGTAATGTTTGTTTCATTATTTTTTACGTTCCTGTATTATTACCCTACTACGCGATATCAAAGACAGGGTTATGGTTTTTTGTGATATTCTTTAAATATTTTGTATCTCGAAAACTTCAAGGATCCTTTATGTTAACACCTATCTCTATGTTATCAACTGAAAAATGTATTTACCTAAACTAAACAGGAACCCAGAAATGTTATTAGCGTACAACGTGGACGCATGCGCAGGCATCCTGCTAGGCATGTCAGTTAGACCGATGTGCGTGACGCCGTGCACCTTGATGATCTCGCCCTTCTTCGTCGTCTGGACGTTGCCACCCATCTCTGCTGCCAAGTCTACTATGACACTGCCGGGAGCCATGTCGCGGACAGCATCCTAATGGAATTAAAGAATGAAATTTACTACCACGCTATTTTACTACTGGATTAATCAACGACCCACGTGCCAAATCTTAACAAAATATTTATCTCCTTTGCAGAACGTCTGGCACAACATTCATTCATAATATTTTCATGCATTCGTATGTAGCTGCAATTGCACAGAAAGCCTCAGACCTCGTCCTAATTAATCAAGTATCGCGATCAAATCCGTATAATACTTATCAATATCAGACATAATCAAGAGCGATCAATTTATTTTAATCGCGCATTCGTACTGCTAAAAGGATAAGCGCATTGAATTGTCATGCGACCGCAAATTAGGACGAGGACTGGCGATATCATCCTAATAAAACAAGCCGTTTTTGTGTACGTCTATTTGGATGTCCTAAAAATACTATTAATTCGGGCGCTTTATCATGAAATGGGGAGTGAAGGCCGATTATACAATTTAAGTGATAAATTTCGTATTTTTTACTCATTGATGTGTTGATATCAATATAACATTACTGCCCTATATTTAAGTAGATTCGACATCGTTATCATGACGAATAAATAAGACATGTCAGGAGCACAATACTTGTTATGTAACAATACGTACTTACATACATAACGGTGCCTTTGCACCAAAGTTAGGGGTCATACATATCGGAAAAATACACATTTTCTCTAATCATACACACGATTTCATAATTATACAAAATTAAATACATTGTTAACACACTATAAAGCTTTTTCTCTACAATTCGACCGCAGAATGTTTCGGCAGTGCGTATAATAATATACCATGTTATCATCGATTTTAAAAACAATGTTATAAATAATGTAAACCATATGATTACACATTCATAGCATCCGATATCTATCGCCCATTTTTTTTTGTTTTACGCGTTTTGTATTTATTCAGTAGTTAGAATAACTCAAAACGAAAATGCCGCAAAGCCGTAACCCTATTACAGGGTATTGTGCCCATAACATGGGTGAGAATGGACCATGTCCAACACCGGAATATGTTAAGTTGATTTGAATTGAAAGTTGAAAAGCCCGTTACCTCAAGAATAAGAACGGGCGCCGGTTTTCCAGGAATGAGCGCAGTGCTGATAATTACGTCAGAGGTTCTGGCCTCTTTCCCGAGGAGAGCCCTCTCAGCGTCGAGGAACTCTTGGCTCATCTCTTTGGCATATCCGCCCACTCCAGCACCTTCCTCCTAGACGACGCAAATAAACACACATTATAGCGGTCATTCAACTTATAACTAACTAATGCCAAATACAAGTTTAATAATAAGAAATGTACGCTATGCAAGACTTTGTTAATTGAATGAAATTGTAATATGCAATTATCTTATTTGAATCTGTTAATCCATGTCAAAGAGCAATACATATCAGACATTTTGATTAAACCTTTACTGTAGTCTATTTACTATTTATCAGTCGTTTTTTCATACGACATTATAATTTTGTAGGTATGTATATCCTCGCCGATAAAACAAATATGTTCAAGGTTTACAACTTGTAAACACGTTTATAAAAGTCGTTAAACTATAGTCTTTCGATTTGGGGAAGTGACACTGGTAAGAGTAAATGAATTTACATACATAATATATCTAGTTTTAAGAGAAAAATAACCACACTGATGTGTTTAAAAAAATACGTTGGAAGAGATTGTCGAAGTCATGTCAAGTCGTAACATAATAAATGACATGATAAAATTAAAGTTAATTAAGGCAAACATTCAATTAACCTGTGTTTGAGCTTGCCATAATAAATACAAAATAAACAAAAACAAAATTAAGTAGCAAATCACGTAAAGATAAAGTTACTCCTCAAGGTTTGGTGCATTGAATGTTGCAAGTTTACTTAGGATTTAGCGAAACAAAACAAACGTTACAAATAAAGTGAATAAATATTACGTGACTACGTATCTAGAACTACGAGTCATTTGATCTGGAAATTACCATTGGCGATAGCAGCCAAGGCCAGGGTGGACGCTGCACCCCAACCACTAGGATTAGGGTACACCCACCTCTGTAAACAAATAGTTTCATAAGCACAAGTTTGCGGATAACACATTGAGAATACACGTGATACATCACATTAAACAAGCCTGCGCTCATCATTATAAGAAACGTGATACGTATACTTTGACCGCAGCTCAGTGACAGTTATTGTCTATACATATTATACATATACCTATGCACAATGTAACATACATGTGTTGTTTCCATTTCACTAATGTGCAGATATAGGTCATGCTAAGAGATCTTATTGTTCTCAATATAGCTAGTAGCAACGAGTAAAGAGTATTATGATTCATAATTCAATACAGAAATTAAATTTATTCAGGTGTACTGGCTGAAAAAAATAATTATAGTTAACATTATTTTGCTCTCTTTCCAATTTATTACCGAGAAGGTATGAGTGATAACATAACAATTAATCTGTGATACAACCGGTACTTTTTGATGTGTCAGGCGTTTGGTAAATGAATGCAACGTTTGAGGGCTTCATATGGCGCCAGGAAGGCACACAAGCAGCAAGTAAATTGCTATCGCAAGTCTTCTAAAGCAACTATTAATCTTTTTGTACTAGTTCAAGACCAAAAATAGGAGACGGCTAAATAATATTAATGACCGAGTAACCAGCAGAAAAAATGCACATATAAACCAAACATCCGATATAAACATTACGAGAGGCCGTCGATACGCTAGGTTATAAGGGAGAGGTCATCACCCTGACCTTCATGTCCATCGTGATGAACTGAGCGCCGAGGCTCTCAATCTGTTCGCGCACAGCAGGACGCGTATCGAAGGCGCGCACGGCAGCGCCCATGCAGCGCGCCTGCGCCGCCGCCGCCAGCCCCGCCACGCCGCCGCCCACCACCAGCACGCGGCACGGCGGCACGCGACCAGCAGCCGTCATCTGACCTATTTACAATGTTACAGTACTAAGATCCTCTTATGCTGCAGCCCTAGAGCCACGCCAACGGGGTTTAGGCAATTATAACTGCGATAAACGTATAAGTACTATCTTTTTTTGACGGATATTAATAGCCTCAGTTACACTGGAGCCCCACAATACGTCACGATGTCACGATAACCCCGGATAACACGAATATTCGATACAGCCCTGTAAGTGTGGCTCCAGCATATCATATCGGATAACACGAGTATACTCTTTACCCCGGTAGGTGTATAATACATGTAGGTATGTAAGTAAGAATAACAATTTGCAACAATTAGTTAAATAAATACAATTGTATTCTAAATAATGTGTGTAATATGACGAATATTATTTTGTATGAAACGGGCGATGAAAGCGTTCCCCTAATAAGTTTGATTGCAATTACACTTATCGTGCTTCGGCTATGATCGGTGCAGTCGCGACAAGAATGCCCAACATATTCGTAGATATCGCGTATTGAGAATTATACCAAAGCCCTAAAAATGTAACCCAAGCAAATATCTGAATGACTTTTCTCTATTTTCAGATATTTAGTTAACCATAAACATATTTTTGTGTGGTGTGGGCCCCTAGGCTGCATGTCATGTAGCCTATGCTTAAATACGGTCCTGAAGGACTGGGCTATATCTAAAAAGAGACCATCATTCTAATATCAAGTTCCTATTTTTTTATCCATGTATTTTTAAAATACGATTTATAAACATACTCTAAAAAAGATTGATTAACGTAAATTCTCACCAGAAAAGAATCGTGGGAAATGGGCCGCCGCCTCGATCACGGCCCGATATCCCGCCACATTTGCCATAGAGCTAAGCGCATCAAACGCTTGCGCTCGACTAATACGAGGAATACAGTCCATTGCTAGAAAAAAAAGGTATTTAAGTGAATAATGTTTTTACATATTTATCTAAAATATTCATATTATCAAAGATCTTACCAAATGCATTCATATGTTTAGCAGATAGTTGCTTTATAAGTTCCTGGTTTTGTGCTGGATATAAAAATGATATAAGTGTCCCTTCTTCTCGTACATGTTGTACTTCATTGTCTACTAGTGGACGGACTTTTAAAATGATATCTGAAATTAACAAACACATTAGAACAAATTATTTTAAGTACGGAAAGTAAGGTGTGGTCTAATTTTCAATGAATTACCAGAGTGGAATGTGTCCTTTAAACTGGTAACTTTACCACCCGCCTCCTCATAAGTCTTATTTGGAAAATTTGCTAATGCTCCAGCATCCTCCTCAATATTTACACTGAAGCCTTTCTTTACTAATTTGCTAACTACTGCTGGTACTACAGCAACCCTGAAAATAAGTCAATCATCATTAAGGAGACCCTAAAGCAGCTTTATTTAAATAACATTTATTATTAAGTTGAAAGGGAATCGTTTGTCTTGGTATGGGCATGTGAAGAGGAGAGATGAAACCACGAAGGGAATCGTTTGTCTTGGTATGGGCATGTGAAGAGGAGAGATGAAACCACGAAGCAATTTGTATTTGCTTCGTGGATGAAACGCATGTGACGAAAAGAGTTATGAATATAAATGTGGATGGATGGAGAGGAAGAAGGAGGCCAAAGAAAAGATGGATGGATGGTGTGAAGAATGATATGAAAGAGAAGGGTGTCAGTGATATCATGACGGTTGACAGGACGGAATGGAAGAAGAAAACGTGTTGCGCCGACCCCAAGTAACATGGGATAAGGGCAGGAAGAAGAAGATGTACACAATTGTAATACCTTCTTTCGTTGTCCCAAATCTCTTTAGGTATACCAATGCTAAGTTTCGTGTATGGCACCCCAGGTGTTGGGGGTGCTGCTGCAGAAGAACTTGACAGCCGAAAGTGCCATGAGCGCTGCAGAGGCTTGCAGACTTGCAGTAACCTCACAGAGCCAGACATAATGACTATTTACTGTAACAAATAACATTGATTTAACAAGTGAAGCTTAAATTTGGTAAACAGAGTCACAAAAACTTTAGAACGAGAAAGAGTTAATAATATTTTTGAGTAAAGGACCTAAGACAAAACCTTGCGGTATGCCAGCTTTGAAAGAAATTCTTTTTGTTTCATATGTGCTGTCAACACAGAAAATTGATTTCTGTGGCTGTCAACTCAGCGGCTGTCAGTTATAAACAAAGTGATAAATAATATTACTTGTGAGCTGTCAATAATATACTGTAAAATTTGCATAACATAAAAGTAATATGTACTATTTAATATAAAACCCTTGTAAATTGACTTGAGATCAGAGAGTACATTGTTATAATATAGTAATGGGTCCTCTGACAAACGTTTGAGTATGTGGGATGCAATGGATGGTTTTTGTCAGTTGAATATTATTATTAAAAAGTTGATGAGATGCCAGTCGCTGTTCAGGTTTGTTTCACTCTTGCTTGCCTGACTAACTGTTGTTGCTCAATTATGGCAAATAGAGATTGTTTTTGGTAATCTAATCAAAATATAATATATATATATAGGTTTACCGGGTTTACCAGGTGATCTAAACTGCTTTTACAATATTGTTGTTTTACTTTTTTGACTTTAACATTTGAGCATATGTGCTTATTGAATAATATCTTTTACTGCTTTAGAGTTGGGATTTGTATTTCTTGTTCACAAAATTGTAATAAAAGAATGGTATGGTATTTTTTTTCTTTACCTCCAGTATGTAATAGTTAAAATGGCAATTATTCTTTAGTAATCAGTTAGGATAATTTGGTTTAATACCCTGCATCGTCTTCACATCTGTTCCCAAAAATGTCTACTGTGAAAAATATACTGTACAATTAATTTACAGGTGCTACTTTGACATATAATGAGCTACCATTATGGTGCTATAGGTATAAAACAGTCTGACATTATTTATCACAAAAATAGATGTATAGAGATGGTCACAATCTTACATTGGTATGGGGCAATAATGCTGAAAATTACTGTGGGACTTGATTTTTGTAAACAAATGCAATTGATAATAAAAAATATATATCCATCATTATAATACCAAAAGTAGTTAAATATTTGATATAATATAATATGATCAATTATGATCATGGATAGGTATCTTACAGATCTCTGGCATTATGGATATCATTGGCAGTGAATGGAGTATGGTATTTAAAAAATACCATGCATAAAGCACAAAGGTTCTTGGTAATTTATTCAACCTCCTTCATTTGAACAAGTGTTTGAAATATTAGTGGAACAGTTTTTATAAGTAAAAATTTAATTTATCCAAAAAAGTAAAATCCCATGAGTTTTTTACTGCATTTATAGTAACATGTTTTAATTATGAGAGGTATTTTAATTTGCAAATGTTGTTTTTTATTTATTCGCAATAGTGGGAGATATGGGGACTAAGAAACGCGCGTGGATGTGATTAATATGTAATAAAAGCTCGTTATCAGATTACGCCGAGCCAATTTATTCGATCAGAGTACACACAAATAATTGTGCACTTTTTTATTATGCAGATAATAATTTAGGTCACACATTAACTAAACTATACTACTAGTTTCTAATTATAAATAGCAGGCCATTTCCATACTGACATGAACTGTTTTTATTCTTTGTTCCAGTCAAACGATAAGACAAAAAAATTATATCATGTAATACACTACATTATTTAATTTTAGCATAATATAAATACATAATATAAACCGCATACAATAATTACCTTCGTCCAAGCCGGCTTCCAAAGTTGTGGCCGTAGACCTCTCGCTCGACAATAATAATTTACAAACTTCGTTGAAAAACTGATGAGTGGAATTCGGTTGCTTTAAGTGGTCAAAGACGAAAGTTACGAAGTAAATTTAATTATACTTGCGTAAAAAAGCACCACGGACGTAAAATAAAATGGGGACACGAGAATTATTATTATTCTATGTTACGCTAGGTATTATTCATCCAGACACAGACACGACACGACACCGCGGAGCCCGGCGTGCCCGGTACTGCGATAGTGTTGGCAGTTTCGATAACGACAACAACCACAATATTATCTGGTACCTGGTACCATAAATGATAATAAATATAATCTGGTACGCGTACGGCACACGAACCGTTCTGTCTGTGCCAAGAAAGTTGTTTTACATTAAAATGAATTCTTTAAAGCTTGATTTACTTAATAAACTACAGTAACTTAAATGTAATGGATCAAGTCAAGTACTGAATTTAACTCGCATTTACGTCCTGATGTAGTTTTCTACGTCACTACTTAGCCTCTGTGCTTAGCCTAATCGACATTCGACAAATTACTATTAATTACGTGTGTGTAAATTGGGCTTTGAGACCCAAATCTACTAGCAAGTTTTGTTACGCTCTTGCTAGTTGCTCATTGCTCACTTAGTTCGTAAAACTTGCAAAGGTCGACTTGCTACCAGCTACAGTTTAAAAGTTGGTTGCTTATCTTGCACAGTAAAACTTGCTTGTGGATGTGGCGCTTTAGACGTAATTAAATATGTTTTAAAGTAATGCAGTAAAATGAATTGTTTTAAAAGGTAGATTAAATTATATATGCATAAAATTATACCACAATAGTAGGGAAAAAGATGAGCACTCTCGTCAAGTCAGCTCATCGATTCAGAAACTTTTCGATTAACCAATTGTCGACCGATTCAGTTTGTTATCTCGTTCCGTCTACTATTCTCGTAACGAGAGGAAAAGAGATAGCTTACAGAATCAATCTTAATCGGGGGGCTGGTCAGTGTCGGTAGCGTTCTAAAATTGCGTTTATGATGCTTTTAATGAAGTGTCGTTAACATAAACCAGTTATATTTATTTAATCACAATCGTTTACATAGCTAGGAATTCATTCTATCTAAGGGTATCATTATGATCTCTAATTGCCAATTAGTTGCTATTGGCATTGTCAAACAAACATTTTGTGAGGAATATAACAGCTTACGATGCAAACGTTTAGCTACGCCAATTATAACCCTCATTGATTGAAAACAATTAGCAATTATTTTTGTTTGTTTGTTTGTTTGTTTGAACACTGTCAGATCATGCAACTCATTACCTTTCAATGTGTGATCGTGATCAGCTTAAAAATATGCAGTCATTAATGACTGTTAAATCACAATAGCCGGATTTCATACTGTTTAGACATTTAAGGGGTTACTATCGTGTTTTATTGTCCATTCTTTTTAGGGTGCCAGAATAAAAGAAGGAACCCTAATAATTATTGTTGTGATCTACCATCAGTACCATCTTGTTACGGTTTTATTAACGTTATTATAACGTTAATATTTTTAAAACCTGGCATTTCTGAACTTTAGCACGATCAGCGTAAAAGTTGCGAATTTGCAGTACTTAATAGTATTTATATTCAATAGTTAAAAAAAATGTCACCTAACTCAGCACAGTCAGTCAGCCCCCTGAAAGATTTTGATTGTGTCACCCTTGAATTGTAGTATCGATACAAATACCAATCGCAACACTATTATCAACACTGTGCATGTGTGATCTCAACTATGTTCATTGTTCACTCATGTCATTCACACATACGCCCGGCCGGTAGGTACTTGGCAGCTGAGTGAAAAGTTCTACTGTCTCTCTGATCGTCTGAAACCGTTTATTGGTGTGATAAGTTTCTGAAGCTAGAGCGCCACGTACTTATTAATTCGAAAAATGGCCGGTAACAACACCAGGAATCTATTGAAATATGTTACTGAACTAAACGTGCTAAAGACCAGAAATTGTAAGTAGTGGTTTTATTCATAACAAGTTTATTGGTTAGGTAACTGCTGATTGTATGCTGACTATAAATGCATGAATGAAACCTAGTTATTCAATTAAAATTCTACACATTACAGAAGTAATATGAGTCGGTATGTAATTATTTTAATTCCAGCATATGAAGAACTTTGCCCCATGCAAAGTACAGGTCAAAGAATTTAGTGTTTATCTCAACTAGGTAAAGATATCCTAAATTTGTTTTTCTTCCACATTCATTAGTAATGTGCTATGCTAGCATTTGTTTACTAATAAATTAAGTGGGAATGTACTAGTTATTAACCTAGTTAATTAGTGGCATCTGACTAATATAACACACAACTATCAGCTGTGTTATGTGTCTGACTTTTATGTTTAGAATACTGAGAAGAATTTAACAAAGTAAACTATTTAATTTCTCATAAACATAATAGCAAAATATTCAATTGCTAGACTAAAATAATGCTCTTTTTGTCTTATTAGATGCATTTTTAATCAACTGTGAACATGAATTGATTATTGTCAATTGATAAATGAGTTTTTTATTTAGACTAGTACTCAACTTCTACGAACATACCTCATTTTATTCTATATTGCTTTCTTTTGAATATTCATTCTTTCAGAACAAATAATAAAATGTTGTCTTAAGGTTGGCGTTCACCAACACTAATTCTCTAGGGTCCAACTCTACAAACAGACACGTTGATCGATTACAACTGAAGCGAAGCTGAATTTTTCATTCAGACAGTTTTCATTTACAAAAACTGTCAAATTGTTTGACAACAAACATAATACCAAATATTTTGACAGTTTTTGTAAATGAAAACTGACTGACGGTTGTGGTTTGTTTGCAGTTCGGCAACAATTTTGTTAGTAGAATTGGCTTCCTGATTAATTAAACAACCATTTACCTAAATATTTTGCATATTTTTCAAGTAAACTTCTATACCAGCTAATTAAATTATTATTGATTTTCATTCAATAATGATGAACACCAGCCTTAGTACAAAGTAATAATTAGCGAATTATGTCGCATCCTATTTTCATGCATTCATATTCATTAATTTATTTCTATTTTATAGAAATAAATATTTGATATTTTTATTAAAGAAATGATAATTTTGTAGATGGAACAGCCAAGAGAGTTGTGGCTAAAAACCCCGTTGTTGAAATGGATGGTGATGAGATGACCCGCATAATTTGGTCTATGATTAAAGAGAAGCTTATATTCCCCTATGTTAAGGTAAGACAGAAAATACAGTCTTTCAATGATATTAATACCATCGGTGAAGTTTTACTGAATTCAATTCAGTTTTGTTAATTAGAACCAAACTTCATCAGAACTTTGGTAGGTATCTACTTAATGTTGACAAAGTACAAAGTCAAGGTCGGCGCGCGAGAGAAATGGCAAGCGCATAAACAACAAACATTCGGCTGAAGTTCAGCTTCGGTGTAACCCATATTTGGCCAATCTTTAATATTTATAACATCATGCCTTTTCTCTTGATGATAGGCAGAAACTGTAATATTCCACACTCTACAATCTAATGTTAAAATAGCAAAGACCTGAGATAAAGCCACCAAAGTAATTATTAAAAAACAAAAATATGTTACTGTATTGTTACTCTAGTCTCGTGTAGTGCCGGACTTAAAAATAGCACTACCCCATCTCTTCCCGCGGGTGTCGTAAAAGGCGACGCAGGGATTCTCTAGAGGATAGGCAGCAGCGTTCTCTGAATACTTTAACAGCCATACTGCGATCGCCAACCCGCCTGCCAAGCGTGGCGATTACGGCTAAACCCCCCCTTGGGGGGAGGGGGGGGGGGGCTATGGCCAGCAGTGAACGTCTTTTGGCTGAATGATGATGGTGATTGTTACTCAAATGTTTGCAAAAGGATTTGTACCTCATCACATGGTAGGTGCAGACGCCAGCACATAAGGGTTGGACCTCATCTGGCAGCACGGAATCGCCTTTTTCCGTCGCCCTTTCTCTTTCTGTCGCTTAGAACTGCCATTGCCGACCATTGCATTTTGTCCGTAATGCCGATCGCCTCGAGGATTACGCCGCGTGCTATCGCATTATGCTTTCTGTCTCGGTCTAGCAAATGGCAGTTCTAAGCGACAGAAAGAGAAAGGGCGACGGAAAAAGGCGATTCCGTGCTGCCAGATGAGGTCCAACCCTAAAGCTACTACAATCTGTCAAATTTCTTTAATACATTTTCATCTTTATCGCAAAAGAATTAGGTTCAAGATTGATTGGCAAAATTTGACAGTTTCGGGTAGCTTGATTTGCTGGCGTCTGTACCTATACCCTTTTCACCGTAAGGTGAGTCCTGATGACATATCTCCACAAAACTTTACCAAACAAACAATATCAAGTATAAAAAAAAAACATGGATAATATAGCTATTTTACGGTTGTTGATGATATTGTTTACGTTTTTTCTATAGCACGGCTACAATTTACGAAATGTCCGCTATGTCAGGACTCGTCTTTCGTTGAACAGTGTATAATTGCACTTTTTTTAATGACAGTAGGTATGCTTCTGCATACCCCTTCATAGGGCCAGGGATTAATGTTTGTGTATTTATTGTTTGTGAGTTAAAGAAAGTTTATATTAACAACTAATGGTCTACAAGTATGATTATTTCAGTCAGGTTAGAACTGCCAACTTTTCTTATCGCAGTTTTATTGTGTCAATGTTACCATTTACTACCCGCCTAGTTATCATTTACTAACATATAAATTATATTCTTGCACACTGATATGTCATAGCTTTATCGTTGTGTATTAAATTTCGTTACATACCTACTTATGTTAGAAAATATTTGTATATGCATTTTGTATGTTAAATGTAAATAACTACATTCATTCATTTAATTTTATCAAGATAATTATTGTCTTTCATTGCTAAGTGCTACTGCGCCCGCGCCGTCAAGATTCGCAATGCACCCATTACTTTACTCTATGAAGAGTCGTGATTTTTATTCCCACAATTACACTTAAGACCTATGCCACATCATATTTGTATGGTGCTGGTAAATGGTTTTGAGATAGGTACATGAAAAAACAGAATAGCACACTTGTTTTTTTAGGAGAAAAGCGCGATCCGGGGCTGATCGTCTAAAATTTTTTTTCTTGTTTCCTTTACCTACCATATTACCTACCTACCATAACTTGCAATTTTTCTGGGTATTTACTGGTTTTTAGCTAAAATATGTGAATATAATGCAACAGACAAGCATGGCGATGCACTTAATACATTAAACTCTCAATCACCGTAGTTATAGACACAATAGATAAGACAATTAAGTGTCGTCCTGGGACGACGGGCGGTACGCAACCGGATAAAACAAAAATGAAATGTAACATTCTCGGTTTTTGGCCTGTACGTTTCTGTATAATTATAAAAGAAAATGTTGATGAGATTAAAATGTAGGCATGTATTTAACGCGGCGACAAACTAATCTGATTTAGGGTTTTAAAAATAATTAAAATGGGTAGCAAAAATAATAGGTTGGCAGCTACACTGAAGTAGCATTTTAAGCAGGCGGGGGGTTTTAAAAATAATTAAAATGGGTAGCAAAAATAATAGGTTGGCAGCTACACTGAAGTAGCATTTTAAGCAGGCGGGGGGTTTTAAAAATAATTAAAATGGGTAGCAAAAATAATAGGTTGGCAGCTACACTGAAGTAGCATTTTAAGCAGGCGGGGGGTTTTAAAAATAATTAAAATGGGTAGCAAAAATAATAGGTTGGCAGCTACACTGAAGTAGCATTTTAAGCAGGCGGGGGGTTTTAAAAATAATTAAAATGGGTAGCAAAAATAATAGGTTGGCAGCTACACTGAAGTAGCATTTTAAGCAGGCGGGGGGTTTTAAAAATAATTAAAATGGGTAGCAAAAATAATAGGTTGGCAGCTACAGTGAAGGAGCTTAAGTCGACGGAGCCCCGCTGTGCGGGGCTCCTATTTCTGTCTGCAGGGTTTAAAGTAACCTAACACGAAGGGGATGACGGGGGCTTCGTTCGCTCGCTTCGCTCGCTCACTCTAGCCCCCGTCATCCCCTTCGAACCTAACCTATCCATGTCGGGATTCCCCTTAACCACCCTGCTAACATTATTAGTCGCCAAGTCATTATTTATAGTTCCTCGCCTCATTTTATTAGTTGCAAACACTTAGTCGCCTTTTAAGTTATTAGTCACCTGGAAAATAATAAGCCTAAAATGTATATATTTCCCACAGTTGGATTGCTTGTACTACGACCTGGGCTTGCCTCACCGCGACGCCACTGAGGACCAGGTCACTATTGACGCGGCACACGCCATTCTTAAGCACAATGTTGGCATCAAGTGTGCTACCATTACTCCTGATGAACAAAGAGTTGAAGGTATATCTCCCGTATTTATATGTATATACTCGTAATGATCTTCTTGTCAATTCGATTCACCAGGCCGCCTAGCACGCACTTCTATGCAGTGTCGGACTGGCCATAGAGTCAGGGTGGCGTTTGCCATCCGCGCGGGCCCCCCTCCCGGCTGGAACCCCGCGTAGGCGAGGTGAATATCTCCTCTTTTAGAAAAAAATGATTGGCTAGTTTTAGTTATATGTATTATAAGTTATAACTAAAACACTTCCAAAAACTCTTGCCTATTTGATTATTATTGTCATTTAGTTTGTTGGTTCAAATGAAGGTGGTATGATTTGCGCTGATTCTAGGTAGGCAGCGGGCCTAGCCATAATGCCACCCGGGCCCCTTAGGCCCAGTCCGACCCTGCTTCTATGACCAAACATTGTCAGTAGGTATTGTCAATGATTTTGCCGAATCCCATCAAATAATTGGACACGTTTTTTCAGTGCAGTGAGTGATAAGGTTGCAAATCCGGATAATAAAATACAAATTATATTCATAATGATTAAAATGTAATGAATTATTTGTCTGGTTATCAACACTTATCATTTCGTGATGTTGGTATGTGATGATTACGATGACCCAATGGTACAGCGGCGGAGTGTGTGCCCTCTGGCCGTGAGTCCAAAGTTCGAGTTCCGCATTCAGCATCATTGTATTAGTCTGGCGTTAATGTTCTCCGCTACACACAGGGCCGTATTTAGGCATATGGTGCAGACAAGGGGCCCGCCCAACAACAAAAACAATGTGTAAAATAAGAATAATATGTTATTTTCATAATTGAGTTACAGATTTTTGCATATTTCTGAAAATAGCCGTAAATCTTGACTTTCTGTTAATAATTTATGTTATTTACTATGAATTTTAAGTCCTTTCAATTTAATATCTCATCAATTCGCGAATTTACGAATTAAGTCCCTTCCCCCGGTAAGTAGGGCCAACACTGCAAGTTAGGCTAGGGGTCTACAGATAATATATGAGGCCCTAGCTACACATGAGTCTTAAATTAATTACACATTGGGAAATACAGATTCTTACTAACTGCGCCTGCGCGTCCACTCGTGTACTTTTTAAAAGGGAGAAGAAGGAAAGAAGATTTTTTCTGCACATATTGAATTATTTCTCTACAACAAATGGAAAAACTCACTTTTGCATTTATAATACCAGTGTAAATAGTTTATGGTAGGTACTTTTTTTTAGTCTAGGTGTTTGTAGTGTATCTGGTATTTAAAATAGCATCTACGACAAACATGGAATCTTAATATTAGTAGCTTATGAATTATAAATGTTAATGTTTACCTTTTAGAATTCAAGTTGAAAAAGATGTGGCTAAGTCCAAACGGAACTATTCGTAACATTCTCGGCGGCACCGTGTTCCGTGAGCCTATCCTTTGTAAAAGCATTCCGCGAGTCGTGCCAGGCTGGACCCAAGCCATGGTGATTGGACGTCATGCACATGGAGACCAGTATAAGGCGCAAGATTTAGTTATAACGAAACCAGGAAAGGTAAGAAATAAGATAAAACCTACCTATTAATTATTTTATTTTTATAAAGGTGTTTTTGGGCCTAATAAGTGTTTTAATTTTCCTATAGGTTGAGTTAATCTATACAACGGAAGATGGAACAGTAGATAAGCGACTGCTATATAACTACAAAGGACCAGGTGTTGCCATGGCCATGTACAACACTGACGAATCCATCCGTGCGTTCGCTCATTCTAGTTTCCAGGTTTGTAGCATCCAAGTAGATTAAAAGTTTGTTTTATTTGAACTGTATAACCCGGATTTTGAGAATGCTTTATCGAAAATAAGAATAGCTGTTGTTATTTTTTAATTTATTTGTATTATTTTACAACAGCTTGTTATTAAACTTAACAATAACTCTAAATTGAGGATGAAAAAATATCAGTGTGACGCACAAGGGGCAAAACGTTTAATTGGACGGTCACCGCGACCTTGCTTCAATGAATCTTATTACGTATCGAACAACTTGTTTAGACTCTACATTACAATTTGCAGCTGTAAATTTTAATATGCATGTATGTCGTATAACAAATAAGTATTGTATCATCAGGTGGCGTTGCAAAAGAAATGGCCGTTATATTTATCTACTAAGAACACTATTCTCAAGAAGTACGACGGTCGCTTCAAGGACATTTTCGAAGAAGTTTATCAAAGGTATTAAAAAATATTAATTATGCAATGTTTGGCCAGTGATTTAGAGATTAAAAACCGCTTGGGACATTATATAATCAAATCAGCGATGATATCTATGTATGATAAATTCAATGCATTTAAGTCTTTAATCGTTGATTGATAGTGATTACAAGAAGCAGTTCGAAGATGCGAAGATATGGTATGAGCACCGTCTGATCGACGACATGGTGGCGCAGGCTATCAAGGGATCGGGCGGGTTCGTATGGGCCTGTAAGAACTATGACGGTGATGTACAGTCCGACGTAGTAGCTCAGGTTTGTATCTACTTATTTCGTTACATTGTATTCAGGTCTCCCCAAAAAAAATTGCATGCCCATCGTCACCGCCTTGAGCAAGCAGATTCGCGAGATTAATGAAGATCAATATACCAATTCAACCATTTAATAACGAAATGCAGAGTTCGGCTTTTAAAATATCTTGTATTTAACCAGAATATAATAATTATATTCGGGGTTCTGATAAAAAAATATTATCACAAGAACCCTATTACAGTTTTATTGTTGTTATTATCTCGGTACGCGACATTATATGTGTCAATTACTTTAATAACATACATATCAACCTGTTAGCCGATAAACATAGATTTTCCAATGTTTGCCTTGCCTTCAGGAATTGTACGAGTATACAGATAAGATTAGAATTAGTTTCTGCTAGTCGTACAACCTTTGCCAAATATACAAGGTGTAACATAAATAACGAACAACCTCTTAAGGGGTCACTGTACTCATCATTATGAACAACTTTTACTATGGGACGAAAACTGAAATCACGAAAAAAAAAATCAGCTGTTCCCTACATTACCTAATGTTCGCATAACTCGTCAAGATGTATAGAACAGCAGTTTTTTTTTCGCGATTTTGATTTTGGTCCCATAGTAAAAGTTGTTCATAATGATGAGTACAGTGACCCTTTAAGAGGATGTGCGTTATTTATGTTACACCTTGTATAATAATTTAGATCACTTAGATGGACAACGGGTTTTTTTTTAGTTGTGGTTCTCTTCTTTGTACCAGTCTGATTGATCACGGGCAATATCTGTGCCCAATAGCTTAGATGTTAGTCAGCACACTGAGCAAGCTCATTAGTGACAGTAGAGCGCAATGCAAAAGCGCTGGCGAGCCTACAGATCGATTGCCGTCACGCAATTTTAATGGCAAACACGTTGTCACACCGTGTTATCAGTATTATTACACTTAATGGCTATCATATGAAATACCTATTTTTGCCTTTAGACTAATCGCAAAGCCAGGTTTTACTCGTCAAATTGTCAGTTAACATACTAGGAATGTTGTCATCCAGGGCTACGGTTCTCTGGGCATGATGACATCAGTGCTGATGTGCCCGGACGGGCGCACTGTGGAGTCGGAGGCGGCGCACGGGACCGTGACGCGCCACTACCGCATGCACCAGCAGGGCAAACCCACGTCCACAAACCCTGTGGCCTCCATCTACGCGTGGACGAGAGGCCTGATACACCGCGCTAAGCTTGATGACACGCCGGACCTCGAGCGATTCGCAGTCGCTCTTGAAGAAGTAAGTTATATTAATAATTGGAAATTAGATTTTATATTTTGGGGATCACAAGCATTTTCTTTGTCAAAATTGTCGCAACAACGTGGCGTTGTTTAGCAAATTTGTGAGCAGGTCCAACTACCTTCCATATAAAGCAACGCAGCACGCGCCGTGTTAGGTAAAATGCGGTTTTAAGATTCGTTCTAATGATTCAGCGAGAAATAGATGTTTTTCTTTTAGTTATACAAGATACGCAGTGATAGCCTAGTAGTTGAACGCTTGCCTTCCATGCAGGAGAGTCCAAGTTCGAACTCGCCGCGCGCCTAGTAACTTTTCGAATTCATGTGCGAATCAGAATTTTATTATCACTTGCATTAACGGTGAAGTATAACGTGAGGAAACCTGCACATCTGAGAGTGCTCCATTAAGTTCCCGATGGTGTATGTAGTCCGCCCACACAGCAGCCGGGCTGTTAGGCTAGTGGGTCAGCGTAGTAGACTAAGAGCGGTTACGCACTGCATCCGATCCGAATCCGAGAAAATACGTTCCGAAGTAGTCATAGAACTATTTGTATGGTAGCTTACGCACTAGATCCGACTTCCGTCATCTGATTTCTCTCCGTCATCCGTGAGTTTCCAATTCGGAAGAAATATTGACGGACCGAAGTAGCCGTAGTACTGTTTGTATGAACGCTTTCGCATTACCTCGGATTCAAATCGGACGCCAAATGGATATGCCAAAGATGGCCTCTGAATTGTTTGAATTTGGATCAGAGATCGGATAAGTGCGTAAGCGATATCCGAATTCGGTGCGAGTTTTTTAGACTCTAGATTTGTATTTTCACGTATTCGGATCGGATGCAATGCGCAAAGCAATATCCGAATTCGGTCCGAGTTTTTTATATTCTTATTTTCACGGATCCGGATCGGATGCGGTTCGTAATCGCTGTAAGGCATTAATCCTTCTTATTCTGAGAAGACGCCCGTGTTTAGTGGGATAGTAATGGGCTGATTATTATACAAGATACAAAGTTGTGTATATTGTGTAACTTTTAACATGTTTTTTGTCCTTGGTATGTGTACCCCAGGATTTAAATAGTATCATGTAAAGTTAAGGAAAAACATTTCATATTATGTTTGATTGTGTCGACCTTGAGCATATTGTCTTTAGCAAATATTATTTCTAGAAAAGTACACATCTATTTTAGAAGATAAGATTTTTGTACAATCATTTAATATCATAAGACAAAAATTCTTATCAGTAGCAATGCAGTAAAATGTACATAATCAAATGCAGTTAATAAGTCAACACCTACTTTTTCTGTTTTGTTTATCAAACACTTGCAATTAGCACTTGATAAATAAACTAATTTACAAAACAAAATACGTTATCTTACTAGGTAGGTAAGACTCGAAAAATCTAATTTAGATAAGCTGGCGGTTGATTAATCTATACATATAATAAATCTGTAGACATGGCGTGTCTGTACATAGCAAATATTTTGAAAAAACCTGGTGGGGATGTTAAACTATAACCAATAGAACCCATTTTTAACATTTTTGGAATTTTTGTCTGTTTGTCTGTTTATCTGTTTGTCTGTTTGTCTGTTTATCTGTTTATCTGTTTGTTTGTTCAAGCATCACGTAAAAACAACTGATCCAATGTTGTTGACTTTTATAAATAAATATTGTGCTTATCTCCAAGTAACATATGTTTTTTGTTTCATCGCAATCGGTTCACGCAATCAAAAGTTATGCGAATTTTAAGTTTTCTAGAAGAACTTAGCATTTATTTGTGTATACCATTTCTTTTCAATAGATGGCGTTACGTGTATCAAATCACGTTGTGAGGAAATATATTACAACGAATATATTACTATTCTCAGTCTACGGAAGGTCTATTGAAATGCTATCCGAAGAAGGTACTAACTAAGCTTTTATAAAAAAACGAAGATATCGTTATTTAAAATTTATTAGGTACCTATCTATCTGAATGGCAGTGGAAGAGAAATACATTCAATTTCATAAGCGAGTGTAGGTATTCTAAATTTTTTATTGTGCAAGGCAATATGATAGATTTATTTGAAATACTCATATATTTTATTATGAATACTTAAAAACATATTTATAAATCTATTTACTATTAATACAATTCAAAGTGCACTTTGTCTGTAATTAAATATTTTTCCAAAATTTCGATTCGGTGGTACTACTTATACTATCGATACGGAAACCATAACATTTTTTTTTAGAATTATTGTGTCAGTTTGTCTTTCCGTCCGGACATCACGTAAAATCCCGTGGATGGATTTTGATGGGACTTTCGTTGATGTGTTGCGTAAAGAGCGAAAATTTTACTGGTACATATATCATCACGCTATTGTTTATAGGAGCCGAGCAGCGGAACATTATTTCCACATACTGCGAAGTGTAAGCTTATTATTTGGATCGTAAAATCGCGTGAATCGATTTTGATGGGCCTGCGCTTATGCTGGTATATAAACTATCACGCTATTGCTCATAGATGCCGAGCAATGGCACATTATTTCCATATAGTGCGAAGTATATGCTGTAGACAGAAGTAAGTGCTGCAGTGAACGGTCGCTGGCTCAAAGTATCCTGCGTACAAACCTCACTTTAAAAAAATACACCTTTTGTAAATTTTTTGGAATGTTTTAACATATTTTATTTTGTTCATTGTTGTCAGAACTATACAAAGCCTGTCATCACCGTTTTATTAAGTTTATTTAAGCCTTAGGTAATGGCCTAAAACATATGGCCATGAAGGGAAAGTACTTTAAATATTAAAAATTGCAAATTTCACTCAAAGGAGACTTCATTTTATTTTTAAAAGTAAGATATATTGCATTTACTGATTTGTTTGCTTGAACCGGGAATCGAAAGGACAAAGCTACACCATCTGTTGTTTTATGGCACCTGTTGATAAGTATCTTTAAGGTCAATAATCAGGATAAAATCTCTCCAACAAACACACTGTCTTAAATTGAACGAAGTGCAAAAAATAACAACTAACAACAATTAATAAGTGCTAGAATTGAAATGTACCTAAGTTAGTCAATGTTAGTTTTATGGTCTTCCATCAATTTCAGACATAATGTTTAATGGAGCGATTTGATCCGTATTATTGATCCTATCGATTGGTGAAATAAAAATACAGATGACGTTTTTTCGCGTTTGGGTTGGTTTGATTTCCAGATCAAACTTTTTGAAATCTTTGAAAGCAGTACGTAAAACCGGCCATCATTGCCCTTAGCGGATATCTTTGCCCTAACACGAAAAATAACTAAAATCTTGAATTGCAAATAAACTTATATAGCTGACAACATTTTTTAACCTTTGGTAGGTAAAAAATGTTGTCAGCTATATAAAAGTTTATTTGCAATTCAAGATTTTAGTTATTTTTCGTGTTAGGGCAAAGATATCCGCTAAGGGCAATGACGGCCGGTTTTACCGTACCTATTTCTAACTTATTAAAATAAAATGAAATCTTCCATAGGTGACATTTTGAATATTTAAAGAATTTTCCTATTCCACACCTCGAATGAAATCATTTTAAACACTGCACTGCGTAAAATGTTTTGATTTAGTTCGCCGATTGTAACTACATAGATGGCGTTGTAGCCATTTTTGTATAGCGATAAGGTTTCGTTACATTATCACAATAAATATCAATATTCAATTATAATCCATATTGCAAGGAAATGTATGGAGATAAGCAACGCGTTTTTAGTATTATGGTTTTATGAACCTTTACGGTCAATCAAGAAGAGCTGAAACTCTACCTAAAGAAATGGTTTAAAAGATATAAGTGCCTTGGTGGGACATCTTTGTCTATAATTATATTAAATGGAATACATATACATTATTTAGTTACAGCGACACCATGTTGTTTTCCGAGTTCCACGCGGACGGAGTCGCGGGCACAGCTAGTATTGAATAACATCGATGTTTTGCAAATCCATAAACAACGTTCAAGTAGTTTCCAAAAAACTGAGTGATAATTAAATGCCAGTCGATCAGGTCCCGCCGGTAAAAGTCGCAAAACAAGTAGATCTTGTTTAAGACAGGGTCGATGACACATGCGAAACGCCATCTGCGTTTTTATTTTAAGACAATGCTTATTGAAATATTCAGCTACAAGTACTGAGTCTCTTAATTAATATTTCAGCAAGTAGCAGTGTATTTGATATTTCCAACTTTAAGGTAACAAGTAGTGGCGTAAGGAATCAGTTTTGAGTAGTCATTCAAAACAGATTCTATTATAATTTCATGTAACTCGATATGACAAAAACATATAAAACTGGTTTTTAACTCTACTTTTACTCAAGACTTCTTAATTATGTTTTTTCCAATACTAATGGAGATTTATGTTACTCGTGTTTCTCGATTTTTGGCCAGTTTTTTGATACTATACAGGGTGTCCCAAAAGCTAGGGTCAACCGGAAGTCCAGAGGAAGAGCACCCTTAGAGGTACCCGAATCACGCCCATACATGTCCTACGTTTTTTTTTAGTTTTGGAGTTCTGATTTCATTTCATGTTTTAACCAAACTCTGACTTTAATGACATTTTTGATCATAGTGTCATGAATAGTTGAGACAAATGCCTGTGCTATTCATCTAATTTAGAAAAAAACAACTATTCACGTCTTTGTGATCAAAAATGACATTAAAGTAAGAGTTTGGTTAAAACATGAAAAGATATCATAACTCGAAAACCACAAAAAAACGCGCAACATATATGAGGATGATTCGGGTACCTCTAAGAGTGCTCTACCTCTGGACTTCCGCTTGACGCTACTTTCTGGGACACGGTGTATATAGGTAATTCATAATATTATATCACTACTATGTATACTGCTAAAATAACAATGTTACTACCTAATCTGTAGTGATCTATGGCATTTGCATAGAACAAGTTCATCATGCAGTTAATAAAGATAGTTATTATACTTAAAGATAAAGACCTTTTCTGTCAAGAGCTCTAAAGATACGCCTGAACGTTATATTTCAATCTGGCACTTTGCACCTGGAGTTAGATACTGTAGGTACTGATCATGTCCAATCTTTTTGCAGGCATGTGTGGAGTGCATCGATAGCGGTAATATGACTAAGGACTTGGTGATCTGTATCCACGGACTGAAGAACACTAAAGAGGGAATGTACCTACACACCGAGGACTTCCTCCTAGCCATCGCTGATCAACTCGACCGTAAATTGAACTCTAAATAAAGTTGTATTTAGAACATTTAATTCAGTGGTAAAAAACATTGAACTTTTTTCAATACCATTGTCTTTTACCACTGATCCACTGATAACTAGATAAGTACATCAATACATAATGAAATTGGTATATAGATATTTTTAAGTAATCTAATGGTTTATTTTTCAGATAATGTACATGTGTGTCGAAAGTAGCAAAATATGAGACAGTGGTTCTTAATTTTGATCTATAAAATATACAAATTAATTTAATAGTCAATTCCATGGATTTGTTGAAGTATAAAAACAAGAGAAAGAAGTTTAATTGTGCTTGTATGCATGAACTTAAGTAAATGGTGCTTATAAATATGATTAACTAGTTATTTCCAGAGTTATTATCATATCGTGCTTGTTGTTGCGAAAGTCGTTTTACAGAACCAGTAAGACATTTTTATGCAAACATGATGAAATTATTCTACGGACTTTTATTTCGAAGGATAAGTTTTTTGCATTTGCCGACATTATCTCGTTTATAAGGCTGCATTAACCATGAGGTCTAAATACTACGTACCATACATCACAATTTTCTAACAGAACTGTTATGCATTTATCATCATTCATAGAATCAAATAAAACAAATGCACAATGTGATGAAAACTTTTTGGGTCCGAAATAATAGTGCCTACTATGTAAAAGTTTGGTTTGATTACATCGGTGTGACAAATATTGAGACTGATAAAAGGCCATATTGGGGACTGGGTATTGAAATCTAAATAAATAAATACTCAGAATAGCTCATTTTCTAGGAAATGAAGAGAAATTAACTCAATTGGTGACGTTGAAATGTTGGGAGTGGCCTTGTTTTAGGACATTTAAAAATTGTTTATTTTAAATTGTGTTAGTAGACTGACTATGACCACGTGCGCTTCCGCCACCATTGAGTTGATATAATGAATAGTTAACGTTTTTACCTCTATTTTATTTTAGAAACTAGCCCTGTTTATACTTTTGTAGGAATGTATAATTATGTTCTATAAGAATTGCTAAATATGTATATAAATATTTTTGTAACTGGATGAGATTTACATACAAATAATAATTAATAGCTCAAAAACTAAATTATAACAGAAACCAATGTAATATGTATTATATAAATAAATTCAATTATTTTAATTTTCACGTGTTTTATTTATTATAAAGCAGAAGCTTCAATTCTTGCCTGGATGCACATAGTCTTTAATTTGCTTGGTGCATTTGACAATTTTTTAGGTCAATCAAAAATGACCGGATTTACCAAAAGAAGCATAATACACTAGTTGCCTTGGGATCAGTTTCTAGTTTAGAACAGGCTAGCCTTATGCGGCTAAATCATAGAGCGACTGCATCAGACCTTTGCGATTACTGGGCAAACTTCTATTGGTTTGATGTTGCCCCGTGGTAAATATTGATGTGACTATAATTTTATATTGTGATTGTTGTTGGTTTGAAAGTGTTGATGAGTGATTGTTATTGAGTGTTTCTTGAGGTACTAACTGCGATAGGGCTACAGGCGTCCTGTTTCATAGGCTTTGAATTAATACTGAAAGTGTTCGAGGAGATAGTCCTTCACACATCACAGGCAATACAGGCATGGCCACGGAATAGAAAAACCAAGTGGAAGTGCAGTTATCGCGTATGTGTCAATTATGCGGAGATCCGCAACACATGCGCGTTTCCATTAGGGACCACATTTGAATTTCGAGCTATTGAATGCGTCAGTCTTTAGTAAAAGTTCTTAAACAATTGTAAAATCCAGCCTCCAGTTTGTAAAAGTAGCCACTCAAAAGTTACAATCGGTTAAAGGTGGTCCCTCAGTCACTAGCTCATGTGATTACCCACTTTTTGTGGCACGACGTCTTGAACTCATAGGTAAAATATTAGAACCCCACTTTATTGAGAAATTTTAACTTTTTAAAATGATAGCAGGACGAAAAATTTATATCACAGTTGTCTATAGTATAAAAGTTTGATATCTTTCGATTTAATTAATTGTATGTGAGTTTGGGGACACTGATTCCCGTTCTAAGGAAGTATGAGAAGGGCACTTCCACTTGTTTTTTCTATTTTGTGGGTATAACGGTTACTAAAGTTACAATTAAAAGAACGCATTAAGGAAACATATTTATTGCTTTTATACTATTATGATATTAATCTCAGATCAACATCTTTTACAACATTATATTTAACAAGTTTTGCGTATTTCTTTAGTAGTTTTCGCCAATAACATTTAACATCCTTATCAGTTAAATGATTCCAAATATGTTCGAAGCCTCTATTTGCAATTTCATTTGCTAATTCATCATTGTCTTTGAAGAAATTAATTATTTCCTTTATTTCTGCCTGTGTTGCTTTTGTGCTGATAGGTACATAATGAACCCAGGGTTTTAATGATGGGTAAAAGAATTCGAGCCATTGATCACCAACATGAAAAACTAAAGACTTGCATAAGAATAAATGCTTGAATCTGAAGCTGGCAGCCACCCCTCTATAGTTGAAGAGGTATTTATATTTGCAATGTTCTTCAAATGGAACTTCTGACGCTGGTGGTGCATAGAGTGTATCCTAAAATAAAAATTAATTAGTTTTAGTTAGTCTGATAATTTGTTAAGAACGCACTTGCAGGTTGCTTATGTAATAAATTATTCATATAACATGCAGACGGCCCGCGCACATACAGCATACCTTTATCTCCAAGTTAAGACAATAATTCAATTCGTTGTGGCCACGGATCTGTTAGACTGCGTAGGTAGGTATTCGTGTTTTTAAGAGACTAGTCAATAGTCAAATCTTGGACAAAAGTGATGTATAGAAAACCGACCTTAATATCAAAAGCTTAAGGTTCATCTGTATACCAAAATGTATGAAGATACTACTACTTTGCATTCCTATTCCAAAATATTTTCGTATGTTTTTCTCCATCTTTTTCAAGTTAAATTCGACTGCTAACTAAAGGTATTGTTTTTATTTATGAAAACCCTCGAGATGTTGAGAAATATGTAAGTACTTACCGAAACTCACCCCATTTTCGTGGGAAAATGCTACGGAAAATTAATATTATTGAATTATAAATTGTCAAATATATTTTCTCTCCACCCTTTATAGACAATCTATCTAGTCTATCTGCAGCTATCCATAACACTGACTAAGTTTGACGGATTGATTGGAAAATGTACCGAACAAAAGTTTATTTATAGCAGATTTGTAAATACAGGTGTATAAGAATAACCAACTAACTATATTCCAATCTTCGTTTGCCCAACATCCATTAATTTTTAATAGATATAAAGGAAATTTACCATATCTGACTTCCATGCCTGATTTTTTGTGTACTGAGCATCAACTAAATTAGGTTCAGATCTAGAGAGTAATATCAGAGCATCTCTTTCTTCACTTGTTCTGGATCCTCTAAAAAATGCTTGATCTTCTTTTCTATCCCATGGCCATCTGAAGTTTAAAATTCAAGTAATTATTTAGCTGTCCATAACTACCCTTTGCTAGTGTTTCAGAATAGAAATAGCTACGCACTTTTCAGCAGATTCTGCAATTGAGATTCTGTGTTGGTCCCATCTGCCTATGCCAGTGGGGTACAAGGATATTGCTGGGCCCCCTTCCCAGAAACTCCAGGCAGGGTACATTATATCATAATAATCTTTAGTCTGAAATTAGGAAAATAATTGGGCTATAATAATTAAATGAGGCTGTAAGTAGTTACTATGAAGCAACAATGAAATATCTTTATCTTTTGAAAACAGTTCCATAACTGATTGGCAGTCAACGCAGCAGTCTAAACTGCTGAAGATAGAAATATAATAATTGGAAGTTATTTTTCTTAGAGGGTGTAAGGATTTTATGTTTTAACCCCGAAAGGGATGTATTGAGGGTTTAAAGTTTGTAAGAGCGGAAGCTTGTTATGTGTCTTTTTGAAACATTGGATTTTTATCACCCAAGTATATGGGTTTATTTATTGCTATGTTTATTATACATTAGGCCATTTGGATGCCGTTGATATCAGAATTTTATGTTAGCACTGTTTAGTAAATCTTTAATCTCAGGACCTTACTGAAAGAAAAGACTGGTGCTTTAGGATGACCCCATGCTTGGTTGATTTGTGGCCAGTCTCTGGTATTCACTGCTAGTTCTAGATCAGGCATTTTCGGTGCCAGAGCAGTCAGGTAGTGTTCCACCCCTGCACATCTGGCTGGGAAGTGGCATTCATTTTCTCTGTATAATTTGCCATCAAATATCTGAAACAGATACACAACAAAGCTATTAGAGTGAAATAATATTTTGCACTGCTTAAATATCCTATTCAAAGGATTTGTGTCAATTATTAAAGTTTGGGATGGATCCAAAGATATGTAAGAACATCCAGCGCACCCTGGGCAATGCACCCCAATATCAAACTTGCTCACTGGCTAATCTTCACCCCACGGCATAAGTTATTCTGGTACAGGCCATGCTGACACGGGAACGATTTTAGAAGTTGTAATTTATGAACTGAGTTTTATTTTACCTGATATTTAGTTCCTTTAGCTCGGGCTGCAGCAAATAGTTCTTTAGTTATTCCACTTTTAAAAGGTGCAAGATCCTGATCAATTACTGCCTTATGACAGCTACAATTCTCACTTTTACAAGGAATGTATTGATCTACAGCTAAGTTTATTTTTAGTTTGATTTTCAAGGACCCGTCATTAGCTTCTGTAAATAAAATTAGAATCATGAATTAAAAATCAAGTCAGTAACCAAAGAACAAAACAATGCGAGTGTGTTTAACACAAAGGGAAAGTAAGCATTGTGTTAGAGTGCAAATAATAACTTAGTTAATACAAGAAGTTATTGTTCATGCTTGTAAATTGAGGAACGCTATGTTTAGCATTCGAATTTTAAAGTATAAGTACCTATTTATTTTTAAGATAAACGTATTTATTTTACCAAAAACTATAGGTAATGGTTGTAATTACACTCTGCAATATAAGAATTCAGTACAAAGTTTAGAAGTAAAAATAGTAAAGTTATGAATAAAACACTTGCAGTATTAACACGAGCTCATTACAATTAAATCTATATTTGGAAATCATTGCATGCTTTTAATAAAATGAAATATAAAAAGTTGAATAACCTCTGCCGTATTTGTTATGGTTTTCAGAACAAGCTTCTTCATTTTTGCTACAAAACGCCTCATCTGTATTAGAACTAACTGAAACGATAATGCAGAATAATGTAAACAGATGACTGTTCATAATTTTTATCTTTGAAAGTTTGAAACAAAAGATAATCAACGGTAAAATAAAGTTTTTCGTTGAACTAATGTAATGTAAACAAAAGAAAGTGACAGTGACAGCCGTGACAGGCACACAGGAGTCAATTAAAAAAAAGAGATTAATTGGATATTAGTCTTTTGACTTTTCATTTTATCGATTTCGTAGCCAGATTATAACTTACTATAATAGCTACGCCATGTTAGATGTTGATAGAGTAATAGCCCGTACTGAGGAGCGGGCGCTTGATTAAGATGCAGAAATAAATTATCGTCTCGTTATATTAAACACGTTTTTTCTCTACCTATTTATGGCTTACCCTGAACTATTTGCCAGTCCATATCGGGGAATGTAGTATAAAATAGGCAATAAGTTATAGTACCTACTCAATAAAACTGGTGGCCTCCTCTCAGTTTTTCGCTGCTACGAACCATTCTTCACTTCCACTTACGTCATTTATTGTTCACGGTACCTCCTACTAAATATGTGCGAAGGTGAAGTGCTGAACTTTTAGCTTAGGCAAAAATCCATGTCACCAACAGGCGATACGCCTTGATGTGACGAGGTTCAGACGACAGACAGTTTGCAGGCAATCCATTCATTTTGTCGGCCCTTCACCGATTTGATGATCGAATGGTGATACGGCGGCAGTGCTAGTTCGAGAGAACCGAGACAAGTAGGCACAGAACAATATTATGTTTGTTCTCGGGTACCCTGCGATGCGACTACGTTGTGCTCTGATATCGAGGGAGATATCATGTCAGATTGATGATGTGATAGCGGTATACAAAGACAAGAATTATTTTATATTGAAACAAAAATCCATCGAGGGTAGATATAATTTATTGATTAAATTATATTGTTAGGATATACAGACATTTAAAGCAGCAATAAATGTAACAATAACGAATTTAAAGTCAGTGAAAAATGAAATTATGTATTGTCAAAGAATCAGCAATTAATAGAAATATAAGGTACACACGGCTACACTTCAAGCTATACAAAACCAGTATAAGCTGACCGTTACTTGTGCGAAAAGATTATACAAAGCGATGCCAAGATTAACTGGTTTTGTATAGCTTGATGTGTAGCCGTGTGTACCTACGTAATAGAAGTATTTTAAAGTTAAGTATAGTTCAGACACTTAAAGAATCGAAAAATATAGAAAATAAACTTATGAGATCTTAATATTTAAGGATTTACATGGCTTACTATAATAACAATCAATTGGTCTACAAGTATCTAATTACAATTGACAGTATAATTTTAAACATAAAGATCGAATTAAAGTTATATTAAAATCTGTTTACAGTAACAGTTAAGGGCTAATTCATACTACACAAAGCCGACGCAAAATCTCGACGAACATTTTATAAGAATTTGCATTCATGATTTATGAAATAAGTCAACCCAGACTCGACTCAGGCCTAATATGGTACAACATAAATTAGCCTTTAACGACATCGTAAAACGATTTAGTTAAATTCTCTGTCAGGGAATAAGGCTGGTGCCACAAGGGTCCAGATGTAGAGACCGACGCACAGCCATGAAGATGTGATCTTAATCCACATTGATGCGACATTTTCCTTCGACAGCTGCGAACTCGGGCTGGAAGGAAAGGTAGTGTATCATTTTGTTTGTTGGTCCTAATAGGTTGAAAGGGCGTTCGATGTGCGAAAGTTAAAATGTAAAAACAGTAAAACATTCTTCCCAGTACTTAAAGGCAGATCGTAATGTGAAAGACAACATATCACGTTACGCAGGGCCGTCTCTAGGTTATCTGGCGTCGGGATGCGAACCCAGCTTAGGCGACGCCTAGCACTTTCAGTATGCTCCCCCTCCCCATCAGCGTTGAGTAAAATAATTTCCCGAGTCTCGGTGCCCTCAAAGTCTCAGCACTCGCCTTGGCGTCGAGGCACTCCTTATGCTACGGCGCCGGCGCCCGGGTGACGTATTAAGAAACCATTGTGGTATCTGGATACCACATATAATTTTATAGCGTCGATCTGTACTCCACAATGGTTTTTGGCTAGATTACCGGCGATTTCAGCCCAAAACCATTAAGCGGCGAGCTCTGTACCACGCAATGGTTTCGGGAGAAATTACATTATACAGCATTGAGTGGTACAGATCGTTACGGTTCTGGATGCCACAATGATTTCTTTACGTACGTGGCCGGGTGCCACGCTCTCTTTGCACCCCCGGGTAGAGACGGCCCTGTACTAAACTATTTCTACCATATCTCTACGCTATGTATTAACAGTTGTCATATCATGTGACACCACAACAATTTTTCGTTTTATAGATATTTCTAAACGATGAAATAATAAGTGAGTCATTTCTCAATGACTTAAAATCAATATAGTTTGTTAAAAAAAACCTATACATTTCGGATCACATGCATTTCCCTATTCGGCTGCAGCAGGTTATATGAATAGTAGTAGTAATGAGTAATAGCAATCGCCTGCATATTGGTAACATCATACTGGGAAAACCAGGACTCCGTCATTGTGAAGCAAGTCAGGCAGCAATCGCTGTGTAGAATAAATGACTAGCTTTATCACGGATGAAGAAAGTGATTGCAGAAGTGAAGTATGTACCCTAAAAAGTGGAAGAAATAAATAATTTTAAGATTCTGATACTCACTTGTACCAATTTGTGAGTGTCATCATGATGTAAAGGGTAGCGAGCGCAAACACGATGTGGAAGAAGGTCCACGAGTACGCGACGCTGTCGCCTTCGTTGTCAAACACCTTGGTCTCTTCGGCGCGTCCTGCCTCGCCGCCGTCAGCGCCCTCTATGGAATTATACCCTGCGCTCAGTGAGCATACCAACATGCAATGTTAACGATGTTGATAACAAAACCATGTTAAGGTGCAATTGAAGCGTAAACGTGGAAAGCGTAATCTTTAAATATACTAGGTAAACTAAACAGACTTTTACAAAAAAAAGAATAGAATTTTGGAATTAAAAAAAACGTAGGTACTTTTCAATAAAAATACAGTGCAAACAACTAGAAAAATCTGAACTAAAATCTACGCGTCTAACAGTTATATTAAACAAATCGATTTTCTTGGACGTATCTAGTTAAGTTCGGCTGAAGCAAAAAAACTGAACAAAGAGATAACTAAGTACCCAATATACATGAAATGAAATTAATATTGTCTTGGAATCTGTTGAATCAGGAAACGCCCATGATATGTTTCACTATAATACAAATACCTATAGGAGGATGAAATTTGGACTAACTTTGCGATACCTACATTAATATTTAATGCAAAACTATTTAACCTGGCGTCTCCAAAATAGGACTAGGCGTGGATTGGTCTTTGGTAGCTGAACCGAAGTCAAGCATAAAGGAAGATAAGAAAAAAAGTAATGAACAGGCAAGTAAATAATAATTGTACATATGTATTAAATTAAAAAAGTTCTTATTTAATATTTTTTAGTGCCAAAAATAACAATTACAATAGTGAACAAATTCGTGGATCACTACCACTACAACTAGAACGTCGTCTATATAGGTAATTCAATTTCAAACTACTAGGTAATAATATTGTATGAAAAACTACTCAACCAAACATAATAAAATTCACGAGGGTCCAAACTAGAGAGTATTCCGCACCAAACAAAAAAAGAATTACTCAAATCGGTCCACAAATCGCGGAGAAATCATACATTAAAAAAACGCATCGAAAAAGCAAATAATATGTTAGCTGCTAATGAAATGAAAATGTTATCGTGAGTTCAGTGTGTTTAGCATGTAAGTTACTTTATGATAGGCCAAGTGCACATTGTTGCATTACCTTCGTTAGCAATGAGCCCTCCTTGCCCTTACACCGCGCCGTCGTCGCGCGTTATGTCCGCAAGGAATGCACAGTATGCGTTAGTGTTACATAAAAAAAGTAAAAAAATAAAGTGGCAGAATTGTTCGTGTTTTATGAAAAACACCTCGAGGCAATTAAAACGCTAATGATTGGATATATGAAAATTATAATAATAAACTCATAATAAGAATTGTATTTTTTTGTATAGTCGAACCATTACAATTTTGTATCAAGGTAAACAAACCTTTGATCGAAAAACATTCAGTGTTCTTTAGGTATCCATTCCGCATACACATTTTTAGAAATTTCTAGAACAGTTGTTGTTCTCTATTTTAGTTTTCTAATAATATGTACGCTCAATAGGTTCTTATATAACATTGAACATTTTTTAAGATAAAGGAGAGCAATATTTTATTTTTAAAAATTGCTTGGCTGTATATGCGTGAATAGATCTTATGGCAGCAATAAGGAAAAATATAAAAAAAAACTTTATAAATGATTTGAGAAGCAAAATCAATAAGTCATTAGTGTTCAGTTAAGTACGAATGAGCATGACACAAAATTGAAATGTAAGGACGCATTTGCAGAAAGCGTAAGTAAAAAGTAAAATTACGATATACGGATGACACACACACAGCGTACCTTTATCTTCAAATTAGGTCAATTCAAACCTTTGTGATCGTGGAGGGATCTATTTATTTCTACTATCAAGCGACTTTAGTCCACTCACGACAGTAAAATGACGGATGGAAAACCAACCTTATTTTCATACAGTTGAGGTTCATCTAGCAAAAATATGAAAAAATAAAAACTTTTCGTGGGCATATTCCAAACATTTTTTATTTTTTTCTCCACCTATTTAAGGTAAATTTGTCTGCTAAGTAATGGTATTGTATTTATTTATTAAAACCCTTGAACTCTTCAGGAATATGTACCGAAACAAGCCCTTTTCAGTATTTTTGTGGGAGGTGGTTACAGAAAATTAATATTATTCAACTATGAATTGTCAAAATTAAAATATTTTCTCCACCTTTTTAGACAAAGAAGTAGTCTATCCGTAGCTTGCCATAACATCTAGCTAAGTGTCACAGATTGATCGGAAAATTTACCGAAAAACATCTAATTTATGGCAGTTTTGTAAATACGTCCTTATGCATGCAAAACCGTATGGAAGAGACAATTAAAAAAGAGTGACGACGAAACTGTAATATCTTTAGCATACTCAAAAATAAGCTAGAGGACACACTGATAACGATGTTGACATTTTATTTTAGAAATATATCTGGCCAATTTTATATAAAATGTGATAATAAGCGAATGTAGTATAATTCTTACCCTGAAGTTTTATTTGTCCTTGTTATTAGTTTTGTTAATACATGTAATATAATTTGTTTAGTAAGTAAGAAAGCATAAAGAATGTCATATTCACCTCCACTGCCTTCCTTGGCGAGGATATGTTCTGACATGGTGATTTTGGACGAAGACGAGGCAGTTCTGATGCTTGAGTACAGCACGCTGCACACCCAAATGACCAGCCCGATGACCGACTGCTTGTCGAACGATGACTGTTGAATCGTTAATTATCATTATTTTATGTATTAAAAATAGTCCTTTTTTTAAACTCAATGGTAACAATCAAAAAACGAATCAAAAAAATTAAGTATAGTCCTCACAACGAGACATAAGATTTGCTGTATGTATGAGTAGGCGCCAAAAGTATAGGATGGGGCGCGCAGGGCATGTTGAAACCCCGTATAAACCAGCGCGAGTAGACGTGCACTCTGTACACCATTACGTATTATTCTCCTTATATTTTATGGGATTCTCTAGAGGATGGGCAGCAGCGTTCTCTGAGTACTTTAACAACCATACTGCGATCGCCAACTCGCCTGCCAAGCGTGGCGATTACGGCTAACCCCCCTTTTGGGGTAGGCCTATGTCCAGCAGTGGACGTCTTTCGGCTGAGTGATGAGGATTGTAAGGTCTTAAGCATACTAGAGTTTTTTGATCGTGCGCGTTCTCTCAGCGTTTGATCAGCGAAGACGAGACGCGGGTGCCGCCTGCCTGTTAAAAGTATACGGCCGAAAAACACAAAAATATGCTCGAGGCCTAAAGGCTGATTTGCACTAGGAACAATTTTCAAAGTGAGTATCGTTGCCATTTTTCCTCGCTGAGATAGACTAAGTCAGAACGAGTCCGCTTCGAGAAATTCTCCTAGTGTCAAATAGCTTTAATATAGCGCTTTAAGATGATACTAAATAGTATTATGTATGACACTTTCTACAACTAAATAGTAGAATTTTCAGATAGACACTAGTCCTACAATAGCTCTATAACCTAGTCATCAGCAATGATTCCTTCCTTTTTCACTGATACATTTTTTTAACTTGTAGGTGTTGTATTGTATAATCACTAGGGATCGGATATTTGGATGCATATTTAACTAAAGTTAATTTTTAAGAAGAAAAAAAACCTAGGATTCTTTACGTGCATAATTATTTAAAATTAATGTTTAACCCTCGATGCAAATATATGTGTATGTAGAGTGTAAGAAGAGTGGTGTGTGTAAGATAAAAAAAAAAAAAAAACAAATTAAAAGAATTGTCCCGGAACCACGGGATTTTTTCGATACAAAAGTACATTCCATATTAGTCAACATCTCATGAGATGTTGACTAATATGGAATGTAATGAATGTGAAACATGTTTAGGTGAATATGCATCCGAATATCCGATCTCTAATAATCACAGTCAAAGCATAATTTAAATAAGTATAAGACCCTTGTCTTTACTCTTTACATGTTGTGTAGCACACAGTGCAAAGTAAAATTACACATAATTATATTTATTAATAATACATTTTCGATACATAAATAAACATTTCCTTATATAGTTTATAGATATAAAAATGTGTATTTGCTTTTTTTTATACCCACTTATATCATACATACCCAATATATATCTTCCTTCGTTTCCTGGTTAAGCATTATGTAAAATGAATACATATTATAATTACATATTAATAAGATATATATAAAATAGTATAAAATGCATATAGACAAAAATATTTATGGAGATTCTTTTTGCAGTGTGTCCGGTCATGGACTAGCGATATTCTAGGTACTTATATAACAACTATTCTAGTACCTACACAAATACACTATACACTAGGGTCCCATCCACTTCCATTTTTTTGTTGAGATTTTCTCTACGTGTTTACAAAAAAAGTCATATCTCTCAAAGTTATGATCCTACTGAGATAAAAGTAGGCTTATTCGGAGGGCAACAATATTGTCTATCGTTTACATTACGATACAATGGGTTCACATTTTCATAACTTTAAGATAGAGAATATCTCAACAAAAAAGCAAAATGGCTGCCAAATAGCGGGGAAGTGGATTGGACCCAGTGGCGTGCACAGAGATTTCAGATAGGGTATGCACAAAAAAAAAACTTGGTTTGTCATGACCACGGAATGCTAATTCAGGTTTACCTAGAAAACAAAGTACATCAATCAACCATTTGAAGATGTTTCTATTAATTCTGTCATCTTTCGTGTTGTGCCTTTCAATAGGTATCTAACTTTAACTGGCTATTCAAACTACTCTATTCTACCTTTACCAAAAGTTTGGAACTTTTAAGCAGGATTCTAGATGTTTTTCTAAAGAATCATGCTTAGCAGCCGCTTTGTGAAAATTATTTAAATCTGAGTATCCTCTAGGTCCAAACATTATTTTTAACTTGATTTATAAACAAAATGCAAGGGAAACAATACAATGTGTTTGTGTGTACACAACGAGTTAGCCAGTAATTACTAATTAATAGTCAGCATAAAACATTTTATGAAAATAACGAGTAGTATTTATTACCTTTTCTTTGAGTTAAATCCAACCCCGGTACACACCTTCCCTTTGCAATCAATTTAACTGTTTCCTCAAAAGATATCGTGAAAACGCGGCCATTTTTACAATAAACTTACTAAATAATTACTCGACAGTCAATCACTTGCGCCAAAAAAAACAATAAGGCGAAAGAACTTTGCAATTTATGACGTAACGAATTATATAATACGAACGAATGAATAATTTGGTTAATCCGACTAAAATAAGTCGACCCTCTGCAATCAACAATTCAGCGGTGCTTTTACGTGTTCTCAATTTGGACGGTTTACAATATAGGCTATGCTTCTAAAACTCCAACACGCGCAAACATTTTCACGCACACAGTCATACTTTTGCTGCGTACTACACGAGATGCGTTGTATGAAGAATAAGCAAGGCGTAGTAATAATAATAATAACTTTATTTCCAAAAAATGTTTCACAATATTCACACAAATGGGCTAGTAATTTATGGCAAATAATTTGAAAAATAGCATCCACTGCCGAACTAGGTTAAAAACCTGTATTTCAGCACTTGGCGCCACTCCCCTTAGGAATATTAAGTCATACTAGCCTTCCTAATACAAGTTAGGCAAGTAACTACAAAATGAACAAGGAAATTTTTAAGTTAAAAAAATAAACAAATGAAAAAACTATAATAATACAGTGCTAGGGTGAGTATAGTGAAACCTCTCTTTGTGTTTAGTGCTTGTGTGTGTGTGCGTGTGAGAGGATGTGAGTATGAGTGAAATGAGTTAAAGACAAATACAATTTTATGAATACTTTAGTACTCAGACGCAATAACCAGAAAATAATAACAATAACCAAGAAATTAAAAAATAATTTGCTTTGGAATACCTTTGGAATATGTAGTTTGATTGAAAATAATTAGTTGAGAATAAATTTAAATGTAGAACAATTTTAATTTAACTTATCACCAAGCGTCAACGTAACACCGCTAGAAGTTCCTCCGTTTCGTCGTATCCTAGTGTTTTCAACCAGGTTACTACTGCCGTTTTACACTGATTTCTATTGAGGCTATAAATCGGAATGACTTTGTTTACTTTATTAAAAAGATAGGGACCCAGAAAACAAAAAAACCTTCGGACAAACGACGAATGAAACCGTTTCATTGCATCGCAGACCCTGCCCTTTCGTCGAGGTATATTTTTATTGGGGTCGAATACGATGTTACTGTGCTGCTTGAGGATTATGCTCAAAACAAAGATTTGTCTAACTGTAAGGACTTCACATTCCTGGTAAAGGAGCTTAGTAGGATACAAAAACGGTCTAAAACTGCTCACTTTAAGAATAGCACGTTGGGCAATTTCTATGCATTTGATTGTGGTAGCTGGAGCTCCCCCCCAAGAAGTTATGCAGTACGAAATCAAGCTCTGGCATAAAGCATAATAAACTTGTTTTATTAGTCGGGGTTCAGCGACATATCTGAGCGTTTTGAAGACAATTATGAGTTTACGAATCCTACCACTCAGTAGAGCAAAATGTTCTGAAAAGTTTAAGTGTGCGTCTAGAATCACTCCAAGATATGTAATGCGATTAGTTCGCTCCAGCCTGCCACAGGTACACTCATCAGAATCATAAACTCCACAGTTGTGAGCCACCAAGTGAAAGTCATCCGTGGGTCCACCCGAATCGCGGATCGAAAAGGTTAAGTACTTCGTTTTGTCTGTATTTAGAGTCAAAACATTATCAGTTAACCATTCGGAGACAGTATTGAATGCATTTTGGGCAGTATCGAAGACCTCAGGCCACGAACTGGCTGAGAGCAAAATGACAGTATCGTCTGCATAAGCGACTAGAGTACCATTTGACGGCTTGTACAAACACAAGTCATTCAAGTATATCAGGAATAATGTTGGCCCAAGAACGCTACCCTGCGGAACTCCGAAAGTCACCGGCAGATCAGCACTCAAGTAGCCTTCAATAGCCGTCGCCTGACAACGATCAGATAGGTAGCTCTCAAACAAATTCAGTTGGGCACCCCTTATACCTATCGCCTCCAGCTTACGCAGCAGTATGGCAACAGAGACCGTATCAAACGCTTTCGCTAGGTCCAGAAAGATAGCCAAACATTTCCTCCGCTCATCTAGGTTTCTTGCAATAAAGTCAGTTACAGCATGGACTGCATCTGAGGTCGACCGAGCACGACGGAAACCAAATTGACTATCAGAGAGTAATTTCTGCTTTTCTAAATAATTTATCAGTCTAGTATTAATCAATTTCTCAAGAATTTTAGAGACAGCTGGTAATAAGGAAATAGGCCTGTAATTAGAGATACGGTCCCTGTCGCCACCCTTATGAACTGGTATAACTATTGACTTCTTCAAGGCAGTTGGAAAAATTCCGGTATGAAAACAATTATTAAACAGATAGGTCAATGGAGGCACCAAGAAGTCCTTGAACTCCTTAAGGAACTTGTTTGACAGCTTGTCCCAGCCAACTGCGCAATCGTTTTTTAGGGTCATTATTATACGGCACACTTCAATAGGGTCGGTATCAAATAATACAAAATATTATAAAAATAAATAATACAAAGTAGTACAGCTTATGCTCACTGGGAGCGCTGCCTGCGCAGTGCGCGGGGGCGCAAATGTTCGCCGCTCTATCGAGTTAGTTCCAAAATAAAATAATAGATGGCGCGTAACAAAATAAAGTAATAGATGGCGCGTAAGCTAAATTACCATGATTTTTTTGAATTGTAGTTATTTATCATTTAGAGGGGCATGTATGTATGTATGGAACTACAGGGTATGCAGAGCTTATTTGCATGTATGAAGTGCACGCCACTGATTGGACCCTAGTGTGTAGTGTACAAGAATAGTTTCTGTATAAGTACCTAGCTAGAATATCGCTAGTCCATAACCGGACACATTGTATATATAATTTATTATGACTACACCCATTCAGAATATGAAGATAGAGGTGACACATCCATAGAACGTAAATTATAACGTCGCATCGTGGAAAATCTATTATCCATATGTCATGATTTATGTTTTAAAACCATGACTACCGTAAATATCTCTATTATTCGAACAAATGACAATTTTCGTTCTAGCGCGATATTGAACCGTATTATAGCCAGCGTCACATTGTATTGATTGAATGCCCCCATCACATAAATGCGCGCGGTCCTTGTGCATTGGGATGGCAAGAACCGCTTCGTTCACACTGGCCTGTTCCGTTGTTCTCGTAATACAAACCTCATTAGATCCCCCGGTGATGCTGTTACATTCCTTGGAGGCGTTGGACAGCGCGGACCAAGTGAGATACATGACGTATAGCGACACGACAGCCGACTGCAGCAGTCCGGAGCGAGGCTGATGCTCCTGAACTGACGGCAGGATCGAGATGCCGCTCGCGATCACCACGAGGATCAGGTTAAACGATATGAAGAACTTTGATAGATCACATCCACTTGGCTGTAAAAGAATATGTTGCGTAAGCTTTTGAGTCAGAGACTTGTTCTTCGTTTTCGCTTGATTTTAGCTGATTAGGGTTAGCTGTGTGTTTGGAATAAGTTATTAAGGAGAAACTCAGGAATGAGCATTTGCATACTAAGTCTAGTAATCCTATGATGAATTCCTACCACGAATGATGTGCAGTTTCGAGAGAGTTAATAGATATGTAAATTAGATTAATCACCCTGTTTGAAGCGTTTTGAATTAAAACACATTGCGATCACTATGGCAATATTTTTGCAATTTTCCTTACAGTTGTTCATATGAGATTGAGCAGAAAACATCTATGTGATATGAAGAGTCACATTTCTTGTATTGAATATGTACAACTTACTTTGGTGTAGTATACGTAAAGGAGAACGATGCCAATAAGTGCGAGAGCGTACGCGGTGAGCATCGCCAGTAGCAGCGCGGCGTACCACCCGCGCGACTGTGACTCCTCATAGTTGGCTGAAAGAAATTAATATACGTCACTCTGCACGTCACATGAATGCCTCACGGGATCTTTATATCTTTTTTAACTTTAAGGAATTCTAAAAATTTACACAAGCTATTTCCACACCAGTTTACAGTCAGCAAAGGGATGTCACAGACGACATATTTTTTTAGGTTGGGTCGGCTACTGATTCTCCCAGTTAGTAATTTTCTCTTTCTATATTACCCCTAGGAAATAGAGCAGCTGTCATAAGGCCGAAATATTAGGGCTCATTCACACGGGTTCCGTCATTGACGATTCGTCATAAAACACGATACGTCATGACGGATGGACGTTCACATTGCTGGAATCGTGTTTTAACACGATTCGGAAAAATATCCGAATTGATGTTCACATTCATTTCGTGATTCTTAGTTTTGGATGAACTATCGAACACGATGGATCCGTCACAAAAAAATCACGATTCGTGTTTTTTAAAAGACGATACGTGATTTAAGACGTGTCCGACATTTTTCACGATTCTGATGCGTGTGAACACGGGCATTTAAAAAGAATAGGCGCCGTCAAAAAAAAACGAATGGTGAAAAAAGACGATACGTCAAAAAAACGAATCGTCTTCGTGTAAATGAGCACTTCAGGTATTTTGATGTACCAAATAACATAGCTTATCTTGTATACGTGTAAATATAATTGTAAATAAAAAGTATTTAATATAAAGGCTCATACATATACACACAGTTACAACACGGCCGACATATAATGGCGAGTCTGAAGTTAGCTGATTAGCTGCGCAGTAGACAATTTCGTTCCTAAAAGATTCATTGCGCAGCCAAACACGACGTTGGCCAAGATACGTTGGCCGTATTGTACAGTTTGTGATAACTGGAAAACCTGTCATATACATGTAATATTTCTTATCAACACTTTACCTTGTGACTCATTTATTATTCACTGTGGAGATGTAACTCAACTGGGTTTTTCCTTCACAAATGTGCCTAGATTACCTTATAAATACATTTTCATTTATAGTTAGAAATATGATACTTACAAACCCATCTTTCGGCCCAAGAGTGAGCAAAGTCAACAATTAAAATGAGTTGTATAACTATGAAACAGAAGCCTCCAATCATGCCAAACACCATCCAAGTTGAAGCAAATTGTCCCTCAGGAATAAAGAAAGCACCAATTATACCACCAATTACAACCAGATACTTGATGCCCCAGAAGCTGAAACAAAAAACATTCATTTACTCTTATCACATATTATAAAAGTAAACAACATTATCAGTCACATAAGCAGACTGACTGATTAAAAACAAGTAAAAACTGTAGGAGTAACATACCCATTTTGAATGCCAGCTCGAGGATCTTTAGACGATTTGACACCAAGTGTTGTAAGAGCCATTAAAACAAAGAAGAGACATGCTGCAAAACATATTCTGAAATAAATAAGTAGAAAAGTAATTTTTTTTATAATTAGTTTTTTTTTACATATGTTACAAATTTTTGTGTCCTGTTTAAATAAACCATACAAGAATAGGGTCAAAGAAAAACATGTACAGAATTAACATTTTCCCCCTTATTACGAAAGATGGTCTAAGAAAAACTTAGGTTTTAAAATAGCCCCATCTCTTTTTTTATGATATAAGAAAGTGATGGGTATATTTTAAACCTGGGTTTACCTTAGTCTTGGTTTAAACCATCTTTTGTAATAAGGCCCTTTAAGTCTAAAATGTGCTACTAGTGATTGTACATACATACATACATGTGTATGGGTCAGTTAACATAATAATTTCTGATGATCCAATTATGTACTTCTGATCATATAATCATTTTACTGTATTGCAACAAATTATTTAATTGTAGACAATGTCTACTGGTCATCAGTTTTATTGGAATCTACATTTGTTGTAAGAGCAACAAAAGAATATTATTACAAAAGTGTGCAAAACTGCATTATGGGAATATCAATTTCATAATACCTGTAAACAGCTAAGTAGCCAACTGCCTGATCACAGTCCACCTTGTAGTCGCCCGGTACATAGCTTGTTGAGTTTTTACAAAATGGTACCTGAAAAAAATATGGAATATCTTAACAAAACATTTTTGATAATCATCAAAAAAATACAAGTCCCATTATGGAATTCACTTTTTTATTGGATTTTGCTATCATGCCATTCTACCAATTTTTTTTGTGAACAGTAGGTAATTGTTCACATTATTGAATTCTTATAATAATATTATGTTCCTAATAATTAGTTCTTTCTTCCAGTTTGTGATAACAGGTAGCCTCCGCAGGTGGCATTACTGTTCTGCCAGACTTACATACACAACATAAGTTTACCTTTTTCATCTCATCATGTAGCCCAGGAGCCAGAGTGACACATGCAGCCACCATGACCAGTAGCAGCATGAGCGTGTACATGAGACGAGTCGATGTGGAGTTGGCACATGATGGACATGCTGAGCAGCACAGGGAGCATGCGGCACTTCCACAGCAACATGCCAGCTGCAATACAATTTATATTTTATTTTAAAGTAATGTAATTCTCCCTCGCTTGGTTACTCACCCACCTATGTATTTTTTGACAATTATGACCTATTGATACGTTTCTATTGATCATATAGTAAGATAATGAGTCTCAATAAGCTATTTAGCACTTATTGAATTACCTCTTTTCATTATTTTATGACACAGGTCAGGCTGACCTGTAATAACTAATAAGGTCATGCTCCAGACAAAGTAGATTATAATTGTCTTGTTGAACCTTCATGTATTTCCACATTTCTGAATATCGTGCAATCAAGGTAATGCAAAATTCATGATTCAAAATCTGAATTTCTAGTCCTGGGACAATTCTTTAAAATTTGTAGGTATGCATGAATTGTTTATGATCATTTAGAAATTCAGACGAAAATAGAATTTGATGCTTGTTTTGTGTGTAAGTCAATGATTTCAGGGTTCTTGATATTGTACCACTTAACTAAACTAATTAGGGTTTTTCTAATTTACGTGAGTGAATCATAATAAAAACAACAATCACCTGAGCTGCTGAACAAAGACCTAACACTGCACCCATGCTTGAGCACTTTTAGGAGTCAATCAGTATTTTTATAACTTCTTCCAACAATTTTACGTTATTTTTTTTACTTTGTTATCGATACGGACAAAATCAATAGTTTCTTGTACTTGATTAGAACGAAGATTATTTCTTGAAAAACAAGCTTTATTGATTTGACAATTTTGACATCATAGCACAAAATATGACATTTAGAATACATAGATTATAGTCATTCAGTGTTACAAGTAATAATTATGATTTAAACATCGATTACCGAAAATCGACTATGTACTACGGTTGCCCTTGCCTTGTCCTTGCAGTGCAGTGGCATCGGCACCGCAGCGCGTGTGTCATCATGATGTATCATGTCGGTCCAGGTCCAGTAGCTCGTCTAGACGCGATGCGCCGCTCGGCCTAGCCAACTAGGTTACTGAACAAGTGAACAGTTATTCCATTAGCATGGTGCAGCAAGTCGTCTTACCAAACGCCATTTTGCTTGCCACAGTTCCTGTACACACCAAATAAGAAATATTAGATATTTTATAATAGATGTTTATTAAATTAAGATCCATCATCCATTTTCTTACTATTTCTAAGGCCATGATCGTGGTTGGAAATTAAAGAGCAAACAGTTTTTTTTTTATTCCCGCTTTTTCTGACCGTTTCCAGTATGGAACTCTATCGGTATGTCCACATCAGTGCGCTTTCATGTTCATCTTACGCCTTCAAATTTCAATTCGTCTTGCGTCAAGCGTTAGAAGCGTTTTCTATGCTATTGATTGCCACAATGACGCACGCAGCACGCTGTCTACACCTGTACGCCTCGGTCAGTCATCAAGATGTCCATCTGCGTCGGCGTGTGAACTTATAGCTATCTGTGCGGCGTATTTAGTGTTATGTGCAAGGACAAAATGCAAGAAAAGGAGAATCTGGATGAAAGATTTTTTGAAGAAACGGAACAACACATTATTAATTAAAGATTTAGAGCTAAAAAATTTCATCCTTTTTAAAAACTCAACACTTTCACCTTAATTTTATTTGTGTAATATTTGTGCTTGTGGTCCCACAGTTCTTGTTTTATTTGATAATCTTCTACATATAAATTCCAATGTTTTAACTTTAGCTTCCGTCATTTTGTCTGGTAAAACGGTCGGAATGTTGCAAGTGAACCTACCGGTGGCAGATTAGCGTGCGCTAGGGGCTTGCGCTGTTGTCGAACTAGTTTTAATGCATGCGCTATGGGGCGTATGGGGCGCATCAGGCGTGCGTCAGACGAAGACGCAAGATGAACGTGAAAGCGCACTGGTGTGGACATACCTTATTAACACTTTTCTGCAAGCTGATTCAGTAACATTATGAAATATATTTTAGAGCTTATTACAGGAGTCTATTTTTAACAATTTAACTTGCTAGTGAATTTAAATTAGTCGATTATATTTTATTGACATAATTGCATTGCCAGTATAAAAAAATTAAAAGCCGCGAATTCTGCCGTCATTCACGACAGTTCAAAAGTTACACCAAGAAGTTTTTTAAAGTTCTAGTTCTAAGGAATCTAAGGTCTTTTTATCTTTCGAACTGTGTAGTGTAATATACTAGGACTATTACAATTCAAAATTAAGTTTTAATGTGACTGAAATCACAGGATTACCTCATACCGGCCCTGAAATCAAGAATGCTGAAGACCAGATAAGTCTATTAATTCCTTATAGGCTTAAAGCAATGATAGCTATTATATTTAAAAAAAGGCTTAAAGGCTTATGTAATTCTTCAGTGCATGATTTTTATATACAGTATTTGTATTTGCTACTTGCTTATTATTTTTTACGATAACACACAATAATAGTTTGATGGCTGCTATATACCTAAGTAGAACATAGGATCTGTATTTAAAAGAGGAGCAAGTTCTTATTGCAGTCTACAGGAGTCTATCCCTGGTTTATCTGACTTTTGTTTGCTTAACTAGGTAACCTTTTTGTATGTATCTGATCTTGTGTTATTTATAAGTGTATTACAGTATAGTCTATAGTCTGGTTTTCACCAAGTTTCAGTGCAATCAGACTTTATCAGACTCACCAAAACCAAATTTTATGATAACCAAATGTAGGTAATTCAGTATTCCCATGTTTATATTATGTATGGCCATAAACCACTAAAATATTTTGATGATAATTAGATGATATGAGGTGAGAGAAGGCACCCCCAAGACAACCCTCTGACCAAGGATATGACACCATTGACCATATTCACACTTTGTGGCAGATTATAGAGATGATGAGATGATTATAGATGTATTATGTGATATTATCTGGTGTATTATGAGTCTATAAATAAATAGAGCAGTTTGAAGAGTATAAAATCAACCCCTGTGCTCCAACTGTGCTCAGCATTTTTTGTGGACTTTGTGAAGGCCTTGGGTTCTATTGAGACTTGATCTGTTCTCAACTCCATGCAGCGGTGCCAAGTTGAATGGTCACAAATCCAAGTGCTGAGTATGATGCCACAATGATGACTGTCCAAATCGAGAACTGGCATACAATACAATCCACCTGCATAGAAGGATGTAACAAGGAGGTGTTACATAATACATTACTGTCCCACTGCTGGTCATGAGTCTATTCTCAGAATGAGAAGGGTTTAGCCCTTAGTCCACCATGGTGGCTTCGTGGACAACACACCCTACTGAGAACTTTTTGTAGCCCTCTCTAGTGTGCACGTTTCCTCACGATATTTTTCCTCCATCATTAACGCACGTGATAATCAAACTCTGATCCCCACATTGTTTATTAACACATTGGAGCATATGATTAAGACACTTGACGGGAAAGGATTTGGCATAAATATAATGCAAGTACAGTCATTTTGGCTGGAATTAGTAAGCTTAGCTGATTCTTCTATATACATTGGTCACTCAATGGACTTTTACAACAACATACAACAAGCATGTTACTCAAGAACTGGTTGTGTTGTCAATCGCGGTCCTCTTAAAGTTGTTCAAGAACATGTTTAGCTTGGGCAAACTTCTGTTTCTGTGGGGGGCTGTCTGCCCCCCTAAGCCCCCGCCAGCAACGCCCTAAGCCGAGGTCCGAGTCCCTCTAGGGGTCGCCCTTAGTGCTGTTGTTGCAGGTAGTCATGATGTTAGTGTAGTATAAGTAGTTAGCTTAGGTTAAGTATTTTACCCCCCCCTCCCCTAATTGGCTGGAGACCCTACAGGTCTCGCCAATAACTGCCCGGTCATGTAGAAATGGTCCCCTAGGACCAAACAGTAGTCAAAGAGGGAAAAAAAAAACCATCAAATGAGCTGGGTTGGACCGCATTTGGGAAGCTACGTCTCGTTCGTCTAATAAACTAAAGAGCCTATCCAGTAAAGACTAAATTTAGGATCGAGGCGGCGCGCGCAGGTTACATCGCGCCGCCTTCTCGGGGCCTGTTAATGGTCGGGCGACGGCTCCCCTAACCCACCGCCTTGAATCTCGTCTTAGCATTATTAGCTTGGCTAATCTCGTTTTGCCATTCATGTTCTACAAGTGCTCGTTCACACAGAGGTTCGTTTTACAGGTCCACTTTATCGTATACGTTTTTATACGGCCATGACGTGTGTAGTTGTACAGTATTCCAGATCCAAAAAAAAAATACCGATCTGACAAAATATACAGCAGTCCGTTATAGGTTCGTTTTATCGTGTACGTTTTTATTCGACAATGGCGTAGGTAGTTGTATGAGCGAGTTCACACACACACACACAACAATATTAAAATGCAGTGTGAACATCACCTCCAGTAGCGACGGATCCGTTAAACACGGTAGGTACTGTAAATGCGGTGTGGACATGGTGATGTTCACACTCCGTCCGTCTCGGATCCCGGATCCACTGGAGGTGTCCAGCAGCGACAGATCCTTTAAAAACGATCCTGGAAATACGGATGTTCTGTGTGAACGAGCCCTTACGGTTTAGACGTCCGTCTTTCGAATCATGACGTTTTACGTTCGACATTTTCTGTCGAAGATTTAGATTAAATGTTCCTCACTAATAATTATGTACCTATTGGAACATAATTTTAATGTCAGTAATCCCTACTAATATTATTATAAATGCGAAAGTAGCTCAGTCTGTGTGTGACGCTTTCACGCCTAAACCGCTGAACCGATTTTGATAAAACTTGGTGCAGATATAGTCTGGAACCTGGAGAACATAGGCTACTTTTATCCCGAAAAATACGGAATACGCGATAAACGATATCCACGCGGGCGAGGCCGCGAGTGACCTCTAGTACTCATTAATAATAATAGGATGGGATTAGAAAAATAATGCCACTCTGATTCTAATAATTGAAATATATTTTTTCAAGACACACAAAATTCATACTAAACTTATTGAGGTATAATATTCAGGCAAATAGTCTACTTGAAGTAGCACGTAATAAAATAATAACATTTTTTAATATATATTTCATTAAACTGTGTAACTTTCATTTTGTTGAGTTTGAGTAGATAGGTATAATAGGTAGTTACAATACTTCACAGTCAAATATAGTTCGCTATGAAATGCATTATTATACATTATAGATAGAGAGCTCAAAGTGCATTATAATAAGGCTGTTAAGTTTTGTGATGTACATAAGTAATTCTTCCTGTTTCAATTTCTTAATTTACATTTTATGTTTATTTTCAACACATTAACAAAAACGTTTCGTAATAAAATTGTAATAACTATCATCATAAAAATCAATTTGGAACACATTCTGGACCTTGACATTAGATACGATATAAAATAATATTGTCTAATCTACGATGATCTCAGTAAAATATAACATGCTCTGCTCACATTCAACATTATAGTTATAAATAATAATTTAGAAAATAATAAATAAAATTATTAATATCACAGTAGAATAACTGCCAGCTAGTTTCTACCACAAATTGTCGATGATTGTAAAGAAATCATAGAAACCAAGGCAGTCAAAGGAAGATAAAACGTTTATGATAAACCGGAGCTGACAGTGTCGGTAAAAACTGCTGTGATATTGACAACTAAATATGAAAATATATCTATCGAGAGATAATCAACACATTTGATCATGTTGCAACCTTATAACTACTGGTAACCATTAATAACGACGTATCGATCGATGCATCCACCGGCTCTTAACAAGAAACTAGATATTTCCTACATCATGTTTCTGAATCTTATGTATATTATTGATAAAAATTTGATACATACTGGCTTAACAATTGCATAAGTAACTTCCTGTATGGTAGATTATATTTAATACCACAGTAACGAAAACAAGTACGTATGTTATTTTATAATGTAAGATGTGTCGCACTGCTTCTGTGTATTTGTAATGGTGCACCTACGCAAATTGAGAGTTGGAATGTACCAATTATCGATAAACATTTTACATGAACTGAACGGAACATCTGTGGTGATAAAAAACATTTGAGTTCGTGCATTCAATGCTTTGAGACCTTTTGCGATTAGCCATGTAAGTCGAAACATCCAGAAACAGGTTTAATTTGCTTAAAAACGTCGAATGTTAGATTGTTTGTTTTTACATAGGTAGGTACTTTGAATCTACCCACTTTCTTCGAGATTTTATTATTCCTTTGTCTGTGGGTCTTGCGCATAGTGAGTAATCAAGAGGCGACCACAAATTAACAGGAGAGGAGTTAAAAGTACAGTTACGTTTATGAAAATTGTTTTACCTAATTCAACTGCAGTCTCACCAATTCCCATTAATTTATCCAAATATTATGAAAAGGTTAGAGACCAATCCAACTTTAGGGACTTTTAACTCCTCTCCCGCGTATTAGTGTTATGCATTGTATTAGTGTATTCACATAGAAGTAGAGCCCGTCGTTGTCACGAGTAGAAAAAAAATACCATAACATACACCCTGAAAACGCTCGATTTAAGGAATGCCACTCAGACAAATGGCATACTATTTAATAATCAAAAGAATAAAGCAATAAATTATGCAGTAGATATTACATTAAATTATTGCTTAAATTATTATGAATAAACTGGTGTAATATTTAAACGTGTACTGTGTAGTATTTATCTAATATTTTATACAATTGATCTGAATGCTTATTCATTACACTCGCAATTACTTTTTCTCTATTACTGTTTACTCTGTTTCGGTGCATACCTTATATATTCCTATTATGTTAGTGGCAGTGACACTTAACATTCTTTCAATGTTCGTCAAATGTCTGACATCCGTACAGCATCAGCAATCAATTTTAAACTTAGATTTAAATCGCTCGTTTTAATTCATGCGCTGATATAATTTTCTTGTATGTATGTAGGTAATTTTTATTGATATACAGACACAAACTATCTTAGACCTTTATGTTGCGATGCTTACACACAGTTCAGTGTTTCTAGATGAACCTTTCTTTCAAATAATTGCAGTTTCAAATAACAACTAATTAGATACATGATTTAAGAAAATCATTTGTAGGTAACTAATTGTTCTTGTCATACTTGAATATTGTGAAAAAAAGGCTCATTGCACGGTAGCTAATGTCGGACACGTCAAGAAAATATAATTATTTTCTGCAAAAAGTACTTAACTCGGTACCTACTTATATTAGGAGACATATTTTCATAAAAACTATAATTGCCCACATACAAATAAAATCAAATTCATTGGAATAGCAAAATACATAATGGGTATTATACATTTAAATCAAATATGTAATAGAATAATTAAAATAATACGCAATTAGGAGTAAATAATTTACAATATCATTATGTATTACATAATAAAATATGAAATAATAGTGCCGTAATTCTATGATAAACTATAAATGTAAATAGGTGTAGAGAAAAATACATCCTAGTAGGGTAGGTACCTATTAACTGAAATTATTTTACAACATATGTATTAAACATATCAAAAATGTTAAGTGGTCTAAATTTACGAATATATTATTTAGAAGTTTATACATATTTAAGTAAATATGCTACTCAACTAGAAGGTACAGCTTGGGTATCATAATGTTGTTAATTTTTAATGTAACTTCAGATTCGTATTATAAGTACCGATAGCACAAGAAAATGCGGTGTTTCCGCGTATTACCAGATATCATTACAGATTTTACTAATTTGTGATTTTACATACCCATTTACGTTAATGGTTATTGTGTTACGGAAAATTTCACAAGAAATTACTGCGGCAGTGTCGCACTAATTTCTTGTTAGTTAAATTAATTTGTAGAGTATACCTATCTGAGTGAGTCGAGGTCGTTAAAATACCGGGATATAGTCTTGGATTTATCTCTGGATAATTTGAACCAAATAATTTAGTTGATCACGTGCAAGTGCAAGGTTCTAGTTTTCAACTTCCTTAAAATCGATGATACGTATTCAATTACCTACTCGCATATTTATTTAAAGTTTTATTGAAAAATAAAACTCGTCAACTGTTGTACTAAGTACTACTATATACTTATAAGAAATTAAGAACAACACTTCGAGTAACAATCGATACGTATACCAACATGCGATTGTGAATAATGACATGACTTAGAGGGTCTAAGCTAGAGTAGCGCTTTAGTCTATAATTCACAATGATTTATCTAACCATGTTTCCAAGAGTAATAACATAAGCACAGCAAGCTTTGCCCAAGACATGTGAACATCAAATAAACACAAATATATTAGAAACTGTTTCAATTATGCTTTTTTGTACTGATATGTAGTTTCTTGTTTAGTATTGTGACTTTGGTGTTGAGTGCATACAAAATTGAGCAAAAATTTTGGCTAAATAAATTAGTAAATTACGTAAAAATATTTACAAACCACTTAGAGATTAAAAAATAAAGTGTCTTTATTTAAAATAATAAAAATTCTATGAACTACTATAATTTATATCAAATAAGAAATGTTCTATGAAATATGTTTCTAAACGTAATTCTAGTAGCTTCGAAAATAAATTGAGATCGGCATCGTATTTATGCATGTATAAGAAACTAGCATGCCATTGTGGCGTCCAGTGGACTTCATTAGTAATGAAAGTTGCAGTATCTAGATCACTCTTGGGTACATCCCAGGTGTAAATTACACTTCTTTACAACCTATTCCTGGTAAGCACTTCCCTAAACATAATTGGAAGCTTCGGTTTATAAAAAAATATCGTTTTATTATTGGAACTTTAGAGATAAGTGGTTTAAAGCGCCCGGCCCGTGAGAATGGGAGCCTACATTATAATATTACAAAATTAATTGGCTTAATAAACCGCATAGATGACTTTACTTTAGCCTGAAACCTATTTATACAAGGAGATAGCAACAAGAAAACATAACTTATGAAGATTATTTAATAGCATAAATCGATCAACCGTTACGGCAAATAGTAGAAAATAGCTGAAATTATTTACAAAGATTCACTGCTGTGAAATAACAAATATTAACTAAATATACGTAATACGTTTTATTGTACCTAACATTATTAAATACTATTATTATGACTTCAACTTAAAATACAACTAAGAGCTACGCATAAATCTAAGCTGCAGTTATATTCTAGATTCTTACAATATGGCAGTTGTCAAATCGCTAGCTGAGTTGTTGCTTACGACTACAGTAATCTTTTGGTTTGGAAAGCGCGGAGTTTCATTGCGTCGAGCGTTGTTACCTTGCTATGTATGACAACTTCATGATGCTTTATCACAACCAATATTGCAATGAAATGTATATTTGGTAAGATTTGCAGGTACATCACGTAAAATAAAATATTATGATAGCACGATATCCAAATATATGAGTAATGTTGAAATTAAGCACCTGTCGACCATGATATTTGTAAAATAAATTTGGCAAGATGTGGTATTTACATGTGCCTTGAATACTCAAATTTAATGTAAAATAACAAATGTGGTATCTTCATTAGCTTTCATATTTATAAATTAAGTCTAGCGCTACTTAAGCAAATTACTGACAGTAGAAATTATCCAAATCCGTGGGTCAGGCGTTATTACAATACGAAAGAATTGCTAAGTTTTGTTCCCAGCATACGTAGACTGGGAAAAATACTCAATAATAAATCATTAATTCATAATAAAGGCGATAAGGACAATTTTGTTTTACAAAATCACGCATTGATAAGTACCTTGAATATTGCTCAACCGCTTGGATGATCAGATCTATTATAATTTGATATAATTTACTTAATTTTGAATCAATGAGATTATAATGATTTTTTATTCACTTGTCTTACGTATAACGATAATAGTTTTGATGTCAGTATTCGTCAGTTTTCATATAACTTTTATAAAACTGATCAGGCACGAAACCTGGACTCAGGCCACAGTTATCTGAAATGTGCGTTATTGGTATCAGCACCGACATAATTAGATAGACGAGCTAGCTCATAGTGCACACTATTCAACACATGAACACATTACGTGTATAATAGTCTAATATTGATTTCACAGTGATTGTATCATTTACGATTGGCACATTTTAAATTACATAGTTACCTACCTATGGTTCTATAACCAGGACAATTGACAAACTTGTTACTGTTTTCTTTCTAATAAAAAAGACATTTTGTGATTTGATAATACTTATACCAAAATCTATCGCGCCGTGATGTATGCAGGGAAAAAACAAAACCTAACGCGGTTCTTGTAATGAATTATAGTGCCTAATTAATATCTACATTAATAAACTCGTTTTTACGAAGCCGTACAAAAGTTTTCGATTTAAACAATCACATTAAGTAACAATAATAATATTTTCATAATTATATTTTTATCTATGTACACGTCCAAACATTGCTTTCAATTTTTAAATAGTTAGATACAGAATAATATCTTTTCTATATTTCTCTATGCGATAATTATTATTTACAAATTTAATCAGTAATACTTAAAAGTAATATTGCAGGTCGCAATCGCCAATTCATAAATCTTCTCCGTCACTCAGCGCCCTCCATACACATTTCCCTCTATCTGTACGTTTCACGTTTTTTTTCAAAGTCGTATTAGATTCTATGGGTGCTTAATCATAACTGAACTTTTTAGTATTAATATATGTATATGAAATTCTTATCTCAAGTTGTTCCGACGACGTAAACATTAGGCCTTAGCTATTGGCGTATGAACATCGCGATCTGTTGAACTCCCATGTTTGCAGGTAGTGCGCATTATTTTTCAACAATATACATGTACAGTGTGATGTTACCTTCAATATCTTTCCTTTTCCTAGAAGTCATAGCCTTGCGTGTGCGCTCACCCTGTAGTATTCATCGACGGCATAGGCCGTCGGCGATACCACAATAGCAAACTCTTACGCCGCATTCTGCGCGAGCATTTCTTGAGTATTGTCTCCTTGTTCTAGTAGGACCATCTTTGTATACAACACAGATATGTTCATAAAAATTTAAGTCTAAACGTGTTAGTAGTCTTTTCGTCGAATCTGAGATAACTTACGGAGCTACTTCATATATTATAATTTATATTTCATTATCTTCTAATAAGTCAGTCAATATACATATTATATTTAGTGATTAATATCACTGAAGTATTTTCGACTGGAATAACTGTATACAGTCGAATTATCAGAGCATACAATTGCATACTTGATACATAATAGAAACAGTGCGAAAACATTGTCCTGGGAGTGAATTCGACGAATAATAATTATTGATGTGGCACATTCGAAAATGTGGACGGAATTGACTGACCTTTCACAATTGTTTCCAATGAAATGTTATTTACCGAAATAAAATGTATCGAACTGTTTTTTTACTGATTTTGGGAACAGTCCCATTGCTAAATTACTGTTCAGTGCAGATTTTTAAAATGTCCGTGCATTAACTCATGGTATTTAATTAACGTACTAGGTACAATTTATTTACAAATTCTATAATTGTCAGCACTGTAAAGAAAAATGTTTTCTCACTGTTAATCTCAGTCTAATCTTACAGCTACTTAATGCTAATATTCACAGTCTCCGCTCGAGAGCGACACACGATTTTGCATTCCACATGTACGTCACAGTTAAGGCAAATCTACTGCGCTACAAAAATACGTGGGCAATGTCCATTATGCAGTCAAAATACGAGCCACATATAAAGAGCAAAAATATGTCTCCTTTATTTTTTTATCCAATATATGTAAATTTAATCCGTCTCTGCTTATATTAAATAAAAACTTTCATTCGTAATATATATTTTCTTACAACTAATTAAATCACGACTCCCGGAACACGGAATAGTTCTCGCATACTGCGAATGATTTGTAAAATGTCTCTTTTTAGTTTGGGTAAATAGATTGCAATAGTACTTAATACAATTCTGCATTCATTTGAGTTGCACTGCCCGCGCATACGCGTTCGAGCGACGCGACCGCTAATCGCCAAAACGCGTGCACGCTTTTTTCCACTTGCACTGAGTACACCAGAGGTCGCGTTGGTCCATGCCATATACTTTACGACACTTCTTGTTATCAGAACGTGGCCGCCTTCCAGGACTGCCCGGGGATCCACTCGTTGCTGATAACCGCATATGTTTCTGTAATATTTGTTTTATAGGTTACTAATAATTTCTTTGGAGGTTTAAAAAATCTAAACAATTTAAAAAATGCTTACCGGTGAATGTGAGCTGGACCAGTGATGTGTAATAGGAATGCTTATTGGCCGTGCAGAGCCATTCTGCATAGTAGAGAGTAGTCCTTGCCTGAAAATATTATAGGACCTATTAGATAAATTATGTAGATTATTAAAAGACTATTTAGTAAATAAAATATTTATTATTTCTACCTGAAAGAGCCTACTAGCTGGCGTTGGTATTCAGGATCCTCGTGCGGCGGGCGGCACATGTCTCGGTGGGAGAGTGTGGGTGGCGGCGCCGGGGCTGCCACCTCCCTCTCTGTGTAGTAGAACTCCTCTTCATGGTCACTGTCGCCTTCTTTCTTTGGCCTGCAACGTGATCGATCAATAATAAAATTTGAGTAAGAAACATTTCTTAAAGTTGTTACGTTTCATTTTAAAATATAATGTTCTGCAGATTACCAAACTATTAGCAATGTTTTTCTAGAGCTGTTCGTATATATTTTGTAAAATATGTAAGTATATCATCGGTAATATAAGAACACAGTAGGGCAGGGTTACGTAAGTAGCGGGCTGCGGGCGGTGGCAGGCGACCTTGCGCGCGCGGGCGCGGGCGGGACTGTTGCTAGCAACCTTGTCGCGAAGCCTCGCTGCTTCCGGGTCACCAAGGGCCGGCCTTTCAGTGTTTTCTAACTACTTCATGCTAACTATACTATTGTAAGCATCAAGGTCGAAGATATTTTTTTTCTAATTCACATACCACATTTAAACATAGGTTTCTTATTTAATCTACCTGCTAAACTAAATTCGATTAAAATTTTAATGATTTCGAATTGTTAAGTATAAAATTATTGAATGAATGAAACAATTATGGAGAGGTAAGTACAGTAAAATCTTAAAATACAATATTCATTGCGATATTTTAACCGTGACTGTTGATTCGAAAGAGTAAGCTTAACAAAAAAAAAAAATGGTATTCCAAACACTATAATGAACATGTGAAATTTTCAAATGTTAATGTCATAAACTATCCGTTTTTACTAAAATAGAGTAAGTACTATTCAACAATGCTTTCTTTATTGATACAGGAAGCAAGATGTTTGCTAGCGGGGCACTCAGGCTGTAACCTTGCCAGCTGGCTTGTTGGCGTTGCGCAATTATTATTGCACCTAGCACGTGTATTAGCTGCCGCACGTGACCTTTTTACACGTGACTAATGCATTATGTTATTTTTGCGTTTATCTAGCAGTTGCATTCTACTGCCAGATTAAGATACTACATCACGTTATTAACTTCTTATTTAAAGTAATGTCTGTAATGTAATACCGAGTCAAGTGTGTTATATAAAATAATTCCATGTTGACCTGCACTTCTATTCTTTAACAAACAATGACCGTACTCGGTAAATGTAACTTGCATACCTATTTCGTACAAAAGATACATATCTTCCGTACGAAATAGTGCGGAATAGTTTTGCCAAGTCGGTTACATAACTGACTTTGCAAAATTACCAAGCATAATGAAATAGTAAGTTTGTAAAAAATATACCAACCCCAAATGTGTGTTCCTTATGTGTGCCTCAATGGCTGAGCAAGTATTTGTGTTGTATGTACATCCTCTCCAGGTGCAAACAAATGCAACACTGTTAATCTGTAACAATCAAAATAAAATTATAAGTATGCATTAGAACTACTGTGGGGTTTCTCGAAAGACCAAAGATTCTTTACACATTAAGACTCCAAACCCTTTCTCGCCTCAGAGGGCTTGCTTAACCGTCTCGGTCCCCGGTTCTCATACGAATACCGATGACAGTTGTATGTAATAGATGGTCAGTAGCACGCAAGTCTGCCAACCAGTGCATCATTAGGAGATCAGTATCGACGGCAGTCGCTTCGCGTAAAATACCTACTTATACTCATATTACCGATACTCAGCCGCATCCGGTACGTTTGAATCTGACCCCAACACAGTTCGAAAAGACTAGGCAGATAAGGACTGAAAGTACTTGTACCTACGTATCATAATAATTATTGAAATAGACCCTGTTCCCGATGCCGGTGGGCTATTTTTTTTCAAGAAATATTTAAAAATTTAATGTATACGTGTATTTGAAAAATAACAATTGAAAGTAATGAAATTATGTTAGATAGTCCACGTTAGTTAATGATTTCTTAAACCGCTGGGATTAAGAGTTAAATCGAGCGATGATGTAGCGGAGACGGAAGTGACTCTAGGTCGTAGCCTTGCGGACGCCGCTTGCCGCGGTGTGGCGCTGCCGCCCTTCTGTACCGCTACCAGTAAACGCTACGCTCTATTCAAAGCGTGAACACATCACGTATAGTTAGAAAAGATTTGCTATATAATTTACAGCCGGCGCGCGCGTCGATGACTTATGTGACTGTTTGCTTTTACCTATTTTGTTCGCATTTTACCGTAAACAATTCTAGAATGTTTATTTTAGACTTTGTTAGTGTATTTACTAAATATATTTGGAGTATTGTATCTAGGGACATCTATAAAATTGTTAAATTGCAATTGTTGATATTATCTTCTTCGTCATCATGTCGTAGCCTGAGTAGTAGCTCATAAATTTTTTTTGGTCCTGCCGAATCTTATTGGGATGAAACGATAAGGTGGCAGCCCTGTATTAGTGAACTGTGACGAGGTACACACGCGGGGCCACGGTTGGCGTGTCTTGCCAAAGTTTCTGCATCGACCTTCTACTCAATGCCACATTATTTCGACCGAGCTGGGCTATATACACACACTCATACATTACCAAATACCTACTCGTGGTTTACTGTCCTGTTTGTTACTAAGCTGTTTTCTGCTAAATATAGACTGGCACTGATATCCGAGGTGCGTATGATTAAAAAGGTTTTGCCTAAATAAAGAGCGCTACTTCTTAATCCATAACATTCCACAGTCGATCGTAGGCTGTTCTCACACTTTTATAGCTTGCTTGGACGCTTTTCGTAAAGAGTACTTATTTTAGCCTCTACTTAAAAAGTCTGCAAGCTATGCAGAAATGAAAACCCTACCGATATCAATGAACCATTTTCTTAAATATGGATAGAACCTGATAGAACGTAATAAGTACTGAATGAAATTTTCTGAGCATGCCTTTGCTGCACCAGATCTGGCAGCGAGGCAATATTAAGTGCACTCAAAAGTAGGTTAGGTCATAGGGGAACGAGGTAGAGGGGCACCGAAGTCCGGGGAGAGTGGGGGGGGGGGGGGGGGGAGGCCGCGAACTGGGTCGAAGCACCAGGGCCAAGGGTGGTATATGAAGGTTGCGCTTCTTTGTCTAATTCGAAGACAATTTCCAAAGATGCAAATTGTTAATGGCACAAAAAAAAGATTTCAATAGATCATTCTTTTATTACATAATAACATTGTCATTTTCTGAATGTTTGTGTAGATATGCGATTTGGGTTACTATGTATAATTTTAATGACAAGCGGCTGTAAGCATCAAGCATGCATGCTTGAAAAAAAGGATTTTCATTTGTATTAACTACGGTCTAATAAGTCATTTTCGAGTTTCAAGGATTTTTCTTCAGGAAGCATTATACATAGAAAATGTTTTGCCTTTATCTCCTCTCCTTAGCATATCCTCTCTACGGTAGATACCTACTATATTATTATACAGATGAAAAATATGCATCTATTAAAATCCATAGTTTAGGTACCCAAAACGCAAACGATTAACCGCATGTGAATCAAGACTGCCAACAGTCATTTGATTAGGTATCTACCTAAATGAATGAACGGTTAATATTAAGGAATCTGTGAGATTCTTGTTGGCAGAGCAAATAGTTTATTTTAATATTGCTTCACCTTCCCTTGGTGCGGGACGAGGGGAGTGCGGATCGAATGTCGGTGCGCGTGTTTCACTTCAGGAGGGCGCCTCCCTTCCCTTCGCTGCACCACTGACCTACTTTCAGATTTCAATAACGCTCTGGTATAATGTTTCGTTGATAGATTTTTGTCAAAGAATAAGAATTAAATAGGTATCGTAACACTATTATTTTTAGAAAGATTATATTGAATAAATATTGAGAAATTGTTGTAAGCAGTTATTACGTATCGGTTTTTAGTCTGCATTTGTTTACACGTAATATTTACCGGCAATTGAAGCACGAATCGTATTTGTAACTATGTATACATAAATAGAGTTCCCCCATAACATTTGGATATGTGTATTGTCTTGTAGATAGACCTGTATGGACTGCTAGTCCTTCACAAATTGCGTTTAGGTCGAATTCACTAATACTTTAACTCACAGACCACAAGGGTAAGGGACTCTTAGAATTTCTAAGGTTGTAGAGAAGGTAATTAAAAAATGTCCCCGGGTAAGTATGATCCACACCTGAATAAACGCCTCAGGGCGCGACAGCGCGGCGGATCCCTAAAAGTTAAAAACGGCCCTATACCTATGTTAAGGTAGCAATTCTGTAGAATTTACCTATAAATAATCGCGTTAGGGTGGGTAGTAGTGGTACGTACGACCACCTTTAAATAAAAAAATATACATCATTATTATTCATTTTATCATTGTCATAGTGTGATACTTTTTTATTTTAGAACATTAATAAAACTATAATTAATATAGTTTAAACAGAAACATGTTTTTTTTTAAAATTTCTTGTAACAAAATAACATGCAAGTGTTGGACTTATTCTGCAATCTATTTGCACTGAAAATGACATTAACTTAGTTTTTAAAAAGATTAGTATTGTGAGTATTGTTTAGGTAGGTAAGTATTGTAGGGTACTCAATAAAACAAAAACTTTTTAACCGACTTCTAAAAGGAGGAGGTTATTAATTCGATGCGTCTTGAGATGGGTATTTTTTTAATCTATTTATATAACTGGTATTACGTATTTTAACAGTCTCATAAATATCTACAACACATTTATTTTACAATACAATACTCTTTATTGTACACAAAATAAACAAGAAACATTATTATAAAATAGAGATGTACAATGGGCGGTCTTATCGCACTAGGCAATTTCTTCCAGACAACCTTTGGATGGACATGATTTGCAAGAAAAAAAGTGAGGGGTAGTTCTCGGTGTAACAATAAGTAAGGAGACATTAAATTAAATACTTTATTTTAATACACGTAAGTTTCATAGATAAATAACTATTTGATCTGTTTGAAATACTTATAGAGTAATCTATCTATTTATCTAGTTTATCTATATCTACATATTATATGAGGTAACTTGTCTTTTGGATATAAAACCTATAAATATGTTTTCCGAATAACCCTGCTTCTATCTTTGTGTGTCGTCGGTACGCTTACACGTGCCGGTTGAATTCTATGTGTGCAATGCAGTAGTCGATGCCAGTGTGCAGTTATATCTGTGCATTTGCTTATAAAGCAGTGAGTATCATGGAATTATTCTGAGTCACCCGTTTAATCTACAGTTTCTATTTATTAAGTTATAGGTAGAATTAAAGTAGTTATAAAAAATAAGGCGATCATTCAAAGTATTCCTATTCTATAGTAGCATGGATATCTCTATCAGAAATTTATACTAAGAATGAGCAAACAAAGGAATAGAACAAATTTTGATGCGTATGAGATTACAGTACCGTATAGATTGATTAATAAATATCAAGTTTACATGTACATTAGGTACCTAATATTTTAAGAACGTCCGGTTTCGTATTTATTGGGAGATATTTTCCATAGTAGTAGTCAAAATTACCGGTTTGCCGTTAGCTAAATGAATCTACCTACAACAAGCCTACAACCGACCAGTCAAGAAAATATTAACTGACTGCGTTCTTGTTTCAAGTCTGTAAACAACTCGACGTTGATCAAAATCTTATTTTATACCACTGGAATAGAGTTGAATTTGGAATATTAGTACTTGCTTATAAAACATGCGCCGGCACAAAATGCCGGTTTGTTATTGCGCTGTCTCTTTCTACCGCGAAACGCCGCGGGATGATAATATTGATTTGTTTTCATTGCGTCTCTCTTTTGCCCATGAACATAGAAAATAAGTCCGTTTCACCAGCTTGACCTTCCTTATTTACCGACACACACACATGCATATTCTCAACAGTGCCAGATAAGTTGTTTTCGCGTCATCTCCTTCTAGCTCTAGAAACGAAGCGAACGAGGAAGACGCCATTTAACGAGATACGTTGCGTTACTGGCTGCGTGTTGTCGGCCAGTACTTTTATGCGGAGTTTGTGACTTTGTGAGTGGTGCGTCCGCTGCGGCAGTTACGATTATGATAATGTAGGCCAGTACAGACGGGTAGCAGGGAACCATTTACTTTGCACTTTAATTCAGAACTGATTAGTCGTATATTTTGATCTTTTTCTTTGTCGTGCCGGCACGATCTATATGAGAATAGCTCATGTCGTGGTAAAAGGATTAGCCAATCAGCAAGGTTGGTGGTGGTACTTAAGTATCGTCTCTCTTGGGCCTCTTTTAATGCATAAATGAGAAATGGTATTAAATAATTATAGTCGGAAACCTGTACCAATCTCGGGGCACTTAAAGTGATGACTATTTTATAGCAAGTATGAAATTTTCAAAATCATATTATTTAAATTTAGCTATACAACATTATTTTAAAAATCGACATCCCTGCTTTAGTTACTGATTCAGAAAATGGAGCTACTAATCCCTTGACCCCAAATGTGACCTAAAATGGAAACACAGCTCATGATAGATAGATTTTAGCGTATTTTTATGAAATCTGAGAACAGCTATTTTCAGGGTTCCGTACTGAAATGGTAAAAAAGGAACCCTTATGGTGGGTGCGACTTCGTCCATCCGTCCGTCTGTCTGTCAGAGCTACTTATTTCAGAAACTACTAATGCTATCTACTTGAAATTTGGAATAGCTACAAATAATACTTGTCCATTCTATACTACAAATGAAAGAATTGATTTTTATTTTCATTGCAATATAGACCGAAGTGGGGTATTGAATATTTTGAAATTGCGTTACTAGGTCAGTTATCATGATCATCATCATATCATAAATGTATTATAATTTTTAATTTATGCCGCATAGTTTTTGATTTATGATGAAAAATGTCTGTAAAAATACGATTCTCCCCCCCCCCCCCCCTTATCTCCGAAGTTTTAAGAGGCGAAAAATCTGGAATAAATAGGTAGAGTTGATAGAAGTTTATGTAATTTATATTACGGGGAAAATAAAACAATGTCTAACAAACAAAGTAGAAATCAACAAAAATCCTTTCACACAAAATTAGTTGTGCGATTCCAAAAATATGAAAATTGAACTTTCCAAGGTATGGAACCCTCGGTGCGCGAGTCCGACTCGCACTTGGCCAGTTTTTATTCTAAAACTACTGACTTCGGGGGAAAGTCATTCATTATTATGGATACTTTATCACTCTTTCAGATTAGCACCACCTTTCTGACTAACCTTTAATAATACCATTACTTACACAAAGAATATTAAAAATATTAGTTTTTTCGAATGTTAAAATCGTGTCTCAATCTTATTATTAATTTGGTGTGTGGTCCCACCCACGGCACTGAGGAGGGACGAGCGGGGTAGAATCCTCACGTGGCAAGGCTTGGTGGCTGTGTTTTCAAAACAAGCTTTGTCCACTAGTTGCATGTTTGCAAATAAAAGCCTCTCTGAATTATGAGGTTGTTTAAAAAGTAAATTACAAAAACCGTTTCCGTAAGCCATTTCCGTAAACAATAGGTTAAAACTTTTGTACCTATTTACTTATTTTCTTCAATATTTTCACTTACAGCATATTCTGAATAAACTATTCGGATTATTACAACTCTTAACGCGCAGAAATAACCAGAAACCTAAGACACCAAGTAAAAGCACAATTCAGTAGTTATTTAACTATCAACATTACCATTATTTTTTTTAAGTAATTAGTATTGCTTTTCCAATATTTACTGAATTTAAAATTCAGTCGAATAGCCTTGGGACAAGTTTTAATTTTAATGTCTTTGTCATCTATTGACCGCCTGTTTTGTAAAATTGGTATGATGAAATAACCCCTTTTAAAAATATTTATTTATGTTACACCTCACATAAACGTAACAATTATTAAAACATGTTATGCATTGGTGTAATTATGTCGTTATTTGAATTATTTATTTTATGTTGTAGATATTAAATATTAGCCATCAAATAATGCTTATTTGATAGCTAATATTTAATGCATATTTTAATTTTGCGGGCCCAATTTTCATACATAGATATTGATTGACGTTGCATGCTGATAAATCTATAGCTGTTTATGTGAATGAATAAACTCCGTTGTATGACTAGTCGCACAAAGAAATTAGATGAGACGGCAGATGTCGATGCACGAGCGAGAGAGCGCAGGCGGTGTGCACCCCATGAAGCCAAGGGACAACCAGGAGCACGGCAGGTCACTGAACCGCCGATGGTTTTACCCTTACGATTCGACCAAACTGTAAGAACGTCGTGATATTTGACCCCCCCAGTGCGTCTAATTTGTGCAACTTATAAGATATTTTCAGATAAGAATTCTGAATATTTTAAATTAATCGACGTTTATTCAGTTTTGAAATAGAGAAAAACAAAACATTAAAAGACTTCTTCAAAAAAGTGTACCTGCAGTAGGTTCGTATTGTACGCAGAATATTGAAAGTAGGTAATTAACAATTATAAAAATCATGTATGACTATTATATGGCTTTAAAAGGTAAACAAAGCTTTTTAAAAGGTATGTGCTACAGGTGGCGTCGCGGATGCATTGAACTCGGGTCCAAAACATTCCCCTCGGCCGGAACCCCCGCCAGCGCGGCGGGTGCGGGCGATACACCCTCATCACTTCATGTTTTCACTCAACCTACCTACACACACACATCCCAGAATGTGGACAGAACACATGAAAAATGCCTGGTGGCAAGAAACTACGCAGCGTTCGTTCGCCTCATCTCATTGTGAGAAGCGAGCTGCGTTCACTATTGTTTGCTGCCATCGGTATTTGGATTATCAGATACGTCTGTGATATAAAGATTGTAATTATTTTTGTTTAACTTGTTCATAACGTTCATAATTATGTAATATTATGTTTTGATTTGATAAAAACATTGCGTCATTGCATTTTTGGATTGACAAAGAAATTTGTGAGAACGAGTTGCACTAGCGACACAAAAACAAAATTGAGAGTATCAAAGACAAATGCACGTGACTAGTCCAACGGTCAAAGGTGATGAACGTCATTTGTGGCGTGTGCCGGCTGCGTGAAAATGTGCGTCATCCTCAACTACTACAAGAAAATAGGTCGATGTAGTGCGTACCTATGCACTGTAATTTTTATTCATAAAGCGTATCTATTATTTTGTGTAGAGATGGCTGATTAGTTTACCTAGCAATGTTTTAATAACAATCATATCTTTCCTGTAACTCTGTGAGTCACATATCACAAAACTCTCCGATGGTGGTGAAAAAGATGACGAATCAGACGCATGGGGGCAGTCGCCAACCGGTGTTGAACCGCGGCGCCGCATCTTTGGTCAGCGACCCCTACAGGTTCTAACTTGTTACCATTTCACTTTTTATTTCTATATAACAGGACCGGCCTACCAGGCTTATTTTGTAGAAGCTGGTGGTTTAAACCTTGTTTGATGCATTATTTGTCTTAATTTCTGCTGATGTACCCTATTAAGATACTTGGCCAGGGCAGTAGTTAGTGATAATAAATAATAATTTAGGTTTAAGCCTTAGTCCAGCACGCTGTCCTGGGTCGGGTTGGCGGACTGCACACACCATCGAGAACTATATTTTCTTAGGAAGCCACGTGAATTTTGAAAATTCAGTGATGCTGGTTAAATCTAACTCAGACCCCCCTACATGGAAGGCAAGCGTTCAATCGCTATCTCTGCTTGATAGAAAGTTAGTATAATTTGCTTTTGTTAAATAAACATTTTTTTACTGCTACGAGTAAGTATATAAAATCAGCAGTAAATCACCTGGTTTTAAGGAATCATACGGTATAGGAAACATTCTGTAATATAATTATTAGTTTGTTCCATATCGCTAGGTTAATAGAGTTCCTCAATATAGCTAGGAGTACACGGCTGTTTTTAGGGTTTTGGAATATGTACACTTATTCACATTTAATTATATAGGTAGGGCGGGGGGAGTATTTAACTTTATGTTACAGCAAAATAACGAGCAACTTAGATAAACTGAGAATATACTGACATCACATGAGATTTGGCAACCGCTCAACGTTTGCAAACGACACGGTTTTAAGGGTATTAAAAGATTGGAACGCTCAAGGAATCTGGCGTAACAATATCAGACATCGCAATATACATTATTTTGTCAAATGAGGAGTTTGTTGAACCCGCGGGACTGCTCATTATCGCGTCTGATGAACTCGTCATGCCATTGTTCCAGCCGGTGATACTCAACGCTGCATATATAGGTATGTCATTTTGTCATTACTGGCTTACACGCATATAATATGCAAGTTTGCACATCTCTAACCGTTCAAGCACCCCGGTATCAATACGCACGAATCTAAGAGGAATGCACAGACGATTGTAAACTAAAACAATAAAATGGTCTTTTCTGGGTTTTGTTATTAAGTAGTTCGAAAATGTTTTTTAAATGGTTAAACGGCGCCTAACGCATACAACACTACAAACGCTATCCACACGATGACACCGCGACGCCGATTCATAACGGTAATCGAAGTTTGTTGATTGCACCCAAGGTTGTAAACTGGATCCCTGATACGGAACGACGTGAAGTGAAAAGCAAGTGATCCTTCTAGATTTAAAGCCCAAGTGTAAACATTTGAACTGTCAAGAACGGGCAGTGAACCGACCGCAGTGTCATTGCCCTGCCAATGCCGGTTAAAAAAAACGCATTGCCTCCATCTATCTATCCGCCGACGCGACGCTGCCGCGAGACGTGCGTTTGTATCAAGAAAATTCACTGCCAATATTTTATTTTGTTTGTATCTACTACGGCAATACTTTTGGCCAATATTTATGTAATACTAATAATATTATTATAGTGCTCCTGAAAATTTAAGGATCGGTGGTTTTTTTTGAGAGTAGTAACAATAGTTAACAAGTAGTAACTTTTATTTTTCAATTTATTGATTTTAATCAAATTAAAATAATAAGGTAAATAATTGAACTTGTAAACAGATTGTCACTTGATTACGATTTGCAAAGATCTAAATAAAAGCCTTCAATTAAGTGGTTGCCACCCACTGAATGTCGTGTGGCACGCAAAATTGAAACTGTAGCACTTCCTTTGTTCATTTAAATTGTGCAAGGTGGTAGAAATAATTGTCCAGTGTGGTTACACACCCATAATGACCATAACCGCAGCTGGTGTTAGTGTACCCGCCGGATACTGGTCAATGTCTTGTCGGATGGTGTTTTTGACCGCGCCAAGGTCGCCAGGATAGGGGTTCGTGAACTTTATGGCGCCATTGTATTGAACACGCAGAACTTTCACTGCACACTGGTAAACTGATGAGTCTAATGAGGCTTCGTGACGAAATTTCGCGCAAACGATAAAATAACCTAGTGATATGCGCAGGGTTATTAGAACGAGGGAGTTGTGTAGTGTTAGGGCGATGACCCGCAGAGCGAGACGGAACGACAACAACACTGAAGTTCGTGCAGTGGACGCCGGTATACGGTGTTTGAGACATTGTTTAATTTCGAATCATATTACCTTTACAGTTCAAGTAAATTAATAAATATAATACATAAGTAAAATGCCAGACAATGACTACGCGATAGCGATACAACAGCTTTCATGCTGTGTTTATTTATTGAATTATGTGCTACTTCTAAATAAAATAAATTATAGATTAATTCACGAGAAATCAATGTAGGTACAGACAGCAACTTAAAAAATGTTTCTAATTTATACATTGTTTTTGGCGTAACATTATCTCAAACTTAATGCTCAAAGTAATCGGTACAAGTAGGTCGCTCGTGGATGGTTATAACCTATTTTTGCTATTGCACAACTCTATCTTACAGAATACGTGTATGTAGTTGAACGGGCTCGCTATTATAGCGACTGTTCCAGTTATTCATTCGATCAATAATTTATCGAACATGTTCCCTGAACTGCTATCTACTTTGAGAACATACTATGCATAATTACAAAACACGATACGTCGTCTGTACTATTAGTACAATAATTGCTAGTTTTTAGACTCAAAACTATGGCTAAAGGATTCCAAAACAAAAGCTATTGTTTACAAGTGACTAGGTTATTCTACAAAAACTTGTTCTTGGTAGCATAGTAGTACTTAAAATAATAAACGCAATGAGAAACAACCTAAAATACAAAACACACCGGCCATGAAGAATGTAACAGGTATATTCCCCACGAATAATATGCACTAAACTATTTTAGTAACTAGTGAATTAATTTTCGGCACCAGTTCGCCTTACATTCATGACCTACTTAGATAATGTAATCGTATTCCACGGGCTCCATATTTGTACTTTATTTACTGTTCGATAACTGCCAAAAGTATTATTTTATTTTATTTATTACCTTGAACCATGCTCGGATATTCGCTGCCTCTGTTTTACTATACAGACCACGCAATTTACGTGTTTGAATGTGACGTTGTAACGTAAGAGAGAACAATGTTAGCGGCGCGCAGTGGGCTGATATAAAATTGTGATAGCGTTAGCAACGCCTGGAGCGTGAATGTTCTGTTATCGACTGTTATATCACAGTGCTGTTACCTAATGCGGTCTGAATTAACGCGTAATTGGTTGACAAAGCGACACGCGTGACGAGCGTTGTTGGACGGAATGCGTGCGTTTTAGGTTGTGGATAGAGATGGGCAACCGGATAAATAATAAATAGTCGAAGCTCGTAAACAATAAAAAGTAAGTCAATAGTAAACTATGCTCATTGAATCTACGAAACAAGCTACCTAACTTGTAAAATATTTATTTTAATTAAAATGCAGTATTAGAGGCAGTAAAAGCATGCGTAGCAGTAGAATTAGTAGTAGCTCAACCAGTTCCGCACTTGCCATTTATACACCTAATGTAACTGTTTACCGAGCGGGTGATCTGCGCGCTTCTAGTACCGCAATGTCTTCCGCGTTTTAAATATAGAAGCCGAAGGTCGAACCATTATTCACGTTGAAACTACAGCAGATTGTTTTAATGCAACGTAAACCTTGATATAACACGCACGTCTGTTATTTTTTTCGGGCAGCAATCTAACGGCGCACAATGCAACTAGTGAACAGGGTTTTGCACATATTTTACAGCTTAGAAGAGAAATAAGATTCTCAGGGTCGTAATACAAAAATTTAGATACTTGTTAAAACCTTGTCTAACGTCAAACTCCATACATAAACAAGGTGTTTTTAACCCAGTTTAGTCTAAAAAACTGTAAAACACGATTTTCTGGTAAGACAGGCAAGGTCTAACAAAGGCTAAACAAACAATTTATTATGGTGTTGGTGGGGCATCGGTCACGTTGCGCACGCGCATCGTTTTTCCACTCACGTGAGTTTCGACAGCCCCGTGCCATCACCACCAGTAAACTATCTGTCGTTTTATCAGCACCCTTATCGCTTTTAGATATTTTTATACGCAGATAGTGCACGCTTCTAAAACTGTGGTTACAAGTATTGTGCTTTATCAATTTCGATAACATGATAGTTACTTGTGTAAATGTTTGGTTTCGTACCTATCAAGTAATAGCTTAAGCTTCGTTAACATCTAGGTTGGCAAATCAGTTTTGGATTTACATACATTTAAGGTCCTAGTTCAATGTTGTATCAACACAAATGATTACTTGCAAATGATATTGAAAAAACCGAGTTGCTATTCTATTGAAAAAATACTCCTACAGTTTTGCTGTGTAACAAAGTAAATTATTCCTTTGATGTACATACCTACACCACTGTCGGATGTTTTCATCTAATAAGTAACTATATGTTACCAGTGACCGTGAGCGACACGCGGAAGTCACCTCGACGCCTTTGCAGATAACGATTGGCGTATTTTATCAGCGGTACGCGATAAAGTGACCTTCACTTAAGCACGTATTTACCGCTGGAATATCATTGTGTTTACGGATCCGTTTAAAGATGTTGCTACTTCCAACAAACTAAAAATATAATTTAACTAGCTGTTGCTAGGGTTTTACTCGCATCTTAGGGGAGTTTATTCATGTACCCACATAAAAATATCTTATTTTAAATCCAGGACATGGTCTATCTGTGTGCCAAATTTAAGTTTTCGATTACCGTGAAAATATACAATAATTGATACTGCAACGGTTGTTACTTAATGCGTATAATGAGATTCATTATTAGTTTCGTGTTATAGGATTCCGATTCGTAATGAAAGCTTAAATTTAATGAATCAGATAGTACCTACAGTCATAAAGACATAACCAATAAGGCATAAATAAAAATATGATATTATAACTACGAGGAGTGTTCGTTCTGTCGTTCAGCCGTTCTATGCTCAAACAATCACATTGTTTATAAATGGATATCGATAATACTATTGTTCAAAAGATGAATTAATTATGACAATCAAATAGCTTGTGAAAATACTCGGGAAACATTTTAGAAAATTAATACTACTCTTAGACCGAACGTTTGGAATATGCTAGTATATTCCAATTATATATTGAATAGATGCATGCTTTAATTTGCTTTCTTATTTTTTTTAAATATGACAAGTTAACTCAAAGTATAGGAATAGTAGCGTTAACCATCGTTACGAGCTGTAAAGAGTTTGTTTACTGAGTACTGCATGCGCCGCGCCGCTATGGCGATTTATTGCGCGTCCGAGGTCACACGTGTGTCGACGATAATGAAACTCGTGCAAATTTAAGTGTTGCATGCATGCACTCCAATCTCTCGATTTTCCTTATCGGCAATGTGATTCGATAGTCATTTTTATACGGCAACTCTACACAGCAAAGGCCGTGTATTGATATTTCCGTGTGAACATGGTTACAAGGTTTTGAGATTTTATAAAATCCGCATTTACTCGTATCGTTTTACTATTGGAAAGTACCAATTCCATTACGGGCTTGATCGATTTATTTGTTGAGAGTCTCATGATAGTCGTACCTATTTAGGAAAATCGTAATAATGGGGAGTAGGTAGTAACATCGATTATGCAAGTGATCGCGCTCAAATTGCGCGTGCGCTATGATGCAACGCGCTTATTGTTACGCTCAGAGGTGGTGACTACGTCAGCGCATCGGTAGGTGGACCGGCTTGTGTATTGCGCAGATATGCACACAGGTCTCTATACATCAACAGAATATTATCATGTGACGAACATTGATAACGTCGTGTTATCTGCTGACGCAGATTTGTTTATCGTCCACTTGTCAACTAATGTCCCGATGGCACAGTTGTCGCATACTTTGTTACATTATTATTATGTTGTGCTCGTGCAGCTTATTCAGTCAGGTGTTATAATTGTAATAATAAAATATAGCTCCATAAAACATTCTTAACATACACAGTTAAATGAAAACTGTATCTATTGCAACAACAATGGAGTGTCTAATAATAACTGAAATAGTTCTGCCGGTAATTCGTTCCTAGAAACGTATAGGTAAACGAACAAAGGCTGTAGCAGTAAGCGACTATCGACAAATGGATGGGCGCTATTGCTACGCCTTTAACTAAACAAAGTGAACCTTGGGAACTGTTCTTTAGTGTAATAGAAACTGTGAATAGACTGTTGTCATTATAACATTTATATTTATCGCACACCGTCTTGAAGGATTTAATAAAATCAGCTATGTATCCCTTTAATATATTTTATCTGATTATAATTTGTAAAACCGTGAGCTCGAGTCATCATATAGTGACAAAATACATAAGAAATATTTGCATTGCATGCAGAATGCTGGCAAGGCCTTGCTTCGCTCTAATAGCTGTGTCCTCCGCCAAGGTCTGCCAGCTGACGTCAGGCTCCTACGCTCGGTAACAAGAGATTTTGCATCCACTTATATTTATACTATGCACGTCAGTTGCTAACGAACGCGATCATAAAAGACAATGCATTTGTTTCATGAAAGGTATGTTCCTTTATTTTAATGTATAATTACATAAAATAACTAATCGAAAAGGATAAGTGAGTATGAATCATTGACGTTGCATTATATGTAGTTTTTTTTTCAAGTAGTGTAGATGGCTCACAGTGGGCAGCAGTCCGGCAGGCGTAAGTGGTGCGCAGGAACAGGTTCCGCACGGATCACATCTGGGTAGGTCGGTGACCCCGGGGACGATAATCCGAGGAGTACAGACACCCGCCGCTCTGCCACAACCGCCACCCGTTTCGTTCAAATTTGGGCCGTAAGATACTTGAGCGTTGTGAATCTGTTTACTTTTATTTAATTTAGCGTAACTGGTTTATATGTAAAATTACACAAAAACATTTTAAACGTGATGAAATAGGGTACTCTTTCTTTTCGAGGAGGAAAGGTTTTGGGGAGGTTTATTGTTTTTTTTTTTGTTTTTTGTGTGAAATAAAAGATCTGTCTTCGACACCGCGTCGCAAATTGGTAATAAATAATAGGACAGTTGGCAACGAAGTCGATGTGATTATTCTGCTTGGCGACACAACGTCTGGGGCATGCCATTGTTCTGCTGCACCAATAATAGTCTGTTAGCAACGGCCAGCGTTTGCGTAGGCGCCTGCATGTTTCGATAATAATTTAGCAATGCGTTCTTCCCAGGAGCTGAGCAATATGGTCTCTAAATATTCCAGAACTGTTAGCGCAATGCACATGTTTGTAAATGCTATCGAAAACTGTGTGGTGCATTATGTACTTGTCAAATCAAGTCGAGTATAGGTACCTACTTCTTGGTATAAATCTTCACAAGATATTTTCCATTAAGTCTAATTTATCACGGAAAGTTCCCGGTCCCTATGAACAAAAACAAATCTTTTGGCTTTCCAAAGGTAACATTTTTTATTTGCAAACTAGGCATATTAAATTAGAATCGTAAGGTCGTATGCTTTTACCTGTGATAGCTAATAACGTATGGGATGCTACTTTGTAAAGCTTCTTTGCAGTCTTTGTTTAATTAGGTATTGTTAAAGATACAAGAGTATTAATTGTAATCAATCATAGGACTCTCTTATTAACGATTTTGATAAACGGTAATATAATACCCATGCATTTTTTTGCGGAATCTTCCGTTTGATTAAAGAACAATTAGTGGTGAGTCTATTAAAGTCGTTATTAGGGCATGTAATATCGGAAGGTTTTCAATTCCGATACTGATTTCCGGTATTAGATCTCAATATCGGAATTCCGATATTAATATCGGAATTTCGTTATTTCGTTAGAAATTGCACATTTTATTTATAAATTGCTCAAATTCGGTATGAGGTTGGATTAAGTACAATAAAAATAATTTTTAAAACAATCGTATTTTTTAATTTGCTTCAAAATATGGTTGTTTTTTAAATATGTCTGTATTTATTCTCTATCTATTTATATTTATTATCTGTATTTAATAAATCACATATTTCTCATTATTTTCCTATACTGTTTATTCATTTATCTCACTTATTGAATGCATTTTCAAATATTTCTATAAAAAACAAAAAACATTTAAAAACATAAAGGAACAGGAAGGAACAGCGTCCAAGCTACCGGTGGTCAGAGCCTCAGAGAGAGGAACTTCCTAACAATACGTGCCGTGTCCAGAAGTACCGCTTTCTATATCAGGCCCTTGATCCAGCCGCCCAACGAGAGCCTCTTTAGATGTTGGTCGAGGCTCTTGGCTATTAAACCATTGGCCGTAACGACTATCGGCACAATGATTGCTGAATCAACATCCCACATGGCGACAACCTCGTGTGCCAAGTCTTGATATTTAATTTCTTTATCTTTTTCGGCTTTCACAAGGTTCTCATCATGCGGAACCGTGATATCAACAATCATTGTGAGACGCTCTGACCGATCTATCACCACGATGTCAGGCTTATTGGCAACAATAGTCCTGTCGGTGATGATAGATCGATCCCAGTACAATGTGACATGACCATTCTCGAGAACTGGGTCGGGCACATACTTGTAGTATGGTACTTCTGCGTCCACAAGGTTGTATTTGAGAGCAAGTTGCTGGTGGTTAATCCTAGCTACGAGGCTGTGCCTGTGCAAATACTCACCGTTAGCAAGACGAGAACAACCAGAGACAATATGTCGGATTGATTCACCGGGACAGTGGCATGCCCGACAGATGTCAATCGTGCTGTCCTTCACAATATATTTTCTGTAGTTGTTCGTCATCATTACTTCGTCCATAATTGCACAAACAAAACCTTCGGTTTCCCCAAATAGGTCACCGAAGCGTAGCCAGGACACGGATGCTAGGAAATCTACATCGGGCCCATGAAGGGCCCGGTAGAAGCGTCCGTGAAGCTCCTTGCTCCGCCATACCTCCATACGGCCATTAGTACCAAGTACTACAGGCTTGCGCCAGTTCTCTTTAGCCAAGGAGAGCGGAGTGAATCCTTTGTCCACTGCGACTACATCTCGATGCATCCCCACATCGGCTTGGGAGAAGTACTCCCTGAGACTGCACACCTCGCGGTTGTGGAGGGTCTTAGCATTTAAAAAGCCTCGACCCTCACACTTCCGCGGGATGTACAGCCTCATTACCGATGAGCGTGGGTGATGCATTCGATTAGCAGTCAGCAGCGAACGGATCCTCCTATCCAGGGCGTCAAGTTCGGTCTGAGTCCACTTGAGTATGCCGAAGGAGTACATCAAAACCGGCATGACCCAACCGTTAAAGGCGCGCACCTTATTTCCGCCTGACAAAAGACTGTTAAGTACTTTTTTCAGGCGGCCAAAGAAGCGCTCCCTCAACGATTGCTTCATGTCAGTGTTATTTATGCCTTTATTTATTTTCCTATACTTATTATTACTAACTAGCTTTTGCCCGCAACTTCGTCCGCGTGAATGTCGGTGATCGCGGATGCAGATGAAGTCGCAGATTAGTAAATGTGTAGTTAACTAATAGACTGAACGTTGGGCTGCTCGCTCACACCGCAGCATTTTTCTTACTTTTAGCACTTCTAAACGAAAGGTCCGATTCGAATAATTTAAGGAACATTTTACATGTACTACATAATCAACCTTGATTATGAAGCTATTTACTTGGATAAAGATTAATATCATGATAGGAATGTCTTCATCTTTCGATTCTACCCGTGTTAAAAAATGTCTGATTTCGATATCAAAATATTCGATATTGGATCACTCAGTATCGGAATTGTAATATCGGAACTTGCGTTCCGAGATTCCGATATTGCGATATTCCGAGATTCCGAGATTCATGCCCTAGTCGTTATAGTGTGTAAATAGCCGTTACGTAATTGAACAGAAAATATGTAATAGTAGACCGAGCGCGACTAGTCTCCGGTCCGCCCACCACAAGCATTTGGCCGCCAACAGTATGTACACAAGGTTATAAACAGAGCGTGGGCCTGTATCGTAAGCCAATACAATGCCTGACACCTATTGTACGTCGTTTGCGATTTTATTCTGTGAATGTGACGATAAAGGCGTTTGACAAGATACCGGTGTGTGCACAAGCATCTCGAAACCAGTACACACTTTATACAGCGTGTACCAAGAAACCTCTAAGAAATTGGGGCGTCGATTAGTGTTTACTGTAGGGATCCAACTTAAACACTACCTATTGTAATATCCTACGAATGTATAGCTAGTCTGTACTCACTATACATTCGTACGGTATTATTATATGAACATTAGTTTTGATGCCAGTTATAATTTCGATTTTTTTAACTGTATACATATGTATAATGATAATACCTGTAATAGCGGACATTGTCTTGAGTTGCAGAGATCACAGTATAAAATCGAAACCAAGGATTCCATTGTTTTCCTTACGACAGAGCGCTACGTGGGCGTGGAAACAAATCAAACGACTTTTTCTACGACACAACACGAGCCGGTTGAGTGTAATATACATATCTACAAAATTTACGATAGAACGTAACAGACGGCAAGATAACGCGTGTGTGTATTAGAGATTTGCAAAAACAAACAGTTACAGTTCTGAAACGTTGTCACTCATTATGTAGTTACTAATAGGCAGTAACGAGAATCGTCATAACTACCTGCAATAAAGTATCGGCTGCGGTCGTAGTCACTCACGCAGTCATAAACATTTATGTCAATTTTACAATGGTGTTGCATAACTGCGGCCGCAGAGCACTGCGCCGCGCCTTGACATTGTACGACACAGTGAACCTCGCACGTGGATCGTAAATTATATTATATTATGTGCACATATGTTCGATGCAGTCTCTTGAACCTATGCAATAAACGACTATGCACTATTTTGGTTGTGTCATATCGCAGTACATAAACTAATTATGGTTTTAATTTAATGTATAGTAACAGTACATCTAGACATTCGGTAATCCGTGCAGTGCAGTACAGTGTAGTGCATATATGTACTACCTTTTTTTATTTGAATTTGCACAATTATTAAAAAGGTTAAAATGCTACTTTCAAACTCGAGTTTTTTGTAATAACTACGCTTCCTATTGATGATGCAACGTTGCAACTGACGTCATAATAGAAAAGGAAAAGGACTATGCATCTATTGCGTGTGCCTTTGTCTTTGTTTTCAACAATTTCCTTGGGTATTATTATCTATCAGTTATAAATTCATGGCACAAAGAAATGTAGCTGAGAAAAAGCTTCCTCTTTGTAAACCCTTCTTCTTTTTAAACCCAATAGTATATGAATAAATAGGTAGTTACTTCAGTTAATTGTGTGCGCAAGAACAGCACTCAACAACTAGGTAATCACTAATCAATCACTTATATTGGCCCGACACGTGTCGCAAATGTAGCTATTGTGTTGGATAGATAGAAACAAAGTGCATAACGTGTCAGTGACTTCTTATCTAACGCATGACTTTGGAATATTAATACCTAGTTGATTGTTATTTTAATGAGGATTTATTATCAAGTTACAATGTTTGGTGCATACTTTTTATTTAAGAATCACTGATAATGTAGCTGGGAGTTCGTAATAGTAGTCTACGTAGGTTTCCCTTTTTGCAATAACAAAAGAGACAACGGAGTTTCCTACATGACGTACTAAACCATAAAATATATATACCTACTACATCCATCGTTCAATGTTACGCAATGGTCCACAACCGGATATCCTTTACTTAGAATATACGCATGTAGTTACTCTGGACTGGAGTGACGTAACGTTTACTTAGGATGTGTTAGTAACAAACACCTGTTTGGTGAAAGTAGCTGTAGTGCAAGTAGCTGTCCTACCTGGAAGAAATCATGCGCAATTTTCTAAATGTCAATTAAACAAAGGAAATTGATTTCTTATGACTTGTGATATAATACTAAATGTCAAAGAGCCTTGAAGTGCATCTGTGCAGATTGACTCAGCGCTCAGTGGATTATGCGTCACAAAGGACTTTATGACATATCTGCTTTAAACAAGTGCTATATTAAATGAATTAAAATAAATGCAAGAGAATATATTTTTAGCAAATAAGAATTTCACGAAATAAAATAAAAATACTGAAGTCTAAAATGTACAATGTTTTTGTAGCAGTAGAGCCCTGGGAAAGAGTTCGTTCTGGGAATTACTACCACCATAGTTATTTCTGTCACCATGCATTGCTGTGATCCGGTTTCAATAGTACCTAGGTACCGAGGCAAAGAAGTTTTTTCAACTTTGTCTTTAAGTTTGACAACGCATCATCAATCCTCTTGCGACCACTTTTCATCAGGTCGGCCTGTTGGTCAACTAACTAATAGAACACGAAGGAAACATATACAGACTCATACCAAAAGAAAGAACCTACTTGTAATGACTACTGTACAGTTGGTGTTCTAAAACACAATCCCAGAACAACAATAACATGTAAGCTATGTACAATCGTCATCATAAAGCAGTTGCTGCCTGGATAAGTGAATATACCTATATCTGCAGTCTTTGTAATACGAAAGCGACCACGAAGTGTGTCACGGTCTAATTGAAGTCGTACTGGTGACTGGGCACGTTCCACACGACATATCTATATAATTTTGGCTTTGAACCGTTATAGCGTTAACGTCTCATTTCAGTTTGAGCTTTAAGATTAAGATTACGTAAGTTGAGAAATCTGTTCGAAAGAAAGTCAATATATATAAGATCGATTGTGATTAGCAGTCAGGACAGTCATAATATGTCATATCAAACCAATATCCTTTTATATTATGTTATAAATATTCATGCCAAATGAGAAATCTTAGTTATGTATGTCGTATGAGAGCTATGTAGAAAAGGGATGTATATAAATTAACTTTAAAACTAATAGCTTCCATTTTATAAAGTTACCATTAATTTTGTGGTCAAAAGCATTATTTTTGAACTGTGCCTAATACATTTTTTGTTGTTATTTTCATTAATTTTAAAGAACTTTTAAATACGTCCCTTTAATATATAAAAAATGGATCGCATGACTTACTCTCTTCTTACGCGGGTGGATCTCTTCGTAGTCCATGGCAATGCCTTCGTCGCTGAAGGAGGAGGATGCCGGTGGGGGTGAAGGCGTACCGGAGCGCCATGATGAGCCTGAGCTGCTGCTGGCTCCCGGTGACACCGATGACCGGCCGCCCCATGCGCCTGTCACACAAAACAATATTTAAAATGTAGTTTTTAATTTTACGAGTTGTTTTTAGAATGAGTATTTGATCGAGTGTTTGCATTTTGTTTTAAAGCCTGTTCTGCAGTTTCTTCCTCGTCATAAAAATAGAATTCATAATAAAAATTATTGGAACCTTGCACGGTGCACCCATTATTCGTTAATTTTTTTTGCGGTAATCTGACTTTAGGGTATTAATTACAACCTACGATGCGTAGAGTTGCTTGAATGAATTAAATGTAATAAATTGCGGAACGGAACTTTGGTCAGCCACTTTCACTCGCAAGAACGGCTATTTTCTCGCGGCACACATGCGCTGGCGCATTAGAACAGTCGCTTGCGTTGTTCTCGTTAAGTTTTATGGGTGGCGTGAAACGTCTTGCTTCTCAGCTTTAATATTGCGTAAGTTGTCCCGAAAGGCGGTCTACTGCAATGTTAGTGAGCTGATGTTAATCTAAATTGAAAGTTATAAACGTAATTAACTGATGTTGAATTACTCTATTCAGATTTATAGCACGTGAATTCTTTCGTTATTTTGTATTTCGTCATAATAAATTCTTAGGGAATCGAGTCAGTATCGGTTGCTACTTATAGAGGTACGTTTTGCAATATTCGCCGTCAAAATGAATTCTGTTGAGAGGTATGATATAAAACTGCAATAGTTTAAAAAAGTCGTTGCTTCAAATGTGCTAGTCGAACAAGAACACATTTGGTTGAAGCTCATCATGAGAGCGCTGTTACACCAAATACCTGTCTAGACGGTGTCTAGACAGCAGTCTAGACGCTATCCACGTTTCGCAGATTTTATCCAGAATACAACAGCTCCCTTAACAGTCAAAGTATTATTAAAATGAATAATTCTCACAACAAGATCACCCAATCTGTCTACGTTTAATTAAAATAATTAAAATGTAGTAATAGAACTAAGTTGATCAATATTTGTCATACACAACGCATTGAGAGGAAAGAGGATATCAATTTGAATTTAACAGTGTTAGATTTATGGTGTTGCAGTAAGCAGTATTATGTAAACGTACGGTCAACGCTAGGTGTACGTGAAGCTTGCAGCTGCGCAGCATAACCACAAGCGTGACGTAACAGTAGAATGGCGTAATAATAAATGTGAGAACTGACGGACTACCGATGCTGGAGATCAGCGTTGTCGAAGATGCAAAGGTTATGGCGTGCTTGCATCACCGTGTCCGAGTTGTGCCGTGTGGTGTAGTCGTGTCGTGCGACTTACTGGGGCGCGGCGAGTTAGGAGAGCAGCTGAGTGACATGAGCACGAGGGCAGCATTGCACTCGTTCATCTGGTCGTCACGCTCACCGTAGCCCAGGTCGCAAGAGCTGCTTGGCCCTCGTTTGCGCGAACTGTAACAATACACAACATTAGATTACATTTTTATAACAATATCATAAATAGTTATTTTATCAAACCAAAGGCTTGTTGACCAAGGTTTTACTTTTACTATAGAGAAAAGTTAAACCATCACAAACGGTTCGGATAAACAGCAAGATACCAATGTTGATTAGATAAGCAATACAATTGTTATTATGGTCAGCTTGTCCAACTCCTGGACAGCGTCCTCACTCTACTTTTTAAGGAATGTATCCATTTCGTCCTGCTATCTCCTCCGTGACCACATGTGACCCCTTCTTGGCATCTTAAGGCACCAGTTCTGTGCTGTTTGAGCCCACGGTAAAGCGCAACAAGTGCACAGTATGAGCATTAAGCAAACAAGTCCTGCCTAGTCCTCTTCAAGCTGAACAAGGTTTTCAATTTGAACCACGTCAGCTATATTTGTGATTAAAAGCGCAGTTTGTTACACGATCCGTTGATGTACACCTAGTATACGAGTACTAGGCTACGCTCCTGCTCGTTGGCAGATCTGAGTTTAACGTCTGGGTTTTTAGTCAATGACCAAGTTTGTAATCTATTGATTTAAACGAGGAGCATACACATCCTTAAGCTTATGTTCCAGTCGTCATGGTGAAATCACCATGGAACATCTCCTTGAAGGTTAACTTTTGCAGATCAAAATGTAAAGGCAGAAAACTGTATAAATTTACCGAGAATATCAACGATTTGTAATCGTAGGTAGTTTTCCATTATGTTATTAGATGTCTTCACTCTATGCATCCTTAATTCTAAGAATAGTTCATTTTCTTACAAAAACAGATGAGTAACTAGAAAGTTTCTGTGATTGTTTTCCAATCAGACCTATTCGGTACAGACACATGATTTGGTAATCCATAAAATAAATAAACATCCATATTATTTTACTTATAAAATTAAGTTGTGGCCATAACGCTACTAGAGACTGACCCAATAGGCTTTAATGCAAAGTGATCTGGTGGTTTAAATGCAAAGAATTATTTAATAAACTTCAATAGAAGTTTAAACTTAACTTTACTTTGTCAATGTCCTATGTGGTTATTATCCCAAATGTTTCTCGAAATTACCGAAAAAGGTTCACGCCATTGAACAATCAACAAGTCTAGACTAGATTATTGAACTTAGCAGTGTTGAGATGGCGGTATGAAATGACTCGAGGTCGAGGGGATGCGTGGGGTGGGTGCGTCTGTTGCGCAACGGGTGACGACCCACAAACGCTTGACATTTGGACAAGTCACATAAGGACGAAGGCTTTTGGTCTGACCGATCACCCTGCGCCACCTTCACGTGCCATACGTCGTTCGGTCGTTCAACTCGACGTTCAGCGATTGAACTGAACTGTCTACGACACTAGACTTCTCATGTCTAGCCACTTACAAATGAACGTATTGCAACTCTACATTATTTTTAAATAAGGTATTCGCATTCACATGCCTTGTGTGTGCCATTTACATTAAATTTATCATTCTAATAAATACGTCTACGTAACAAATTTTGTAACCCAATTACTAAATTGTGTGTTTCTTATTTTGATGTATAAACTATCAATGTTTTTAAAAGAGGTATTCTGCTATGATTGCGGAAATATTTATAACATACCAAAATAAAAATGTCAACATTTGATTTTTATTATTACACATCAGTTACAAAGACGTTGAGTATCTAAACTGCCCCCCGATTCAGAACCTTTTTGATGAGCAGTTGTCGAACGATGATCCGGTTTGTTATCTCGTTCTGTCCATGATTCTTGTTACCAGAGAAAAAGAGATAGCTCATCGAATCGTTCGACAACTGGTTAATCGAATCGTTCTGAATCAGGTGGCTGTATTTTATCCATAACAAGGAGTGTGATAGAACAAAAAGAATTATAGCTTGGTAGGTTAATAATTTAATTACCGTAGGTAGTGTAGGTACCTATTAGGTACAATCAATTGATATGACTCTTTTATAATATTATTTTTAATTCCCGACCACGCCGATGTATTTATGCAAGGTGTATAATATTTATAAATCAGTGTCAGCATCAGGTTTTATATTTCAGAGAATTGATCTCTGGTTGAACTTGGGACGGGTTCATTTCGGGAGGCTGGCGCGACGTCCTTGACGAGTGGCATGGCGGGTGCCCCCGACCGGCTGCGTTCACTCAAGATCAGCGACCGGCGCGCGCATCTCACCTTTTTAATAATAATCTTGATTAGGTACAAGTTGCAAATTGCTAACCCAAGTTTCCACAACAACATACTTACTCAACAGTTGATTCATATGCGTACGAAAACATGAAGGTCGAATGTCATACATTTTTTATCTTGGCCAATTACCAAAAAACTTAAACGTGCGTTGTTATTGTTTTTGTATAATAAACCGTGATCTTTTCAAGACGAAACGATATTTAGAAGTGAAAATATAAAGTCATGACCGACCTACGAACGCACCCTAGAAACAAGGTGTATTAACCCCGCGCCGCGTTACTACGACCTTCTACCAGGTTCGTTATCCGATTCAAAATAGATAACAAATCGTAAGGGTGTATGTACTGTAGGTCACTTTAACATTCGTCAAAAATTTTGTTTCGCAGTTCAATGTAACTGCGGCTAATCGCGTCTACAAAAAATAAATGGCAAGTCCCATGAATAGTTTCAGTCTGCAAGGTGAAATCGTTATAGTGGTTGTAATGTACGTACTATAGAGCGGCTAGGTTAAGTGACGGGCGACGGGGTCGTTATTGGCCTAAGACGACGACCGACGATACTTGCGGAGGTGACTTTGCTTTTTGTTTGCGATAATGGGGATGTATGCCGCCGCGCCACGCTGTTCGTCGGCCGCACCGTCACATAAACCATGTGATGTAATTTCCGGCAGTGACGTAGTCGAATAGTATATTACGAATGCTACATACCGAGAATACTCATGACGAATTGATAATTTAGTGTTATCAGCGGTCTTTCAAATCTTTATGCAATGCATAAGATTCTACAAACGGTTTCACAATTTATTGACGTCAAGGGTGCTGACTGGTGACTGTAGGCATGGTAGCTCATCGGTCAACTTATTTGTTGTATTTTGCCACGGTCACCGGCCGGGATCCGCGCGTCGCGGCGGCAGCTGTGCACACACTCGCTTCACGCCGCGATGCCGATGTACTGGCCGTACTATACACGTAACATTGAGAACGACCTTGCCGCTTGTTGCCGGCTACCGTGCCACTGGTTCAGCACTGATAGCGAAAATATTGTTTATTACACTGTGTGATGTGCGATAAAAAATCTTTGATGAATAACGAATGTATGTTCTAGGAAAAAATATCGTAATCTTTGACTTTACTATTAGGATCTTACGCCACAAAATATCTAAGTGTTAGTAATTAAACTAGAACTAGCAAGCTAGAAACTAATTTAATAACCGATTTCACTTTGTCGTGTTCGCGTTAGTTTTTTCTAACGACGCACGTGAACATACGATACGCATGATGTCTTCCACTGACACCTACGCACTCCGCTACTGGTAGACATTCATACTACGTAGCTACTAGCTAGGCAGGTTAAGTACGTGTATGTCGTGGTAGTGATAATAATAGCTATGCTCAGTAGGTACAGATTTAAATCATATTTAGGTACATCATACATAGGTACATTTATATCTATAGTAGAAAACGTTCACACTTGCCATTCTTAAATAACATTCAATAGAGATATTATAATAACAATTGCTTCCTACTTGTCGAGTCAATGTCGTATGATAATGATGTGCCGATTTGAAAAATAAATTGAAGACCTTCAGCTCACTCATTGTGTAAACATTGTCAGTATTTCATTATAGGTAAGTTCGTAGCTAATGCGTTTTTTGCCATGTTGATGTAGGTCGGGCGCGCGCTTTTTTCTATATACAAAAACATAGATCCGTTGTGAGCTGTGATCAGTGTTGAAGGCGCGGCGGGGCGCGCGGCCAGCTCCGGGCCGCGCCGCGCCGCCCCTTCCCTCTGCATGACCAAGGCCGTATCTGGACTTGATTGGTTTGCTGTATTTGGCATTGCTATTGTAAAAAGGCTTTGACATGACAACTCATATTTTACATCAGCCTAGTAGGTATTTAATGTTTCTTACAAGTGAGTGACATTATAATGTAATAAGTGTACCTAGCCAGAGGTAGTAGTTGATGAATCTATGAATGTTAATTTAGTTCCGCAATAACTTATAACGACGCAATTTAACAATTTTGTGAATTTCATTTACTTAAGAATTTTTTTTCTAATTAAGTTTATATTTAAGTAATTAGTTGTACTATTATATCTCAAAAAATTAGAATATCAAGATGACCACTGACAAATTTATGCCTGTCATGCCATGACGTAATTCCTCCAAATGAACCTTAGTTAAGTGTAACTATTAGTTTATAAGTATCCTGCATGATTCTCATTATTTAGTGGATTTCGAAGAATAATCGCACTCGTGAACTGTTTTTGTCCCCGCCGAGAAGTGTAATAACCTGCAGGTAGGTCGCTGGAAAGTCAACACAGAGGTGAACATTCCGGATGAGTAATCATGTTCCTTGTATATGACGTATACGGGTTTTATAGACGTCCTTTGTTCGATTTTGATGGTGCAGTGAAATTCCGAGAAGTGTTTAAAGAAAGAAGATGCATTTCTAAATTTCTTTGTTCATTCATTCACATTGATGGCGAACAGTGAAAATACTAATTAAATGGATTGCATAATAGTTACCTACCTAGTTACTGAATAAATTTTTGTAACACTTTCTCAAGTTAGTGGCGGCATAACTGCACCTGCCGAATGAGATAACGGGCCTCCACAACACCAACGAAAGCAAACGTGTACCTACCCAACGAGAAAGTGCCGCCGTCACCCCACCACTACCCATCGGCCTGTGCGCGCGCCTTCTCTTTACATGTTGCGCAAACGCATGCGGAATGTAATTTAATGTCTTCTAACTTTATTTTGAGCAGATTAAATAAACATATTTGAAACGCAGATTTCAACAATCACAGCACATAAGTACATACAGGAATGAATGTAACCTATCCGTGCAAGTATAAGTCTTTCCACGAAAGTTTCCTTGATATTGTTCATATCAATGGAAGCTATGGAATGCAACGATGGTGACGTGGTCCTTCCCGACCACTTGTCTTATTAGCATACAACAGTTCATAACCAACAATGGAAAGGACCTACCATTTTAGATATTGAAAGTGTGTTGAATTTTTTTAAGGTCTACTACCGTCCGTGTCACGGAACTCTGATTATTTTAGGATAACAAGAAATGACATTGGTTTGGCAATTGGCATTGATGAACATCGATGGCTGAGCAACGAAGCGAATAGAAGTGTTGTTGTGAATTACGACATTAAAATGCCAATGGTATTGCCGCCCCACTGCCCGACTGAGGATGCTGCTCTCTGAGGTCAAGTAGACACGTCACATTCCAAAACAAAGTAGATATAAAATCGAAGATTAAATCTTTATCGAAATTTTGCCTATTTTGGACGGCCATAATTAGGAAGTTTAAATAGATTTTGATTAAAGTCGTATTTACCTACTATTTCGACAATTGATTAGGTACCTACTCCAATTAGGTGTCGCCTCAGTATAGCATTCGCGGATATCGCTGTATACTGTATTATTCTAGTGTGTGTGGCGTTCCATTTCGAAACTGGGTCACTGTGTCACATGGCGGCCGCGCCAAGTACCAGCCGAATGCGACGCCATCTTTGAATTTAGTTGATTCATGTACCAAACGAAAACGTTACAATTCATTGTCTAGTCACGGGAATTTAGTGTTAGTTGTATAAATATGTTATGTGTGCTTGGTCCGAAAGGCGTCAGTTTGTAGTTAGTTTATACAAGGTAAGGTTTCTTGTCGATCGCCAACTAAAAGAAAACGAATGTTGCCAAACTTTCACTTCGCCATGGCCCGGTCTGTAATTGCGAAATTTTGTTCACGAATTCAATATCTGTCTTATCTATCATTATAACAATAAGAGTGAGAAAGCAAAATTTATCATGATCATTTCATACATGGTTAGCCTAGTTTGGTTTTTTATATTCCACATATAATATTATCAGCATATTAAATCAAAAGTGTTTTCCGGTTTTATGATTGCAAAGGATTGCAAATACCTCATAACTTCTTAAAGAGTTGTGTTCAAACAGGTTTTATGAAATCACTGCCTCTACGTTAAATATCAACCGCTGGCTTTTAGTTCTCCTGTAATATTTCTGACTTCTCAATTTTGATTTGTTTTCGGTCTGGCCTTCTACTGTTGGTATCCTTAATTCCGGTAAATCAATGTCTTGATGATAACAGAAAATATGAATTGTTTTAGATTGAAACTGGATTTCTCGTCGTACTGCAATGAATGTTCTTGAATTCTGCGTTACCTACTACAAGAGGAAATATGAAGAACCAACGACTTATAAGCGATTTAAATCTGTAATGCGGCTTGCGTCGTAGCTCCGAAAGCAGATCGTTGCTTTGAGCGTCTGTTTGGTTGGGTATTGTGAAATTCGGACCACGGTGGAGGCCTCGCCTCTCACCACGATCACGATGAAAAGTGAAACTGCGGTGTCGACGAGCGTCACGTCGCGCCAAGCATTTGATGCTGTTTTTTTTCCGGTTCTACTACAGCACAATATAACGTTCTGTTACTGACAACTACTTACGAATTTATGAAAGTGGTGTTCTGTCTGATGTGCGAAAGATATTGAAGCAAATTGTTACGCTGTACTCTCTGAAGTTTTGGTGATATTATAGCCCACTCCGAAATCTATTAGTTTCGTGGAGGTTGAGCAGAAGTTTGCAATGACAATTATGTGTTATAATCGTTAAAGACATGCCTTTCGCTGGTTTTCACTTGCAATCGGTATTGGTAATTATGTAATCCGTTAGAATTTTTTAATCATTCTCACAACGTTGCATTGTCTGTCCCTGTTAGAGGCGCGGCGAGGGGCGAGAGGCGCGGGCGGCGGGCTCCGGCCACAGAATGTAGGCAAGTGTGACAAGGACACGCCCGTACTCCGCGCTAACACTTCCATCCAGTTTCTAACGTGCTCGGTGCGCGTTTCGCAACGCTCGCCCGCGCCCGGCCCCACTTCGCCGATGCACAGTGCACACTCGTGAACGATTACACCTACCTACAAGGTAACGCACAATACATGCTGGTACCTAATCGCTTGATGCCGTTGTTAGCTACTTGCACACAGTTCTTGCTCAGTTGGGCTCTACAGTGGTCTATCTACAGCGTCTCCGGAATGATAACTGTTCAATCAATATAAACCTCTGGAATTCGATGCGAATGAAATTGATACATCACAAAATTTACTCGGTTGCCTTCTAGATATTTTTGATGACCTACTTTCTGTTGTTAGGGCAAACCAGTTCGCAAAATCCAGATAAAGAGATATTGCAAGGCGGCAAGCGGGCATTAGAAATGCAGCGGCAGCGGCCTTCCTTTGAGCTCGTGGCGAGGTGAGCCGCTAACTCAAGGCGAAATAACATTGATATTTGTTAATTAAGCTCCCTGCTCTCCAGATTGACGACAGTGATAGGCTGATCGTGAATTTATTGCGCCTCATTTGACCCATTAAACATGTCTTTTGTTGATTTACAATAGGAGACTATTTTATTGTTTATGATGAAGTTTTCTACAATAAGTTTTGATGTAATTCTATGAGCGTCTTCCATACTTTAAATGTTTCTTATTTTTGCCTTTAAACTTATAGAAAAAAAAAATGTAAATTGATACACTTACCCTTGCATGTGATGTGAGGGTACTTCGATGGTGGCGGAGGCCCGGCGGCGGTCACCGGCCATATCTGCCAATCTGGCGAAATCCGTGTCTACATCTGCCAGCCTCGCTGACTTCCGGGACTCCAACAGTCTTATCTCATCTAGTCTTTTCTTTAGCTCAATCCGCACCTGAAATAAAATAAAAATATGAATTTTACCGCAAAGCTGACTTCAATTACTAAGGAAGCTTTGTAATAGCAACAAGTACCTTCATAAATCTATCCACATATATTTTTTTTAGATAAAATATGGCCATCTTCAAGACGAAATCGCGGTTACAACATGACTATTGAATGTAATTATTTTGCTTAAAAAATATTTTATAACGATACGTACGACTTTTTTTTTTTTTGTTCTTATCGAGTTTAATGTGTTGTTTAAGGTAAAGGTTTAAAGATAAATAAATACAATTTAATGTGTGGTAACCGCAAATAATAAAATTATGTAAAAAACCGGTAAAAATTCAAATGATGTCGCTTCCCCTTAAGTGTTTACGAACACGAGATCAATATGGCCGACCTTCGCACGGACTATGATCGGATGGACGAGTTGACGTGACGTCATGAGCGGGTGGAAATGGAGCGAGATGCACGTTCCGTGTCACGAACAGGGACTACCCACTCTGTGTACTTATTTATTACCACGGGAATTCACTAATACGCATTCATAAAATAATACATAATTACTAATTTATAACTATTGTTTTCCGTATAGCGTGTTTTACTGATATAATATAAAATCACAGTAATGGAAATTCCTAATAAATACGCTTATACCTCAGAACAGGAAACACTCAAATACTTGCTCCGTAGAGGTAAACGGGTTCTGATTCTGAGTGTGGTAATATAGGTATGCTACTGGAAACTGGAGAGCGCATTTATATAGAATGTATTATCAAGTGAAATTATTTTACAGTAGCAGTAAATTTCCGCATATTTATTCTTAGGTTAAACTTTTGTTCACATATTGGTAGGTAGGTACTAGGTAGTGACGTTTTACACAATACAAAAAAACAGTTATGTGATTTGTTTTTTTACATCATGAATAGTAGTGATGTTATATGGCTAGTCGGCCTAGTTATCAACAATATCAAAAGACTTGGCAATTTAAGGAAGATTGCATTGGTTGGGGAACCTCAGCAGTCCTCGGGGTTCTTTTCGCAACGTCGCGTCGTAGTAAAGTAAAATTGACATAGAGAATACTTAATCTTATGGATTTTCCATCATGTTGAAAAGTTGCGACATTAACGTGCAAAATAATAATTGTGTTTTTGCGCGGCGGGGAAGTCCGCAGGCACGGAGTTCCCATATTTCCTCTATCGTCTTAAATATTTCATGGAATTTATTTATTAACCATACAACGGAGTTTATAATATCATAAGGTTATTATATGATCTGAACTTGTAACACATGTATTAGGAAGCGGGCTTGTATGACGCATGTATACTTATCACGCACTGGTAAAGTTGCTCGTATCGCGGTCACACTCTCGGTCAATTATGTGCCACAAGCGGTGAGCTGTCGAGTGGTTGACATTGGTTACGTTTTCGTCGTCGGCTTCCTTCTACGCGGCCACCTTCGTGATTGACACGTTATCTATCTACATAATGAGCGTAGTACCTATGTATTCTTTTCAATACGTCATTTGGTACGGTAACCTTGTTGTATTTAGCATCAATTTAAAGTGACGAATGTTTGTATCTATCGGCTACGAAGCTCAATTTATTGTTTACGCTTTCCGGGCGACTATAACGTGGCGCATGATCAGCTAATTTGCAACCACATCTGACGCGATGCAAGTTCGGGCTAACCTCTATATGCCACCTATCAATAATATTGTTTGTGGATCTGCAAATGTTATGTGTGAATACTAATGCTAATGGATAGCGTTTGGCCTCGTTCGCTCACGTACATAATGACCTATTCTCATAAATGATTAGCTTGAACGTTGAAGTTCCGTTGTTATTTGCAAAGTTTTAGTCGCCATTCTTATCAATCAGACTCTACCTACTTAGGTGCGCGTGCGCATACGCTTCTAATGGAAATCAACCTAATTGATCAACATAAATGTGAAGATGGCGTTTCGCTAGCAATCCCTATATGATCAGTACAGTTAGCGGTGAACGTCGAGTCGGATCACATCATACTTTCACTTTTACATGATTTCGTGCGAGTGTGGACGTGCCATGAGCCATGAGACGTGGACTGGCGTGCCCCTCACTTGAGCCGGAACAATGAAAGTTGCATTAATGAGTATCTTGATGATTGCCTGACATACATTATTTTTCGCAAATAGGAATATTTAGGATTACCAAAAATGGTAAAGACGAATGCTCTGCGCGAAAGAGTTCTTTAATAGAAATAGAAAGTATTCAAATGGAAGTGAATGTACGATCCGATGTATCGTCTTATCTCGTTTTGTCATGAGAATTAATTATAGCCTATAGTTATGATAATAATGACAACTTCAGTCGGTAGTTCCGTTAGACGTCTGTCGGCGAGGCACTTGCCAGCGTGGTTATGTAAAAAGCGACAACTATTGCACAATTGCTTCATTCGATGGCGAAACGGTCGGCTTTGAAATGCCAGTGAAAGTCGCCGAGCGACTTCGCTATATCATGATAACGCTGCCATGAGTATTATACAGAGTTAGACATGTTTATTGCGCTTTATACAATATTTTATGTATCTACAGTTTATTTATTTTACGTTAAACTGCGATTACGTGTCAGATGATCGGTCTGAAATCTTCGTAAGCGGTAACTAGCGCTTTACTGTTGATCACAACAATGTATCAATTCTGCCGTAGTACGAGCAATAAATGCCGTACCTACGTGATTTTTTCAAATAATGTACTTTGTATGTTATGGCACACTAATAAGGTTTAATTTTCTATATTCTAAAATTGCACTTATTGCAATTATTGCTAGTACGGCAGAATTCCTGGGTTGTGTTATTTTGCGTCTAGGGGTGCTCGGAGACACCTGTACCAACCGCTGGTAGTAACCACAAATATTGGCATCTGGTACAGTTGTAATTTTTGCTCATCCCATGAGGAAGAAACATCGTTTACTCGGAAAGATAATGTAGTTGATTTATCCTTGACCAGAATTACTAACATACGTCGTATCACGTAATATAGGTACTGTATAATTGTGTAATTGTATGTTTTAATTAACACTTAATAGTATGGCATTTTATTTCCACTACTAAGGTATAATTTGACGGAATTGTAAAATATCATATTAGATAATACGAAAATGAGGTTCACGGTCATTAGGAATGGCTATTGTATTGTTGTCGGTCGTTTGTAGAGTCATTACGGAGCTTTGTAGAATGTCACATCTCGTGGTTAATGTCAACGTTTTTGTGTCAAAACACTATTGATTGGTTTTTGATTTGCGTTGTTATTCGTCTGACCTCGTTTTAAATTAGGAAAGTTTTTAGGGAAACTGTTTGAACGAGAAACCTTATGATTTCATATAACTGCGTCAAAGTCGCCTGTACCCGAAATCGGTGAAACTCAGTCGCGCTGAAACTTAGTTGAATTTTCCTTTTGTACCTACTTACTCGTAATAATAATTTATCATAATTTCTACACAGCGAAGGGCTTCACTAATATCTGTAGAGGCTCTAGCTGAACTGTTGAATGCCTGACTGGCCTAGCCACCATTAGATTTGGGGTACTACCTTGCTGCGGTCGGAGCACAGTTTTATAATTTCACATTCATTTTTCTAAATTTAAATTTACAATTATTTTAAAATGTACAAACATGTGCCAAAAATAACGAATATGGAAATAACTTATCGGAAATATGTATTGTATTGTATATTATGTACCTATGTTTATAACATATTTGTATTTACTTAAAATATAATCTAAGTATATGTATTTTCGATGAATAAGAGATAATTTATAATACCTAAATATCCTTTAAAATATAACAGACGGATCTTTTTCTTTCCAAAAAAGGTTCAAGTTTGATATGAAAAAGTTAAATCAAATTAAGAGAGATTTATATTATTATATTTTAAAATGTGGCAGATAAGTTATTTCACCGTAGTTTTGTGGTTGCTTGTCTATGCGATAGTCAGAGGAGCACCCCTCTTGGCGTCTCAGTGTTGCGAAAACTGTCCGCTCTACTGCGCATCGATGTTGCCGCTGCGCAAAACGGATTATCCATGCTCGTAACGCCTCCTCTGTTTTGAAACGTTACAATTTCTGTTTCAAATCATAAAGTAAAAAACTGTTCCGTTCCAATCCATTTTATAGTTATCAATATCATGAAAGTGTGACATTTTTTATCAAATGTCACAAGAGTTTCTGCTTCATATCATGTAAGTATACCTAATCTGTAATTGCAATGATCGATATGAGCTATTAGAAGTATTTATAAATTTTCATTGCATAGGATTTCATCTGATCAGCGAAAGCGTAAAAGAAAATGATGAGTGTGCGATCAAGTGGCATTGACTGCAGCACTGAGTCAATGGCTGAAGCCGGCCGGCTGTCGAGTACGACGTATGACGTGTGTGCGTGACGACACATGCTACGCCTGCGCCTGCGCCGCTCAATGCGACACCACTGAATCAACATGTTTTTATCTACATATTTTCAGTACCTACGTTTGCGATATACGTAACATTTTACCTTCAACAAATATCAAAACATACCTACCCAATACATAATCAAACATTAAACGAGAAGCAAGTCAATTAAAAAACGGGTACCACAGACAGTATCTCTAATTGACACGGCAACCATGACATAGGGGGAAAGCAGCGGTCGGCATTGACGGACTGGGATGAGGATAACAATGAATAAATTATATAAGTACAAGAGTGTCAATTATTATCGTTCATGAGGTAGGTACCTGTGAGTGTACACGAACACATAGGTAAGTTATCTGTGACAGGACACTATGGCAGGACAATGCACTTAGAATTCATTACGTGGTGGTGGGGAAAACAATAGTGTACCTCGGTTGCGACGACCGATAAAATTACTTTGAATTTATCTATTCAGCCATATCCATAAAAGAAACTCTATACCTATGTTCTGATTGTAATAATTTGTCAGTGTACTTATTGTTCATTGATATTTTGATTGCTGGTGTGTTGTTTTATAATTAGACGGTTTTTTATCGTTTTGTTAATTCAAATAATCGTGATATTATTTTCCTTCTGTTTTATCATTTACAATATTAAACGGCAGTACAATAATGCTTGATTATTACGATTTAAAAGCAACGACGACTTTACCAGCTTGATCTGGATCTGTAAAACTAGACATCTAAAAGCCGTTTGACGGAACGAAAGTATTAGTGGTACCTACAGATGTTGATTATTCCTACATTAGATATTCAGTGAAGCTGCAGTTGAAGTCACGTAGACACGCATGCATAAGCAATTCGGTTGTCGGCGAGCGATCGTGCACTAATAAATAGGTCAATAGCTCTAGTACTACCCGACAATCGGCCTATTGTACCGCGGTGCAATCAGATTTATAAAATGAACTTTAGAACGATATACTGCTCACTTCATAGAATAACGAATGAAAATTTATAATAGTTCATTGAGATTAATACCTGAATCATGCAAATTACTCTGTTCAATCAGGTTACGTTTAACGCCTTCTTTTGCGTAGGTACGTTACTACGTCGTATACTTAAGATAGGTATGTAACCTAACGATATGACATACGCACACTACCATCGGCTATCTCCAGTTATTACGCCTAATAAATAATATTCTAATCAACGTCGATATACTGTAGATGTCCTCGATCTTTAAATTATTTAACAGCGTAGTTACAACTTTGAAGTGTTTTGACTACTTTAGTCTTTCTGTGACGAGTTTCCCTTGCCTAAAATATTCGTCTCAGAAATAGATCGCTAGCAGTCGTATCGCACATTAACCAACCAAAGCGCGAAATAAAGCAAACATTGCGATGAATACAAATGTACTTAGAGAGCGAGCTTCTTTTCTGTCACTGGTTTGTCAGCGAAGAATCAACCGTTGCCGTTGTTCACTAGGTTGTTTAATATACTCAGAGCAAGTCTAAACAATTTTAACAGTATTGTTCGTAACATATTTGTACGAAAACGTAATGATCTAACATTCATTTTGCACTGAAGCCAGAAATAGGCGCGTGGGCAGCAGTGAATCAACTTGCACGTGTTAGCTATGAAATATTCGTAGATCTATGCAAATAGACAACAGGTACTTATACCGACACCGCACATGACATTTAACTTATTGAATAATTCAACATTTAATTTTGCTAAGCTTTATCAAGTTTCATAACTAATGATCGCCAAGACTCTACCTACTTATAAATTTGTTAAAATAGATTTAATTACTTAAATACCAATTCTTTGTCCTGTATACGAAATTATTCAGCAGTTTAAGAATACTTTTATTGTTTCGAAACAATAATTTCACAATAATAACTATTAGAAACTTTACGAACATATCAAAGTTCACGCGAGTTGCAACGCTTAATCGTCAAGTCACGTTCAAAAGATTCAGACTGATGTTAATATAGAATTAGCGATTCCTATCGGATGTGTACGGTTAGGCTGATCAATCAATCGGCACGGTGGCCTTGTATGATTAGTGAATACAAACAGTGTTGGTTGCAAAGCGGATGCAGTGGAAGCAGGCCACGCGAGTGCGGCGCCGCCATCGCCCGCACCCGCCGCGCGCCCTCCGCCTGGCCGCTGCAACCGGCAACCTTGCCCCAAAAATCCGTGACCTACATTGAATACGTCAAAATGCAGCCAGCGTTTTTATTGCAACCATTCTCCTTGGAAAGAACCGTTTAATTTGTTGGTTACCTTTAATCTGGTAAAAAATAAGAGCTTTTACAACATTTCCAAACGAAATGGTCGGGCGGGGCTATTTCATGCATTGCTTAAATTATATTGAATGATGAGGAAAACAAATTATTCCTTTTAATTTGTAAATGATTCATAGTTATTCCTGCTACAGTTTGCGCGTTGGATTTACTGGAAAATGTCGTTATTGCAAACTAGGTCTGGCTCATCGATTGTGCAGGACGAACTGGCGGCCTAGTTGGCGAGCGGCAGGTCTACGGGTCGCGATCCTAGCGTCTAGGCGGCCCGGTTTCGCCCGGGTAACCTCATCGTGCTCTATTTCTGGATCTAGTACGGTCAACAATTGCTATATTTATAGAGCAAGTGCAACTCCGTGTACCTAATGAATCTAACGATGCTGTAACTTTAGTAGCTTGTAGTTGACATTACTATGTTCATCCTTAATAGTTGAATGTGTTATACTTAATATTTTATTTGTAGTTTAAAAGTTTTTTGTAAAATTGCGTCAATATCTAATTCCATTATCAACCAGACAGTTAATTTACTATTATGACAATGATAGTAGTATGTCCTAATAAAGAATTCTATTAAAATACAATAAATCCAAACGGCCATGTAGGTCAACTTCTAACGTCGGCCGTCGTCAGGAAATTGGTGTTGCGTAGCGCCGACAATGATGCAAGCCAGTGCCGAAGCATGCCAGCGTTTTATCTGTCAAGTGGAGATTGAATTTGATAGCGGGTGACGTCACAGACCGTAGCAATTAGAATTCTAGGAACGACGTCATTGCGCGTGGCGAGCGATTTAGCGTAGGCGCGACGCGCCGGTGACGTCACGGGCAAAATGTTACGGCTCGCCGCCCTCTCTCGACGGGCACGCGGCCGCGCGTAGGCGGCGCAGGCGGGCGCGTAACATAGTCGACTTACACGTAAATAAAATCGCACGCTATTACGTAATTGAACGTGAAATCTACACAAGGACGCAGTGTCGATGTTTCGACATCATCGACTCCCGGCGTGATGCTATAATCGCATCGTTTACGTGCGACGCTTAGAAAAGTGAGCGTTTCACCTTGAGATGCCTGCAAGCGTGGTTGCCTCTCTATTCTTAGATATCGAAATAGTGCTAAATATGTTTGAGGGGGACAGGCGGCGAGCACGCAGGCGTCATGACCCAACCTGACCCAAAAACGGAGTGTGACCCACCGCGCCCCAAGTTACCAGTTGATAACGGATACGGGAACCTGTTCGCTTGACGCGGCCGCAGCATACGCATCGCGGATAGCACCGTTATACTGTTGACCTGCGATGTGCCGATAGAATAGCGTTGAGTGTTTGATTTTAACAAAGGTATTATATACATGACACCTACGCTGCCACGGGTCAAAACTGAATTAGCTGGATAATTAATACATAGAGACCATCGAAAAACCACCCGAGAAAGTAACTTTATTTATTTTTTGCAATTATCCAGTTTTGCGAGCGATTTCATAATAGGTATGATATATGAGTGTTATCGTACCGCTCTCGTTGGTTTATTTTGACGACGTCATTTAATCGCTATAATATCTTGTTATTTTTAGATTTAAAAGGATTACTTAAATCAAATGACTATCGAATTTGGAAATAGTAAATAAAACAACAACGCAAGTGGAGGTCGGATTTCGAATACGGATTACGGGTTGTGCGTCGCCGCTGGTTCAATATCAGCGATTCTGGGTCAGTGGGTCACCATGCCGGCGCGGGCGCGGGCCGCTCCCCGCCTCACCACACGCTTGCAATTAAACTTGCTCTTCATACGAAAATATTTCGAAACATAGTAACGCATACTCTGCATGCCGAGTCGGCTTTATTAATTCAGGACAAGCTCAAAGAAAACTACAAATTCAAGGGCTCCTAACAAGTGACAAGCAGTTATTCAATTATCATGATCTCATTTATTAATTTAACTAAGCACGCAGTGTATTGTTTACGTCGGAATTCGGTTTCCTTCCTTCTCACGGTCTTCTCTATTCCATTGTTAGCATACTAGTAATTTGACCTGTATGTTCAAGATCACACAAACATTAATCGTAGTTTAGCGCCGACGCCGGCATACAAATGTGGATAATATTGCGTAGTCGTAAGTAAGACTTGTGACACTCGCCCACGCCACGTAGTAACGGTCGCGGTGTGTTACTGTTACCTCAAACCCGAAAACGAGTTATTTTGCGTTGCTGAGTCAACCGGCCGGCGACGCGACGCCATGCATGACGCCGAAATCCGGCTGTAAGTAATCCGGTTCTAAGGACTGTGAATGTGAATTTAGGAGCCAAGACTTGTTGAGCAGATGTGACATGAATGTTAAACAAATATGCTTGATGCACGATTTTTCACATATTAATAGGTACAGAAGTGTCGTAATTCAAATGACAGAGAATCGAGATTCACGCCTTGTTCTGCCAGCTGTTTAGATAAGAGACATAAATCATGCAACTATTCCAAGGCGAATGCAATGAGGTCACCCACAAAGGGCCGACCTTGCCTTCGCTGTTCGCTCGTAGGAGGACCAATATTTATAACACAACGAAAATGTAACAACGTCCATGAGAACACAGAAACGTTCTATAGAATGTCTTTGTAGTCAGATTATACAACGTTCATTTTTAGTATATATGTTACCAATGTGTATTAATGCAGGTATTCTATACAATGCCTAGGCAATGTATAGAATGCCTGGGGCTTCCAGGCAATGTATGAAATATTATGAATATTATTGTCCATTACATACTTTGCCTAGGTAATGTATACATTTCCTAGGGATTGTATAGAATACCTGCTTGTATAGAATACCGGCAATGTATGAAGTAAATAGATTTGGTCATTCATTTGGGGCACCCCGACACGGAGTTTACTTTAAACCCTGCAGACAGAAATAGGAGCCCCGCTGCGCGGGGCTCCGTCGACTCTCTTTTGGAAACCCAAACAACCTTCCAAACATCCCCTTAAGTTTTTCATTTGTTTTTATTGTGCCTCGCGTGGAGTTTACTGCCTGCTCGTACGTCTTCCCCTTCGCCGCTCCCGTCTTTTTCACACATTACCGGCTGCGCATTCGGTATTGTATAGAATGCCTAGGCAAAGTATAAAATAAATAATATTTCATATATTACTTACCTGAACGTTTTAGGCATTCTATACATTGCCTAGGCATTGTATAGAATGCCTGCATTATACACATTGCCGGTAACATATACAAAAACCGAGACACTCCAAGAAGATTTTCATCAGAACTGCCCGAATATGTGTTTTTTTATAATAAATCTCCAAGTTACACCGTAGTTTATGTCGCGTTAAGTTCCCTAGTAAAGTGTGAAATGCCTGAGATGTGCTATGCAGGGGTTGTCTAATACACGGAAACTGACCGAGCGGACCATCTCAAGCCTCAAGATGTCTATTCCCGTCAACTGTTATGGGTAGAAAGCTACTGAAACAAAAATGAAATTTATGAAAAAAAAAATGTGGTTTAAAAAATATGTCAATCGATTCTCCTAGTGATTCTGAACAAACTAGTTTCAGGTTTAGTATATACTAAAACTAAGCTTGTATATTTTGTATAAATTCATTTAATAAAATAAAGTCTCAAACCTACATCAGAATAAATAAATCATAATAAATGTTTAGAATACATACAACTTCTTACCTACCGTACCTAAACAGTATCAGAAAATTAATATATTGCTTACTTACAACCCATATCGGTGACAACTAGATGGAGTGGCAGAAACATTGTTTTAAAATTCGCAACGGTTTTCTGACAACATTAAATGGTCAATCATCTCTGTTTCGGCGTGAATTTGGGTCGAATACATTAGGCGAACTATTTTATCACCAACCAAGCAGGGGAACTATCATGACAAGCGTTTATTAATATGTCAAGGATAGATATTTAAAGCTGGTTTTAATTAGACGAGTAGTGTGTTTATATTATTATTATACAATATTCGATTTTTATAAATGTTCTAACTGCCTTAATATGAATGCTTACAATTCAAGCGCTCTACCACGACTCTTTCTATAGTAACTAGTCAGTTCTTGCCGTTTGGTTTTATTGAAAATAGAATTATATATATATTATAGTCATAATATTAATATGCCTAACTATAAAATTATTAAACAGATCACACGATAAAAACTAAAGGTTAAATTCTTCAAAAGAATCACTTAGTCTTTACTTCCTTAATAAATAGATAATTATTTTAAAAAGTTTGCTTAGTTTCTTTTAAAAAATAGGTTTATATGTATTTATAGAGTGCAATTTACGTATTTTTTATATCATATTTAAATGAGTGGTTACCGTGGTACCTAATAGTAATTTAAGTACCGTTGTAAAGTTCGGTCAGCAATTTGAGGTTGATTTGATTTATAGCGCGTTGCGTTTTATTTTGTATCTTTCGTAAACTAAACCGTATTTCATATCAAATATTGGTGTTACATGTGTTATATCTCAACATAACATGCGATTAGCTGCATTACTGAAGCATTAGCGATATAAATGTAAGCTGGCAAGGCAATATTAACTACTAGTTATCATGCATACATAACATCAACGCGACGGCATCGCTCGCGAGATGAATATTATACTAGTTATATAAAATAGAATCAAACACGCAACAAGTTGATACTGCGTAGATATTTAAAATAATGAGATATAAGTGTATATGGTAGAGGAACAAAGTTAAACATAGCAATCATTTTAGGGCACGTCCACGTCCGGCTTGTGGCCTAAATCGGGCCTAGTAAACTTTAAGTAAGCTATCAGTCTCTCAACATTCTGCGGCGTTTTGTGCTAACAAATCTCTATCGTTGTTATCTTATCAACCTTGATTTATTTAGAAACCGTGTCACGAGACGATGTTACAACCGTGAAATTTAAGGAATGGATATTTGGTTTGTTACTTGTTTAGTTGTCGTAGCGCGTAAAACAACAGAATAAGTAGATATGGACGTCATATCGTAGGTTTTTACTAATTTCATACGAATACCTAGTGTAGTTATAATAGTAGTACCAAATCGTCGCGTTGTTGTGGTCGATTACCTACGCTTGGTGCGCCGGCGCAAGGGGCGGGTAGTTTTCTCTTCCCATGGTTTCTGCACCAAGGCCTATTTACAGCGTGCAGTTCCGTTTGCGCTCTCAACGATAAAAACTTACATGTCATTGGAAATTAATCTAGGAGTTTCTCCTTGGTTAATTTCCATTGAAATTCTTAAATTGTGTCAGCTTGGATATCCGTTCTTCCTTATCTTATATCGTATCCATATGGTTACCGTAAACCGAGGATACTTTGATTAGTTTTTGAGCTTCATGTATTTACATCTTATTTATTTTTGATTTTAGATGCTACAACAAAAATCTTTTATATAAACTGAATTAACAGTTATATAAAACCAAATAGGCTAAGTAAAAAAAAATACAGAACATTGTTTTCGAGACAAAAAAGGAGAAATGTTCCTTATCAAAGTTGGACCGTAGAGCTTCTAAAAATCGTTTTTTTTTACATAATCAGGGGTGTAAGTTAATATTTTTTATGTTTGCCATGTAACATCGTAGACAGACACCTCTATCTATACCGAATGGTAAAATAGGAAAACTGACAATATTACTATACAAGTAAATTCAAATGCATAAGTTCCACTTCCACCGAGATATATGACCAAATGCAATATTTTTAGTAATTATTAATGTCGCCCCTGTATTTAAAAGTAACCCCAGTTTACCGGTACGGTACTATGTTATATTTATAAGTAAGTAGGTATTGCACTAGCAACTCTAGAAAAGATGGCTACCAACGCAATTTTACGAAAAATATTTTAAGATTTTTGATAAACTGTTCAATGTAATCTATTTCGTGCTATTTTGGTTTTACAACAATAAATAAACAAAGTAACAAATTTGTCGCGTTAGGAAAAAATAAACAGAGTATAGTTGAGTGAAATTTACGTCGAACACGCGACTGTTCCACGCTACGGTAAGCGCCATGAGCGTAAGTGTCTTCGTTCCATCGAAAAAAATCTTAACTGGACTGGAAAATCTGGAAAACGCATTTATAATACGCTTTTGAATCATAACTACTTTCGCTAGCTATATAAGTTATGCGATATTAATTACATTGTTGGCAAGTTATTACTGTCTGCCACCACGAGTCCGTACTATTTTATATTGGTCGGACACGCGCAATAGCTTGCTACTACAATAATATTAGCTATATTACATGCAACTTTATGGTAATGCGGATTCCACTGAGAAGTAATAATTCATTGTGTACACCTCACATGTTGTTAAGTAACCCGCCATTGAAACGTGAGGTAGAGAAATCAATTCGTATAAAATGGCAAACTATTCAATAGATTTTGATTACAGTTTTGATTTGATTGTGAGGAACGTAACATAAGCTATCCAATTTAACGTGACCCTTACGAAATCAATAAGTACATAGTTAAAGCTTTACTACGTCATACACCGTTTAGTTATTGGTTTTTGTTAAATTAATGTTGGAGTAAGTTGCGTAAGTGTTTTAAAGAATGCGGTGTTCACACTGTTCACAAGTGTTACAATAGTTTAAGTAGTTCATGGTACAAGTAAAGTGAATCTGAAACTGTCACTGTACATGGACAATGCAGGTGCGAGCGGCACTTTCACACTCGCAGCGGTCGCGAGGTGTGGGGCGCGGCGCGTCGTCGTCACTCGCTGGTGGCCGACGCCGCCGGCTCAACACACAGCTCACTGAGGACTAGTGTTGCCAGGTCCGATTTGTTGTAAATCGGTATATGAGGTCAAAAAAATCGGGATTTAGGGTTGCAGATCGGGACAGTAAACAAAAAAAAACAAGGGGTTTTAAGTCTATTTAATCTTGCATAACAAGTAATCAGTCTTGCTAGACTAGTAGAAATTATAAAATAAAATCGTACTCCAAAGCCAATAAGATAGCGTTCCGTGTTAAAAAAATTACGTAGCGTAAATGTATTTTTTTTAATGTTTTTTCTTTCCTTTTTTGATTAATCGGGACATTTAGCGTCCCGATCAGGTACAAATCGGGACGCGTCCCCAGACCCCTGAAAATCGGGACGTCCCGCGCAAATCGGGACTTCTGGCAACACTACTGAGGACCGTTTACGACCTCCGCAAACGAAAGGCGTTCCGCCGGTTACTGGGGAAATCGCTTTACATTTTATACAGATTGCGTAATGTATCATGTATCAATTCAGATGCAGTGCTTTGTTATAATTTTGTTCCCCGGCAAAGAATTTTCGTAGACTTATTGAGTATAAAAAAACATGTTTGCAAATTCAAACAATTCCATCGGCTATTAACGGCTGTAAGTGTTCCACTTAACGGCGGACAAGCCTGTGGTAAGGTTAGCTGATGTTTGGCCGCCACCGGCTAACGGTACGGCCGCCGCCGGCGCCGCGCGCACGTGAAAATAATTCTTGACGCGATTTTGTAACGAACACCGTTACTCTGTTCCGGGCCTGCTGGTGACCTTATTTCTCAGCCGAGCACTCTTTATTTTTATATCTTATTGCCTGACGTTATGATGTTGGAGTTGCTTTCGAGTATTTTATATCAGGCATGTTATTTAAAATGTAATTTAGTAACGTGCAGGGGATTCTCTGGTTGGAATCATTAGTATTGTAATGCATCTTTGTGTTGCAAGAATAGGAGATATTAATGTTACACGAGTTTAATATGCAGTTATTTATTCATTACGTAATTCCCCTGTCCGGGTTTACTGGTAAAATAATAGATGTTTACGAACATGAATGCGGCGGTGAGTCAGCGAGAGGTTTTGATCGTGTGTCGGTTTTCTAAGCTCTGACGCTTATAATTGCACAAAGGCACCTGGGGAATACCTCGCGTCATTTCGTTGATAAATTGAGTTGCTATAATTAGTAAACTTATAAAATAATGCCACTTTTATATCGGGTTTATCCTGCATTTCTACGTCGTATAAAATAAAAATTAAGCGCGTGAGTTGTGTTGTTCAATCGTGTGTTATCTATCGAGTTGTTTTCATGAAGTGTGTCGCTCTATCTAGTGTGGAGTGACGCAAAAACGTGTTTGATATACATGGCTATTATTAATGGCACAATACTCCGGCATTCGAACTAGTAAACAAGTACGTATCGCCGTTTATTTTACGTTCTTTGTTGTGAGAATGTTTTTCTAGTTACAGCCATTTGTTTAAACTCATATTGAATTAAAAAATATTCTTAGTGTTCTCGAAACAGAGTGGTTTAATGGAATATAAAATGTTATGATAGTTGTTTACACGTTACGAATAGATAAATTATGATGATGGATCGTAAACATAGCATCATCTCTATGAATTGACTAAAGTGGCGGCTCGCGGGCCGCGCGTCGCGACGCGTCACGCTAGTATCGCGTGCTACGTCATTATTTACGCACAACGGCACAAGGCCTGCGCGCGCGCAACTCGCTTCCTTATTGTTATTACTGTAGTAAAATCACTGTGCCACTACTTTCTTGATCTTGTCAAGAAAACGTTGAAAACAACTTGTTTGTCGCTAGGTACCTATCTAAACGATGTCAGTAAACATAAGTTAATGAGTTATTATTTTTATTGCTTTACTTAGAGCAGTCCCGTTATTGTTTCGTCCCAAATTCTTTGTTGTGTAATTTTGTTTTTTTTTTTATGACCCAAAACATATCTCGGACGCGCGGTCCGTGTTTCACTTTTAATATACCATCTCGACAGGGCCGGATTTAGAGCAGCGCAACAGGGGCTTTATTCCGTGGGGGCCTCCACAAAAAAGGGGCCATCCAAAATATGAGATTTTTTTTAGCTAAGAAAAAAATTACACCCTTTCTGGCAAAGATAAAAGTACTTTTTTAAAAACATTTCAACGGGCCTCCACTTCTTCGTTGATCCAGGGCCTCCAAACCTTTAAATCCGGCCCTGCATCTCAACGAATATGATACGAACTTGATTCTTGTAATCTCATAAGCGATCGAATAAATTTAATATTTTAATATAGTAGAAATATAAAAACGAAGGTAATGCCAGGAAAACCTTTATCGAGCCTTGGCAAACAAAATGACGGTCAGATTAAAATATTGAGTCGGGTCAACCGGCCAATTATCGGCTGTGTAAATTAAACATGAATTTAATATTGTGTACAAATTGTGGTCGGCGATAAGACGGCCGATGATGATGACGCATGAGAATGAGGCGCGCGCGCCGGCCGGCCGGCGTCGAAGACAAATTACGTACCTACTTTTAATCTACGGCGAAGTGCCGGAGGAGTTGATTATTGTAATCTTTGGCTACCTGTTACATGGCGCGCAGTTAAGCCTAGTGTAACGGTCCAACCGGCTTATAAAATTTAGCGCATGCGTGTTCTAACCGACGCCAAATACGTGCTACGCATTAACCCGCGCCGAGGTGATTTCAACAAGTTAGTGTAAGAGGGGCGACACGTGTGCTCTTTGTTTATCTAGTTGATAGTGCGCCTGTGTGCATGCCTGTGTATTGGTGTCGTGACCTACCGTTTTATCTAATCTCTATTGTAGAACGATTGAAATGCATTTAATACTTTCAATGATAAAGGCATCACCTTGCGAGTGCTGCCGAATTTTTAATGATCGATAGTGTTATCTTTGCCCTTGGTGTAAGGCTATTTTAATATCTCTATTGTTTGATTGTTAAATACACGGTATGCTTTTGTTTTAGCCTCATCATTATACCTACGTAATAAATTTGGTATTTTTCCTGTTTTGCTGAAGCAACAAATCATTTGTTTATAAATTTTGTGATCTATTGTACCTAACTACAATATAGTAATATATTATAATAATATAATGCCGCTGCTCGTATTAAAATGCATAGGAAAATTATTCATCCCATCTAATGGTATAGCTTGGTAACAATAAATGATGTCATATACTTCAATAATTGAATCATGACCAATAGTCATGTAACATTTGAACGTGTGGAACTGATTAGTGAACAGTTATGCATTATTTTATAGTCGTAGTATGTAAGAGTGCACCGGGCGGTAGCCGGCCGGGATAGAGTCGCGTGTATTGTCCGTTGCGATAAGTTGCATGGTTGCGCGTGCGATGCATCGCCGTCGCTCTACCGCGGCCGGTGCATCGTGCACCGCTCGCTGCACGTGTAGCGGGGTCAATAGCTCGCTCCACCACTCCGCCTACACCACAACAACGCTCCGAACTGCATACACTACAAATAACCGATCACTGTCCTCACGCACACAATTAAACGCTCCAATTATAAATAAATGCATATCCATCATTGTCTACGCATGTGTTACTGTAAACAATTTCCTATTCCTTTGTAAAAAATAAACCAGGATGATATAATCTTAATATTTAAAGTTATGTTCAGTCTCATCTCAAAATAAATCGTTGATGTCTTTTGATAGGGAGTTTTAATAAAAAGACTTCAACGAGCACTATGTAGAGTCTAGATTTAATTTGCGATATGAATAACTGAAACATTATGACCATAAAACTATTTTTCATAGAGTTAGCTGATATTGTAACGTCGTATCCTACGCTTATATGAAATGTTTTCAGAACTAACCTCAGCAGCAGTGGGCGAGTGGACTGAGACGCGTAGTTCGTCTGTGTCATAGTCGTGGTGCTTCACGTCAGCGCGCACTTCCCTTCCATTGTAGGTGAGGAAGACGCGCTGTCCCTCCTGCAGGCGCACTCCTGTCATACCGCGGAATCCAGGTCCGATCAGCTCGGCGTCCCGGTACTCCCGGTTCTTCATCTTCACGCTGTCAAAACGCACTGTGTAACGCGTGTTTGGGGTCAAGTTGATACAGTTGTTGTTCTCTGGGAACGGTGCCGGCGTCTTTACCGCCTGGATCATCCCCGAATAGTACAGTCCGTCATCACCCAGAGCCGCGACGCGCGTCCCGATGATGGAGCGCTTCGCTAGCCGCTTGCCAGTGGACATGTTGCTCAGTCCTCACTCTAATACGTGAACACTTGCGGCCTCACCACTGTCCGGTGGCCTATAAAATTCGCCACACCTTCACTCAAAAATTTCAATTCGCCCGGCGTACGCGTTTCGCGGGGTAACCGTCACAGAATTTTGGAAAACTGACAGAATTTCGACGCGATTCGGCACGCTGCGCGCGGTCCGGCTCCTCAGTAGGCCGGGGCTGGTCGCAGCACTCGCGCGGAAACATAATACGAGGGCAGGGTCCTCGAGGATCGGGACAAAGGAAAATCCTTTCGCGGTACTAAACTTCGCAACCGAGCTCACAGCGGACGACCTCAATAAGCGCGGTTCGAACACGAACTGGCGTGAGTGCGTGCGGCGCGGTGCGACCGGCGACACCGGCCGGCCGGCGAGCGGGAGCGGCGACCGCCCGTCTCGCTCCTTTGTTTTGATACTCAGCTGTTCGCGCGAGCGAGACGACCGAGTCAACGGCCGCGCGTCAGAGCTGGACGCACGTTCGGCCGCCCCCGATCCTCGGGTGGCGTTCGGACGGACTCGCTATTTTCAGCGGGCGGGCGGGCGGCACGCGGAGGGCAGCCGCCCACGGGCGACATTGAGGCGCGCCGGTTCGGTTCGCACGTGGAGCGCTAACGGGATTGCACAACGCACCGACGCCGCCCGTACCCACTGTCCGCGGACGCTTCATACGTGACACAGTTTCTATTCGGATTCGGGGTCGATTCAAATGTCAAGCAGATGCACCCACTTATGCAACTCTGTTAATGTGACCCAACTACGACTACGCACAATTTTATAATTGATATTAATATTAGCATGATGATAATGATGTTAGGTATCCCTTATGAATATATACCTGTGTTTAATTATACTTGCTAATGAAAAGTTGCAAGAGTTGTTTCGCATATATAAAACTGGAGGAAATATGCACTGCACTGCTTGCATACATTAAACCCACCTCCTTTAATTTCATGTTCTGGTGTCTCAATTAAATCAAGAATGTTCTTAGTAGGGAAGTTACTTATTTAAATTCAATTAATGGGCAAAACACTACTACGAAGACCGAAAACGTAATTTCTGTAAAAAGTTGTAAAACAACTAAACAATTGGGTCATTCTGATATTTGTGAATAAACCCGATGAACAACCCGCTACTACTCATACATAATGATCTTTTTTTTCGCTTCGCGAATTGTATACAACTAAATAAAAGTATTTGAATTCTTAGTGGCAGCGCCGTAGCAGCGCCATCTATCCAACAGGAATGCCAACTAAGCGACCTTAAAGCATTTCACACTGTTAGAATAATAATTCACGAATTTCCGTAACAAATTAACTTTTGTACTGAAAATAGTGTTTAGCGGATTATTACTGGTCTATAAAGGCGATAAGTAGTTGCTACACCTGTCTGAAGACGGTGTCACACACAAGTACCGTTTGAAATACTGCTTTCCTTATAAGGAAAAGACCGTAAACGATACGTGTATGCATATCTAATCCAGTAATACGTGAAACAGCAACTATGACAGATATTAGCACTTTGTCCAAAACTTAAGAGGCATAGTGACCTACATCCATCATAACCTCTGAAATAAGGACAACCGCTGACTTGTACCAATGTTTATGAAGGATTTTTAACATAGAATTACTTCTCCACGAATTCTCTTACAAAAATAAACTCACAAATACGGCATTTTGTAGAATTCAACTTCATAATTATACCAATAATAGCAATTTATCGTCACATGTTTGGTTATGTCCGGCTAACTGGCGCGCACGAAGGTATTACGTCATCAACCGAACTATTCCATGTGCCTACTACCTACATATACTATATGTTTATCAAGTTTATGGTCACATTTGTTTACGTTATGATGTTCAGTGTTGTAAACACATTTACGTAACTCTTGTCCCGTCAAACGAATCTCATGAATAGAGGTCACTCTCTATTTATCAAGTGCGTGAAAATTTGTCTTTGGTAAACAAACCCACGCTGTTCTTACCACTTGAGTAGAAAACTGTTATTTGCTCTATGTATATATATGGTATTGTTTACTAACATTACCATGAATGGTAAAAAATAGATACTTAGATCATCCGAATTCCGACTACTAACATGATGGTTTTGAACATTTGTCAACTTATGTAGTCAAATCTTTATTTGATTTATATATAAGTTTTATACAATCTATTTACATGGTAAAATTTTTTTATGCAAGTTGGTAGTTATCTATTACACTATTACGTAACGTGTTACTGAAAATTTACTAAGAAGTTTAAGTAAATTATTTTAATATATTGAGGAATGCCACAGGGCTCATTACTAGGTCCATTTGTTACACTACAATACAACGAATACGTTTAGGAGTAACCATTAAACCCATGAAATGGTAGGTACCATTTCCAACATTATATGCATTTATCCTTAACTGGTCAGGATTACCTAATACTTACCTAAATGAGCTGTAAATGTCTGACGACCTCATTACTTTCAAAGTCGTGACTCGTGGTTGCTTCGAAACATAATCCCTGAATTGCCTTATAGCCTTTTGACATGTTTTAACCATAGAATGAGTAATGGCATGCATCGATGACTGCTTGTTATTATTATATAGATCTTTTAACATTAAAGTGCTTTATAATCTAATCTAATCTGAGTCTATAATGTCCTATTGGAGGCAAATGTCATAGAGAGCGAACAGAATCGTGTAGGCGTGAACCTATCATTACAGTTATAGCTAATATCTGTTTATAGGGACATTGCGGACATGGTAAATATCTCAGATTATAAAACAATATATTATAATAAACGAAACCAACAATGACTCTCCACCACTGAGAATACTTATGTTTTGGTTAGTGGTTAGTAACATAAGCTATATCACAATACATAAATTTAAGCAAGGACAAGCTAGTCAGATAATAAAGGTCAGACTTCTTCGGCTGATCGACACAGAAAGCTAGGTTCGTTTTTTTTTCTATTGGACTGCTGTAGATGGTCCTAGGGAACCGTTTCTACGTAATCGGGCAGTCATTGGCGAGACCTGGAGGGTCTCCAGCCAATGTGGGGGAAGTAAAATACTTAACCTAAGCTAACTACTTGTACTACACTAACATCATGACTACCTACAACAACACCACTAAGGGCGACCCCTAGTGGGACTCGGACCTCGGCTTAGGACGTTGCTGGCGGGGACGACAGCTTGATGAGGGCTGAATTATCGGTGTGACTGCGGAGTCTGAAGAGACGACCGGCTCTACGACGGGAGAGCTCGGTGGATCGTGAGCTAGGTTCGTCGAATGACAACTGCTTTTATATCATCGGTGCGTGGGTCAATGACGACGACTACCCTACTTTATCTTCAAAATGTTTCCATTGTTGCCAGCTACCGACACAAAGTCCTCTCCCTAGAAATTTCTGTTCCTAAAAGGCTAAAACTATAGTAGGTACTACAGACAAGGTTAGTCGGAAAGGGGGTACTAATCCGCGGACCACAAGTATCACTAATGATTGTTTTAAAGCAAGAGTTAAAATTTCAAAATTCGATAATTTTATTTCCATGCGAAATCATTTTAAACTCTCAATCACCGTAATTATAGACACAATAGATAAGACAATTAAGTGTCGTCCTGAGACGTGCGGTACGCAACCGGGTAAGTTTAGTTTTTTCTAAAATTCTTTATCCCTGTTCAGAAAATGGGGCTTTCAATCTGCGACCTCAAATAATGACCTAAAATGTAAACAGAGCTGATCGTAACCCAGGGTAGATAGATTTTAGCGTATTTTTATGAAATCTTTGAAAAGCTATTTCTCTTAAAGTATTGACTTTTGGGGAAAGTTGTAGAACAAAAGTTATTCATTATTATGGCTACTTTAACCTTTTCCGACTAACCTTGTATAAAAAATTTAACAAACTTGTAAATCAAATAACAGAATTTGTAAAAATTAATCAACAAAGAGTACAAATACATACCTACGTACCCACGGAAGTAGTTAGGGTTAATTAGTCATGATAATGACAGATTGTTTTGAGCCGCGGCACAAAAGAACTGGTAAAGAGTAATTTATTTAGCCTTCTGCAAATGAAGTTCCATTGCCAATGCCAAGTATTTTGAAATACTGTGACGACACGGAATGTTTTCTTTTGTAAGCTAAAACATGAATAATGGAATGGAACTACGACAAAGTATAAAAATATACAATTTGAATTATCAGTCTGTGTGAATAAGCCGACTTTTAAACTAAATACAACCTTCGCAAGTGTTTCTAGAGCATATTAATTCATGCATTTATCGCGCTCTACATTGATCTGGCTTGTTTTCGAAATATTTCTTTATAGCGTCGATTATCTGGTTCGCAAGTATCTAAATTTGTAAATTGTTATTTAAAAAAAAATAGACTAGCATCAGCAATAATAAGCGATGCAACTTTAAAAACAATTAATTATAATTACACTTGAATGGTTACGACTTACGAGTAATATTTAGAATTTATTTCAACATTTGAACGCAGATAACAAAATATTGTTACAATATAAACACCAAGAGTGATATTGTTCAATTTTACATATTCCGCAATAAATGCAGGAGTTCGAAGAAAGCACGTGTTCAAAATGAAAACATATTTATCACGTCTTATAACGACAAAGTGCATGCCTGAGCACGTATACTTCATAAATCTGAACTTCAATAAAAATATTGAACAAATAGAAAATTGGTGGATATTAAGAAAGAATTACGAGCTAAGGTGGATATGGCAAGACACTTGAGTTAAGCGCTTATTACACTTGGCTGAATTTAGTCGTCTTAATTCAGTCGATACTGAATTTAGTCAAGTATAATCGCAATTAGCAAGCTAATTTTGTTTCTGAATTTAGGATGCTAACTTGCTAATTGCGATTAAACTTGACTAAATTCAGTATCGACTGAATTAAGACGACTAAATTCAGCCAAGTGTAATAAGCGCTTTAAAGTGAGGATATAATTAGGTCACAACGGTATTGTAAGAGTGGTTGGATGAAAAAACTAGTGGATACCGAGAGAACAGGAGTGAAACAAGCTGCGTACCTAATAGAGAAGAAGCCTTTACTCAGTAACAGTACATCACTATCACTACATATTAAAAAAAAAAGTCGCTTCCCGCTGTCTGTCCCTATGTATGCTTAGATTTTTAAAACTACGCAACGGATTTTGATGCGATTTTTTTTAATAGATAGAATGATTCAAGAGGAAGGTTTATATGTATAATACATGTATAATATAGAAGAGAAAACGAGGAAAACGCGATAAACGACATCCACGCGGGCGAAGCCGCTGGCGACCTCTAGTAATAATATAAAGACGAAGAAATAATTAATAAGTACAGTCACGTACAGTTAAGCCTATTCGTATACTTAATCAAATTATGAGCATTTATTTACAAACTAAAAATATCGAGCATGACTTCAAATATAAAGCTACTCACTACTCTAATTACTTATCAAAAGAATTAGTTAATTATTCCATAAAGAACCTCGCTTTAATTACCGATGAGATATGAATTCTAAATACGTCAGTAACGCTATCTTATCTGCGTCAAAACCATTTCGTCGAGGCAGACATAATATTGCGACGATGCATTTAATTAACAACCTATTACATAATGACGTTAAGGAGATTGCTGACTATGTAAAAATATGATCGCTTTATAAATTTTATGAATTACTAGCTTTCGCCCGCAGCTTTGCTTGCGTGAAATTTTGAACCCGTTAAGTGACGATTTTCCATACAAACTTTCATCCCCTACCTTAGGGGTTGAATTTCGAAAAATCCCTTCTTAGTGGATGCCTACGTTACAAAAGGAACCTACTGTCAAAATTTCAAGTTTCTAACCCCAGCGGTTTAGGCTGTGCGTTGATAGATCAGTCAGTCAGTCAGTCAGCTTCTCCTTTTATATGTATAGACTAGCTTTCGCCCGCAGCTTCGCTTGCGTGAAATTTTGAACCCGTTAAGTGACCATTTTCCATACAAACTTTCATCCTCTATTTAACTCTCTTAGGGGTTGAATTTCGAAAAATCCCTTCTTAGTGGATGCCTACGTTACAAAAGGAACCTACTGTCAAAATTTCAACTTTCTAACCCCAGCGGTTTATGCTGTGCGTTGATAGATCAGTCAGTTTTTTTTTTTTTTTTCTATTGGACTGCAGTAGGTCGTCCTAGGGGACGGTTTCTACGTAACCGGGCAGTTATTGGCGAGATCTGAAGGGTCTCCAGCCAATGGGGGATCAGTCAGTCAGTCAGCTTCTCCTTTTAGGTATATGTATAGATGAATACATTTAAAATTTATTTCAAGTGATCTTTCTGCAGATCATAGGTATACTGTCAAGCCTGTATTAACAAAGAGTTAGACAGAGGTGTTGTGTTGGTGTCTTGCAAAATAGTGGGCGAACCTATTGCCATTTGCATAAGCATAATCACTTCCCCTTCCCCTATCCACTGCAGGATAGCTCCTTCTCAGAATTAAAATCGTTAAACCTTAGTCCAACACGCCAGCCTGCCCCCGGTTTAGGGGGCCTACTCCTTAGGGAGTGAACCCCTGAACTTCGTTGACGGACTTAGATCCGTCAACGAAGTTAGTCGCCTTCCGAAAGTAGCCCGAAACGTAGAGGAGTGAACAAAAAAAAGTGTGAAGTTCAACTTTTCGGACGGGCAAAAACACATCGGTAGTAGGGACAACTGTCCAATCGTGTTGTCATTCATTTTTAGTTTGGGCCCCGAAATAATCGTATGTCCGTATGATAGGGAGTAGAAAACGCTCGTAACTAAGGCCGAAAACACGGACTTCGTGCTTAGGGAGTAGACCCCCAGAACCTTTTGGATTAGCAGTTGTCGAACGATTTGGTTTGTTATTTAGTTCTTTCTACGATTCTCGTAACGAAAGAGAAAAAGTGATTGGGTTACCGAATCGTTCGACAACTAATTCATACAATCGTTGGCGTTGGCGGACTACACACACTACAGAGAACATTTTGGAGCCCTGACAGGTTTGCAGGAAATTAATGTTCCGCACATGAATTCTAAAATTCAGGAAACAGGCTTGGTTTGATCTCAGACCCTCCTGCCACAATTCCTAACTGCGAGCTGCTACTGGAGTTTTCTGACAGAAAAACCAAACAGTATCTATTATGATCGAAACCAGTGGGACTCAATTCTACAACAAAATTGTTTCAAGTCACAATCGAATCGCAGCTCAACCACGGCCGTTTGAAAGGGGATACCTTCTTTTCGCATAATGTTCTTTGTCCTAATATACTTCAGCATAACGATTTTGGCACAATTTGTTTTGGCATAATAATACTTCGGCATAATTTTTTTTGGCATACATTTTATGTTGGCATAATCATCTTAAAGACTAATTTGTTTTGGCATAAATTTGATTCGCATAACGTTAGTAGGCCTAATGACTATTAGCATAACGTTAGTTATGATAATCAGAAATGTTTTTACCATTGTCTAATAATCTAGTCGCAGGCGCACCCCGACACGGATAGGTTAGGTTCGAATGGGATGATGGGGGCTAGAGTGAGCGAGCGAAGCGAGCGAACGAAGCCCCCGTCATCCCCTTCGTGTTAGGTTACTTTAAACCCTGCAGATAGAAATAGGAGCCCCGCCCAGCGGGGCTCCGTCGACTCTCCTTTGGAGCCTCAACCTTACAAACATACCCTTAAGTTTTTATTGTGAAAATGAAAGTAGCTGAGAATAATCGTCTACCGTATACCTATAAAAATATGTTTTAATATCATTATGCGTAAATAAATTTATGCTTTAGGATATTATGCTTAAAAAAGTTATGCTTTAGAACTTTGTGCTTAATCATTATTATGTTTAGAGAAATTATGCTTAAAAAAATTATGCGTAAGCTGTTATGCGTAATTATATTATGCGAAAATATAATTATGCCAAACAAAATTATGCTAAGTTATATTAGGTCTTAACATTTTATGCAAATGGATAGGGAACCGTTTGAAAGCGATCTTTATAAGAATACTAGCTTTTGCCCGCAGCTTCGCTTGCGTGAAATTTTGAACCTGTTAAGTGACGATTTTCCGTACAAACTTTCATCCGCTATTTAACTCCCTTAGGGGTTGAATTTCGAAAAATCCTTCCTCTACATTATAAAGTGAACCTCTGTGCAAAATTTCAGCTTTCTAGGTTCAAGGGTTTGGGCTAGGCGTTGATGAGTCAGTCAGTCAGGACCTTTCTTTTTATTTATATAGATAGATTGTCAAATAGCCGTGGTTGAGTGCGGTTCGATTGCGATTTCAAAAAAATTTTAAGTATCTCCATTACTACATGGTAGATAAACTTGTCCAGGTTCCAGCGATAATTTGGGCACAGGTTCAGTGTAACTTCCACAGTTACATTTTAAGAGTACCTAGGTATGTATCTAAATAAATCGGATTATCTAATTACTAATAGCTGTTTTCATGTCAACCGATAAAACAAAGTTTGCTTTTCGATAATATTTATTTGTATAATTTCGTCGTAATTTACTTTTTGTTGACGCACAACTATGTCAATAGGAAACTTAATATTTACCTATCTCAATCGTTTTATATTCAAACGGATAATCAAAAACGGCTTTTATTACAGTTAAAAACTTTTATTCCCTTGATGTAAATGTTACAAAATATTGTTTGATTTTAGAATCGGGTCAGTTGGCCAATCAAATATTGTATTTTAAACAAATATTTGCATTATATTACAATCTTCAACGTTACACCAAAGCTATGGTGACGGAGACCATTAAAACACATTTCAGAAATCAGCTTTTGATACCTCGTTTGATTTTTATTGCAATTCATGAAAAGTAAAACCACTTAAATGCTTTAAAAATGTGAAATAAAAAAAATGTGACCTCAATAATGATTGCTTCATTACCGATCGTCACAGGCGTTTTATTCCTAACGCGCAATGTTAACTTTTACGAGAACAGTTTGGTTCATTTTATGGGTGTTTAACAGAGATTTTATTCATCTATCAATGTTGTTTAAACTCCGTTTTACATCAATTCGTTAGGTATCATTAACATGGAGGCAATTGGAAATCGTCATCTTTAGTATTTCGATGTCAACAAGAGACTTGCATTGAATATTGTAATAATTATGACAAAACAAAGTAACAATAAAGTCCTCTTAATTACAATCAAGTTCACGAGTAAGTATGATTGATTACCAGTACTAGGTAGGTACTACTCCCACGTGATCGTAGGTAAATACCAACACCTAACAGTTAATACATAATTTTATTAATTCATAAAATATTAATATTATTATACTTGTCGCTGGTGTAACTATTATTTGAGTTTAACTAATTTTATTAAACGTCGTAACTCATACTTTAAATAGCAATTTAGCTTAAAATTTATGAGTGTATTAGTATTTACTTATGTTAATAAGTTTGGTTGTATTTATAGCATAAATAAGCCGCAGATTTCTAATAGAAATGACTAATACTTTAGTACATGATCGAAACTTGCTAACTGATAATCACCAAACAAACATCAAAATAAGATTTCAAGTAAGTAACCCCATGATTTTTTATTACTTCCGTGAGATGGCAACAGATGTAAAAGGTACACTGGAACAATTATTTATCTATGTGAGAATATGTGTGGGTGTGCGCCGCTGGCTTGTGTGCTGGGTCGACTACCTTAAACTTGGGGTGAGTCCGAAGTTCAAACCAATGGGGGCTCGACAGGGTCACGTGGTTTTGTTGTCCCCGATCAGCTGTTGGCTGTTGCGGGAATGCTTACAAAAAATATCAACAAACCTGAGCCCGGCCTCCGGCAGGTAACAAAGGCACACGGAATAATAATAACAGCGCTTCAATGGAATCTCACTCAGATTTCTTTGAGGACAGACTTCTTATACGACAACGAAAGTTCCAAAATTGTTTCTTCCTTTGTCTGTGACGTTAGACACAATCTTTGAGTATTTTTTGTACAAAAGAAAGCAAAAGGGCACAACTGATTACTTTACAGTTAGGTACCGCCTACGCGCCTTTGAACCTTTGCGAAAAGTAGTTTGAGGACTTTGAGGATACCTACCTGTGACTTGTAGAATTAAAATTCCTTTTTTTTATGTTCGATATTATAAATTGTATTTAAAAATAATTGTCAACTTTATATTAATGTTATGGGCATGGGCATAAACTAGTTTAATGAAATGTCCTCAGACCTAAAATATTGCAAGAACAAAGACGCATTAGACAGGATGCGTCTCTATAACAATATGGTGAGGGTTATGTGATTAGTGTTCATCGTCAATCAACACAGCTTAGAATAAAAACGATGTTCAATTACGACAATTACATGTAAGACATTATTAATATAGTTTTAATGATGATAACGATAAGCAAGGTCGTTAGTGTCGTTCTGAGTACAAATTCTGACGTCGATAAAACAGTAACTACAATTAAATAATTAGAGGACTCGTTTATTTTGTCGTAATTCCTGCTTTAAAGGTAAACCTGCCGTACAACTTTGAACGCTACTTTGATTGCTTGATTTGCTTAGTAACGAACTATGATAATTTAAGTTAGACAACATTTAAAACCAGTTCTAAATACGAATATACCTACTTGTTTCTCAACCACGTGGCTCCGATTGATTTGAATGTTAGTAGTAGATAATTTATGCCCTCGTTTTACTTGTGGCAAGCTTCCGGGATAAACGTAACCTACATATTTTGTATTCAAGAAACTCCAACACTTTCAACAGTCCCTAAAATAGTGCAGATGAAGGTATTTGTAAGCCAGTTTTTCAACGTCCTATGCACTTTAGCTTTAAGAGCTATAAATTTGTTATTTTTTGTTGAAATTAGCACGTGCTTGCTAGAGCCGGATATACATAGACGGACATTATGTACTCACCTATGTTTGTATTTATATCTTATACCTGCTACGATCGAAAAGATGTGGCGTTACAAGTTTCCGTGTAGCTCAGATTCAATGCCGAATCGTATCATAACGGTACCTATAATAAATAAAAAAAGGGGCTTGATAAAAATAGCACTATTGGAACGCATGTTTCGAAAACCGCATGAGATAAGGTGGTGTGTCTAGCGGTGCAATGGCAGGACAAACCACGATCGAACACGATAACAGTTTTAGTACATTGTACTTTGATAGCGGTGAAGTTGTACCTATTATAATATTTGTTCCTATCTGTGGCTTAGGTCGCGTCAAATACTTGTCAATTTGTGGTTTGGTGGCTTGTGATTGCGACACACTTTCCTTCCACCTTTGTAATCAGCGTTGAGTATCCATAGTCCTTTAAAGTAAAATATATTTAGAAAGTAAGTATTAGGTACTTACCTAATTCAGTTTATAGCCAAAGTACCTATACATCCTACTCATCACAAAATTTGACACAAAATTACAAGCAATCGTAGGTATTTATCAACAATTTGCTGTAAAATACGTAGGGAAATACCTAATCAATAACTTCCTTGTTTCCATGCCAATACGGCAGGTACTTTCTTGACCGTGAATGCAATGAACCTGACGCACGTTTGTACATACTTACATAGATATAGGTTTATACATATAAGTACAAGTAGGTACCTATAAATACTTAAATAAATGTAGGTAGGTAGGTACCTAACTAGGTAGACCCATTTACCAAATTCATTATTGAGTTATGTAATGTTAAAATAAAACAAAAGAAACGAATAGGTTCAAGCAATCGTAAGATTGTTGGCGACGCGTGACTGCGGAGGTTAAAAATAAATAAAATGTAAAAAGAAAATGCAAAAAGTATTTCTTGGAGGCGCCGGGTATCGATCCCGGTACCTCTCGCATGCTAAGCGAGCGCTCTACCATCTGAGCTACGCCCCCGATAGAAACAGTGGTGAAATTATGTGTCAGGTTCTGAAAATGAATTTAAAGGCTGAATGTGGTGAAGTAATTTATAAACTTCGAGTAGTGGTCAATCAGTAACGGGCTTGACGCGTCACCGAAACCAATTACGAAGGCAAAAAAATATTTAAATCAGATATTTATGTTGTTTTGAGATAAATTTTACCGTTGTTGCCGATTTTATAGGTATGTTGTTTAGTTACCAATGTTATGTGCCTATTGGTAAAACCTGATCCAATGTATGATGAGGATCCAATCTAACGATCATCGTATGCATACATTATATCCTGCTTTGGCTTGCATATCCCAAGTCTCTCTCGGTACGATTAACCAGTTACCTATGATAGCAAAATTATGATTTATGAATTTTATGATATGGTGTGGTGTAACCATGTTTTAGGCGCCAATTCCCCTTACGCCAGGTTATGCAAGGTCGTGAACAGTTGCAGCGATCAAATTGATCTGCACTTTGACTCTTTTAGCAAATTGAAAGCTAACATCCATAAGTTTATTGATTTGGATTAACCTTTTTATCTCGAGTGTAATGAAACGTGTCCTCAATAATGTTTTATTTTTTATTTGAATGTGTAACTTAGATTAGTTATTTTTTTCTTTTTGTACAACTTTATTAATTATGCATGCGGAGTTTACCTATAAGTGATTGTTACACTATTGTCTTTTTTTTATAAATGTTACCTTTGTCACAATACCTGTGTAAGCAATTGTTGGTGAACCAATAAATAAATAACCCACTAGTCCCATAATTGGTATTTGCAATAAAAATTTAAACCTACCAATTTTTTTAAAAAACTGGCATCTCCCTTTTTGGTACAGTCAGTGTCATAAGTACCTATATTAACATTTCGGAAGTTTGCAATAACTGTGCTGCTCTTAATTTAAGATAATTTTGTACTCCTAATTTGTTTAAAAAACCTGACTGACAAGTTTACTTTCATAAACCACTTTTGAAACTTTATGCAAGAATGTGCTTACTTTTGATGCTGACCATACTAATGCGAATTACAGGATTTTGTCAGTCTGATACTGTCGGTGGTTTGATCAGGATGTTCGCAGGTGTATTAATTATTTATTAATTACAGTGCGTCCTTCATTAGTGGTAATTAAATTATGTAGTACTGAGGTAGTTACAATAACACTTCCTTCCATGTTTAAATAGTTTTATATTAAAAACACATAAATAACAAGTGTACATAATGTATAAAATAGAATTTAATTCCACTGAAATCCCAATTCTTAAATTTTAAGTTATAAAATGTTGATTGTATGACTATAACAAGACATTGTACATTTTACGGTTTCAAGCGACTAGTATAACATTAAACTTATGAATAAGCGAAAATAAATGCAAACAAAAATATTGCGACAAGATTAATAAAATACAAAGAAAATAGATTTGGACCCATACCATCATTTGTTTTACAACGACATCGTTTTCTGACGTATATAACAGCAAAATATTAGCTGGCTACTGGCAAGTTTAACATTTTAAGTACTTATTTTTATTAAATACGAACTTGGAATGAAACAAAAAAAAAACAAACGATCGTCCTCATTACGATTCATTCATACAAATTATTCATAACAGTGATGGATTACTAAATACGTAACGCAAACTATGGGGCCCGCGCTATATAAGGGCTTGAGACTAGGCAAGATCCTATGTCTATAAAAACAACTGCCAAATTCTCATCGACTTCGCTAACCCATTGTTCGGAACAGAAACTTAAGGACAAGCTCACGATCGAATTTGTCTGTGCTTAAAATATCTTTGCGCACTTGATCGGCTCAAATAGCCTGTTATTTTATCAAAACTTTTTTTGGTTTAAGTTTTTCGGTTAGCAGCGAATAGCTTTCATTGCGCTGCCAGACAATAGACAAACTCTTTGGTGATTGTCTACACAATAGCCAGTGAACCTCCATAATAATATAATCGGTCACTGTGTATTTAGTAACTTTTGTTTAATGGTTTTTAGGGCTTACTTTACACTGTGGCCCATTAGTGGCTAAAAAGAGCTCGGTTTTTTCTGAAAAAATAAAGTTTTTTTTCTAGTATCGAGATATTTTTTATCTGTTATGGTAAATGTAAAGAATTAAGAAATATATACTTTTACAAATGAGGTGTTTTGGCTGTATTATCTTATGTCTCTAATCGTCAAAAGTGGTACCTGAACTATATGGCCTTGGTTCTCTACCGAGGACCTATAAAGTACCCCTTTTGACCAAAAGCTCTTCTTAATCAAGACATCGCTAAGGTTGACAACATAATTTCGGTAATCTTACATTTTCTCTTAATCATATATCGTCGGTGAAGTTCTAACAGCGCGTAAGCCATTTTGTGACAAAAACAGACGACACTGCGAAAGTGACAATATTACTTGAAATGAAAAAGATTGTTAGGATTTTCAAAGGTTTAATAAATCATCAAAGAGTTTATCTGTAATGATAATTAAATTGCGTTCAGCGTAGGTTACGCTCGTTTTAAATAGTTTTTTCACTCTCTTGTAAAATAGCCATTTTTGACTTCCGCACTGTTAGAACTTTACTGACGATATGAAGTACTCGTACAAGAGTTCATTATTAGACTGGTTAATAATTATTTCACGACAATGTGTGTATTTTTATAGCATTTTACAGAGTAAGCACGTCTTATAAACCAGTAGAAAGTCTGTCTTTAATTATTGCAAGGTTGGTATTCAGCTGTCTCCTTCCAACATGACGACCTGAGCTCCCTTGCCGACGGAGTCTCCAAGGTTGAAGGGTGCCAGACCTGCCACCACGCCGTCGCGGGGAGAACGTACCACGTACTCCATCTTCATTGCTATCACCACGAATAGAGGCTGGCCTTTTATCACCTGGAGAAATTATTCTTGTTATATTCGATAATCATAGTTTCCCCTACTAATAAAAACTAAAGCACAATAGCTGATTATCAGTATCACGAGTGCCTCTGTACGAGTTTACAAGTACTGAGCAATAATAAGAAGTGGTGCGGGTTTGGCAGCCCTTTTTTGTCTACTAGTAGATTGCGATGGGCTGAGTAGAGAGAACCCTTCACTAGGAATTTTTCCCGTACTAGAGATAAGACATTACTTCAATGGAGCCCATGTCAATTTTGTATCTCTAGCAGGGAAAACCACCGATAGATGGTAAGTCACAGTTTTTTAGGGGAATTCAACTAAAGTAAGGTTAAGCGTATGCTAGGATGCAGGTGACGCAGCACAGCACAGTACAGATTTTGCAGTGCAGGCGAGGCAGACATAGGCCACGACCGCATGCTGCGACGTAGCTCGAAGACACATTCGAGTTTTAACTAGTACAAATAAAAGACGTGTTCGACTTGACGAACGTTTTTTTTTTAATAGTCTGGATGATTATCATACAAAGAAGGTTCACAACGCACTAATTCAATTCAATGTTCTGTCATTGCAATAAAATTCCAATTAGCGGTACAAACACGTGTCGACATGCACGCGTCGCGCAGAAATCTGTGCCGGCACTACAACGAGGCGCAGGGCAGGACAGACGCATGTCTGCGTCGCACGCGTCTGCGCCGCAGTATACGCAGCTCTTAGTACGTTCATGCATTACAAAATCTACTCTGCCCTGCGCTGCGTGCACCTGCGTCACCTGCGTCTCAGCATACGCTTAGCCTAATAGTAGTTGATCGTGAGCAGAAAGTAGCTAGCGAGTAGACAGCGCGATTGGACTGACTGTGGCTCAGTTGGTTCAGGCGAACGTTGTCCCGACCTAGCGTGTGCATAAACCAACCAAGCGCCTTACGTGGCTGGACTCGGCTACTCGGAATCGTGCATTGCAGCATTCAATTTAGATCCTTATGTTGTGCATTGGTTAGATATACCTCTATGGGGAGAATGGTATTGACTCACTTTGTCTCCCTTGTTGACGAGTACTCTCTCTAGCACGCCGGGCGTGGGCGATGACGCGCTATTGGCGGCGGCAGACGCGTCCACGGTGCTGGCCTGGTATTTGGGTCGAGGCAACTCCACTATTGTTTGACCATTCTGTGACAAAAATACGAAGATGATTTGTTGAGTGGGCGGTGTTGGCATATCAAAATATTTGTCGGTTCTTTTTTTAGTGCTGTATAAATTGAAGGAGAAACGCTTTGATGATATAAATAATATAAGAATTACTAGCTATGTCCGCAGCTTCGCCCTTGTGATGTTTTAAATTTCTCGTAATAAAAAATACCCTTTGCCCTTTTCCTGATTCTAGGTTTAGTAAATTAAGAAATTTTATCATCATCCGTTCTGCAGTTTTGCCGCCTTCACTTTCAAACTTAATAACTATAACAAGTTCGGTAGTAATTTTATGTTATGCATATTGTGCAGCAAACGGTTCCTACTATCATGCACAACTTGTGTTACATAGTACACTTATATATTAGCATCATGTATAATTTATTATTTTGTAACTGAACTATCGTTTACGATCTCACCTTACCTCTTCATACACATGTTATTCGTCGTGCTTCAGTAGTCCCACATTGCTCTTCTTGTCGCCTATAACTTAAGTCTAAATGCCCTTTGTAGCCTGTAAGGAAGCTTCTACCACAGTCTACCTATATCTTACTCCTTACAGTCGGTCAACGTAGAACATTGTCGCAGAGCAATCGTGCGGGGGGTTGCGGGGTGAAGGGGCGGAGGTTATGTCCCGAGTAGCCATACTGCGTACTCGGGACATAAATTCCAGGGCTCGCACTTTTTGATTTCGAATTTGATTGAAATAGTTCATAGAAATTATATTAATTTATTAATAGTATGTATGTTGTATGTACCTATTTAGAGAATTTTATTATAAAGTCTGTTTACTAATCCAAGATGGCGGCATAAATACATTTTTTTCAAATGATTGTCATTACCAAATCCAAGATGGCGGCCATGAAAATTTTCATCTAATCATCATGGGTGTTAATTTCATGGTTTTCGGGGTCACTGATGCCGAAAATAACTTCAAAATCCAAATCCAAGATGGCGACCATGAAAATTAGTAAAGTAGTCGTCATGGGTGTCAAATCCAAGGTTTTCTGGGGTGCGGATGCCGAAAATGAGGTCAAAATCGAAATCCAAGATGGCGGCAATAAAAATGTCAAATTAGTGGTCATGGGTGTCATTTCCATGGTTTTCGGGAGTATTGATGCCGAAAATGAGGTCAAAATCCATTTCCAAGATGGCAGCTTTTAAAATTTCAATTTAACCATCATGGGTGTCATTTCCATGGTTTTCGGGGATGCTGATGACGAAAATGAGGTCAAAATTTATATTCAAGATGGCGGCCATGAAAATTTTCAAGTTAGCCGTGATGGGTGTCAAATCCATGTTTTTCTGGGACGCTGATTACAAAAACGAGATCCATTCTCAAACACCAAGATAGGGACCACGTTTTACCTGGCAAATTAATTTAACTGGTAATTTTTTTTGACCGCCGTATATTGTCGAGGAATACTTGGTCTTTATTTCCAGCATCAGCACCCACGAAAACCATAGAAGTAATAACCATAAATAATAAGTAATTTTCTATGGCTCCTTCCTGGATTTGGGAATCATGTATTACTCTTACCTACCCCCGCAAGCGTTAGCCACTGCGACTGTAACCTCGACAAAATTTGTAGTTTTAAATATTGTTAGAAAATTCCAGCATATGATGGCGAACTTGCGGCTACATACCTTTGCATTATTTTGTCAATCGTCAAAATTACGCATGCGTGGTTTTCTTTTTGCGTGTCACTGTTTCTATAAAACGTTAATTAATTTGGACGTTTGTTTGACAAAGTTTGTGTAATTTGTTTTATGTGACAACCCTATGACAAGTGTTACCAATTTTGACATTTCATAGGACCTGTCAAATGTATGGGCGTTGACCCACTGTATGTAGTAAGTAGGTACACTGTGCTTCTACTTACTTGCTTCGTTCAGGTACAGTACAACATTGTCAGTTCTTACCTCATCATACATATGTATTTGTTCTTCGTGCTTCAGTAGTCCCACATTGCTCTTCTTGTCGCCTATAACTTAAATCTAAATGCCCTTTGTAGCTTGTAAGAACGCTTCTACATACTTGCTTCGTTCACGTACAGTACAACATTGTCAGTTCTTACCTCATCATACACATGTATTTGTTCTTCGTGCTTCAGTAGTCCCACATTGCTCTTCTTGTCGTCTATAAGCGTGTTAAGTCGGAGTCCTCTCTCGGTAGACTGTAAGGACGCTTCAACTTGTCTCCATTCACCGTCGTTCACTTTGACGCGGTATGCGTTAGGTGTGGGTTCGTGTTGGACTGTTACTGTGAGATCTGTGAAGAGGTTGTATAGTCACAAATAAATCAGAATTTTATAACATAAAAGAAAGTGGGTATACATGGTGTTCCAAATAGTAGTGTCAAGCGGAATTCCAGAGGTAGAGCACCTTTAGAGGCAGGGCTGTCTTTAATCTATTGGAGGCCCTGGGCACATTACGATAATGGGGCCCCAATGACCTGCACAGAACACTATTTTGTTACAATACACAAAGAAAGTAGATAAGCAAAGTTCTAGTTTTTTTTTTGTTTTAGTCACATTATATGAATTGATAATATAATCCACAAAAGTACATAACACTTTTACCATTCATAGGTTAGTGCTTAAAAATCTATGTTGATTGAAGAGGTACCCTTCTAGATTTGAGATGGGCAAAATCGTTAATCACTTCTTCAAAATCTGTTTTTATTTTCAGGCGAGAGTAGAGTACCTTCATGCATGCAAAAGCTAATATGCAAGTAAGTATTGTAATCAGTCAGTATCGTTTGATTTTTTCGAAATATATTTGTTTTTGGGTAATAAATATCGCTTTTCGTTTGGTGATCTGGCAGAAACTAGGGGGGCTATCGATCGCGGGGCCCTGGGCACATGCCCGAGTGCCCAGTGGGAAAGAGAGGCCTGCTTAGAGGTACTCGAATCACCCCCATGTATGTTCCGCGATTTTATGTAGTTTTTGAGTTATGATTTTTTTTCATGTTTCAATGAAACTGAGTTTGACGACATTTTTGATCATAGTAACGTGTATAGTATTTTTTTTTTTAATTAGACGAATGTAGAATCTAATTTTAATCTTAGGTACCTCTAAGGGTGCTCTACCTCTGGACTTACGCTTGTCGTTACTTTTCGGGACACCTTTTATAGAAAATGCTCGAAGAGGTGGGCAAAGATCGTCCTGCAGTTAGTGCCTGAACATGCCAAATCGTAAACTTAGATCAAGGGTTGGTATGACTTGCTAGCATAACATGCTTATCTATACTAATATTATAAAGAGGTAGAATTTGTTTGTTTGTTTGTTTGTATGTAGGAGGTAATCTCCGGAACTACACATCCGATTTCAAAAATTCTTTCACCAATAGGAAGCAACGTTATCCTTGAGTGCTATAGGCTATATTTTGGGATCAAAAAATTGTAAATTAACGCGAGCGAAGCCGCGAGCAAAAGCTAGTCGCAAGATAATTTTTTCGTCGAATTATCTCGTGTCTCGATGAGACAATGTATGGCTTATCTCGCCTTGGCACTAGGCAATGCATCGACAGAATTATCTCGCGCTCTCACTAGACGGATTGTCTAGATTATTGTGCTAAATAAATTATGATAGGAAGCTTATAGACTTTACTTCATTTATTAAGAATTACACAAATATGGCTAGTCATGGCAAGAATATCTTTTGATCCACTTATCTAGCAGAGTATCAGCTTATTCAGATTTGCCTATCAGATTAATAGCCACATTAAACTGGATCAGACCTGCTAGAAGCAATAATGTAGTTAATGCTATGATAAATAATCAAGTATAGCTGTTTTCCAGATAATATATTTACCTTTTTCATCAAACCTCAATTTTACAGTTTTCTGTAGTTCAAAGTTCGGTCTCCACGCCTGAGGCTGTACTGAGATACCTTTCCAGTTGTCTGTCACGGTACTTGACACTTGATTGCAAAGCAGCTGTAAGAATGCCGACACAATAAATGTTACAGTCTACACAATATAGTATTACAGTTCCAATATTATTGGCGAAATAAATTAAAAGCATCGACAGAAAATACAATATCAGTACTGGTTTTTCTGTTTGCCTACACATGCACACGCACGCACGCACACATTTACAAACACACACCAACAGACTAATGATAATATATTATATAAAAATTATAAATTCAAAAACTTTTGTAACTTAGATACTTTTGACACTTTTGATACTTTTTAAACTTTAATTTTAACTTTAGTAGCATGTTACACCAATTGTAAGATATAAAAGAGCGGCGCCTCCTGGCACAGGCATCTATAAGCTTAAAAGGAGACGCCACCAACTGTACAATGTACAACGTGTAATAACGAAATAAAACATTTGTTTTTTTTTTAATTTGATTTGCCTAGCCCTAAGTTGGTGTCAGCTACCAGTCTAACTAGATCCAACTGAATACCAGTATTTAACACGAAGCTATCAGACCTCCGCAACCCAGTTACTGGGTAATGCCGATATCCTAAAGTTAGACCGGTTCTCAGACTGGGGCATCTGACTAGGCTTGCCAACCTTAAGGTATGAATTTACCGGGACTTTGGCAATCAAAATGCGGGACGTGGCAAAAAAAGCGGGACCCAACTGTCAAAGTATGTATTAGGGAGGCGAAAAATACAATTAGAAATTATTTTTATTGAATGTTTTACTTTGGAATACAACTAGTTAAACAAAACGTGCGTTTACTAAATTCCGACTTCTGCCCGAAGGTTTAACCGTAGGTACGATAAAACGGGACAATTGGCGTCCCGCACACGTCTTTCGCGGCATCCTCTAAAGCTCTAGAAACGGGACGTCCCGGCTCTCGCGGTACGATTGGCAAGCCTACTTCTGACTACCCGTAACGACTTCCATAGGTATTTGTATGACACCCGGGACCAAAGGTTTGACATGCTCTCCTAGGCACGGAGGGGTCTAGATGTGTAATGAACGGTCACCTTTCAATATCAGTACTGGTTGTATGGCGTAATTTTGCAATAGGCCAGTGTTTCTCAAAATGGGCGATAACGCCCCCTGTGGGCGCTACAGGTCTACAAGGGGGCGGTAAAGGGCGATAAAAGTAATGATTGCTATTGTAATTTGTATGATGAGGAAACGTTAACAATTTTAGGGGGCGCTAGAAAATAATTGATTCTCAAAGTGGGCGGTAGACAAAACAAGTTTGAGAACCTCTGCAATAGGCTGAGATTTTTTTCATTTTTCATTTTTTTTTTTACTTTAAATAGAACGTCCAAAACCAATAATACTACTTAAAGATAACTACCTATTGCAAACTACAAACAAGTAACACATTCATACATTCCTCTCACAATACTTCATACATTCCGACAGAATCGTCTTCCATGCATCCCCAAACAAATCAAGATGATTGCTTGACTGCTGGTTTTTTTTAAGACCTTGGTAGTTCATCTTCGATATGCACGCGGTGTGCAGGTCTCGCTATGCTATGCTGTACTTACATAAAATATAACATTATAAACTCACATGTCCTAGCGCAGCCTGTATGGCTCGCTGCTCGCTCAACACGCTATCACTCGGCGGGAACAGTTCGTGTTCGTGCTGCGGTATGAATGAAGTATGCACGTCACCCGCTACGAACGCGCTAGCACCGCTGAGACGGAGAAGGAAGTTGACGTTCGTCTCTAAACCGGCCACCTATGATGTAAATTACGATTATCAAGACATGAAAAAATACTTTTTTTTGAGTTACAAGCAGAATATGCGTTAAAATTGCAAGTAATTTAATACGAAATAGAAGTAAATTAAATGATTTGTCTTTTTGTAACAAGGGTGATACTGCACAAGCGTCGATCCACAGTTCTAGCGACATTTTTGCGGCGCAAGCGGTACGCTCAGGCTTCACAACCTGACGGACTGCACGACTAGTGCAGAATGGCATAAATGCACAAAAAAAAAATGGCACTTACTTGATACTCAGAAAGCTTGGCCCTGGTCTTGGCGAGCGCTTCGTTGCGGTCGCGACCCCATACCACAAGCTTGGCAATCATGGGGTCATAGTGCACTGACACCTCTTGGCCTTCCCGAACCCCTGTCTCTACCTGGCAACAATAATATCAAACAAAATTCAATTGTTGGAACATAAACGACAAATTCTGTTCACGAAACGACCTCACTTGAGTCTGAAACTAACGTGGTTGTATTTCATTTACCTCACTCGTAACTTGAACATAAAGGACATGGAACAAAACGTACCCACCTTGTAGCAAATTGAGACTAGTACCATTGGAAAGGTCTTCAAAAATACATATTTATATTATATAGCGACAACTCTGTATCTCACGGGAGAAAAAAGTTATTCAACGTTGAAATGTGCTGAAAACTCTTTGTTAATTCACCCCGCGCGCCATTCAGTCATACCCTTTAACTAGCCCAATATCCTGCTATGAGTCCCGTACGGTATATAGAATTACCCTTGAACGATATAATTGTCTACAGAAAGCATGGTTCACACCGTTGAATGGTAGGTAATACAAAAAAACCATTAGTCGATCGATACCATTATTTACAGAAGTTTCGCCGAAAAACGCTACAAAGAATGAATGATTGGCCGATACCATGATTTGCCGATGTCATGGTTCGCCGGAACACGCTTGAACAGGCGTCGATTAAATTGCATTAACTTCTACTAACTTGCGTTTATCTTGACTCCATACCAAAGTTGCGACAAGCAAATACACGACAAATGTTAGAGCGACAGTACGATATGTCGACCATCAGTGGTGCGACAGCACATCAGCTCGACGTACGTTAGCGCGACTGATTGTTTTCTCGAAAAACCATAGGACGATGGAACTTTTAATCGACGAACGTTAGCACGACACAACTTTCGCTCGACAAACTAAATGATCTTAAAAACAGGCGCGATATCGCCTAAGATTATGGGGCCAAGGTCGATGGAATCCCGCTGGGCGGGGCTCTTATTTCTGTCTGCAGGCTTTAAAGTAACCTAACACAAAGTTGATGACGGGAGCTTCGTTCGTTCGCTTTGCTCGCTCACTTTAGTCCGCGTCATTCCCTCCGAACGTAATCTATCCGTGTCGGGGTGCTTAAAAGTCCCAAGCTCGCTTCGCTCGCTCTTAATGCATGTTAACAAAAAAACACGCGGACGATATCGCGCCTGTTTTGTAGGAGCCTTTAGTTTGTCTAGCGAAACTTGTGTCGCGCTAACGTTCGTTGATCAAAAGTTCCATTGTCCTATGGTTTTTCGAGAAAACAATCAGTCGCGCTAACGTACGTCGAGCTGATGTGCTGTCGCACCACTGATGGTCGACATATCGTACTGTCGCCCTAACATTTGTCGTGTATTTGCTTGTCGCAACTTTGGTATGGAGTCAAGATAAACGCATGTTAGTAGAAGTTAATGCAATTTAATCGACGCCTGTTCAAGCGTGTTCCGGCGAACCATGACATCGGCAAATCTTGGTATCGGCCAATCATTCATTCTTTGTAGCGTTTTTCGGCGAAACTTCTGTAAATAATGGTATCGATCGACTACTGGTTTTTTCGTATTACCTACCATTCAACGGTGTGAACCATGCTTTCTGTAGACAATTATATCGTTCAAGGGTAATTCTATATACCGTACGGGACTCTGTTTATTTTGCGTACCTTAATAAATAAAAAAACTGTACTTAATTGAATTGATGGCGTTTTAATTAATATTTTTCGTAGCAAAAAGTAAACCTTAGGAAGCTTGGTCAGTCTCTCTCTGTGAAACAGAACGACTGGTTATTCATTGGGCCTATAAAATAATTATTATAACACTACATAGATGATTGAAAATGCAAAATAGAAGTGATCATAACTTCGGTCTCCCATTCATTCATTCATTCGTTCATTCATTTTTGAGTTCTTCACTTAAGCCTCTTCTAAATGACACCTAGTCTAAAATGCTACAAGGTGGGTACGGGTTCCAAACAAAATTACCCATTGTTCTTTTATACGAAAAGTAGAAATATTTTACAGTCTAAACTCCGTTTGTTCAAAGTTCAATCAGCTACATCTATCGAGAGTATTGGGTACTAGCATGCACATAAGTGTACAACTCCTTAGGAAGCTCTCGTTTGGTGTTTTAGCATTGATAGCGTCAACAGCCAGTTCTTACTAGCTCTATCTATTACAAAACACTAGTACTAACATTGTACAGAAGTCGCATCTCTTCATGAAACCGCTTTTGACCCTCGAGAAAGCCACGCGTTTGGTGTTTTAGCATTGATAGCGTCAACAGCCAGTTCTTACTAGCTCTATCTATTACAAAACACTAGTACTAACATTGTACAGAAGTCGCATCTCTTCATGAAACCGCTTTTGACCCTCGAGAAAGCCACGCGTTTGGTGCTTTAGAGTGCGCGCAAGATAGTGTTGGGTAGGACACGACTTGAAAAAGAGTTTGTAAGAGTAGCCTCTTTTTTGCTCTGAGCCAGTACAATGTACTACTTCAAATGAGGCGAGGCGTACTGAAGCTCGGTGATACGATTGAAGCAACGAGTACGAATATGACATTTGACGTTACTGCGACGAGTTGAGTCGCGGTCGCGTAATGTCTTAGAATAAGTACTAAAGCATAGAAGCCGCCTCAGTACTTGAAAAACGTACAGGGGCATCTGTCAAATAAGAGCAATTTCGAGATTTTGAGCCAAAGCCTAGCTACCAAATTAAATTGCCCGCCACTAGTACCCCCTGTCAGACGGCAACGACATTTTAAATTTTGTCGTATAATACTTGTGTCAGTGGCGCGGTGATTTGAAAAAATATTTTAGTCTAGAATTTATATTTAATTAATTGTGTTTTGTATATGTGCACATTGTTCTTATAAATAAGAGTGTGCGCTACGTCCTGAATAGTAAAAAAATGTAAATCTCGCAAGGGATGTACAAAAAATCAAAGTGAAAATATCAGTTTCCACAAGTACGTAGTATTTTTATGTTTATTCATAGATTTTCCTTTAAATATATTTCATTATACATTAAATAAGTAAAAGTAAGACATTACCTTTTAGAAGAAGTAAAATAAATAAGTATAAACTATCTAAATCTTATCTATATATCAATATGAATATTCGCCAAAGAAATTATTAAAGGGGTGCGAAAATTATATCGATAAATCTATCGACAACGTGATTTTTGTGTTAGGTTTAATTAATTAGGTATTTATACTTTTTTTTTCATTTAAGTTTCCCTGTGACGAATATTTTCGAAATAAATTGATTGCCGTGGTAGCTCACGAAATTGGTTGGGTTCCAAGAAAGCACCACAGAATTTGCTCCAGCCATTTCTGGCAAATGGCGGAGACTGAAGGAGGACTCTATACCAACATTATACCTTCAATCTAAATTTAAAAGCCTAAGTTCTTATTGAATTGCATGTCTACAGGAAATAAAAGAATTCGAGTAATTTCTTTAAAAAAAATTGGGACAGATTAACCCCGCACTGGATTTAGCTTGATTGAAAATAAAAAAATAAAAATCTTTTTTTTCTTGCAACATTACGTTCGACATCTTCTTTCGGCCATTCATACAATAGACTATTTCAGATAATATTTCATTGTCTTGTTTATCTTTCAAATAAATGCTGTTAATACAGTCGTAATCTTCAAGCCTGATAGATTAGGAGAACAGTGAATCTAAACAAAATTAACGTAGGTATTAAATAAACGATGATTAACTTACTTCTCAATCAGTTTGCATTTGGTGCCACTAAATTTTACACCTCTTTACCGTAATTATCTTTAAAATCTTGTATTTTTAGGGATGCCGTTTTTTTATAGATAGAGTGATTCAAGAGGAAGGTTTTAAGCTATTAAACGTACACGTGCGAAGCCGGGGCGAGTCGCTAGTGATATATAAAACAATCATTATTTTGTTTAAAATTTCCAGCGCCTCGAAATAGACAACTTACCTGAGACCACGTGGCGCCGTTCTAGTGACAGAAAAAAACGTGCATGTCCAAGTACATTACAAGGAATACTCAATAATAATGTATTTAACTTTTGTGAAGCTTTTAGTAATTGCAAATTAAATAATAGACATTTATACTTAAACGATGACTTTATTTATTGATAGCGATAATAACAGGACCAGTCGAAATGATGATGCTCGGGAGAGGCCTACGTCCAGCAGTGGGCATCTTTCGGCTGAATAATAATGATATTATGACTTTACTTTTGTCATTATAACTTTCTAAGAAGTAAGTATTTTAATGTACTATGGCAATATCCGGCATGGCTGTTATTTGGTTAACACAATCATAGTCACCTTCTTTCGGTCTTACAATACCACTTCAGATATTTCGTAATATACATTATACGATGACTTTATTTTATCGATAGCTATAGTCTAATAGTGTGAATACCCTCATCCCTAGTCTCTGTACAAAAGGTTACAAAATTAATTTTTACGGCCTGTCAAAAGTTTATCTTTCCCGCTCTGACAACAGCGAGTCCGCCATATGAGTAAATAGCATGGCTATATTTTGATTCGTTTATGCTAAGTAGCGCTCCTTCTATGCTTTAGTACTTATTCTAAGCGTAATGTCCACTGATACTGACACACTGACAATGACGTGCTATTGTAGCATGTGCCTGGTCCTGCCCTCTCTTTCTCACCCTACAGTTTACTTACCGAGAGTAACGAGTAATGCGACTACCGCGACATAAAAGTTGAAGTAGTACACTTTTAAATGTCGAGCCGCTCTTACATTTTGACGTCATGTACGGGACAAATGTACTGCCTCTTGTATGTCCTACTCAACACTAGCGCAAGATAACTCTGCGCGCGACTGAGGGCGTGCTAAACGTTGCCATGATCGCAAAAGTTGAAATTACCGCTTTTAAAGCTTAACTTTTTTATCGCTAAACATATTTTTCCCGTTAAACATTCCTACAATCAGGTAGTTCTACTATCAAAATTAATAAAATGGCACACACTTTGGTGGACCATGATTAGTTCCGATTTCGGCCGCGCGCAGACTTACGTATCTTGCGCGCACTCTAGCATTGATAGTGTCAACAGCCAATTCCTACTAGCTCCATCTATTACGGAGCACTAGTAATAACATTGTACAAAAGTGCACATCTCTTCACGAAACCGCTTTCGACTTTCGACGTAGTACCAATAACAAAGTCAAAAAGTCTGCTAGTGGCTTCTCAAGAGATACGAAATTCTATCACGTGATATCGAGTATAACAGTGTATAACAATTTCAACCAAACAAACTCTGCCGGTGTTTGTAATGTGAGACGGTTGTGGAATGTCGGGCGAGGTAAAACGCCCACTTTTGGTTCTTCTGCTACGACGATACGACACTACTGCGTGGCGAAGTCGTTTCATGGCTAAGCGACAATGTATAACAAACTTATTACTCACCCTAACAAACTCTTCAGGTATAGGCTGTGTGAGACGGTGCAGAGTGCCGGCGCGAGGTAGGAATCCAGCTCGCGGTTCTTCAGCGTAAATGCGACATTCAACTGCGTGGCCGCGACGAATGATCTCTTCTTGAGATAGAGGTAACTGTTCTCCTGCCGCGACGCGTAGTTGCCACTCCACTAGATCAGTGCCTTGAAAAATGATCATGTTTTTATTTTCAATTCAGTGAATAGCATTTTCTTTTTTTATAAGCTTGTCACCCTGGTTTGACCTCCAGTGTGACAAGCTTATAAAAAAAGAAAATTGTCGGGAGGCCTTTCTCTTCTCATCTTCCAGTCTTAGAATTTTATAAAATAATTTCGGTTAAAGATTTTCCGAAGAGGTGGAAAGTTTGAGCGAGGTAATGGACATACTTGTACATCTAGGCTGATTTTGGACTCAAAACTTATCAGGGTTTCATCTTTGTCCGTATAAAGCTACTCATTTTTTTAACCGACTTCAAAAAGGAGCCGTCAGAGGAGAAACAAAAAAAAATTGTTGCCCACGTGAGTCGCGAAATTTCATTATTAAATCCAGTACACTTACCGGTGATCATCTCAGTGATAGGATGTTCCACTTGCAGACGCGTGTTCATTTCCATGAAATGGAATTCATGAGTTTGACGATGTAGGATAAACTCTACGGTTCCTGCTCCGACATAGCCCACAGCTTTAGCCGCGCGCACCGCCGCTTCTCCTAGAGACCTTCTTGTTTCTTCTGATAGACCTGGCTGAAATAGAAGCGTTTTTCTTGATATCTATAAAACCCAATGGCGCAGTAGTGGAATGGAAATTAATTTTATAAAGTCTAAGGATATTTTAATGACAATACAAAACAGATTTTAAGTCACTGCCACTGCAATAGTAGTTTTAACAACTTTGTAAAGATCATAGTTTATAGTATTTAGTTAGTTTGCATGTTTAGTTTTAGTTGTGTTCGTCGAAATTGGAAACAAAAGGAAATTATTTCTTGCTTTAATTTGCACGTAATTATTGATTGAACACAAATCATACATATATATGTTATGCAGTTAATACGTTCGGAGTACGTACCGCTGGTGCTTCTTCAATGATCTTTTGATGACGTCTTTGAACGGAGCAGTCTCTCTCGAAGAGATGGACGGCGTTGCCGTGCATATCCGCAAATACCTTAAAGAAAATATTTAAATGATTACTGCCATGAATGGTTATAATTGCATCAATTCGATATGTCCACTCATTTCGGAGGTAGGTAGTCAGAAATAATATACCTGTTATATCTACATCTATCGGCGAGAGTACGGTACCAACTATCTAGACTTTTAATAACATCCTTACTGATTAATAAAAATACATAAGATCATGAGTACAAATAGAATTATTACCTGCACTTCAACGTGTCTTGGGTCGGTAATGTATTGTTCAAGGAGCATGTTGTCATCTCCGAAAGATTTCAGTGACTCGCGTTTAGCTGATTCCAGTTGCGGTAAGAAATCTGCTTCTGTCATTGCTATTCTCATTCCCTGGAAAAAAAAGTTAGATAACAACGACATCTCTGTGTGTGATTTTGAAATGTGATTCATGTTGGAACCCTTGTTTGTTGGATTCATCAGAGCAACGCGGCGACCTACGATCCGCCGGTGGCCGAGTTGCTCTAATTTGGAACCATTTTCAATTTCTGATTCATGGCCCAAATTACAGATGGCGGTTTTTTTACGGCATTGCTCAAAATATAGGTGGGATTAGGTATACATTTTTACAGTTACTTTTTAATTACCTTTCCACCACCACCACGGACAGCTTTGATCATGAGAGGAAATCCTATCTTTTGTGCTTCAGCTTGTAACTTTTCTATGCTTTGCTCTTCTCCATGGTAACCTTTTACGATCGGGACCCCAGCGGCAGACATTATCGCTTTTGAAGTGCTAAAAAAATTAATGAATAAACAGTGTTAATTGAAAAACACTAACAAGCTCTTAAGGGGTCATTGTACTTATCATTATGAACAACTTTTACTATGGGACCAAAATTGAAATCGCGAAAAAAAATCAGCTGTTTCCTACATTTATGTTCGCTTAATAGCTCGTCAAAATGTAGGGAACAGCTGATTTTTTTTCGCGATTTCCGATTTGTTGCCATAGTAAAAGTTGTTCATAATGATGAGTTCAATGACCCCAGAGGTTGTTAGTATTTTTAAATTAACCCTGTATTTCAGTAAAAAAACACAAGGAGATTATTTTATCTGTTAGTACCTAGATTAGATAGATATGCAGAACTTTCGAATGTGAACTAACTTCTGGTATAGACTAGAGTAGACTGCAAATATTAGTTTTAATTCAAATACACCTCTACAATAAATTTAAATTAACATAGCTTCTCCAATGGGCATACATATTTTTTTTTCTTATTGATTAGGCATGTTATAAAATTATGTAAAAAGAGCACTGTTATGGTGGATACAGACGAAAGTGTTTTTTTTTTCTATTGGCTTGCTGTAGGTGGTCCTAGGGGACCATTTCTACGTAACCGGGCAGTTATTGGCGAGACCTGAAGGGTCTCCAGCCAATGGCGGGGGGGGGGGGAAGTAAAATACTTAACCTAAGCTAACTACTTATACTACACTAACATCATGACTACCTGCAACAACAGCACTAAGGGCGACCCCTAGTGGGACTCGGACCTCGGCTGTGTTGCTCGCGGGGGCTTAGGGGGGGAGACAGCTTGATGAGGGCTGAATTATCGGTGTGAATAAAAGTGTTTTATTTTCTCTGACCTTTTTATACCCATATCTCTGATAGCTAATGTGGGTGGTCCAATAAATATAACATCTTCCTGGGCACACTTTTCACAGAACTCCACGTTTTCTGACAGGAACCCATAGCCAGGGTGAATGGCTTGGCTGTTGGATTTCTTGGCCACTTCCAGTATTTTAGCTGCATTCAGATAACTTTGTGCGGATGGTGCTGGCCCAATGTGGTAAGCTTCATCTGCCTATAAATGCAATAATTTATAAAGTGTACCTATCAAAATGTATTGAATTGAACTTTATCCCCCTTATTACAAAAGATGGTTTAAACCAAGACTAAGGTAAACTAAGGTTTTAAATATACCCATCACTTTCTTATGTCATATTACAAAAAGAGACGGGGCTATTTTAAAACCTAGTTTTTTCTTAGACCATCTTTTGTAATAAGGGGGAAGGTGTTGTCATATGTTTTCTAAGAGTGTCTATTATTATATTAATGTATGTATTTATTATAATATATGTATGTATGTATGCTAGAAGGATCAACAGCAGTAGCCTGTTGGGACTTAATAACAACATACAATCTATTTGCCAAGATCATGAATTATTATTTTTGTCCACACACAACAAGCTGATATGATGATGAACTTTAATTATAATGCAACTACAATAATAATAACAGACAGTTGTTTTGTGGCAAAATGCTTGATTGAAATGAAATGATTACAACATTGAAAGATGAAATAAATTACAAGATTACAACAGAACTCATTACTAAGATGGATAGTGATGTAAACTTTTGTTATGAAATAATAGAATGTAAACAACATCAAATTGCATTGGATCTTAAATACATCATGATAAAAAAAAACTTGGCGTTTAACTGCTTGAATATCTCAATGTTTTAATTTACCGATGAGTGTTGACGACACGTTTGGTGCAGTGGCTAAGCGATTGGCTTCTGCGCTACGGGTCATGGGTTCCAGTCCCACACGGAACAAAAATTTGTATGGCCTACAGATGGTTGTTCCGGGTCTGGGCGTTTGTTTGTGAGATTTGTGTCTTTAAACGCACCCACGATACAAGAGAAATCTTAGTGCGGGGCAACGTTTTTAAAAGCGAAAAAAAAAAAAAAAAAAATAGGAAATTGAAGTGAGCAAATTACATATTGTTCTTACCATTTCGACATGCATGGCATGTTTATCAGCATCAGAGTATACAGCCACAGTCCTCACACCCAGCTTCTTGGCGGTCCTCATTACTCGGCATGCTATCTCGCCACGGTTGGCTATCAACACCTTACTGATCTGCCTCCTACGGACTTCCTCTTTGAGTTGCTGAGCATGACTGAATCTTGTAGGGTATTGCAAGTGGAGTGACACTCTGGAAATGTTAGAAGTTTATAATAATGTTTTTTACATGTATATTATTGATTTTACTATAGTAAGGACTAAGAAATAAACCCTTCTCAGGCCTGTGCCCAGCAGTAGGACAGTAATAGGCTGATTTATTATTACAAAGTTAGGTTTATTACAAGGTTAGGTTTAAATGATATTTATTTCAGTAAATAAATCTGTTACAGACATTTTTACAAGTCAATGTAATGTTTTTTTTTAAGACTAGATGGCGCCGACATTTCCTATCTGACTAGCTTTCACAAAAATAACTAAAGTAGGAAAAAACTAAATTACGGCGGATGGCCTTTCCCCAGTAGTGAGGCAAATTCGCTGATATATTGTAACATAGCCTATTATTTATAAAAATATAATATGTTAACCTGAATTTTGTGGCACTCACTTTATGTGCATATTTACCTACTGACAAAATTACAAAAATATTGCTTTGAACCCTGTATCTCTATATTTTAGGTATCACAAATAACAAATAGATGAATGAAAGCCAAAAACTTACCCATTTTTATAAAGATGCCTTAAATAAGACATGTTAATTCTTTCTGTGAGTGTGATAAGAATTAAATTAGTTTCATAACTTATCTGCTCAGATAGATCCAAATGCGTGGTATGTTTAAAGATTACGTCGTTCGCCAAGCCTCGCCGCAGGCTGATAACGCTGAGTAATGATTGTAACGAAAATAATTATCATATTCTTATCAACTCGTTAGCAATTTGGGTGCCAAATTAATCAACTTATTCAACATCATTCTCCAACTTGTTAGTAAGACTGTTTGAAAGTTGAAATATTATGGTGAACTGGTGATGCAGTTTAGGCCTGTAGCAAGGAATTACTACAAATAAACACGTAATTACATCATAGTTAAATAATTAGAGTTTCATTCAGAATTTATACAGTAAACAAAGTTTATTTACTAGTTTTACTACGCGACTATAAATAAAAATTTACAGGATAGATGATATTAATTTGCATGTGTATGAAAGAGACGAAACAAAGTTTGACTTTGACAGTTTGAAGTTTATTAATTTGTTGAAAGTTGAGATGTGTACACACACGTCTGAACTATTTTAGTATTTTTTATTGATACCTTTTCGAGGAAACGTTAGTGCGTGTCACCACGTCCCCTATCTACTAGTTCATGCTAGTATGAAGAAAGAATAACTTTATTTACCCAGTCGCTAGGTCGCAACAAAAGGATTTACCTTGCCGGTCAGGGGGCTTAGAAAACGTTTAAATGCCAGAGCCAGTCAATATCCGTTCAAAAGCAGGCCTGCTTCTGAATCGCTAAAAATCGTACCATGACAGTACAAAAGGTGAACGACTATTCACAACCAAGTTGTACGGATAACTACTCCTTTGTCGAAAAAAGTTGGAGAAAACATTTTTGTTGATAATTTATAATTTAATAATATTAATTTTCCGTAGCCTCCTACTGAAAATACCATAAATGGGATGAGTTTCGGTATATCTTCCTGAAGAATTCAAGGGTGATCGAGGATAACCCCCAGATATTTGGCGTTCAGTTCCCAAGGGATCTATTTGCCGAACATCAGGACGGGTGAGCACATAAGCTTGTTCATAGTACGAAAAGTCTATACAAAAAAAAACAGGTGAACGGATTTCGTAAACGTCAACGTAGCAGGCCTGCCGCAGGCCTGCTCTAACGATGTCACAGTACAAAAAAGCAGGGCAGTTCAACTTCCAGGCAACTTCTGTCCTGCTTTATGAGGTCATGGTAAGCCCCCAGTACTGTTTTTTTTTTTCAAATTCCATTGTAGTTATAAATATTTATTGAGAAGGGCTCAAGGACTTTATTGTATTACTAGCTTTTGCTCGCGGCTTCGCTCCCGTTAATTTACGGATCCCTAATTTTTTGATCCCAAAATATAGCCTATAGCACTCAGGGATAACGTAGCTTCCCATTGGTGAAAGAATTTTTGAAATCGGATAAGTAATTTCGGAGATTACCTCCTACATACAAACAAACAAACAAACAAACAAACAAATTCTACCTCTTTATAATATTAGTATAGATAGAATTAGTACAATCATAGATAAATACTTCCAGGCGCGGCAGGCCTTAGAGCCTTTAGAGCATATTGAATCAGGCAGGACTCTATCAATGGCTGGAATGGAGTGGCTACATTTCGGAACTGTCAAAGTGTCAACAGTGTCAACTGTCAATTCATTCATTGTCAAGTCAAAACAATGAATGGAAATCATCGACATAAGGAAATCTATGGACTTGGCATACCTACAAAAAAAGCGTGTATACCTAAACTTTGCTGAGAAAATAAAATGGCGGTTACTAGAGTAGGCCCTATCGATGTTTTTTAAAAATGACATCGATAAAACTTTATAATAATGTTTTCCTATTATCATGGTACATAATTGTACATACCACTTTTAATTGTTGTAATTGTTTTCTTACTATGACCGTAGTTTCCGAAATTCAAATTTTCTTTCGTTTTTTGCAATTTGGAATACAGTATTTAATTATAATTATGTTGATTAAAGTATAACTCGCGACCGTATGATCACTAGAATCAGTAATCGCATAACTGTCTAGACCGGACACACGGCAAATTGGTTTTGTCGTTATGTCCAGTCCAGCTCTTGATTTAGGTATATAATTACATTGCTGACCACATATGTTAGCGGTCAATAGTACCTATGCTTGGCGTTGTGGCAACGGCGATATGTCTTGGTGGCAACGTCGCATATACCTTTATGGGCCTTTTCAGTGCCATGCGCGTTCGTGCCCACATGCGTGTGTCACCCGCACCCGTGGTGCCTGAATTTCACCTTTTCAAAGATGTATATGTATAATGTGATGCGTGAAACACGAACGAAAAGGTAAACTGCGAGCGCCACGCATGCGGGTGACGCTCGCACGCGGGGTCGAACCCGCATGACAGCGAAAAGGCCCTTAGGGCCTATTCACAGTCATGCGTCATGACACGGTGGCGGCGCGGCGACGGATTCGTCGTCGCCCTGAGCTCTAAAACAGAGGAGACCTTTCTTGCTTGATTTGCTGCTGTCCACACGGTTTCTTTTTACTGTTACATAAGGTGGTTCCGTCAAGGGTCTGTATAAAACTTTATCCTGTGTAGTATATTATTATTTTTCATTAAAGATTATAATTGAATACCAATTAAATTTTTATCGCTTATCACATTTTTATCAACATGTTTACGACATACAAAGCTGCAATTTACAAAAATTTTATGAAAATATGATTTCACAGGCGGAACCACCATAATTAATATTTTTTATATTAATGTTTCCAACCCTTTTTTGTTTACAAACCTCTTCGAACATGCAGATGATTGTGGGTTTTAATAAAAAGTCAACAATAATTATAATAAAGTATTTAATATATGTATAAAATAAATCAAAGTTATTAATTTCTAAATAATATTATTTTGTTCAAGTAATTTCTGTATGAAATTCTTTCAGAATATTTCTTCGCATTATATTTGAATCTTAAATTCATGTATATTTCATATTAATAATATTACTAAAATGAGCAATTCTTTTTGTCTTTCTTCTAATATTCTCATTCTCTTTATTTTCTTTAACTGATTTTGACACTTGTCCTTTAATTTCTTTATCATTTCTGTGTGGACCTGAAATCAAATAAAATAAAATTAAGCTTTACAGATATTAAAAACAAGCAAGTGATATCTCCCACCCAGTCTCAAATCAGTCTATGTGATGATAAGAAAAAAAAAGAATGATGGTAAGAAAGGGATCCCTTTTTTCCATAATAATACTTTGCCATACAATTTATGTTGGGCTAATTATTGTTGAGACTAGTTTTGTTTTCCGAGCGTAGCTAGGCCATCCATAAACGACAACTGGTTAGGTTAGGGTTATTTTTTTTTAAGACCCGTTAGTACAAATTTGGCTTGTAACTTCTATTTTTAGATAATGTAGAATAAAACACCCTACCGAACCATACCTACAAATTTCATTAAATATAACGGTATAGTACACGTAGTGTCTAGCATTTTAGGAGTTACTTATTATGCGTATGAATTATGTTTACAAAAATAATGGTTTAATATAATTATGCGTAAATATGCTTTAGAATGTTATGCTTGAACATTATTATGACTAGAGAAATCATGCTTAAAAAAATATGCGGAAGCTGATAAGTGTAAATATAATTAGGATAAACAAAAGTATGCCACGTTATGATGTTACTTTGTCTTAATTTTTTTTTGGAAATTATTAGGGAACCAATAAGAAAAACTGATTTACAATTAAAAACTGAATTGAAGCTAGTCATACCGATAAATCTAGCGCTGCGGAGGTGCTAGCGGCGAAATCAGGCGCAGCGGAGGTGCTAGCGGTTAAATCAGGCGCAGCAGAGGTGCTAGCGGCTAAAATGGGCGCAGCGGAGATGCTAGCGGCCAAGTTTAGTACTGCGGAAGTGCTAGTGACTAAGTCTGGCGTAGCAGCTGTGCAAGGATCTAAATCCATGCCACTCCTATTTGGAATCTCTGCAGGTTGTTTTTGAATCGCAGGCACGCAAACAGGATTAACCTGAATGAAAACCACATAAATATTAATAAAAATAGATAATTAATAACTCAAAACAGTAGAGAGAGCCTACTTTAAAAAAATTACCATATTAGAAGCATCACATCCAGATATTGATGGCGAGTTTATTTGATTTTGATCATTTTCAATTAAAATGTCAGCCATCATAATTTGTCGAATCGCAGGCTGTAAACAAGCAATAAAATTATTAGTATTTTTGATGGTTCTTGATTTTTTTAACAGGATTTTCAATGAATCTTAAAAATAAGTTAATATCAGGACCACACGATATCACATTATTTACATCACACTCTGTGTCCGTAAGACAAGTGTTGGAATTGAGGACATCACATTCATTTTTATCAGCCAATACGCAATCTTATTGGACAAATTTATAACAGTAATGTTCAAATCAAATTTATTTGTACATAGGTTTTGTGGTAACAATGATATTATGCATCAAAGTATGTATCTTATGTTTTGTCAAAGAGACATACAAATTAGGCGATAACATTATTTTATATGTCATCTAGCAATATTGACTCAGAATTGAAGATAAAATTAAAATAGTTGTATAATTAATTAACAAAAACTTAAATTTATATAATCATTAGAACTTAAAACGGGATATTTACCATGTTTATTATTTGTTATGAGTTTACAGTTACTTACAGTTCATCCGTGATCATGGCGCTTGTAACGGTGCCGAAATATCGGAAACTCATAACAAATAATAAACATGGTAAATATCCCGTTTTAAGTTCTAATGATTGTGTTAGTGACCATGTCAGTTTAAGAACTTAAAGGAGATGGCCAAATTGTGCCCCAAGTAGTACAGAAATAAAAGTATTGCAGTTAATTTAAACAAAATAAAAAAAGATTTTTGAATAGCTATTTACATTTCATAGCAGATTTTAAAAAATGTACAAAATTAAAAGTATTTTAATGATTTCTCCATAATAAATTCATTCCAAACAGTTCTAAACTACCATAAATATTGCCATATAATATTAACAAAAATCAGAGTAGGGAAAAAATAGTAACTAAAAGCTTGGCAGAAACTAACAAGAAAAGTATTGAAAACCTAAAATATATTAAGAATACTTTTTATTATAGGTTGTCTGTAAAAACGACCTTCTATTGATTAGTTTATTTATTAAAATATTAAAGTGCGCTTACGGACAGGACTATTTGACTTTAGTACCAGCAACACTCAATAATTCTATAAGTAGATTCTATATCACTTTACTCTATGCTGCAAGTGTCAAAGTAAAAAAGTAAACCAAATGTCAAAACTGTCAAACTAATAAAGCGCGAAACACGGACGCGACTCGCTGTCGTATCGTGACTAACAGTCTGTACGATCGGTTTCGGACGCCCCGCAATATGAACCCTACGTTTATAGCAATAGTACACTCTATAACGTTTGCTTCGGATGTTTGATTCAGTGGAGTGTAACCGATTTAGACCCTATTACTATTAGGTTTATATAGCAGGGTGCCCGGAAACAACTGTGCACACTTTTTACAACCGCCAGTCGCGTCCGATAGTCGCGATCGCGACTCATGTGTTTCGTGCTTTATACTCGATTCTGCGCCGTTTCTCGGTTCTTTGGCTTCGTGTTTGTCAATGATATTATGAACTACTTATAAAATGTCATTGGTGTTTGTTTGTGTTATTATTTTATTTCACCTTTATATTATAGAGTCGTAGTTCCACACGAGTACTCCACTTATTATAAACAATGTTGTAAGTGAAATGGAATAAGGAAAATGGACCTGTGGTACTTGAGATGGGCGAGATATACCAAGAAAGTATTGATGATCATGATCATAATTACAATATACGGTAGTAACTAATCATGTTAAATGTAAAATACATAAAACAGTGCACTTAGTTTTATTTTCAGTCTGTAATATACTACAAAAGAATAGTAGTAGAAAAATCATAGTAAAACCAAAGTGACAAAACCAACATTTTTAAACCTTCATAACTTTTGTCCAAATCTGCAGAGCTACATGTACCTTTCACATTCTTTATATAGACGAAATGTACTTTTAAATTACATAGATTTCATCTCTGTACCGCCTGGGGTACAGGCCTATACAATTTTTGTCCATCTCCTTTATATATTTTATAATTCATCATTATCATTTACAAAATCTTCTATTTTATTATAAAATTTATCAATTAAGTACACACGGCTACACATCAAGCAATACATTTCCAGTTTACACTGACCTCTCATTGTAAGGAAATACTATACAATGCGAGATCATGTTATACTGGAAATGTACAGCTTAATCTGTAGCCATACGTACTTATTTTTATTCTTTTTAATTAAATAATGGTAAATTTTTAACATTGTTGGGTAGTTAGTTACCCATTATTAGAGCCAAACCAAAGAAGCTCTTATGCATTAAAGTAATTTTACATAATTGGTTTAGACATTGAGCACGAATTGGATTTTTGTTAACTGTGGACAATTTTAAAAACAATATCGTCACAAACAATGCAGTTTTGACGTAAGAGGCAATTCTAAAGATTAAAAAAACGGTACATGTGTTGTTTTTAGAGAACACATTGACCTAAAACAATGTTTTTGCATTTTAAATATAAGCTGCCTATCAGTCGATTGTCACGTAAAAATAACACTGTAACATAGAATTGAGGTTTCTGATCTGTGATATGCTGTTACTAGTGTTTACATTTTTTGATAGCTGATGCAGTGCATATGCAGATTTACTTAATTGTTTAGAAATTTCTGCTATATGGTTTCCAAGTCATTTTATTATTATAATCTTCATAAGTATCAATCACGAGTAATATAGACATTTGTTTAATTATATTTTAAAATGTGAAAATATTTTGGAAACAATAAATTATTATCTCGTTTATTCATTATCATTTATCCAATTTATAATATTAAATAGCGAATCATTAATATCATTTTCATAATTGTTTTTATTTTTACATTCTAAAGCCGTTCTATCGTCTAATAAAAGAACCATTTATCTTTTATTTCTTTCAGAGACATCATTTATGTATATAATATTACTTACCAGTAGGTTTCTTCAGGGTAAAGCATCGTCACGTAATGTTATTTTACCCAGTGTTCGGTTGAAACACGATTCTTCGAAATGAAGAGAACAAATAAAAATGTTTTTTGTTGTCGTCCTTAAATTTTCAACTCCGATGGATTCCAACCAAAGTTTTCTTTTACCTTTTCTAGTAGGCAGCCTTAAAAGTAAAACATAAAACTAAAAAGGAGCATAAAATAGCATTATCGATAAATAAAACAATGTCTAAATGCACTACTCTATCACTTGACACTTCAATAACAACAAAACATCAACAAAATGATTTATTGAAGTACAAATCTTGAAAATGAAGTAAAAACGAAAATTATGAATGCTTTACTGTTGAAAGTCTTCAACAATAAAACCAGCATTATCTAAATCTAAACATTTTTCAGAATACGTACAGTGCAAAGTTATGTTTGGGTGTTTTCCGCTTCTTTTGATGCCACATCCGATTATATTGCAATTCGGCATCTTGCTATCGACGATTCCCACAATAAAACCAAGTTTAAGCGTAATAAAACTGCTATTTACTCCAAAAATCAACAAATTATAACCACAGCTCAAACGCATTTGACAGTTGACGTACCCTTAGATAATAACAAACAGCGAGAAAATAAAATGGCGACCGGCCGCACTTAGGTATTTTAATGTCGCCAGAAATGACGGGTTGCCATTACGGTAGCTGTCAAAATACTGCTATCCTTTTTTACATATGCAAAATTAAAAAAGTTAGAAAGAGACGGCAGTATTTTTTTGATATTGGCGTCGATTTTCCTCACATTTGCATAACTATTTTTTATATAGTAGAACGTTTCATGTCTATATTATTTATTATGTCTATGATGGAAATGGCTGTCGGAAATGGACATAGACATAATAAATAATATAGACATGAAACGTTCTACTATATAAAAAATAGTTATGCAAATGTGAGGAAAATCGACGCCAATATCAAAAAAATACTGCCATCTCTTTCTAACTTTTTTAATTTTGCTTATGTAAAAAAGGATAGTAATATTTTGACAGCTACCGTAATGGCAACCCGTCATTTCTGGCGACAGTAAAATACCTAAGTGCGGCCGGTCGCCATTTTATTTTCTCGCTGTTTGTTATTATCTAAGGGTACGTCGACTGTCAAATGCGTTCGAGCTGTGGTTATAATTTGTTGATTTTTGGAGTAAATAGCAGTTTTATTACGCTTAAACTTGGTTTTATTGTGGGAATCGTCGATAGCAAGATGCCGAATTGCAATATAATCGGATGTGGCATCAAAAGAAGCGGAAAACACCCAAACATAACTTTGCACTGTACGTATTTTATTTTAACTGAAAAATGTTTAGATTTAGATAATGCTGGTTTTATTGTTGAAGACTTTCAACAGTAAAGCATTCATAATTTTCGTTTTTACTTTATTTTCAAGATTTGTACTTCAATAAATCATTTTGTTGATGTTTTGTTGTTATTGAAGAGTCAAGTGATAGAGTAGTGCATTTAGACATTGTTTTATTTATCGATAATGCAATTTATGCTCCTTTTTAGTTTTATGTTTTACTTTTAAGGCTGCCTACTAGAAAAGGTAAAAGAAAACTGTGGTTGGAATCCATCGGAGTTGAAAATTTAAGGACGACAACAAAAAACATTTTTATTTGTTCTCTTCATTTCGAAGAATCGTGTTTCAACCGAACACTGGGTAAAATAACATTACGTGACGATGCTTTACCCTGAAGAAACCTACTGGTAAGTAATATTATATACATAAATGATCTCTTTGAAAGAAATAAAAGATAAATGGTTCTTTTATTAGACGATAGAACGGCTTTAGAATGTAAAAATAAAAACAATTATGAAAATGATATTAATGATTCGCTATTTAATATTATAAATTGGATAAATGATAATGAATAAACGAGATAATAATTTATTGTTTCCAAAATATTTTCACATTTTAAAATATAATTAAACAAATGTCTATATTACTCGTGATTGATACTTATGAAGATTATAATAATAAAATGACTTGGAAACCATATAGCAGAAATTTGTAAACAATTAAGTAAATCTGCATATGCACTGCATCAGCTATCAAAAAATGTAAACACTAGTAACAGCATATCACAGATCAGAAACCTCAATTCTATGTTAGTGTTATTTTTACGTGACGATCGACTGATAGGCAGCTTATATTTAAGATGCAAAAACATTGTTTTAGGTCAATGTGTTCTCTAAAAACAACACATGTACCGTTTTTTTTAATCTTTAGAATTGCCTCTTACGTCAAAACTGCATTGTTTGTGAGGATATTATTTTTAAAATTGTCCACAGATGTTCAAGCACAATATTCTAAAGCATATTTACGCATAATTATATTAAACCATTATTTTTATAAACATAATTCATACGCATAATAAGTAACTCCTAAAATGCTAGACACTACGTGTACTATAGGTACCGTTATATTTAATGAAATTTGTAGGTATGGTTCGGTAGGGTGTTTTATTCTACATTATCTAAAAATAGAAGTTACAAGCCAAATTTGTACTAACGGGTCTTAAAAAAATTAACCCTAACCTAACCAGTTGTCGTTTATGGATGGCCTAGCTACGCTCGGAAAACAAAACTAGTCTCAACAATAATTAGCCCAACATAAATTGTATGGCAAAGTATTATTATGGAAAAAAGGGATCCCTTTCTTACCATCATTATTAATTTACCGAATTTGATCTCATAGATTGATTTGAGACTGGGTGGGAGATATCACTTGCTTGTTTTTAATATCTGTAAAGCTTAATTTTATTTTATTTGATTTCAGGTCCACACAGAAATGATAAAGAAATTAAAGGACAAGTGTCAAAATCAGTTAAAGAAAATAAAGAGAATGAGAATATTAGAAGAAAGACAAAAAGAATTACTCATTTTAGTAATATTATTAATATGAAATATACATGATTCAAATATAATGCGAAGAAATATTCTGAAAGAATTTCATACAGAAATTACTTGAACAAAATAATATTATTTAGAAATGAATAACTTTGATTTATTTTATAATATTAAATACTTTATTATAATTATTGTTGACTTTTTATTATAACCCACAATCATCTGCATGTTCGAAGAGGTTTGTAAACAAAAAAGGGTTGGAAACATTAATATAAAAAATATTAATTATGGTGGTTCCGCCTGTGAAATCATATTTTCATAAAATTTTTGTAAATTGCAGCTTTGTATGTCGTAAACATGTTGCGATAAAAATAATTTAATTGGTATTCAATTATAATCTTTAATGAAAAATAATAATATACTACACAGGATAAAGTTTTATACAGACCCTTGACGGAACCACCTTATGTAACAGTAAAAAGAAACCGTGTGGACAGCAGCAAATCAAGCAAGAAAGGTCTCCTCTGTTTTAGAGCTCAGGGCGACGACTAATCCGTCGCCGCGCCGCCACCGTGTCATGACGCATGACTGTGAATAGGCCCTAAGGGCCTTTTCGCTGTCATGCGGGTTCGACCCCGCGTGCGAGCGTCACCCGCATGCGTGGCGCCCGCAGTTTACCTTTTCGTTCGTGTTTCACGCATCACATTATATACATCTTTGAAAAGGTGAAATTCAGGCACCACGGGTGCGGGTGACACACGCATGTGGGCACGAACGCGCATGGCACTGAAAAGGCCCATAAAGGTATATGCGACGTTGCCACCAAGACATATCGCCGTTGCCACAACGCCAAGCATACTATTGACCGCTAACATATGTGGTCAGCAATGTAATTATATACCTAAATCAAGAGCTGGACTGGACATAACGACAAAACCAATTTGCCGTGTGTCCGGTCTAGACAGTTATGCGATTACTGATTCTAGTGATCATACGGTCGCGAGTTATACTTTAATCAACATAATTATAATTAAATACTGTATTCCAAATTGCAAAAAACGAAAGAAAATTTGAATTTCGGAAACTACGGTCATAGTAAGAAAACAATTACAACAATTAAAAGTGGTATGTACAATTATGTACCATGATAATAGGAAAACATTATTATAAAGTTTTATCGATGTCATTTTTAAAAAACATCGATAGGGCCTACTCTAGTAACCGCCATTTTATTTTCTCAGCAAAGTTTAGGTATACACGTTTTTTTTGTAGGTATGCCAAGTCCATAGATTTCCTTATGTCGATGGAAATGGATTGATTTTGATTTGTATCGTGATGTCGTTTGTTCTTGTTTGTTTGTAAAGTAAATGGTTTCTAGTTTCTACGTGAATTCGTTACAATAGTTTAGTATTGTTTGATCACTTTTAGGATAGTGGCACTTGAAATTGAAACTATAGTAAAGAAGTGAGAATGCAACGATTTACAATTTTCCGTTGGGACACTCTTTTCAAAAATAAGCTGTATAATTAAAAAATAAAATGGGCATAAAAGGCTTATGGTCTGTGTTGACGCCTTACAGCGAGAAAAAATCTTTACACGAAGTGAGTTTTTAAAGGTTTTTTTTTTCAGTTTTTCCCTTTTTAAAAAGAAAAGTGCTTATTGCCTGCACATGAAATGTGTTGATTACTAGTTGCTGATATAAGCTATATTTTCTAAGTAGTTATACCTATAGTTTAAGTAAGGTAAAAGCGATTTTGTGACAGTATCTTGGCCTGCCTGCTGTCAGAGCAAGCCAAGATCTTGTATAAATTAGCACAAATAGGTTTAGAGAAATAATGTTTGCTATTAGTTGTTTATTTCGTTAATTTTATGGGGCTACATTATCGCACAGGTTTAGGCCCTTAAATAAAATTCAAAACCAGTCTCAAGTGCTAATTGTTACAGGTTCGGGGTGAAACTGTTGCAGTTGATTTATCAGGATGGGTTTGCGACAGCCAGAATGTTACAGAGTATCACATCCAACCAAAATTATATTTAAGGTATTAATCCACTACAGTACATAGGTAATGGGAAATCTATTTACATAAATTAAATTTACTTCCACGGAGTGATCAATCAACATTTCTTGAACAAAAGTGTTTAATAACAATATTGTTGTTTAATAATGTGGGATTCTTCATCATCATTTAATTAGTTATTTTATTTATTTTATTTTACATGCTTACAGACTAACAAACAAATGAGATAAAGAGTGTAATATTAAGAAATAGTTAATTACAAGCCTCCACAAAGAGATAAAAAAAAAACAATAAAAAAAGTACATACTTACAAGTTAATATAATTATTTATGAGAGTAGTAGATAAGTTAACTATAATTGAAAAATAACTGTGCCAAAAGCCATCATAAGGTCGCCACACTGGTGCAGAACAAGTCGACATTAACATCATCATCATTTAGCCGAAAGATGTCCGCTGCTGGATATAGGCCTCCTCCAAAGTCAGATTCTTATATTGACCTAAATACGTATTCTATCATTAATTACTCCCTTCCCCTTACTTCCCATGGTCATTGTAAATGGAGACTAAGGTTTTATGACAACAGTATTTATCACTAGTAGTATCCTTCTCCAATAAAGAAGTCAAGTTCACCTGCATGTGCACGTCAGTAGGAGCAATCCTCCAACTTTTTGCACTGCTAAGTCAGTTCCTTCTTGACCATTTCCATTTCTGCAAGCACAAATGGTTGCAGGACGCATGAGTGCGACGGTTCACAATGAAAACGTGCACAAGGCCAAAATTAACATTTTTTTTTTTTTAAATCTTTGCCCCACACTAATATTTCTCTTGTATCGTGGATGCGTTTACATACACAAATCTCACATACACAAACGCCCAGACCCGAAACAATTATCTGTAGGCCATACAAATACTTCTCAGCACTGCCCTGATTGTTTAGGTAGTTGAAACCTAAAATGAGTCATGCTTGTTTTCATACAATTTGACAAACTTATGGTGTCTATTTAAATCAATACCTGCGAGGAACCTTATTATCGGCAGTGGATAGGGCTACAGGTTAGTGCTGAGATGTGAAAAAAAGATACTTTTTTAATTTTCAGGAACCTTTTCTTCAGAACTGTGTACTTGGTATTGGCTGATATAAATCCTGTATTTGTGCTGGAAGGTGACGCACCAGAACTCAAGAGAGATGTCATGGCCGCTCGCAATGCAATTCAGTTTAAAGGGGCTGCACCACGGTCTGAAGCTGCAACTCACAAAAAAAAGCCTGATGTTGGCAGGAAGAGATTTAAAAATGTTCTTAATGAAGTAAGTAACTGTTGAACTAAATAAGCTCCTCCTTTTCGAGGTTGGTTAATAAAAAATAATAATCAGCGTTTGCGTTTGAACTTTCATGCAAGACAATATGGAGTAATCTGATAGGTCAATAATGCATACACGAAAGAGTAAGGTTCCCCACGATGACACAAGTCGGAGCGACACGCGTCAGAACGATTTTAATATCGTACTAAATTGTACGAAGTCGCACACAGCTGTCGCATGGTTGTCGCATTCACGCAAGACCTCACGCGGGTGTTGTCGCTCCGACTTGCGTCACGCTGGGGGAACCGCCTAATGGGTAAATATCCATTTTTTTTGAGAATTCTGTATCGTTATCTGCTTTTGGAGCTGATGATCTCAACATAAGAATTAAAAAACATAAGATAGTTAAAATGTTATTATTTTGTTTCAGTGTGAATCGCTGCTAAAGACTCTTGGTGTCCGGTGTGTAAAAGGACATGGTGAGGCAGAAGCTACATGTGCACACCTGAATGCACAAGGTGTTTGTATTTATTTAACAACTAGCTGTTGTCTGAGTTTCATTCGCATCCTAGGGGAACTAGGTACTTCATTTTAGGCCCTGCGCAGACGACAGACTATCCGTGACGCACTTTTTAGTCTGTGAAAATAGAACCTATGCAATTATATGCAGTAACGCACACAACGCGCAAAAAGTCCGGCGCACAAAAAATCCGTGTGATTCGGGCAGACCGCACCGCGCCGCGGCGCGCCGCTCCGCACAAAAAGTGTGTGAAAAAAATTGAACGTTTGCTTCAACGGGCGCTAACGCAGACGGCGCACACTTTAGAGATGGGTAACTAGCCGAAATTCCAATAACTTAGCTAGCCGGCTATTTGTGGTGAAACAGCTAGCTAGCTAGCCAGCTATTTGGCTATTGAATAAATGGCTCAATAACCGACTAGCGGTTGCGGCGGCGTAGCTAAACTAGCTAGGCGATTCGAGTTCGATCCTCACCGCGGCAATAAGTTTAAATGATAATGATGAGTTTATTGTTATGCTTTCGTATTTATTGATACTTTTTTTTAAGAAATTTCTTTCCTTTGTTATTCTTATGCTTTTTACTAAAAAAAACAAGCTTTCGGCTAGAATTGGACATAGTTAGTCCGGCTACTCCGGCTAGCCAGCTACTCAGCTATCGGCTACCGGGGCGGCTGCGAGCAAAACGTAGTTGTTTTATACTCTGTGGTGGCTTCTCGCTGTGCCGTAAACTTGTCGGTTAATCTAGCTACTCTAGCTAGTCAGTAGCCAATAGCTAGTTATCGTGTTGACGGATATCATAGCCGTGGCTATTTTTTGAATAGCCGCTATTTGGCTAGTTATTAGAATAGCTACCCATCTCTAGCACACTTTAGTCGGCAATCTGCATTTGCTAGGGGTGGACGTAACGCACGCGATCTATTATCATGGCGCCAGAGGTCGATGTAACTATGTTAATAAAGAAATACATATGTGCACACATATATACATATGTATGTGTATATATGTGTGTTTGTTTATTGTATGAGTCAAAGCAGGTCTCAAAAGAAATAGCAACTCATCAAATGTAGTAACAGACATTTTATAAAATTTGAAAAAAAATGCCGGATGTTGTTTCAGAATTGAATGTTTAGTATGGAACTGTCCCTTCAGTAATCTTTCCGAAAGTATAGGATGTACCCAAAATTCTCTATTTCTTCTTCTTTTTCTGTACTTCATGTACAAAATAATACTTCGCGATCTCTGCACGATTTCCATAGCGTCTACGTCCCTACAGCTCTGCCGACAAAATGATCGAAGATGTGCGTCGTGTGCGTTGAGTCTGTGAAAAATCCGCGACCGACTTTTTGCGTGCCATGCAGACTTTTTGTGCGCCGCAGACTCGATCGCACAAAAAGTGTGCCGTCTGCGCAGGGCCTTAGTTGGATAAAAAGTACCCTATGAGTTAATCCAGAACATGGAACAACAACATCATACTGTGTGCTTAATTTTATCCAAATCCAATCTTCCATTTATGCGTGATTGAGTTACAAACATCTATCCATTCAAGTTCACAATATTTTATACATAATGTACAAAATTGTTTCAATAATTGACCACATTGATAAGATATTGTCATCTGTTCTAATATCAATATCTAACTGTAGTGGGTTTGTTCCTATGAAAGGTCTACTTATGATGTATACGATTATAATTTATTCTGGTACACACATAATTAATAGTATTACAATAAATAATGACAACCTAACAACATGGTTGTGCTAATACAATGGTGCGCCTGAGTACAAAATTAATGCGTCAGCAATTTCCCCACATAACATTACATTTTTTGGGCATTCACTTAAAATTGTTCTATTTCATACACAGTTGGTTGATGCAGTAGTTTCTCAAGATTCTGACTGCTTTGGGTACGGCGCTCGGCGCGTGTACCGCAACTTTAGTGTGTCTAACGCTGCCGGAGGAGGCGCACTGCAGGGCTCCGTCGACTGTTACGACGCTGATGCCATGTATAAAAGCAATGGTAAGTCATTCTAATTATTAGCAGTTGTTCAGCCGATATTCTTAAGGTCATGGCACACTATACTGGCACCGCAACAGCACCGCTCCAACCTAGCAATTAACTTGTCATTCAAATTAGGGCATTAAATCCTGTGTCGTATAATATATTTCATAATTTCAATATGAAAAAGCCAACGGCGGGCAGTCAGCGCGCTTGCCGCTACCATACAACTCGACTCGCAGCTCGCAGCCCACGCGCTGCAAGCGAGCGGACCGCGTGCTTACTGCGCGCTGACTTCGAGTCGCCAGCGAAACAACGTCGTTGCGCCGTCGCCCGCGCTCCTTTTATTTTCCTGTTCTTCGTCGAGAGCAATAGCGATTATTGCTAGTTCGCGCAGTGTAAACCAAGACATTATGAAAACGTGTAAGTCCTAGGCGTGTGTAAGTGTAGGCGTTCAATCACAAATGCCATATAACTACTGTGTTCGCGGTGACAGCAAGCTTGCACCTCGCGGCCAGCGCGCGGTCTGCGAGCCTGCACCTCGCGGACGACGAGCGTGCTGGTGGCTAGCCGTATCCTAAATTCGAGGCGACGCGCCGTGCTGCAGCTGTGCAGTTGCGGTGCCGGTATTATGTGCCATGACCTTTAGGCAGACGCTCCTAACGTTGTAAATTATACATCACTAGCGACCCGCCCCGGCTTCGCACGTGGACGTTTTATAGCTTAAAACCTTCCTCTTGAATCACTCTATCTATTAAAAAAAACCGCATCAAAATCCGCTGCGTAGTTTTAAAGATCTAAGCATACTTAGGGACAGACAGCGGGAAGTGACTTTGTTTTATACTATGTAGTGATAAGAACTGCTACCATAGATTTATCGATCATAATTTGGCCTGCGTTCTCACAGGCATCTATTAATTATCAAATGTTTGTAGGTTTTGGCCGCAACAAGATGGTGGCTTTGGCCCTTCTCTGCGGATGCGACTACGGCTTGGGTGCTTGCGGTTCTTCCATAACCACAGCTGTATCATTCCTGCACACTATACCTGAAAAAGATGTAATACCTAGGTAAATTCTACATAATTATTATTCAAGCGCAACGTGGCTACCGATGCTCGAGCCAATAAAGTAGATTTCTATTTACAATTTTATCTTTACAGTACAACATGGCTCTAAAAGAGTCTACACACCAAACCCGCCGACCCGCCGACATAGCTCAGTGGCTTGATGTCAACGCTTTTATTTCAAAAGAATCATGTCGATGACTTGAACCAGCGCGTGTCGCCGGCGACTTGTGGTAACATGTCGGCGGCATGTCTGCGACTTGCGTACGCGCTCATTTGCCCGTCGACACTTGAGCTGTTACTAAAAAAGTTGGCTAAAAAGTTACTGATTTCGTGCCGCCGACAAAGTTTTACTACTTGAACGAGATGTGAAGTCGCCGAATAACCCGCCGACAAAAAAGGCGACGACTCATGTCGGCGGGTCGGCGGGTTTGTTGTGTAGATTGCTTTAGTGGACGTGGATGGCGGCGCTGTTTGTGAAGGAAAACGTTAAAAACCTGTCTAATCCCGTACATTTCATGTTAGTTCTCTATTTCGCCACGTTCATTCAAATCTATGTCAGATTGTATATGGGGTTAGGTAGACGATACAGTTACTCGTTTATCAATACTTATTTCAATAACTATTTGTATAAATTGATTCCTGAATTCATCAACAGACTGTTGTCTTGGGTGACGGACCCTGAGCGTTATGAAGAACAGAACCGCTGGCTGTCGGCCCCTGGACGATGTGACCGTTGTGGCCACTTCGGTAGGACGCACGGCAAGAACGGGTGTCCCATTTGCGTCACACATCGCGGTTGCAACGATACAGGACACAAGTAATGTATATTGTTACATGCAGTGTAAACAAGGTTAGTCGGAAAGGGGCTACTAATCCGAAAGGGTGTTAAAGTACCCATAATAATGAATAACTTTTGTTCTACAACTTTCCCTAAAAGTAAATAGTTTAAGAGAAATAGCTAAAACAAAACCGCTAAAATCTGTCTATGATCAGCAGTGTTTACATTTTAGGTAATATTTGTAAGCATGGATTAAAAGTTCCATTTTTTGAATTCGTAACTAAAGCTAAAATTAATAGCTAAAATTTTTGAAAAAACTAAAATAAAAATCATGGCCCGCGGATTAGTACCCCCTTTCCGACTAACCTTGTATACAAATAGTTCAAATTCACGGAGACACGCTCCACTCTTTGTCTAAATCGCTACAGTGCAAAAGTGTGCTTTATAAATTGCTATTGTGTTAGTTCTATCGCCACACAATAGTTAGATATGAGCATACGCACTGATTACGCACCACGCGGCTTTCTCTCACAAAAAGGAGTGGGGCACGTCTTCGTGGATTGAACGCACTTTATACTCATCTAGTTTGTCAGTCAAGTTAATATCAAAAGGTTTTTGGGAGTTTGCAATTTCAAAATCCAAGTACAACTGCAGCAAGTGAAGCATTGCAGGTTGTCCCAGACATCTTGCGTTGTTGCCGGCAGCGCATACCTTATTCAATCTCAGTACGAACCACAGTGCAACGTAAGTTGCTATATTTCCGTGTAACCAATGGTGACGTCATCGAATGGGGTACATACATATACAGCTTTAGTCTTAAGACAACGAGGTGATAAACAACGAAATGGTGTTGTTTTGGATTCAGAATCAGCTATAAAATCATCTCCAAACATGCATGGCTGGCTTCAAATTACGCCTGGTTTTTGGTTTCTAGAACGAAAGCAGCGGAAGTGAAGCGTGAACTATCGCTTCGCAATCGAGCCCTGACGTGTGGGGCGCCATTCCCGGAGCCTAAAGTGATGAAAGAGTTCATGAACACCCCACCGGACAAGATAGATCTGAACAGTTTGAAGAATCCAACACCAAGTCTAATACAATTTGTGGTCAGTAATTGTTACCTGTAGATTATTTAGCGATGAAACTATGAGAGGCAGCCGAGTAACGTCTGTACCTTTTTTTAGCATATAGCTGTCAAAGCATTCGATATAAATTGCCGTATCTGGCAGAAAGTTGACATACCTAGCATAGGCTATCATGCTCAGCGCGACATAATTTTGTCGTCGCAATCTCTCTTGCCGAGACGAGATGTCATCTCATCTGAGGGATACCTAATGCGACAGGAAAAATAGAACTGGCTTGCTGAAAAAGCCGGCGAAAGGGCTTGGTAGATGGTAATTGTTGGTATCGATTTTCTCTTCTTTCAGTGTAACTGTATCTTTTCAGAAAATTATGACAAACAAGTTGGACTGGTCAGAACGATATTGTCTGGAGAAGTTTCTGCCATTGCTAACTAAATGGCACTTTCAAGACCATGTGCCGTGCAGGACTATTGAAGCCACGCTTATTAAGAAAAAGAGGAATCCGAGAGGTAATGACCAGCACTTTTACTTTCCTCTATGTCGATATTTTACTTGATACTTAACAGCTGAAAATGATTTTGTATAAATAAAATATATTTTTTTGCAGGCGTCCCAAGTTTTGAAGTTGTGTGGGCCGATATTGATGGTCAGTATGAAGGACTTATACCAGATGACCAGTTTGAAGGTAAGAAGAATACACATAGTACATTTTTGTGATAAGAGAACTTGTTAAAGGCACAAGTCCGAAACGGGCTGCAAACTGCAGACTGCAACCGCAGATCGCAGCCGCAGATTGCACCGCAAGCGCTACTTTTGCAGTTTGCGGTCTGCAGCCAGTCTCGGACTTGTACTTTTATTATAAACGTATTCAATTCACATTTGCTCTCTTTCAAGTTTTTATTTTGTCACATTTAATGTATTGTTGTGTTCCTATTACGCCGCTCGGCAAATATTGTATTCTCATGTACTAACACGAGGAATACGAAAACAATAATGGTATTTCTTTCTTTCCTTGAGTTGATTTTAATGTGAAGTTGAATAAAGTTTTATAAATATTAACAAAAATATATAATTGTGGAGTCTATTCGTAACCAGTTGGTATTTGTAACAACTAACTATTACAAAGGTCACAAAAAGCTATGCAAATAAACAAAAGCATCATACAAACGAGGTCACTTGTTTACAGAAGATGAGGATCCCTTAGTCGCGTGGACTACAACCGAAAGACAAGATTTAATGCGCAAGTACTACCCACAGATAGTGGAAGCCTACGAGGAGTCCATCAAGAAACCTCCCAAAGAGAAGAAAACTAGAACTCGCAAGAAGAAAGAAAATAATAATCCTAATCCTGATAAACCTAAAAGAAAATATAATAGAAAACTTAAAAATATACAAACTGTTGATAACTTAAACGCGTCTATGAAAGCTTTAGAATTAAAAGCAACCGAAATAAATTCTAGTGCATTGAATGTCAGTGTATCCGTCAATAGATTAAAAAGAAAAATTAAAAAGAATAGCAAAAAAGGACAGAAAACATTACACAGTTTTATTGTAAGCAAAAAGAGAAGAACAAGCAAGAAGCTAATGCAATCTATAAGACGAAGCTTTAAAAACATATCTTTGAACTGTTACGATAATGATATAGATATTGTTCCTGTTAATGATGATTATAAATTATCAGATGATCTATTTGATGGTAAAGAAAATAAGAAACTAAATGAACATTACTTAAGTATGTTAGATAAGACTGAAGAGGATGTTAATGATAGTGATTTATCAGATATTATTGATAAGATTATCACACGAACTTCTGAAGTTAAAACTGCAAAAGTCGATAATCATTTAGTTAGACTAGTTTTTGAAAAGTATTCTACTCCTAAGAAAATAAGTATGAGAAAATCTGTACTAACTCAAATTCATAATAATTGTTCTACACCGAGAGATAGTCCTGTTAGGAAAAGTAATTTTAGATTCAGTACTCATAGTGGTAATAATTCTATGATTGGTAAAGTAAATACAAGTTATTTTTTTGACAAATTGACGGAAGACGGCGATGCTTTTGAAATGTCTCTAGAACATAAGAGTGCTGTTATTAATTTAGATTCTACAGTTGAATATAGTTTACCTGATGTTTGTCTGTAATAAAATTACAATTATGTTTAAAGTATTAAAATATTCAAAGAATATATTTACTTTCTTTTTATTATCTACCCACATTTAAATAATATGTTAGTTATCATGTTTGAAATATTCTATTGCTTATAAAGCAGATCTGCTGTTTTGGTCTGTATAAAGAATTGTAAAACAAACAGATTACCCTACATCCTAAACACTAAAATGGTGAGTGGTTCAACACTTCTTAATATTATTATTCTTAAATTAACTTGCACTACATTATGTTTTTGATGAAATCGAACAGTTATTAAACCTAGGATGCTAATGGTCTCCATGCTTTCGAAACGTCATCCTTTACCTCGCGCGCGCTATTTTTTTCATGTATTTTCTAGAGAAATATACATCATATTGCTTCTGGTATACCTACGTAGTAAATTATTGGTTTCATAATTGGAAGAAAGCCATATCGAGGTTTTTTTCCAACCTCCAACAACCAACCATCCAACCAATGATGAAACCACCAAAATGGTTGCAAGTTATGCAACCTATGTAAAGTAGGTATAACCTATGCCTTATTCATTAGAAGTCGGATTCCAAACAGGCACCTGTTATTTTACCATATACCATACCCTGCCCTCCCTCCGACTCCTCCGGAATAAGTGCCTCCCCCTAACTCTGCACAGCAACGAGCGCGTCCAGTGACGCACAAAGTAACCTCACCTGAAACTGGCACGGCTATTCTACTGCGGTTAGGCTCCAACGACCGACAGATGGCGGAATAACGGAATAACAAATACTTTACTTGGCTGGTGACCGGCAGCGTTACACATCACTGTGGGGTCAGGTAGGTAGGTAGGTGAAATATCTAGTTTTATAACGTTTCAATAAAATTAGTGTAAGTAACTTAGAATTACCTATTTAAGCTTCCTCTAAATTTTAGAGTTACGAATCGAATATCCTGGTATCGTTTAAGCGTAGATTATAGAGCAAATCCATACTCAAACGTTACTTAAATACTGCTTATCTTAGAATTCTCAACTCTGAAACCGGCTATTAGATTCATAACTCTAAAAAACCAAGCTCTATTGATTCAAAAAACAGGATCGCTTCAGGTAACAGAATAGCTATCTTCTAATTAATTATTTTTCACTTACAAATGCACATAGATTGTCACCATGACCCGCGTTAATCTTAGAAGTTATGAATAACTACTCGCTACAGCTTTTAGCTGTGGTTTGTTTGGCCGCAAATCCATTTCAAATGCTGATTGCTGAAAGCCCGAAACCACGGCAGCGCGTCTCAGTTCGCGCCCGGCTGTAATAATTAATTCGTGTTTTGTATTGTTGTAACTGTGCCAAACAAAAACTAAACGTTGCTGCGTTTTAAAATTAATGCCTCTCGTAATGGTCCTTAAGAAGTTAGCTATATCATTTTGCGCAAACGATTATTCAAAAATGGTGAATTAAAGGAGAATTATCAAAATGTTGAGGTCAAAAAACCACTAAAAAGGAGAATGGGCAAAAAAAACGCAGAACCACCAAAAACGGCTCGTATTGGTATTTGCCACACTTAGGAACAAACTATTTTTCAAACTTTGACATTATTTTACTGTGCTCTCCCGGACTCTAGGGAAAAAAGATATGTAGGATTGTTTAGAACATTAAGTGAGACAAATACCAATATGAGTAGTTTCTGTTAGTTCTGGGTTTCGGTTATATGAAATTTGCACATTCTCCTTTGAATGAAATGCATGCCAATTGATCGGCTGTACAATGCAGGCCTGTTCAATGTAAAGGGCTAAGCCCGAAATTTTGGGGTAGTTATCAGATATAAATCGATCCTCCACGAATCTGCACGTCCGGCGCACCTTGCTGAATGTTTTTTTTTACCACAGCATTAGTTAGGCACTTAGAGTTAGCGTCTTCATGGACCAGTAGCTTTTCCAAGCGTATCGATTCGGCGATCGAGTTCTCTTTCCTACCTGTTTTCGAATGAAACTAACTGGCCCAATTAGATGTACTCATCGACATAATGTATTTCCTGCCCATCTACCTCGACCCTACGTTTAGTGCTGTTGGTCATTATTTTCGTTTTAGACCGATTCATCGCGAGCCCCACCCTGAGGCTAGCCGTGCTTAGTTTTTGGAGCATGGTCTGTAATTCTAGAGCTGTCGGGGCAAAAAGGACTATATCGTCAGCAAACCGGAGGTTAGTCAGCCTCTTATTGCCGACTTCGATGCCCTTGGTCTTCCATGAGGCTGCAAATGTCTTAAATATCTCCTCGAGTGTACTCGTAAATGTCACCCTGCTTAACACACTTTTCTATTTTGAAAGAAGATCCTGTAGTGCTAAGGACTTGGGGGAGGCCTTTGCCCAGAAGTGGGACAGGACAAGTAAAAAAAAAAGAGTTATTCTCTTGTTCTGACAAGAGAGAAGAAGAATAGCTTTGAACATAACTCAACTCAGCTCAAGAGACGTCGTTATTGGTGTCGATCGGAGATTGTGACCGGCTGAATGCAGGTCGACGGACGTCACAACGGCTATTGAGGCCCTTTTAGAGCTTGATGATCGAACGATAACGCTGTTCTGAGTGGTCGCGGGACTGAGTCATCATCGAGCTGTGGTGACGTCAGTCGTCGTTGGATAGGTAAACGTCGGTTAGCCTGTCAATGGTCCGCAGTAACAGCTAACGCCAATCTGCAATTCGCATACCTAAATCTTCTCAAATCAGATACCGTTTCCATTAAGTATTCAAATAAAATAGTTTGTGTTTACAAAGTGGGGATGACGTTACAACATAAAATGACACCACGTATTCTATGATGACTTTTACGAGCGAACACAAAATAATCAATCATGTAAGTACCTTCGTTCAATAGTTTAGTCACAAGAATTTTCGTACGATTTAATAATTTTACGAATATCAAGATCTCTACGCGAAATTATGTAAATCTATGACCCGTTTAAACCAAAATTATCTTTATTTACACGTGTAGAACAGATATACCTAGTTAACATAATGTATCCACTTCAACGTCCCTTCATCTACATGAATGAGTGAAATTGAAAAATCATGCTATAAAAAATGTCCATGGAAGTAACTGATTTGTTGTGTACGGTAGGTAGGTACCTACTAGAACGCATCATAGAACACGTGGTATCATTTGTTGTAATGTCAACTCCACTTTGTATAATAATATGTAAAGGTTAAGGCCTACACTCTTCTCTTCCTAAGAAGAGGCCGAGCGGAGCGGAGATGTGTTTTAAAAAACCAATAGAATTTCGTTATTCACACATCTCGTCTCCACTCAGCTTATTATGTGGATTGGACTGAGCGGAGATGTATCATATTTGTATGGCGCGATGGAAGCGGAGATGTGAGCTGCTCCTCGCTGATATAGAGCTGGGCCGCGGTACAAGGCGGAGATGTGAGCTTGGCCTCGCAAGTTGACGACGGCGCGCAGCGGAGACGAGATTTGTGCGGCGGGCAGTGAGCGGTTTCGTGTCAGATCGCACTAAACTGTGCGTTCACATCCAACGCTCGCCGCACGCAGCTCAGTTCCACTCTAGTCAGCGCACATCTCCACCCTAACCAGCACACATCTCCGCTACAGTCTGGCAGTACGCATCTCCGCACAGTTTCGGTGGATATACACCCTAGCTGAAAAACATCTCTTCTCGTCTCCGCTTTAGACATCTCCGCACATCTCCACTTTGGTGGAGTTCGGGCCTAATGGTCTGATTATGTATGTATAATTAGTATGTATGTAATAGTGCTAATAATAGTTTCTTATCGGAATTAATTCTCCGACTACTTCATCTGCGTCGGGTGACATAAGTACATTAATGAGCGGTACATATTGGTCATACGACCACGCTGTTATAAAAGTAACTCGGCGAAGTCTTGACAGGATACTGTCGTGACGTCATGGCATCGGCAGTAGTTTGCAAGTAGTGCTGCGTCCCTAGCGTTCAGAAAAGCATCTCTTACGGTCGATATTAATAACTGGGGGCTTACTATGCCCTCTTAAAGCAGGACAGAAGTTGCCTGGAAGTTGAACTGCCCTGCTTTTTTGTACTATGTCATCGTTAGAGCAGGTCTGCAGCAGGCCTGCTACGTTGACGTTTACGAAATCCGTTCACCTTTTTTTTTGTATAGACTTTTCGTACCATGAACAAGCATAACCGTTCAACTTGGTTCAATAGTCGTTCACCTTCATCATGGTATGGTTTTTAGCGATTGAGAAGCAGGCCTGCTTTTGAAGGGAAGTTGACTGGCTGGCATTTGAACGTTTTCATAAGAGGTCATGGTAAGCCCCCAGATCTCAATCCAAAATCTCTGGATTGATGTATTTTTTTGAAAGACATTTAATAGAAGTAATGTTAAAAACCTACATCAATCCAGAGATTTTGGATTGAGATCCGTTATTAATATCGGTCGTTTTATGGCCTCTCATAAGCTTAAACTGAAATCGTTCTGATAATTCAAACCTACGTTAGCTCGAGTAGCAATCACATCTCATTAATCAACATTACTGGAAGTTAATGTAAACGTATATTTGCGGGTAATTCTTTAAAATGTTCATTCGTTCAACTTTTATAGTTGCTTGTACATTCCACAAAGGATACAACATTAACAGAAATATGCAAACTTCGTTAAAATAATAGCGCAGTTGTTTTATACAAATATTTATTTATGTTTTGAATGCGATTATGCAAAAGCTTTCAAACAACAAAAGGAATTAGGGGCTACGTTAGTGTTTCGCTTGCTACGAGCTACGAATTCGTAGCGCGGTCTACGAACTATACGTAGCTCTTTACTGGATTGTTTTTAAACGTGGAAATGTATTTTAATTGGTTCTTGCAAAGTTTAAATTAGTTTTAGACGATATTTATTTTCCATCATATGTTATTTAAGTGATGTATTTGAAAGTATAATGCAAATAATCTGATCGTTTCATCCCTTCAAATCATTAATATTCTCGTCAAGCTTAGGAGCTTTATATTGATATTTTGTGTTAGCCCTTTTAACGTTTTATAATTAAGAATTAATTAACCTAATCCTCTTTACACCCTACACGTTTTGGTTAATCAAATAGGATCCGGACACAATTATGTCAAAGTATTAGAAAAATCCCCTGTTTTTACGTACAGTATGTACCATTGTTTTCGCCTATATGTGGAAGTAGAAGAAGTAGTTTTTCTTGTTTAAGTGTACTATATGGAACTCAGACACTATAATAGTATTTTGTCTGCAACACAGACGGTTATTTTATAAATAATTAATGGTATTTATATGAATATTTTCAGTTGAATATCATCAAACAGTATGCAGAATCAGTTGGCAGTATGGTGGGAGGCTTACGGAGCCTCCGGCACAATGGATATGTTTTTCCTGGAGTTTGCGTCACCTGCCGCTTTCCCAGGGATATCAATTTGCGCAGTTTTAATCGTTTTCGATCAGCGTTCAAGTTTCATTCGTACCTATAAAGAATTTAAATTGTTAATATGTCAATTTATTGGAACAAATTAATGTTGTGTTTTGATTACGTGTTATGAATACAACTTTTAATCGGTAAGTATTGATTAGACAGACTTTAGTTATAGGTCCTTTTGAAGTGATATATCGAAAAATAAAAAACCGCTTCGAACTGTTTCTTTGTTAGTTTCTTATTTTCTGACGGCCATTCAAACGCCGGAACGATGTATGAAGTGTATCTGAAGGTTGTTCATCTCAAAAGTGTAACGTGGTAGTGACACAAGTTTACCGCGCGGCGATTAGGAATCCGATTAACCTCACATGCGACAGTGAGATCTTCAAGATTTATACTCAATTCAGACTAGTTCACAGCTGAGACGGTGTCTAGATTTACAAAGTGTACGTTGAGGACGATCGAACCGTAAAATGCTACGAGAAAGTCTAAATCCTTTTTAACCTCGTCACTGTGTTAGAAGGAGAAGCGTGGCGGGTTTGTTCACCCCTGCGTCGTCAGATCTCGTAGCCAATCGGAGAGATTCGGAGGCTGCGTCGCAGAGCGCGCGCGCGTACCCGGCCGCTTCGTCATTGCGACGGAGGCTGTCGTGTGTCGGCGCTGGCCCGTGCGAGCGCTCGTCCCGCACCGCACCGCACCGCGTTGCGTCCGTGCGTCACCTGAGCCGCCGCGTCCGTGACACTCGCGCGTACACGCCCTCGTGCTAGCTCCGCGCGCCACGCCGCACGCCGCACGCCGACACTCCACGCTCGTGACTCTCGGCCCGTGCCGGCTGTGCCGCGCAGTGTGTGTGCCCCTAGTCTTAGCTTAGTGACCACGTTCCCGGGGACCGGCGATTGTGGCGCGATGTAAAGAACCCGCGTCCGTGAATTTTATGTGTAAGTGGATGCGTTGCGTGTATCACTTCTCCGCATGGCGATTGCCGACGCCGGTAACGATTTTCCGCAAGCTAACAGCTCCAGCGAGTGGCATTCGGAATAAAAATGAATGAATTACGAAGCAGCCCGCCCCGGGGGACCAGCCGTTGTATTTTAACCTCTACCCGGAGGGGATAGAGTCGTGCACGTGCGCTGTTGTCCCTGATCATAATGAATACACTCCTTGACTTTCTCACTGCCAACCTACAGTCAATATTAAGAGCTAATTAAATACTATTCGTCAGTAGCAAATCTATGATTATCATTAGATATTATAACATCGCCAATGTAACAGGTGTCGCCTAATCTACTGCGAGTGAAGCTTGACATTGAATCTCCAAGTTATTGTTTTAAAAATCGATATCGGTTATTTTTCACAAACTCTTATTCATTCCACGTCTTCGATTTAACATTGACACGATTTTGCTTCGATTAGACCGAAACGGAAGGACTTGTTTATTTATTGCTTTGTTCCATAATAGTTTCCGTTACTAACCTTTAAGTCTTTATGGTTTATATTTAGATTAAAAAAAAGGGGGTCGTATTTTTATGTTAACAGTCAACCAATGTGATTTGAACTCTTCCCCACAAGTAACCAGCGCATTTGTCTCATTTCACAAAAGCAAACAGCTGAAACCACCCGTATTCACTGCTGAAGTAGAGAACAGTAATAACTTTCGAAATAGACAATTACATCAAGTGAAAGCGATAGGGGAAGAAAGCCCGCGCAGAAAATGTAGATGAGAACTGTCATAAGAGGCGAAATCGAATGAATTTCCAGGGGAAATGAAAAAACATTTCTGATGCGAACGCGTGTCGGGCAGAAACTCTTGAACGAATCTTGTGTTTATATTGCTCACTCAGCGGTTTACGCGAGGTTGAAGGTACTTATGAAAGGCATGTTTTAACATAATATTCTTTGTAATGTTTTGGTTTTGTAATTTGTTTATCTTTATTTTAGTAGCTATTACAGTCTTCTTTATCTTAAAGGGACAAAGAAAACACGTTGCTTCAGGGGATGTTCCATTACTATGAACATTTACCTCCTACGTAGCTAAACGTCGCAGAATATTACAATTTGAAACGTTTTATTAAGGTTTTATTACATTTTATTTTGTACTCATTTTTGTTTTTTATGTATAACAGATACAGATATACACCGCTTTATAAACAAGAACAAAGAAGTTTTTAAAAATACAGAAACATTTTAGCAGGGCAACCGAACATAAATGACGTTGTAGGCTTTAGGAGAAATAAATGCACTACAGCGTTGCAGAACGGAATGTAGTTTAGTAGATTGTAGGAAAGCTTTTAGGCGAACTGCGAAACGGTGGTTTGCTGACCACCCTATAAACCCGTTAGGTATATAAATAGACTATCGGCACACCGGAGGATCAGCTATTATACAAAGTCGCAAGCGATCCACTTTGGCTCCCATGAGGCGTTCTATAATGTTGCATATAAGATTCCCCGGAGCATGTAACGACCATTATCTTTGTAAGTTATGACGCTGATAATGGTAGTAGGCTATAAAATATTAAGGGGAAAATCTAATTTTAATGCTTATCAAGAGCTAAGTTGGTCATATAAGTAGAGTAGTTTAGTAGGTAAATAGATTTTGTTTTAATCTTATTAAAAGCGCCTCTTTGTGTAAATCGATAGAAGGAGTCAGGACTGTGAAACGGTAATGTGAACGAGCAAAGCTATTTCCAAGATCGTTGGCGTATATTAAGAGGAATGGCGCCCACAATGGGCGCAGTCAAAGAAAATGTCAGAATATGAGAATGCTCGCCGGATAACGGCCGAAAAGGTTTTTGGGGCACGAAGAGCCAGAAGCGTTTGAAAAACTGCTTCCGAGTACGTACTGTGGAGCGGAATGTGACGCATATCAGAGCATGTCTCGTTGTACAGAAGTCTCGAACAACGAAAGCATTTGGAGAATGAGTGTGTGTCACTAGCAGGCCGCAAAATAAATGGCGCATTTCTCGCACGTGACAGTCGCCGAACGGCCGACATGACGGAAATTTCAGCTGTTCAGTTTTAAATATTTTGTTCGCAATGTTTCCTTTGTGCAGGCATTCAAGTTGGTAGTTTATAATATTTACAAAAATAGTTGAATGCCGCATTGAATTTTACAGTAAGCATTCTCGAACACGGACAAGATGTTACTGTGAATATCAGATTTCTTCAATGGTAGCGGAAGTCGGACGTTAGTCTCTCAGCAAAAACCCAGAAAGATAAGATGCAAGAACTTAAGGAACTAAACATCTGTATACTAATAAATACTTCAACTAAAAAGGCCTTAAGATAAACCATTCAAACTACAATATAAAGTAATCTGGACCTTTGAAGCCAGTTCTATTGCCGTACAGTAACAAAACTGACTTTCATGGTAACTGACAATAACGTTTTGCATGATTTTTATTAATAAAACGACACTTTATTGAAGTTCTCTCGCTGAAGGCTAAAGGTGTGACATAAAAAATATCTCGTCCCGGTTATAAACGGCAAGGGGACATAAACAGTAAGCTCGAGGAAAACGTAATAAAAGTTAGCAGAAGTATTCGCGCTGTGCTATGTTTGTACCTACGTAGCTGTTCTTCAAGACGGTGATAGATTGTTTCTTTGTCTTTTTGAATTTGAAATAAATTCTTGGAAACTTCTTATTTCATAGTCAAGTATGCAAGGTACACGGCATAATATTCTTTACAATGCAGTAACTGTATTCTTACTGCATAGACACTAGAGTCTTAACAACTCCTTCACATTTGTATATTTATGGTTTCCTAGTTATTCTTACGTCGACTACCTATCTAAGAAAGCTTTGCGGGTTCTTATCCATATTTTTGCATTTTTCGAGTATTCACGTCGTCACAGAACAAACTATAGAGTTGTACAAACAAAAGCGTGGAATGTGAATGAGTTATCTCCGTAAAGTTTCATGTCCCACATTCTCTGTCACCTTGTCAATGCGAACTTGGAATATTTCCTTTACTTCCTATCAGAGTCAAACTTCGTGAAATGTTTTAATTGAATTCAAAGTACAATGAAGAGAACTAGCGGACATGAAAATCGAGGGAACTGTTCATTTACGTTCACGTTTTGGATTGGATGAAGTTTTCAAAATGATTTGAAGTTCTAGTTTTCAAAAGGTTCGTTTTCCTATTCAAAGCTTACAACTGATTTAGATTAAAATGTTGCTTTTTTGGTCTTTGCTACTTTGGCTTTGCATCGCATCGTTTCAATATTCTTTTGGGCCTTGTGAAATATGAGGTTCCGTTTGGCAATTAATGAGAGTTTATTCTTCAGGGAGTAGAATTATAAAATGGTGCGTTGGGGTAAGTCTGGATATGGGGTACCTAAGTTCGTTAAAAACTTCGCATGTGGCGATATTTTTAATTGCTGGCAAGAGTAGAGTGCGACGCCATTTTATTTTGCCCCCACTTCAATCTGCGTCGCTCGTACCTAATACTTTTACGACACTTTCTGTGGCAAATTCAACGGAATGGATGAACCTTACTTCATCTACAATGGTTTCAAAATTGAACCGTTGCCGCGTTGCACCATCGCATCGTGGTTTGCCTTTCCTTTTTCCAACTATGTTGGGGACAGCTTCCCATCTAACCAGATATATACCTATGCGACTAGACTATTTTAGTCACAGATAATATATTGTTTTTACTTCTTCTTCTCTCGTGTCAGCACGAGCTATACGAAAATAATTCATGCTGTGGTGAAAAGACTAGCCAGTCAGCAAGGTTGGTAGGCTGACTGCCCAGGGTGCGCCGGACGTACTTAAGTATCGTCACTCCTGGAGGCTCTTTTCACGCACTCCAAATTGTTTTTACTATAACATCAAATAATATGTCTATGATTATACATATACATATATGATGTACATAGTCTTCAGTCACTACATCTACTAAATGCAAAAATGTTTCGAAAACTATATGACGAGAGAAATTCGATAGTTTTCCTACACACGAACAAGTTTACGGCGAAAATATTCGGGAAGTAAATATGTTACTTATTTGATTGAAAACCCTGAAGCGTGTCTCGTGAAAAATGAGGCCTTTTACAGTGGTAGACATCTATCTGAAATGATGATGAATATTGATATACTTGAGTGTATGAAGTGCGCTTGGCACATTCCATTAGACGCAGAATAGCTATTTGCAATGGTTGATTATATATATGTATAAGTAAGATATTATAAATTGTTAAATTCCAGATACATTCAAATAGTAGAATAAACTTTATATTCGTGGATATGAACTAACAATGTGGAAGTTCGTTCATGCAGATTATTGCGATGCACCTGTCGATATATAGGAAATAAATTCAGGTTACTAACTTTTGTTTGCAGAATGGCAGCGTTGCATATTACAGTTTGGCGATTTGGGCAAACGCTGGAAGATGTAATATTCTCTTGTAAGAAATTATCTCAATCACATCTAGGTTAGGCTATATTGAAATAAAAAGTCATTCTATGCGTAGTACAAAGGCTAAACCTATCAAATAATTTTGTTTGAAATCCTATTTACTCGAAGAGGGAAGCCTTTTGTGGATCGGATGGGATGGCATCATGTGCCCACCTTAAAAGGACAAAGCGTGAAATGAACAATCCTTTTATCTAATTTTACCCGTAACGTGAAGCTAAAAGGAAGAGTTATGAATTTATTTTCCATGTATGCTCGTGACGTTTGGTTTTTGCATTCCATTTTTCTTTTTGAATGTAGGTTACCGAATATGATGAATGAGGCGCGTAGTGAGGCACGGCCCATTTCTTTGTATGTACCTTGCTCTTACATTCGCAACTTTAAAATGTATGTTGAATATAGGTGTATGTATATATTTGTATACAGATTTTATGTGCATACTATATTCAATCTTGGAAGTATAGCAATCAAATATTTCGGATTTGACACCTGTCAAAGTACTAGGAGTTATGTCAACACTAGTAATAATTACTCCAATGCATAGTGTTTAGTTTCACTTATGCCAGGGAGAGTGATGTTAAGATATATAAAAAGGCGAATTTGAAGGCGTACAACTTCTGTACACATTTATTTTGCGGCTTTATGGAAACGTCAAATCTGACCTATTACGTTGGTCCAACTGTAGTATTTTTTTCTTAATTTGAATTGATAGATAAGAGTAGCAGAGTAGCAATAACTTATTAGCCTGTTAGTATTGACGTTTTTTCCAATATTTCAATGAAAGTAAAGAAACTTTTTCAAGAGTTGCGCAGTTGCATGAATCTAGGATGCCTGTAAGATGAGACGTGGACATGAAACACGGGCGAAACGTCAGAAGTTCGAAACAACTTGATCTACGTACTCAAAGAGTTGGTCAGATATCGTTAATATTATGCTCGATTATGGTATCATATTTATTATACTTTAACTTTGGACTTTTGCGTGTAACAGTTTATTTTCGCAAATAAAAACAAGACTATTGACTGGGAGCTTAAAAGAATTAACGGAAGAGACTAAATACTTACATCAATTAGAAAGAAAAACGATTGGAAGATTGTAATGAAAAAAATTACAAGGTTAGTCGGAAAGGGTAGGTACAAACACGAGTCATTTAAATTATCATTGATGACTTTTTTAAGCAAGTGCTAAAATTTTAAAATTCCATAATTTTTATTACCATGCAATATTATTTTGTTTGTTTGTTTGTTTTGTTTTTTAAAAAAAACGTTGCCCCATACTAAGATTTCTCTTGTATCGTGGGTGCGTTTACAGACACAAATCTCACAAACAAATGTAAAAGACACTACAATATAATCGTTCAGGGGTGATTCTATCATTACAGTTTTAGCTAATATCGGTATGTCAGGATTGCGAGCAAGGTAAACACAGTAAATAAAACCAACATAGACTCTCCACCACTGAGAGTACTTGTATTTGGGTTAATATTAGTAACATTAACTAGATCACAATATATTACTTTACACAATTATTACAAGATCATAAAATAAGGACAAGCTAATCAGATATAAAAGGTCAGACTTCTTCAGCTGTTCAACACGGAATGCTCCCGCTTCGTCGAATGACCGCCGCCTTTATAAGCTCGGGTGCGTTCATCCATATCGACGACTACCTTCCTTTATCAACATTGCCTAGTGTTACCCACTAGCGATAACACGGCCCTCCTGCAAAACACACGTCCTCGTGTGTTGGTGGTTGGTGGTCGACGCACCATCAACCCCATCGTCAAGATTGTACATCAAGGCCTAACTTCAGTGACACCTCTGGACCTTAAACAGAAACAAATAATACAGTACACATCTCGGCCACACCTGATCTTTGACCTCGTCATCTTACTCATGTTCATGTCTATGACCAAAGTAACACGAAGAGCATCCAAAGAATGTTTGAATCGGTTAGAGCTTGTTATCCCATCGACGGCCAACAAGCTCATCACCCATGGCTTGAACTAGTTGATATTCATTCAGTATCAACCTAGTTCTACATATATTCGTTCATAACTTCTCGTATCAAAATCTTACAAACATCCACACATTAGATTTCCAACATTTTCACATTTTCATAAAATACTATGTCAGATGCCTATTAGACAGTTCTACTTTGGTTAAACATAAAATTTTAGTTATTCAATAAATCATAATAGGTACATAAACACACAATCTCATCATACACAAATTCATAAAATCATTTAAATACATTTACAATATTTTTCAGGGCTAAATATCTCATTATAGTTTTTCACAAATTCATAAATTACATAAACACTTAAAATATTTCTTGGTTAAATATTTCAACGATTCACAAAGCCATAATACATAAACACTTAAAATATTTCATTCGTAAAAATCTCATAATTATTCACAAAATCACAACATAATATTATCTCAATAATTTACAAACTCATAGTACATTTAACACTTACAATATTCCATGATTATATATCTCAATTATTCACAATTCATTGTACCAGCATATAAACACTTCAAACTCATAGTACGTTAAACACCTAAAATATTTCAAGATTAAATATCTCATTATTCATAAGCTCATTGTACACCCTTAAAATAATTCACGATTCAATATCTCATTATTATTCACAAAATCCTACATTCTTAAATATCTCAATTCTTCACAAAATCATAAAACAAACATCCTAAATGTTTCATGGTTAAATATCTTATAATCATTATTCACAGTAACTATTCTAGTACATAATTATAAACACTTAAAATATTATCTCAATTATTCCCAAAATCATAATACTTAAATATCAACCTTTAAAACTTTTCATGATCAAAATAATATCTCAATTATTCACAAACTCATATTACAAAACTGACATGATGTTTTAAACATAACATTTCTATATTGCGCTAATAATCCAACCTTTTTACAACAATACAATACATATTAAACACATCTTTAACGAAAATAAGTCAAATTATTTCTTATTTAAAAATAAATTTGACAAATTAATCTTTAACGGAAGTCATCATAGTAATTATCATCAATAATAAATACAATTTCCTGTTTTCGTCTACAAAAAATACATTTTAAACCATAAGTAATAATAACAAACTACTTTTTAATTTCAATAAACTATTTTACACCATTCTACAACAAGAATTATAACAAAAACAAAAAAACAAATATCAATATTTTCAAAACTTTTTCAAAACATTAATTCAAAACAGAATCTCATTTTCACTGCATTTTCATTTATCAATTAATAGCATCACCCGCCTTGGATTTAGCCAACTCATTTGGCATCACCCGCCTGGGATCCTGCTTTATCAACATGGCATCACCCGCCTTGGATCTAGCCATATCATGGCATATCCCGCCTTGGTTCCAGCCCTATAACAATTGCTTCGCCACGTTAGAGTTTCAGTTTTCCCCAGGCGAAGCCTTTGGCCAACCCCGGCTGGCCAAACCGGGCGGTGCCAAAGATCAACCCTGGTTGCATCTCACCACAAACTCTAATACGACTTGCAATGTATTTTCCTACACGAATAAATACAGATGCCGCATTTATTTTCCACGAATAAATACAGATACCATCTCATTTATTTTACACGAATAAATGCAGATAACATCTCTTTTATTTTCCATGAATAAGCAAAGATATCATTTATTATTTATTTTACACGAATAAATAACCTCTCTTATTATATTTCCTTCATCAAACTTCTTTCACACATAATAAAATGGTTGTGACTCACCGGATTTATCACATTTTTTTCGTTCTCACACTTCTCACCATTGTAATGTCAATCAAATAATCAAGTTTTTGTCAGTCTGTCTACAGGGGATTTTATCTAGCAATATATTTACATGTGGGTATACAATCATAATGTGGACTGGTTTTTTCTTGTTCCACTTCTGATGTAAAAGACACTACAATATAATCGTTCAGGGGTGATTCTATCATTACAGTTTTACCTAATATCGGTATGTCAGGATTGCGAGCAAGGTAAACACAGTAAACAAAACCAACATAGACTCTCCACCACTGAGAGTACTTGTATTTGGGTTAATATTAGTAACATTAACTAGATCACAGTATATTACTTTACACAATTATTACAAGATCATAAAATAAGGACAAGCTAATCAGATATAAAAGGTCAGACTTCTTCAGCTGTTCAACACGGAATGCTCCCGCTTCGTCGAATGACCGCCGCCTTTATAAGCTCGGGTGCGTTCATACATATCGACGACTACCTTCCTTTATCAACATTGCCTAGTGTTACCCACTAGCGATAACACAAACGCCCAGACCCGAAACAACCATTTGTAGGCCATACAAATTTTTGTTCCGTGTGGGAATCGAACCCAAGACCCGTAGCGCAGAAGCCAATCGCTTAGCCACTGCACCAAACGTGTCGTCAAATCAATTTTTAATTTTATTTCTTACAAAAATTGATCATTTTTCCGAAACGAATTCAGAAAATTGAGCTTTTAATCCGTGACACCAAATATGACCTGAAATGTAAACGCAACTGATCAGAGATGAGGGTAGATACATTTTAGCGTGTTATTATGATATCTTTAAAAAAATAGGTATTTCTCTTAAACTAATGAGTTTTAGGGAAAGTTGCAATAAGGTATTTGACTAAAAAAAACTAATTAGTCCGTCAGTTACATTCTCAAAAAATATTTGAGCCGTATTTTTTCTTTTGTTACGTAAACCAAAATTGACGAAGATACGACACTTTTAAAATTGGCAAAACGTCACAAGCAAGTACAATTTTTACTTGCTTCTGACGTCACAAGCTCCCACTCTCGAGTTTTGAAGCGTTTTATCTTTCCAAATATTCATAGATTTAACAAAAGACAAATTACGTGTCCATTATTTTTCAAAACTCTAACTGGTGGACTACTTAGTTACTGTTATGGGTATTTTAACACCCTTTCGGATTAGTAGGTACACCCTTTCCGACTAACTTTTTACATACATGAGAAGTATTTCCCAGTTCCTATTCAATGTAGACAAGATTGTCTTTGTAGTGATAAAGAACTAAGTATCGATCCGTCTCCAGTTTTGTGTTGTCTACATTTAGACCGTGTGCATTTTGTGCCCATGTCTATTTCTATCAGACTAGGCCCACACAGTTTTATAATGCACGAAGTAACTTCTTTTAAATATATTTTAAAACAAAACAAATATAAACTTTCATTTGATCTGTCACGGTAGCCGTAGTTTATAATAAAGTATTGTACTATATTTCCGGAATATGTACTTTATACTTTGGGAGATTAATACAGTACATGGAAATACTTTATTTTACTTGTTTTGGCTTTGTAAGGTTTAATTATATCTATAAATATATAAAAATAAATCCCTATTTCCCTTGGTCACGGCTCACGCGTGAGCGGCTGGACCGATTTCGCAAATTTTTTTTAGTTGTGTTCTTAATTGTCAGAAAAAGGTTCAAATGAAAGAAAATTTTGATATTTAAAAAAAAAAAGGAAATTATCTCAGTATGTCCATATTTTTCATTTGTTTACCGCATGCATGAAAATGGTTTGTAACTTTTTGTTACTATTTTGATTTTGTTTCTGAAGGTAGGTAGTAGGTAAGTAGTAGTAGGTAGTAAGTAGGAAAAGTGCATTGCAACGCATACAGCGACGGTACAGCTAGTAATTCAATAAAAAATCTAAATTGCTAAATGATTTTTTGGTTTAGTCCCCTATTACGTTTCTTAGAGATGGGAAAATTTTGTAGTTATAAACGCACAGGGGAAGAGATGGGACTAAACCGATTTATTTTGGTAACGGAAAGAATTACATACATGTTTAATTTTTTTAATGCAACCTCTTAACCTCTAACTCTAAAAGATTACTCGAAACGTGTTTAGCAGTGACAAATATTTGTTTGGAAAATTAATGGGAGTAAAAATAAATAATACTTTATTTTCAAACATTGTACAGACACCAGCACATAGAGCTACTACAATCTGTGAAATTTCATCAATAGATTTTCATCTTTATCGCAAAAGTATTAGGTTCAAGGTTGATTATCTTATTATACAGTGATTTTCTTTGTAGTTAATGTGTTTTGATGACAATTAACCATGTCAGTTGTTTTATATAGTTTAGCGTCCTTTTGTAAATGTGAGAGGTTTGTAGACTTGCTAGATGCCTGGATACCTAGTTAATTTGTGACCATATTTTTCATTTTGTTTTTTTTGTGTGGTTCCTGCTCTTAAGTCTACTTTGCTCTCTCATAACGATTCTAAGTCATAACTGCACCCACTCAAATTGTTAAAGATATGGATTTTAAAAGAGTAACTATGGAGTTTCTTGCCGGCTCTTCTCCATAGGAATCGACTAATTGGAACCGTGCACCTAAATTCGACTTTTCATAAGCGCCTGTAATGGTTTATGTGAAATAAAAACTTTTGATTTTGATTGGGAAAATTTGACAGATTCGGCGTCTGTACATTGTACTTTTTTACTACTTCAAAGTAAATTATTTTCGCAGAAAAAAAGGTGGTAACCCTAGTTACGATACTGGTTTTATTTTTATATTTAATGTAGAATAATTATTGTTTCATGTTTCAAACCGTTGTAATTTTGTTCCCCGTAGAGTAATTTAAGTGTATTTTCTCTAATAATTAGGGAAATGTCTTTTATTTTTAAAATTGTATGGCGTATCATGAAAATTGGACCGTGTTAACATAAATAATGCTTCATAATAAGGCAATAGGGTATTTGACTGAAAAAATCTAATTAGTCCATCAGTTAGATTATCAAAAAATATTTGACCCGTATTTTTTCTTTTGTTACGTAAATCAACATTGACGAAGATACGACACTTTTAAAATTGGCAAAACGTCTAAGCAAGTACAATTTTTACTTGCTTCTGACGTGACAAGACCCCACTCTCGAGTTTTGATGCGTTTTATCTTTCCAAATATTCATAGATTTAACAAAAGAAAAAATACATGTCCATTATTTTTCAAAACTCTAACTGGCGGACTGATTTATTGATGCTGTCAACGTGCCTATTCACTTCAAGTAGGTACCTACAATCTGTGACAATTATTATTCTTGACTAATTGGATTGAAAATATCTACCTACCTATGTACGTATAGCATCTTATGTCATAGGTATTGAGTAGGTGAGAGTGCTATGTATCCTTATGTATAGACGCCAGCACATCAAGCCACTACAATCAGTCAAATTTGTTTAACAGATTTTCATCTTTATCGCAAAAGCATTAGGTTCAAGGTTGATTGGGAAAATTTGACAGTTTCGGGTAGTTTGGTACTGATAGGATGTGTGGTTTGTAAGTCCCGCAGAGAAGATTATATTGGCTAAGATCACCTAAACTCCTTGGTGACATTATTATCTGAAACTCTGGGGCCCACTTCTCGTAAAATATTCGGCCGAACCGTTCATTCAGACAGTTTTTAATTTCAAAAGTTGTCAAATTGTTTGACACAAAAAACAAAAACAATCGTTTTGACAGTTTTCGTAAACAAAAACTGACTGACGGTTGCGGTTCGTTTGCGTTTGGCAACAATTTTGTTAATCGAATTGGCGCCCTGGGAGGTTACCATGATCTCTTAGAGCAGGAATGTTTTAATATTATTACGAGAGTGGGTAAGAGATGGCGCTAGAGAGCTGTCTAGCGCTGTCACTTTCCCACTCTCAGAATAATATTAAAACATTCCTGCTCTAACAGATCATGGTAACCCCCCTGAACATGTTATCATTCTATTTTTATATTGTGTGAATATAACCAGGGGAGTGAGGAGCTCGTGGCTAAATAATTACAGCCGCATAGACCGATCTTCCGGGTTAAGCCACGCTTGCCGAGGTTGGTCTGTGGATGGGTGACCATTTACCGTAGCGAGTTTCCTCCGTGCCTCGGAAAGCACGTAAAGCCGTTGGTCCCGACTGTCATTTGTAGATCTTTGACAGTCGTTACTGTTGGTCAGAAGCCAGAAAGTCTGACAACCAGTCTTACCAAGAGTATCGTATTACCCAATTACTGGGTTGTGGAGGTCTGATAGGCAGTCGCTCCATGTAAAATACTGATATTCAGCTGATCCGGTTCGACTGGAAGCCGACCCCAACATAGTTGGGAAAAGGCTAGGCAGATGATGATAACCATATCTACATTGTAGCTTATGATTCATCTATCACGGATTTTTATAAGTTAACTAGCTTTTGCCCGCAGCTTCGCTTGCGTGAAATTTTGAGCCCTCATTAAGCCTTTTAGGCGTAGTTATAAAATAAAAAAAGTCAATATTTTATTATTTACTTTGAAGAGTCTTTGTGCCAAATTTCAAGTAATAACCCCATGGAGTAAGGATTTTCATACGAACGTTAACAACCCATTTCACCCTTTTAGAGATGGAATTTCCAAAAACCCTCTCTTAGTGGATGCCCACGTTATTAGAAGTCCTACTGTCAAAATTTCAAGTTTCTAACCCAAACGGTTTAGGCTGTGTGTTGGTAGATCAGTCAGCCAGTTAGTCAGTATCTCCCCATGCTTCTTACTTCAAAAGTACCAGATTTCTCAGACAAACTTTCAACTCTTATAATTTCACCCCCTTATGGGTTGAATTTCCAAAAAAACCCTCAAACTCGTGTATTATTTAAAAGCCTAAATCGTAAATTCCATGCTTCTTACTTCAAAAATACGAGATTTCTCATACAAACTTTCAACGTTTATTTCACCCCCTTAGGGGTTGAATTTCGGGAAATTCCTTCTTAGCGGACGTCTACTAACTATAAAATACCTCCATGCCAAATTTTATCTTTATACGTCAAGCGGTTTTCGATATTTCGTGATGAGTGAGTGAGTGAGTGACCTTTCGCTTTTATATCTTTAGAAGATTGATTTTATATCTTTAGATTTAATTAATTTTAATCTATTGCAATATATTATTATGCAACTAGCGTTTGCCCGCGGCTTCGCTCGCATTAATTTAGAATTTGACAACCAACTCTTAACACACTACTGAAGTTTCTATAATAATATAATTTAATCATGATTCGAAAGACATGTGGCGCCATCTATTAACGTTATTGTTGTTTTCCTCGGGAACAGTACTGAAAGGAATGAAAAGGGATGAAAGGTACCCTATGTCCGTTTCTGTACACCTGATAACGTATATGCAAAATTTCAGGACGATCGGTTCAGTGGTTTAGGCGTGAAAAGGTAACAAATAAACAAACTTACTTTGGCATTTATAATATTAGTTAGGAGTTAGGATTAGGAAGTTCGGATAGTCATAAGTTGCCAACTCGCCAACAGTACTACTACAACAGTACAACCAACTTTTATTGTATAACCTTGCTTAATAATATCAAATGCTGCACTAACTAGCGTGCACGAATTAGCCAGTATGTATCGTATATACCGTTGTCAGGAGGTCTTCAGAAATGGCCACGAACTTTATCGAATTCATTTAAGCTTTTGGAGCCTTCGTGCTCGATGCAAGTGGAACGCTCCTAAAACTTAAATGGGTTATTAAAGGTGTTCAAATTGTTTACTATCAAAATGTGCACGATAATTTTTTTTTTTGTTTTTTTTTTTGTACGTTTATTCAATTCAATCATTTATTTATAAGAGCAAAAGGAGGATGGGCGTTTTGGTACTCATGTCCAATCAAAATGAATTTACCATCGTTGGATAGCTCTTTTCAAGAGTACAAAAAACTACTATGGCAACAAACCCGTATCAATTGTCCGTTTTGAAATATAGTCTTCAGAAGATACTGGGTATTCAGTTCGAAATAGAATTTTAAAAAATCATATCGCCGGTGTCGCTTGACCGATTTTGATGATATTTGCACAGATTTTGAGCTAAATAAAATTCAGTTAACGGATGAAAATCACAACAATATCGGTTTAGTATTTTTTCAGTTAAGGGTGATCTATCTATTAAAAAAATCGGACGCGTTTTTTTATGCCTAAAAATAAAAGTCGTTTCCCAGCAATTATTTTTGGTCGATGTAATTTAGTTTGATGTACAGAGTGCGTAGATTTCGGCTATGCGGGTCTTTTACACACTCGTCTACACACTGTATACTTACTTAAAATAAACGATGAAACTTACTTCGAACTTGTTTTATTTACCTAGATAATGAACAATATTAATAATAATTATTGTAATACCATACCAAAATGGAGAAAAATGACAATAAAAATATGTGTGCTTAATAGTATAATTATAACAAAAATAAATAACTTTCAAGCAGGATTACTTCGATCGGACAGCGAATCGGGACTAGTGCCATGGTTATTCTTAATCTACACAAAAATACCTTTCCAACGGTGTATCGATCATTCTGATTGGAGCCAGTACCAGAATCCATACATTTGTGCCCATCATCCTTTACATGCCAAAGGGCCTAAGCCGATTCCGCGTCAATAAGTGTGGAGAGATGTGGGGAAACCCTTACAGTTTTATTTCTGGACATCCACATAAAGATAAATAATAATAAAAAATTAACAATACTAATGTTAATTAATGTCATATGTATGTGTGTAGGTATTGTGTATTCTAATAAATGTATTAAGTATGTATAAAATAATGTATAAGCTAAGAGGCGGAATCCATTGCGCAACTTCTGCCCTTAGCAAGTGGGGATGTCAAATAAATAAGAAATGGAGCTACGGAACTGTAACTAAAACTATTGGATAGAATAACCGAATTAAGGGCCGTTCAGACTACGTAATAATGTATTATTATAGCATATAGCAAATATTGTATAGCACAGCGATATCGTTCAGCATACATTTCATATAAACTCGTTCACACAACGCTATACTATATTGGCTTGCTGTGCGCGATAAACTTGAGCGTTTCTCAGAGTTATATCGCATGAATTTCCGGTCCCCGCCTCACCTCACTTCTAGTCCGTCCGTCGCCCGACGGCGACGGTTCGCCGTCGAATAACTTGCTATACATAGTAGATCGGCTTGCGATATAGCAAATAGTGTGAATGTCGTACTATACAAGGTTAGTCGGAAAGGGGGTACTAATCCAAAAGGGTATTAAAGTACTCGTAATAATGAATAACTTTTGTTCTACAACTTTCTCCAAATGTCAATTAGTTCATAAAAATCGCTAAAATCTATCTTTCCTCAGCTATGATGAGTTGTGTTTACATTTTAGGTCATATTTTGGGTCACGGATTAGAAGCTCCATTTCCTGAATTCATAACTAAAGCAGGGATGAAGAATATTTGAAAACTAAAATAAAATAAATTTTTCATGGAAATTAAATTAAAGAAATTAAAATTTTGATGCTTCCTTTAAAACAGTCATCAGTGATACTTTATGTGGCCCGGGGATTAGTACCCCCTTTCCGACTAACCTTGTGTAGTTATAACTTATGACGCAATATGCTTTACTATATAGCGAAATAGTATAGCGTAGTCTGAACTGCGCTTTAAACAAATCCGATAGATTAACCTACTCTGAAATAAATGTTTCGGATTATTTCAGATGTTAAAAGCACACACTCGTGGTAATTTTAATAGATTTTTTGTTAATTCTTTTCATATCTACATTTTATTGTTATTTGTTATTCCACCTAGAATTGTAACTATCATGATTCAGAATTTCATATCCTTAACAAATATATTCTTGCTCTGAAGGAATTAGTAAAAAAATTTAGAATATGTGTACGTAGAATGAGCGCTCGGCGTGTATTCACCGCTGAAATATTGATCTAAATAAATATTTTTTAGAAAATAAATTAACTTTAATAATAAACCATGTAAAATTATCGCTGTAATCATCCGTGCTTTTTACTGTTGGCATACATTGTAATAGATAACTAACGTAAAATCCGGTATTGTGCGCAGGCGCAGGGCGGTCGGCGGAAGCGAGCGAGGGACACATGGCCGCGCCGGGGAGCTGATAGCATGCCGGCGGCGGCGCGCAGCACCGCCCCGACGTAGACAATCACACAACGAGCACCACATTCACGGGTACATATCATAACACGATAAAAACATATTTAAGAAAAAAATTATGTTTGGATAGCAAATTGGTGACCGCAAGTCCAGCCCCTCAGACCGGAGAAAGGCTGCAACGTCATTTAAAAGGTTATTCTACTATTTGTTGGTCGTCGGTGCCTCGTTCTTTTTAGTACGGCAAGATGCATCGCGATAAGGTCTGTAACTGTCGATTTACTAAGTAGGATGTTTTGCGGGAAGCTACATTTAAAAAAAAAATACTGCTCGCTGGAAATCGGCTGTAGAACTCGACCCTTCGCTTTCTCTCATATCTGCATGTGTGTTGAGCATCTGAGGTGGTTGAATGACGGTTTTACAAATACTTTGCCTAGTACTGGTTGTTTATATTCCACCACTCTGATCATCAGTTTTAATCTTTATGTGTATGTATAATGCTGGAATGGAGTTGGGAGGAATGTAATTTGTTGCCCGGGATTGTATTTACAAAACAACTAAGTCAACTCAAAAGATCGCAATTGAATTGCTAATGACTGTTCATTACATAAATATCGTTAAGGCATGCGTACTCTGGTCCGCTTACTATCATCTTAGCCTATCTTTTCTACTAGTAGGTAATATAAACACAAGACAGCAGTAAATAGTCCATTCTCTGCGTGGGCGCCATAACTAAGAGTGAATGTGAATTCTGGAAAAAACTAATCGTAGACCGGGATTAGAATCGTGTCCGGTATAAGGCGATACACATAAGGACAATTATTGTCGACAAACGTGAAGGTTAAGAGTGTATACAGAATGATTTATTGAATAAGGGACTTATTGTGAATGAAATTACAATTTCTTTTTTATTACTTTGCTAATTTAAGAGAAATACTATTTTATGCCTACTTCTAAATAAAGAAGAAATATCATGAGCTGGACTCTCGTAGGAAGAAACACTGTGTCTGTTTATTTTTTACTAGCTTTTGCCTGCGGCTTCGCTCGCGTAAATTTACATTTTTTATCCTAAAATATAGCCTATAGCACTCAAGGATAACGTAGCTTCCTATTGGTGAAAGAATTTTTGAAATCGGATGAGTAGTTTCGGAGATTACCTCCTACATACAAACAAACAAACAAACAAACAAATTCTACCTCTTTATAATATTAGTATAGATATAGATTTAATTTATGTAGATAGGTAGATTACAGGTAGGTAGCTAAACTTCAAAACAGAAAGTGCACGAAAGGCAAGAAAATCCCCGGATTCTCTTTTAAAATTATTGGTACAATATATTTCAATTCAATAATGAAAATACAGGTTACGTGAGAACAATGAAGATCAATGTCAAAAATACAAGAGTAACTACTATGACCCTACTCCGAAAATCGAGCTACGAAGTTTCGGCTGATGGATCGCACGTTTTCCAACCACGAAAGTGCTTCAGATTAGACGATCGATTTGATTTTCGCGACTTAACATTTTGTCTTTCGTTCACCCTACTCCCAAACGTTAACTGACATCTGTAGTACATTGTTTGAAAAAACTTTAATCGTATATTTATAAGTTTAATCGTCGTTGTTTCGTTTCCATCAGAAACTTCGACATTCGTTTTTCGCAGTAGGCCCCCAGTCCCGTCAGATAGCACCCGTTCACGAGCATGTATATAAGCATTTAATAAGAAGTACATAGTCATTCGTAATTACAAGTATGATCGCAAAAAATAATGTATATTTCCTTTACAAGACATAAACATCACACCTGTATTCCCCAAAGGGTTGGGCAGAGGTGTATAGTACACCAACATTTCGCCGTTATGTTTAAGTCCCATGTAATAGGGGGCGAGCCTAATACCATAAACCGGGCACAAATCCAGACTCCGGGCTGCTACTAAGGGCCCTTTTCCTGTCATGCGTATTTTCGCCCGCGCGCGGATCTGGTCCGCATGCGGGTGATAGCACGCTCCTGGCCACACGCGTTTACCGCTGCAGTGTCGTGCGTGTCGCCAGTGACTAAACTCGTGCACAAAGATGAGCGTTAAAAAAGTAATCATGCATACTATGATCATGCGTGCGACCCGCGTCACAGTAAAAACAACACTAAAGGCAGAAGAACGCCGCCCGCATCCGGTTAGCGCGCATACGGGCTGCACGCCCGCAGCCAATCCGCGCTCCGCGCGCGTTCTGTCCGCATGATAGGAAAAACATGTATGAAATGATAGGATGCGGACAGCCTGCACGGGTACCAGATCCGCGCGCGGGCGAAAATACGCATGACAGGAAAACGGCCCTAAGAAATTCCACCCAGAACCAATTCGTTTACAAAGAGGTGATTATACTATAATATTTTCTATCGTACTTGTAAATGTATAACAAAGAGCTTATTAACTTCGTGTAATATTGATGAGCATGCAGCATGCCCGTTGGTGTTCTTGACGTACGACAGATTGCTGTAATTCACAAACTTGGTTACAAGGGTCGCCGATATCGAATTATGTCCACAAAACTTAGGACCACCCCTCAACGCGCCTCGAGGACCTCTATTACCCTTTGTCCTGCGTGAGCGACAAAGGCCAAAAAGCGATGCGGTTCGATATTATCAAACAGTAGCTATTATAACTATACAGGGTTGTAAACGAATTCGTGTAATTCCTTCATACCGCGTGATCTACTGGTGACACTGATTGACCCTGCATGGGTTTTTTCAGAATCAACAATAAAAAAGTTTTCAAAAAATGAACTATGGTATTCTGTATCTGAGTTAACTGACTGCGTTGAGCGATATCGCGCCTGTCGTGCCCGTCAGCTGTGTCGCCGTACCTTCATTCATTTATGCATTGCATCAAAATTTTCTATTACATAAAATGATTATTTGAGGAGAAAAAGTTTATTTTTAATCAACCTTAATCCCGTGCAGGGTTAATCTATTCTATACCATTAATAGATCATGTGGTTTGAAGGAATTACACGAATTCATTTACACCCTGCATAGTAAGGCAGTTAGTATAACTATGTACGTAGGACACACAAGCGCTACAAGATGCGACGCAATACGATTTTTTATTTATGCCACTTGACTTTCGATTGTGTCATCACATCCTGTCCCCCGTACATACATTCGTTCCGTATCGTGTCGCATTTGTCGATCACCTGGGGCGAAGGGTGAGGAGTAGAACTTTAACTAAGATAATAAACTTGTTCCCGCCCTCTAATCAATCCGAAATATGGACGCAGCTTACTAAGAAATAGGAACATTAGTTTGGCTAATAGGCACATAATTTAGGAAGATACCTACTTTAGCAGAATACCTACTAGGTAATGTAATTTAGGAAAATAATAGCGTGCTAAAATATAATCGGGAAAGTTAATAATTATGCTTTGTAATGAGCTTGATTAAAATTAATAAATAAAACATTCTAAAATTGTGCGTACGAAATATTTTGCGGGCATGAAGACATCATACAGTCAGCATCAAATATATGGGGACGAATAGACTGTTCATAATTACCTGAACACCTAAAGAAATTAAACTTTATCTCAAAGAGATAAAACTCTTGTCAGAATGACAGTTGTCGTGTACTGCGTTCATTCTGAAACACCCCTTGTATCATTGAGATATAGTATGGGTTGTACCGCACAAACAGCTCAAATCGGTATCAATACTGAATCCCCACCTAAACATGTTGTCTTTGCTCCGACCGACCTGAGTTCGAAGTCTATTTAATAACTTCTAGATAGACCATCTCACATTATGCCGTGCGTGCCCTAACAGCTGCACGCAGGAAGACTTAATAGTTTCCAATGACAACGCAGTCCAAGTGGCCAAGTTCTGGGCCGCAATAATATAATTAAGTTTTAATTAGTTTGTCATCGAAACGCTAAGAAGAAGATTGAGATATATTGTAGTTTAATTTTCTTAGTTATTCGATCATTTTGAATAGTCTGTTCATTCCGATATATTTGATGCTGACTGTACATATTTCTGACGCGTTATAATTAGTATGTATCACATAAAAATAAAATACCGGCCTATTTGCGGAAAGTTGGCTCGCAGCGTTGAACACACCGATGCTCATGGGAAATTTTTGTCATTGAACAGAACTTTTGCTCATCGGGGAGTCGCTGTTTAACAATTTATGTGTATGTAGACTGTTAACACGTAACCTTCCTCGATTCCACTCTGGTAAATATAAAACATTGGAGAGGCACGGCTCGGTCTCACCGGGGCCCGGGGGAAATTTTGTCGATCATTTGTGTCAGCAGGCTTGGTACTTTATCGATACACGCATACATGTCAGTTCATATCGTTTATCGTTATTTTGTGTGAAACGATCCCGCGTGTATGATGAGCGCATGACTCATGACGTGGAAACTCGGTTCCTGTTGTGTTGCGTCACAACAATCGTATGTAAAGTCAAGACTACAATTCAAAGGGAGACTGGTATGTTTGTTTGACTGACTGTTGATTCAGCTTTGAGAGAACCTGAGTATTGGATGGAGCTTGTTGTTTGTTTAGCAGTGCCAGTTCTGAGTCTAAAGCTAGCTGAAATTAGTCGGTTGTACGCCTAGCTGAGGCCTTAGTTTCATTTGACAACATAGAATAAACAAGTTCTTGATACAAAAAAAAAAGTGTAAATACAGGCTGTAAGGGTAAACACCGTTATCCTTGAAACCAGTGGTTTGGTTTCATTTATAGAACGTAAAATCAATGAAAAATAACAAACTTTTTTTTTTTTTTATAAAATTTTCATTTCTCCACGAAAGCATTTCACCCTACGCGTGGGGGCAACAAGCTACGGGAGGGGACGCGGGGAACTCGCCGTGTAGCCCGACGCACGGCACCGCACAGTTCGCTACCCCAGTCAGTCAGCTGTCTTGCTAGCGAGTACGTGCACGCCGCGTCGTAGCGCCGCCGCGCCGCTCATTTCTCGCGCGTGTTTAGGTACTATTTTTTTTTACTCGGTCCTATGTTTTTGTGTTCACGTCAACTACCCATGGTTTGAGTGATAACGGTGTTCACCCTTACATGCTGTATACTTATTTGGGCATCATCATCATGGACCCATTACTGTCTCATTGCTGGGCACGTGCCTCTTCCCAGAATGAGAAGGATTTAGACCTTAGTCCCCCACTTTGACCAGGGGGTCTACTTCCTAAGCACGAAGTCCGTGGTTTCGGCCTTAGTTACGAGCGTTTCCTACTCCCTGTCACCTACGGACATACGATTATTTCGGGGCCCGAACTAAGAACGAATGACAACACGATTTGACAGTTGTCCCTACTACCGATGTGGTTTTGCCCGTCCGAAAAGTTGAACTTGACATCTGTTTTGTTCACCCCTACGTTTCGGGCTACTTTTGGACGGACTACTAACTTCGTTGACGGACTTAGGGAGTAGGCCCCCTGGTGCGGGTTGGCGGAATACACACACCAAGCAATACGGAATTATTAAAACAGCTTAACCATTAATCGCAATAATTCCGTAAAATACATAAATCATAATGTACACACGGCTACACATCAAGCTATACAATTCCAGTTTACACTGACCTCTCATTCTAAGGAAATCCTATACAATGCGAGATCAGCTTACACTGGAAATGTATAGCTTGATCTGTAGCCGTGTGTACCACATTTACTTAAGAGGCCTCGCCCATGGCGACTTTTTGCGATGCTGTCGCGCATGTGTACCGATACAGCCGCGAAGCTGTCGCTGGCTGTGTACTTTCGCCCAGATTCAGTAGCGATGCAGAAGCGAGTTTACAAAACGCGCGACAGCATCGCTATAAAAAGTCGCCGTGGGCGAGGGGCCTAAGGGTCAAAATACACGTCCGATAGTTGCTTCCGGGAGCTGGATCCGACTATCTGATCGGATTCATGAAATACACGTACGATTCTCGTGTCCGATTTTTTCTGTACGACGATAACACCCGGACGATGCTTACGATTCTGACATCCGATCCGATAGTCTGATCGTACGCGTAATTCGTGTTCAAACAAATGTATGACGCGAATGCCTTCAGATAGTCTGATCAGACTATCGGAACCGACTATCGGAGGCAAGTATCGAACGTGTATTTGGGCTCTTAAACAAACCAACCAGCAGATTCAGAACGATTCGATTAGTTAGTTGCCGAATTCGGTAAGCCATCTCTTTTCCTTTCGTTACGAGAATCGTAGGCGGAACGAGATAACACACCGAATCAGTCGACAACTGGTTATCGAAATGGTTCTGAATAGGGAGGCTGAAACCCTTAAAATGTTGGTCAACAACTTACGAGTAAGCCAAACAAGTACCTATAATAAGCCGTTTTGTTTATCAGAGCTGTGCACCGCTGTGAGCTTCGTAGGGATCGCTCAAATCGCTAGTTAAGAGGCCCTTATATACCCTTACAGCCATAATCTTATATGAAGGATGCCGACGGATCAGTTCGTGCGTTCACTCGGCGAAAATGATAAGGGAACCAATTGTTATCGGGTATATTCGGCTCGTTCTTGTATAGAACAATACAATAATGTCTATCAGTTATCAACTTCCATTGTGTGTGATTGAATATTTCCAACTGAGTCAATATTTGGTTGCTGTGAACACACACATTTTAGTATAAGGTTATAAATAAAAACAATCAAATCATAAAACAGCAACAACACAGTTGTTGTAACCGTTGTCCAAACATGAACACAAGTAGTGTGAGGAACAGATGTAGCGGTTGAGCTGTTCTTACGAGAGGTCATTAGTTACGTGTCTCATTTGTCACGTAGTTTGTACAAGAGTTTTTATTTCTTATTCTGTTCGCAGCCTCTCATTAATGCCCATCGTTGCTAAGGTCGGACGCGATGCTTATGATTTTTTCTAATGAAGGACGGCTCCGGCCTCTGAAACTGCTTTCCTAGAAAAGTTTCAAACGTTCCCCTGACAAGCAGCTGTGTTAAGCACAACTTAAAACACTCGCGTAATACAAAAAGTTTGCCACTTCCCCCAGGGAACCTAAAAAATAGAAACTCTATTAAATTTCGTAATATTATTTTGCTTTATTACCTACGTGGGAATACACTTTGATATATGTAAAGCCTACATGAGAATACGCGGCATAAATACGCAAAGGCTTTTGTATATACTAACATAGTTGCTCTAGTATATAATGTATCTATGTATTCAATAGTTGGCGGTGCCGTTAGCCAAGAGTATTACATTCCGTAGGTATCGATGTACAAATCTGAAACAGTGAATAGCATGGACGTATTGACAGATGATACAATAGATCTAGTGTGGCGTATTTATGTTCTGAAACATAATAATATACTATCTAGATAATATTAATGTAGAAAGGAAGATACTCTAATGATGTTTTCTCTAATTTATTATCTGTTTTTCTAAGAATAATTCATGGTAACACCTAAAATTCAAACTCAACAGATATCAATAAAATTCATGCTGAAATCACGTAATTTTGCCAAAAAACCCGGTTTTTAGGCTGCTCCCACAGGCAAACGCAACGGCTCCCAGCAGCCAGACTGCGCGTATGACTACCACCGCATAACGAGGAATAAACTTTCTCAAACAATGAAATCAGGTGCTCTCTCAACAGAACACAAACAACATCCATCAATTTTTATTATCATAACAGGCTCATCGGTAAATTTTTGGGTCTAATCTAAACTGAAAAATTATAATTAGGCTGACTGAGTAAAACGTAGCCCCAAAAGAAATTCCAAAATATTTGAATTTTTTGTTCCTATTCACACAAAAAAGGTCATCTAACTTTTCGGTCGAGGGCTCTTCGTATGCATGAGTGAAAATTCGTTCTGGCAACCGTCAACTTTTCCCTAGGACATGCATGAATAAGTAAGGGCATTTGTCGAAGAAAATGAGAGATTTGCCGGCAGTTTAGTTAAAAGCGGTATACAAGCGGAGGGTAGTTCACATGTTTGCACAGGACGGAGTGTGACCTGCCGCCGCTATAAGCCTAGCTCACAATAGCACACTGTTACTATTATTTGCTCGACCCGTTTTTCGAATTAGTGTTATAAAAATATAAAATGCTTGTGTACCTACTTCGGGCTTACTACAGGGTCGTTCGCAGGACATGTTTTCTAGTTAAAATTTAATTCCTCAGTAAAACAGGCGGATGTAATTAAAGCCACACTGTACCCTTGTTTGTAGAGGACTTCGAGATGATAATGTAAGAGTAAATATTTTTAACCCTTTCGCCCTTTACTTAATTCGAGTTAAATACCTGATTGCTACTTTTATATAAGGAGTACGTACGCTTGTGTCCGTTTTTGTTGTTCACTGTTGAACAGGAAGTCAGCAAAACATTACTAACGACTGCTCTAGAATTAGCTTTGCTCTGTGCAACGTTTTTTCCTTCATTTGTATCATGAAAAAGAACTTGCTTTATTCTAGTAACAGGAACTAGTATAGTAGAAAGAGGAGTATTAACAAAAAATAAGTGACAATTAACTGGAGCATTACATGTTGTCGTTGGGGATGAAGTAAAGATTGTTTTAATTGATGGATAAACAATAACGCTTGTGTTTGGAACTTCCACAACGTAATGGACGATTCAAATTCAATTTCGAAATGCGAGCGATTTTCGTTTGTTATTCCTAAAGATTTAGCGGTTGGGTTTACGCCTTTACATAAACAAGCAGGGAATCTGAAATACACACTTAGAGAAAAATCTGGCGTTTCCAATTTGGGGGTGTCCTCGCGCGGCTGCTACCCTCCCGCGAAGGGTAGCGTCTGAAAGTGGGCGATTTAATGTTTGTACGGTAGCAGTTTCAATCTGCCTCGAATTCAATGTTACGATGACTATTGATAACGAAATATAACAAGTAGCTTGAGAGTTATCATGAAAACACCTTCCATGTATGTTGAAAAGGGTGTTTGATGCTGCTATCATAAAAATTGTGCCCAAAAAATGACATTAGGCATTTAGTCCCATGTCCCATAGTTGGCGAATACAATTTGAAAAAAGTCTAAGTATAGACTCCTGTAATAGCGGCATACCTCTGCTTTACCCTTCAGAGGTTCTAGGTGTGTGTATAAGTATGTATGTACCTATGTATTACACGACTGTGTTAACAGTTATAATGGCTAATCTCTCGAAAAAATGATTTTCACATCTTATAAAAATATTATTTCGATCTCAACTTGTGCTCGGGTGCATCGTAAAATAAATAAACGGAGTTCCAATACTGCGACCGCGGAAATGGAAAAATACTTGCTATCCGCCATATATGGCACTTTATTATTTTATACTTGGAGTGCAAGCTGAATATAAGATTTGTTTTCTTGCGCACACTGACTGTACCGGAACCAAATGCAACCGGAAACAAGTTAACCTCTTAATAGAGATTTATGTTTACACAAATAACTAGTTTTTAAAGTTATAAAGGCAAATTTATGAATTATTAACTCGTATCCCACGTGAGTTATAAAGTTGTAAGTCTAGCAACTACGGTATTTAAATTGAGAAAACTTCCAACCGAAAATATATCGCAACAGCGGCTTACCAAAACTGGAGATCTTTTCGAATATAGAATATGTCGACATTGACACGTCACGACTATGAGAGATCTCGTGTGCCCTTTTATACGAACGTGTTACGTTACCTCGGCGACTTTTGTGAGACCTTGTAAAGCGGACCATTATTGCAAAGAGGAGCATATAAGGAGTTTTGATGACATCGGAAGATGGTGGCTACAGCCATGCGGACGTACGGGCACATGGAGCATCGTCGTAAAGTACGTATGTTTACGAGCAATGTCGCTATACAGTACATGCCCCTCGTAAAATGGAAATACACCGGCTTCATTATGCGTGCTACCTTCCAAAAGGTTTTTTCACAATCGAACTGAATTTAATTGTCAATGCGAAATACCTACTTGTGTTTCTGCGTTTTCGGTTGCGAAATGTTTTTACGCACATTAAAGAATATGTTTGTACCCTGTACTGTGTTGCAATTTGAGTGTGATTAATAATATAAAATTTCACATGCTTTAGAAACATTCAAACAAATTGTTTTGAATCAATGCGGCAATCTAATATGCTGTTGCGATCCCAAATGCTTAGCAGCTTCTAATACAATGTTGTATGTAGTTTCGTTGATTGGTTTGATTAGCTTAACCATTTTGTCACTCAAATATCTGCTGAAGACTTCTTTAAATGGTAGAAACACGGTTTGTTACGAACCGTGCTATCCCGCCCTAAACCAACCGCCACAGTTTTTTTACATATCTTCATTACGAGCTAATATAACAAGTTACAGCGAGTAAGATTACATACAAATTACTTTGCGCGAATCCTGACAAACTAGGCGACAAAGTGATGTAACATGTCGCCTCTGACGCAATGAAACAGCCCCGACGAGGACTAAAGAATGCTAACGCGAGGCAGAAGGACGAAGGGTGCAGTAACTTAGCGTAGTTTAGTGTTGACACGGAGCACATTGTGCACATACTATTACGAGATACGAGTAGTACGTACTCGTTTCGATTAGTTATCCACGTCATAGCCGCCTCGTGTCTGCGTCACGTCGACGTCACGCTTATGTCATGTCTTTTATGATCATGCAACGAAGTCCTCACTCGGTTCATGACCGCGCGAGCGAGAGGGTTATATGTACTCGTATTTTGAGGTTCATATTAAAACATTGTTGTTCGAAAACTAGTTTCCGAATTTCCCGATACAGTTGGCGTACCTTGAACTCTTATAACTCGTATAAAAGAAAAATGGGATAAACTCGGAGTAAACAAAAGTTTTTCGCGTCCATGGAAACACCAAGTTTATCTGTTTCGTTTATGTATGTTACCTGCGGGTGAAGCCGGACTCCAGCCCATAAAACAAAAATAGATTTATTTATTCGACGGTTGTGTGGGCGTGATACTGAATTATTTGATAGTTTATGGCTGGTTGTAATCTGTGGATTTGTTCGTATATATTAAGTAGTTGTTGTATGACGGTAGAATGAATTGTTTATCAGTATCGGTATTATTTAAGCTGTCGTGTTAGTGCCTTATTGCGGAAAAGAGTCCTTTTATAATACGTTTTATTTAACGTTTATCACACAATGGGCGCGATAAGACCGCCCATTGTGCATTTTTTTATTTAAATTGTTTTGTTTGCTTGGTGGTTGTATAGTTAATAGTATATATATAAATAATCAATTTAACAGTTCGACATTTAAATTAAATTATTAGAGACGGTGCACGCGACATCTCCAGTATGCAATAAGTCGAATAACACGTATCCTATTAGTCCAAGAGCTTAATATAGTCACTCGTGCCTCTAAGTCGATAGTCGTGATCTATCTGGAAACTCATATCCGCTTAATTAAATGCTAGCGCAGTAATCTGATTAAAGAGGTCAGTGAAATCAACGTGTAGTTACTAACCTGACTAAATGTATTTCATACTCGACTGCCCGTCATTTAATATGGATGCCTTGCTAATCTTTTTAGGTAGGCAATGAATTTCCGGCCCCATTATTAAGTTGGAATAAGATTGAAAATTAATTCTATAAAATAAAACCTTTATAATACCTTTTATATCTAATAACATAAAAGGTAGAATTTCTGTTTATTTAAGACGAAATTTTTGAAATCATTCGTCTGGTGTTTGAAAGGTATTCATAGTGATATTGAATTTCATAGTTATTGATATCTAGAATAGCCAGAGCAGTTATTTCAGTTCAAATGATCGAAATATAAGCACAAAATGTTTGTGAATTCGATTTTATATTTTAACAGGAACGAGACCTTTTGTATATCGGATATCGAAAACGAACTGTTGAAAAAAAAAATAGAAGCGTTATGTATTTCTGCGAAAGTTCAACAAATATTCGCATGTTCGTCGAAAGATAAATATTAAAGGTATTGCCGGGAATGGAGATAAGGTACCTATCAACATCCCGCTTAATTTGCCATTAGGCGAATAAAGAAATTCAAATTGAAAAAAGGGAAATCCGGATAATCAGATGGAATATAAATCAGCATTGGTGGGTCCGAATTAAGCGCTCTGTGCGATCCGGCGGAGGCTTACGAACAATCTCTACTAATAGCATACAATTCAGTTGGAATAGGAACAGTATTCAATATTACTTTAATATACTATATAATTGAATTGTTTTTGAGGTAGGTGACGTTGAACGATATCTGTGTATTACGTGGTGACGTCAAAAGAATCTCTTAAATAGTTACATGTTGTGAGTATAATCTGTTCAGTTGGTTCTTCTTGGTCACAGTATATATAAGCTAAAGCAGTATTTCAACTACACGCAACGCAACAAGACTTCTAAGGTAGCATCGGAATACAGTCAGTCACGGCTCTCATTCAAGAGATTCTCTTTAAGGGTGTATTATACTCAGTATATAGTGCGTGTCTGTGTGAGTGTTAATTCAGACGATTATAGTAAGTTGAGGTCCTGCTTTAATTTATATATCTACTGTGTCTTGGTTGTGACAAACCAACAATGGACTTCGTTAGACGAGTTAGTTTTGATGATGCAAATTGCGACTTTGTTATGACGATTGGATTGCAGATTTTCAAATGACGTATTCTTGCTTTTTTCGTTGTATCAAGTTAAAATCTGGAATTACAATAAAACAAAAACAAAAAGTAGGTCGTCTTAGGAACAAACATCAAAACCAAAAATACGTGATGATAATAAATAAGCAACAGAAACGAACTTCTTAAAATTTTAAGTAGAATTACTTGTGGCAGAATTTACATTTTGAGATGACGGCTGGTTTGAAATAATTTCTTTCACACGAAAAAATAAAATAAAAATGAAAACGTAGTACATAGTACAACTGGCGACGCGTAAGCTGAGCTTTGCATTTGTGTGAGTGCACATAGAATCGATTGCCAAAAAGCAGTAAAAACCGGTTTAAACTAAGCAAAGGACACGTCTGCATTCATTCTCACACAAATGTAAAGCTCAGCTTAGGCCTCGCGGACGGTAACATAACAATAGATACACAATAGTTATCTATGGCAAAGTTTATATTTTGAGATGCAGGCTGTCTTGAAATAATGTCGTTCGAAAAAAAAATTTTTTTTTTTTCTTAAAAAACCGTTTCCTCACCCTAAGATTTCTCTTGTATCGTGGTTGCGTTTACAGACACAAATCTCACATACACAAACGCCCAGACCCGAAACAACCATCTGTAGGCCATACAAATTTTTGTTCCGTGTGGGAATCGAACCCACGACCCATAGCGCAGAAGCCAATCGGTTAGCCACTGCACCAAATGAGTCGTCAAAATTCATATAATAAATAATGCATGAAAAATTATAATAGAACTTTGAGATGCAGGCTGGTTTGTAATACCGTTCACATAAAGAAGATCATTATAAAACATTATACGAAACGTAAATAATAAGAACATTATAAAATATTATGTGAAAGGGAACCCTATGCTAGTTGCTAGTACGATTCGTAATTTATACTTTAATCAACGGTCGCCGCTCAGCCCCGGATATGACTGACATCCGCTTTGACTACCACTGCGCGGCTCTATAATTTACTTGCTGACTTATTTTTATTTTAGCCCTCTATATTAGTTTTGCCTATTCCAAACTATGTTTGCGTTGGCTTTCATTTAACTATAGGTTAGATATTAGTATTTTGCAAGGAGCGAGCGCTGTTTGACTTCCAAAACCCAATTACATTGTACGAGTGGTCAGATTTTGGGCTCTAGACTACTAGGAGCAATTTATTCATAGATCGCATGCAGCGGTATATTATGAGAAAAACAACACGGTGATTGGATGATATACAGGGTGGAATCGTTAAGTGTCAACAGACGATTTTTTCGTCGATTTAAGAGATATTTAAAAAGTTAAGGCTATTATCAAAACTAGGCTACATGGAGAGTAAAATAGTATAAATAACTTCAGAAAAAAGAAAAACCAAGTATTGAAAATTTTGTCTTTCGCTCCTTCCATACATTTAGTATGAGAATTTCTTTCAACTGATCATAGCAATCACACCTACGTAATCTCTCTTTTCCTTATTGTTAATATGGCGGCGGAGTTAGCCTTACTCGACTTCGGTCTATCTTAGTCATCTCTGTAATAAAACTGCATATCAACAGATTCCTGAGCACTAAGTACCTAAATCTAACACAGGATTTTGAAAAGAAAACGAGACAGATTTTGTAGTTGCATATTGCCTACGTAATGCGATAGAATATTATTTTCATGTCTACTAAATAATAATAATATTTCAACCAGTTTGTTTAACTAATAAAAATACTAATAGTTCAATGACAATGTTCCTTGTTAGGTACATGGCGTTAAATACCGTCATGTCGAACTTGTGGCTGTATAACAGAACTCCTCTGCCTACTCTTTAAGGGAATAGGCATAGGTGTATTTTTTATGAATTAAATAAAAATCGTAAGAATAGCATTTATTTTGAATTTGGAATTCAAAGCTTACTCCGTAGTTTTTTTTAGTAACTTGTTATTTTTCGTTTTCAGCCAGTTTAATTGATTAAAAGTTTAAATAAAAATGTTGCTGACTTTGTCAATAGGTACCGGAAAGAAATATTATCTATTTTTTATTGAGTTATTATTAATCCTGTCATTCACTAAACAATTTAGCTCAAAAATAAAATGCAAAAAAATACAAGCTTCTTGAATATCTCATGAACAAAAATGTCATACTATGTGTACGGATGTAGGTAAAATCAAAATTCTCGATATATGGAGGTTATTTTTCCAAAAAATATTTATTTTATTTTAGTTACTAGGCGGTCTAGTTTTGATTTTAGCCATAAGTTCTGATATATTTCCTAAACTGACGGAATAATCGCCTGTTGACACTTAACGATTCCACCCTGTATAGGACTAATGCATTCTCTCCAAAAGCTTGTAAAGGACGTACGGTTCATCATCTGCCTAGCCTTTTCCCAACTATGTTGGGGTCGGCTTCCAGTCGAACCGGATGCAGCTGAATATCAGTATTTTACATGGAGCGACTGCCTATCAGACCTCCACAACCCAGTAACTGGGTAAAACGATACTCTTGGTAAGACTGGTTGTCAGACTTTCTGGCTTCTGACCAACAGTAACGACTGTCAAAGATCTACAAATGACAGCCGGGACCAACGGCTTTACGTGCTTTCCGAGGCACAGAGGAAACTCGCTATGGTAAATGGTCACCCATCCACAGACCAACCTCGGCAAGCGTGGCTTAACCCGGAAGATCGGTCTATGCGGCTGTAATTATTTAGCCACGAGCTCCTTGTAAAGGACGTACGGTTGCGGACTCAAAATGTTTATCAGATTTCAAATTCAATTCCTTCTCACACTGTGTGCAATAAGGTTTAAGATGTCATATCAACTCACATAAGTTTTAGTTTTTAAATTATGAAGTTTCGATTGTAACAAAAAGGCCATTAATCACTTTTGATGTTATGAACTCCTTCAGAAGTTGTATAGATAGAACGAATTTGATTGAATTTACTAAATAGAATGATTTATTTTTCTATACTACCTACCTACTCAGAATACAGAAAGAACTATGTAGTATATATTTATTCTCTTTAAATTAACGTTTTTATCTCAATTAAGAAAAAATAAATCTTTGCCCTGTCAATTCTTTGCGAGCGACTGAACGACCCTTGTAGCATATATCTAAGGAACAACCTTATGAAAACGTATTGTGCCAGCAATTATAGACCTTAGGGCAAGTCCGCGGCTGTCATAGAAGTAATAAGGCGGCTGTACACCCATCAAAAACATTGCATAACACGATTTCTTATTATTTCTTTCTTCCTTTTTATATGACACCATGAAGTCAGTTGTTGACATAAACCTCTAAGCTAGGCCTGCAAAAAAGAGTACGAAAAATGAGGGCGCCACTAGTCATACATTATAAAAATTTTAACTTTATAAATAAGCTGTCTGGTAGAAAGTCGAAGTATAATTTCATCCGCGCGTACATGAACACACGAATCATTATTTTATCTCCGCTGTGACATCTTAGCTACATGCCCCTTATTATTCACTTTAACTTTCTATATCCGTTGGTATATTCCATCTATGGAGTTAGTAACACGCGCTACGGAAGGTAGAGGTGCACATATTTATGGTCGTTTGAGCCCGTACGTGCCTCAAGAAACACGCTATATCGCGTCCCCTAACTGCTATTATGAGATGGTCCGCCACCGAACACACGTGCCCGGGTACGAGGAAAGTTTACAGTTTTCAATCATATTAGGACACGTGGAATTCTAGAAACATGGTACCGAGAGAGTAGTTTCACCAACCGATCATTCAGTGTCATAGCTGAAAGTTTAGACGTCTGTGGCGGCTAAGTAATGACTCGGGGTACTTCGACGTGGACCTAAAAACTGCACATACAGTACAGCCGAGACGAGTTGGCCGCCCTGAACCTCGTGCAGGTGGTTGCGCACTATATTTTCAGGAACCGAATAGCTTTAAATTTACATTTAACTGACTAGGCATTTTTAAACGATTTCCAAAAAAAGAAGGTTTTCATTTGGACGTGTGTTTTTTTTAACTGTTTTTTTTTTTTTTGAGACAGTAATCTTCCGTGTTGATTTCATTTAGATTTGGTGCAGATTTAATAAATACCTTGGGAGATAGACAATGGAACTCTTCAATGGATAACAGCAAATCCCTCGCGATTGCTGTAATCGCATTTTTTCGTTTTTCATGCCACTTAATTTTATATATTTATGTTTATGCCACTCAAAATAGAAAAAAGAAAGTTACCTACTTAAAAAAACGACTCTAAAACAACTGAAAAGAATTTGGTTCAGAGTAGAATAGCACCGACTTCTGAAATTGTTAATTTTATAATGTGGCATTATTTCATTATTTTCAGTTTTTTTTGAAGTCGGTTTTTCTGAAGCAAGGTTTGTTTGATTTATTACAGTAACCGTTTTCCTTCCCAAGTTTGGAATACCTGTTTCAGCTGTTCTGTACGTAAGAAGAGCAGATAAATGATAATGAAGTAACTGATGACGCCAATTCTTTCTAACCTTTTTCCTAGAGTTTTTGCAGCTCACATGTTCTTACATATGTCATTAACTTCTTTTAACAGCGTTGGCGCAGTTCCAACTGAGGACAAAACTTTGTAGTCACTAATCAGTGACTTCCTACTTATTTTTATGCTCATAGTAAGCTTTCTTGTTCGGTGAATATAAGTGTTAATGGTTCGAGTGGGACTATATTTCATACTTCTTATAAGTATACTAAGGATTATGTATGTTTATCTTCAGGCCTGTATTCTATGGATGGTTCGGCAGGTGTGTGTACTGCATATATGTACCTTTATTTCACCGATGATAGTATTGAGTCACAGGGAGGCGATACTGATGGCCATTTTACCGGTCTTAATTCCTAACTTCGGACTGTTACTAAGATTTTTCTAACAGAAAACCTCAATAACACTTTACCCAACATGAGAAGGTTGCGCTTAGGGCCGTAGTTACTATCGGGGCAGCCGGAAAAGTGCACCGAGCATAGGGGAACCCGAACAAGAAGGTAGAAGGCCCATTTTTTATGCTATTGGTTGACAAACAAGCCAACGGCTTACGTGTAAGGCCGTAAATTCGGAACGGCGCCGGCGGCGCGTGTAGCGGGGCGTTGTTTTGAGCGTGCACGCTCCACTACTGAACGTATGGACTTCTCTCTTGGTGTATTCGTAGCAGCGGTTTTGGCGTGTACTTAAGCGGCGTGATCAGTGTTCGGCGTTTTAACGAGCGTGCACAAGTGATATTTTGTTCAGTGTATCAGGATTTGCCAGTAAAAGTGGTGTGTGTGAATGGCGGCCTACGATTGGTCAATGCATTTGGACGCCCCGCTCACACGCTCGCTTTAGCGAAAACTAGTTACGTGCACGTTGAACGCGACAATGCACGCGACAATACACGCTGGAACGCTCCGCTGCACGCGCCGCCGTTCCGAATTTGCAGCCTAAGTGGTTACCGCCGCGCCGTCTATATACACCTAAAATCCCAAGAGGATTGACATTGCGTTGCCTACCCTAGAGTCAAAGTTGAAAAGCTTATGTGCTTCTAATTTCACTGGCACCCATACTCTTCAATCCGGAACACAGCATTGCTGCGTTGTGGTAATGCTTTCCTGGATGAAATCATTCGTAATAGGCTCTACTACTGCTAAAACTGTCCCTCGACGGCCCTCAGTCATTTGCTGCCCCGAGGCTGCCTAGACCTTTTATTTATACTTCAATGCACTATGGTGGTACGTAAGGCGGACTTAATGCCGTAAGGCATTTTCTACCAGTCAACCTTTGGCTTAAAAAGAAAAGCATCGAAATAGATAAATAAAATGACTTGACAATTTTGAATTGAATATAGCAAAATTCATACGATAAATATGAAGTACATAAAATACACAAATAATAAAATATACAGGTTCAAATTGTAAACACTGGACAAACCGAAATGGGAGATTGTACTCATCATTATGAACAACTTTTACTATGGGACCAAATCGGAAATCGCGAAAAAAAAAACAGATGTTCCCTACATTTATGTTCGCATAACTCGTCAAAATGTAGGGAACAGCAGATTTTTTTTCGCGATTTCCGTTTTGGTCCCATAGTAAAAGTTGTTCATAGTGATGATTACAATCTCCCATTTCGGTTTGTCGAGTGTTTACAATTTCAACCTGTATATCAAATGCAAAACATCATGAAAATCTAAATGCAATTATGACGAAGACTAAATTATATGATTAGGAGTGCAGCGACTTCAAGTAGTATTCCTTAACTTACTTTTTTTAGCTACGCTATGCCCCTGGTTGTATTGGCGACCACTAAAGCAATGAGGCAGTCTTTTGTCTCTCGTATCGGCACGAGCTATATGAGAATAGCTCACGCTGTGGTGAAAAGATTAGCCAGTCAGCTAGGTTGGTCGCGGTGCTGACTGCCCAGGGTGCGCCGGACGTACTAAAGTATCGTCATTCGTGAAGGCTCTTTTTATGCACCTCAAATGCCTCATGAGGTAGTGTACAAAGGACATATTAAGTATAATCGCAGGGTTTTCATTGTTATATGATATTCTTCGAGCATTATCAAAGCATTGTAGCTTTAGTGGCTTTCAAATCGCGACTTTACTGTTAGTTAGAATCGTTTGTGAAAATTGGCACAGCATTTTCTGAAGTGCTTTGTCGAAGCAAATTACTGACCGTTTGGAATTGGCATCTTGATGGCCAGTGTTTAATGGTAACCATAAAAAACGTTAAATGATTAAAGAATATAAAAACATTTACGAAAGTGACTTGTTTTTGTTTTGCGAGGCGTTTTGGTTTCGTCTTTAAGCCATGTATTCACATGCAAATAATGTTTCGGATACAAGTTGCAGTTACTTTCTGAAACATCATGTAAATGTTTTCAGAAACAATGTTTTGGAGCTCTAAAATGGTTAACGGTTACCGCAATAATATATGTGTCAATGTTTCAAAAACACGTAGATTCTTGGTTCTGTTGCAGTCTTTATAAACAAATGTTTACAAATGAATGGATACCTACTGGCTTTATATTTCAGTCTATTTCTAATTAGATTTAACTAACAAAACTTTTATTATATTTTCAATCAGGATTAAATATTGAATAGTTAATTATAAAATTAAATCGTTCAGAAGACTACCTGAAGCCTTCTAGCGGAAAACTCAGCAATAAATAAAAGGTTCACCCGTAAGTAATTTATTTACGTTCGGAATACTACCGTCAATATAAATGTTCAATTTAATATCTGCAGCTCAGGTAATTGAGTAGTTTATTTGTTTTCGCTTTCAAAGCGTACCGTGGCTTAGTTCTAGAATATCTGATGTAGTTTAAAGTGCCTCTAAATGCTCCCAAAGATTGTGGTCTGAGACTGTTGTGAATTTATTATGAAGTGGTTGCTATCCGCGCCTACTATTCCGTTTCGGAATTAAAAGTACAAATAGAATATTTGTGTTTGGGGCAAATGTGGTACGTAGAAATAGGTACTATTACGTATTTAAATATATTATGTAGATATAGATTTATTTTTACCTAAATATTTACCTATTTATAACTTTCAGTCTAAAGGGTACTACAGTTTCTCATATTGTTTGAACTTGAACTCATATTTAGGTACTAGAACAAAATTGGCACATTACATTGATTTTAATACGGTGAATAGACGTCTATAATGTTATGACTGTGATTTCCAATGTTTCCGATGCGAATATTAAAAATAAAGGAAAGCGAAATACACTCACCCGAATTGCGAATCAAATTCGTTATTTCAATAGATTTCATTTTGACAATTCAACAATATTTATTGCGTGGTACATAGTCATGGAGAAGTCGTATTGTTAATATACACAGGGTGGTAATTTGAGATGGGGCATGAAGGGCAGCTACCTTAACCATTGTAGCAATAGGAAAACGTTCTTAGAAGACTACCCCTATCTTTTGGGATAATTTCAATCGACATTCATAGATTTTGAAAAAAAAGTACAGTCAGCGATAAAAAGGGCTGTTTTCACAAAACTTTTTTCTGATGCCAAACGATCTCATTTCCCATAAGGATCAAAAGACTCTTCCGGACCAACTGAGGTTTGAGTACTAGAAACGTCAGAAATAACAAAAAACTATTTCAGATGGGTTAGTTATAAGGGCAGCTACCTTAATCGTTGTCGCTACAAGAAAATGTTGATGGGAGACTGGCCATATTTTTTGAAATTATTTCGAAATGCACAAAAAAAAGAAAAAAAAATTGGTACAGTCAGCGAAAAAATTGTCGGTTCTCACAAAACTTTTTTATGATGCCAATCGATCCTATTTCCCATAAGGATCAAAATACTCTTCCGGACCTACTGAGGTTAGAGTCCTAGAAACATCAGAAATCACGAAATGCAACATTTCGTTAAAAGTTAGGGTCACGAAGAAAAAAAAATTTTTTTAATTTTCAAAATCTGTGAAAGCAGTTCGAAATATTTTTAAAAATTATGGACAGTTTCTTAAGAACTGTAGCCACAACGATTAAGGTAGCTGCCCTTATTACTACCCCATCTCAAAAAAGTTTTTTGCGATTTCTGACTTTTCTAGTACTCGAACCTCAGTTGGTCCGCAGAGTCTTTTGATCCTTATGGGAAATGGGATCGATTGGCATCATAAAAAAGATTTGTTAAAACAGCCCTTTTTCTCGCTGTCTGTACTTTTTTTTCAAAATCTGTGAATGCCGATTGAAATTATCCCAAAAGTTAGGGGTAGTCTTCTAAGAACGTTTTCCTATAGCTACAATGGTTAAGGTAGCTGCCCTTCATGCCCCATCTCAAATTACCACCCTGTATACGTTCCTATGGAAATTGTTGACATGTTAAAGCAAAGCCAGTTTTGCGCATTTAGGATGACGGCCGGTCGGCCGTCCCCACCACAATTTGAGCCGTGAGACAAGTCACAGTCAGAATGCAAACGTTATCTTCCTACTTGTGTCAACTTAATATATGTTTTGTATCAAAGCGAAATCTACAAGTGTTGTCAAAAGTATAGATCAATCTTTAAAGCTATGTCTACACCAGTGCGCTTTCATGTTCATCTTGCGTCTTCGTCTGAAACATGCGTGAAGCCGCCTGAAGCGCCATAGCGCATGCCTTAATACTAGTTCGACAAAAGCGCATGCCCCTAGCTCACGCTAATCCGTCTATTGTATGTCGACTGACGACTGACCGAGGCGCACCGGTGTAGACAATAAGCTGCATGCGTCTTATGGCAATTAATATTGCATGCGCTTGACGCAAGAGGAATTGAAAGTTGAAAGCGCAAGATGAACATGAAAGCGCACGGGTGTCGACATACCTTAGCAGATCCGGTGCGCGTCCACTTATCAGGATTCACTATTTGCAAAAGGATTAGAGCTTGCAGGTCTATAAATAAACCTACCTAGACTGGCCAAAATGGAAATAAATTGCCTTAAGTATAATTAGTATCTTCCTCGCAGGGTATAATAAATAATCAATAAATAATAATTTATCTGATAAATTTAATCTAACAACATGTTGGACATGATGTACTTGCTACATTCTTACATTTAACCAAATGAACAATAAATTATTCAGTGCGGGGCGAATGTTGAATATGTAAATATGAGTAAATGTTTCAACTACATTCACTTTGCATTTTCATTGAGCTCTTCATTTAGAAGTCGCCATGTTGAACTTTCACTGAGCAAAAGTGTCGCCAACGCATATAAAGCTAAAAATATTTCACGGATTATTTCGCGTTTATTGTTAAAATTGCATTTTAATTGAAAACTCATGTTTCAATTCGTCAGTAAAGGCTACGTTTGTACTATAAACTCAAAACAATATTGTTCGCATGGAAAAACGTTTCATTGTACAACTGGTCTATTGGTAAGACACCAACAATGGGGAGCGGAGAACGCAAAAGTGGCACAAGTCAGATTGCTGTCACAAAATAATTGCCTCCATGCGAAGCCCGGCCGAGTCGATAGATTGAACACAAAGTACGTGAATATCAAGGCTATTTCACAGGGCATGCGAATACGTTATTTCTAAAACGACATAAGAAAACGTTTATAAAGATTCTTTATTAATTAAAGCTCAGAGTATATCTATTATATTGTCTATTTGCGGAAGTTACGCAACACAACAATGGCCCAATAATCACGGGAATTAATAAAACCAAAATGATTTGAACATGTGTTACCAACGTGGCGTTATAACAATGTTCATAAAAATATTCTCAAGCACAGCTGAAACAATATGTATAGGAATGTGGAAAAATTACGACGATAAATTCACTTAACATGCTCCATAAACACAAAGGACTGGACTTTGGGAACACTGCCTGCCTATATTGCCTTTTTCTTCACCACAATCTCACTCATTGTTGCGTTAAAGATACAACAGAGAAACGTTATCGTGTGTAAAAAAATAAGATCATCATAATATAGAACATTAAATTTTACTACCTATCTGTTTTGGAGTAAATAAAGAAAACATAAAAGACATCGGCCGAAACCGCGTTATTGCCCATTTTGCTATACGTATTACAGCCATATTTTTTGGTTTTATCTACAGTGCATAAAACGTGGTTCTGTCTCCATGTTTTTGGTATAAGAGAAGTAATTTTACGTTTAAATATAAAAAAAATGCTTGTAGGTACCCATTGAGGGCGTGGTTAAGACTTTGGCCAAGTCTTAAGGTTAACTCTCTAGTGCCTACGTATTCTACGATATGAATAGTAGCACAAGTGAAACAATTCTGTTTTTGAACTGATCTAATAAGTTTTATATGGATCGCCATTTTGGTTTTTGAACAGTTACAGTGGCGTAAAAAGTGTGTCGTTAAACAACTATAGATGTACATGCTTCACGAAATCAGCGTATAAAAATAAATTTAACATTGCATCGCTGCCACCGACAGAAGCGGCAGCACGACAACATTCGTTCGAAAATAGTTCTCGAGCAAACTTATGACGAAATCGAGTAACAAGAGGATGACAACGTAGCAAATGATCCCATCGCGGATGACGTGGAAGAAATTTCTATCCGTGACATTTCGCTCAGTACCGAAGATGATGAACTCGCAAAACTTGATCCATCAAGGATAGCGAAGCGAAGGAGAATGCGCAAAATTTTGTAATAGTGTACAAGTGGATCAGAAATAGTGAGGATACCACAAAAAAAAAATGCGCCCCTTACTCTACCTCATGGTGGTGTGGAAATGAGTTATTTGGCCAAACGCGTGTTGGAGTGGACTTTGCGGCGCTCGTACGCTAAAACGATTGATTCTACAAAAAAAAGGTCACTACATAAATTGTAGGAAATTTTCTCTAGTTTAATTTATGACAAAAGTATTTTCATCGTAAAATGAGTCGGAAAGAAGTTATTGTCAAAAAACTGTTTTTAGGCGCCATTTTTTCATATGGGCGGCGCGAGCGGCAAAAATACGTGGTGGCAATTGAAAATTCGAAAAGAGCACGTCGAATTCTATAAAAACACCAATTTTCAAAACTCCCGGAAAACTTTCCAGGTATAACTACCAAATAACTGGACTAAAAAAGAATTACTGTATCTGAAAGAAGTCTAACGACGTGGATTTGCCAGGACGTACCTTTTATTTTTCAAGTAAAATGTTATAATTAGTTTAATAATATTATAATTACGCAGTAAAATCCGCTGTCCTGTCCTATCCTTATTTTATTTTTTGTACCTCTTTTAGATGTTGTTCTCTTTGACCCAAAGACTGAGAATGCCCTGTGGCATTAAGTTCGTCTTATGAACATCATTGTGCTTTGAAGTTTTACTTGTACTATTTATTCTGTGGTATTAGAACTAGTATAAATAAATAAAATGTTAAAGAATTTATTCAATTTAAAGATAAGATAAGATAAATTAAGATATTTATTCGCCAAGGATATGGTAAAAAAGTTGTTAGGTAGGTAGACAATTAGTTTTCCGACACATCCGCCTCTGCAAGAGGGATACGAATATCATTAATTACATAATCATGTTAATTATTAATTAAATTGTATCATTTTAGAATACAATCACTTTATCACTTATTACATTATATAAAATTAATTGCGTACATTGTGAGACCAAGATTAAAAAAATATACATGTCATTTTTTACGGTTAAATTTACTAAATTTTACTATCTATATAAATATTATGTTAATCATTTCTGATACCTACAGCGACGAATTGATTGTTTTCGCATAACTGATTAATATTTCATTAATCCCAAATAAGAAAATAAGGCTAGGTACAGATTATCTACATTACCTACATCAGCACAATGTTCCCTCAAGCCCACACAAACACGACAGAGCGACGAATCGCCCATATTAGAGGACATAAAGCAAAACGTCGTCGGCGACGAGTCCCCAGTGCGTCGTGCCCGCGATCTAGTGCCACTATATCCTCAGCCTTATCAACCACTCGTTATTGGAAACCGAAAAGACCTATCAATATCCTCGGCTATTTTTGTCCACGTTTAATGATCATAAACGTCAATTTCTTTGTTTATAGATGAAAATACTGTCCAATAAGTTAGTAAAGATGCCAAACGCCGGAAGGTAATTTTTCAAGTATTTTTTGATCTTGTTCTAATAACTTACAAAATACTAGTCCCGTATGGTGCCGGACGTAAAGAATAGCACCACCCCATCTCTTCCTATGGGTGTCGTAAAAGGCGACTAAGGGATTCACTAGAGGATGGACAGCAGCGTTCTCTTAATAGGTACCTTAATAACCATACTGCGATCGCCAACCCGCTAGCGTGGCGATTATAGTAAACCCCCCCTTCTTAGGGGAGGCTTATGTCCAGCAGTGGACGTCTTTCGGCTGAATGATGATGATGATGATGAATAACTTACAGTATCATGTCATAATCTTCACAGTTTTTTAGATATTACCTATTTGACGTGGTGAACTTAGTAATTGAACAGGGGCCCAATTCTCCTAAAATAAATCTTGATAAATCACAACCGAACCAAGGCCGAACCGTTCATTCAGACAGTTCTCAATTTCAAAAGCTATCAAATTGTTTGACACAAAAAGCAAATCAATTATTTTGAAAGTTTTCGAAAACAAAACTGACTGACGGTTGTGGTTCGATTGCGTTTGGCAACAATTTATTTTAGGAGAATTGGGCCCCAGAACGTTATTCTGATAAAGTTGAAATTATTATGTAAGATTCTTTGATAGGTATAATTAACGTAATCATTATGTAAAAAAATGTGAAAAGTAGGACCGTTAACAGGGCCTTTAAAAATAGTTGGCAAGATTTCTAATGAAAAATGTCACTTTTATAACATCATATTAATTTTTATGACTCCCTTGAGAACGGCCGTTTGCGCCAACTACTGAATACATTGTTTGTCCTTTAGAGTTTCAAGCTGAAAAATGTAACTAGGCTAATAGAAAAAGTTTGAGTCTGAAACCTAACGTCTAGGTATCGGACCTATGTCAAACGTCGAAAAAATTTAATATAAGTTTTTAACATTCTGCTTTAAATGTTTTTAAACTTTCGCGATTTGTACACATTATAAAAATATTGAATCGGGTCTTCTCGCGTAACAAACTTTAAGAGGCACAAAATACCTTTTATCCCGACGTTTCGGCCGGATTCGGCCACTTCAGTCTACCCGTGACCACGGCCGGTGAAATTCGGCCGAAACGTCGGGATAAAAGGTATTTTGTGCCTCTTAAAGTTCATTCTGCTTTATTTGCATCTGCTGTGAAAAATATACTTAGGAGTAAGCAGAGGTTTTGTTGTATTACAATAGTCTGTATACACCCAGGTATCGCCTCTGGAATTAATAGGTGGCCAGACCATTGCCATTTTTCGGGCAATGGTTTTAGGTTCGTCGACTTTTAACACATTAGAGTCTACCACACTTTTTATAGAGCTCATAATCCATGCCGCCATACATATTGCTAGTGGACCTTCCAGGAGGGTCAACGGCATTACGTTTGCGCTAAGAGTGAACCCTCGAGGAGGGTTCTTGGCATTAGGTTAAAATCCGTAAAAATACGCTATTACGTCGTAAAATCAGTGTCTGTCTTTCATGACGGTGCATTTTCCAAGAAAAACCTACATTAAAATGAGCCCTCCACGAGGGCACCCGGCATGGCGAATGCGACTACAGGGTGCCCTCTTGGAGGGCACTCGGTACTGAACGTGTTAAGACTCGCTTGCCCGGCGACAGAAGCTATTGGATTCCTAATTTGTCTCCCCTCGGACAACGAAAAATATAATAATAAAAAATATACAGCAGTGAACTTGTAGGTAGTATACGGGTAGTGAATAACATCTATGTCTTTTTGGTGCAGGTATATTTTCTGCTCATATCGAGAAAAGATAAAAATCAGACCTCAGGAACCTTAAATGCGTGACTTATAATATCGAGCCTTCAATAGAGGAAACATTTAAAGAAAGCAAACCTCACTTTTAAAAGGAAATTGTTTTACGTTTTACATAGAGTGCGTTCCACGAAAGAAGTCCCTTGAGCGCTATGTTGGCACCACTGATTTTTCATTATAAAAGCATCTGAAACAATGAGAAGTCAGTGGTGCCTACGTAGCGCACAATCCCGACTTCTTTCGTGGAACGCACTTTAGGCTCGGCACAAACAAGAAAATAGTAGACAGAAAAGGACAGAACTACAAACACGTGGATTCCTTACTAATATAAATGCATTTAATTATGAGGATAAAGATCTAGAGAAGTGAACTGATTCCAAATGAGTGTTGAAAACTTACTCGTAGGAAAGTTTGTTTCAATGCTGATTGCAAGAATCAATTAAAGAAAGCAGGCTATATGTAGCTAGCTACCTGTGATTACTTGTGCATTTATGTGATCCTGATACATTTTGATGCCTTTCGCTGAACTTGTTATTTGTGTAAAAGCATCGATGTGAGTAAAACCATCATCACTTTATAAAATACCCTTTAATATTTTCATGAACTTTAACCACATAAAAAAATAGTAAAACATACATACTAGGTTAATTCACCTTTTGTCAACTTGTCGCCAATTCTTGTTCTCCCTTCCGGCTCAATAATATTTACCGTGCCCGTCTTTGATACCCTAAATTGGCAGCCCATTAGCTGTCTTAATGCCCTCTTAATTCTTAATGAAGTAAGTAGCTTGATTCGGCAGTCTAATAGATGAACCTCCGGTTTCTGACTTGAGAATTCTAGGATAAGCAGTACTTAAGTAACATTTGAGCACGGAGTTGTTAAAAAAATGACGGATTTTCAAAGCATTTTTATGACAACTCCGTACTCAAATACTAAGTACTTAAGTATTGCTCATCCCGAATTCTCAATAATTCAGAAACCGGAGGACAGTTATGTAGGTATATCAAGTCATTCTGATGTAGTATTTGATGCTCTTAAAATTCTCGGAACCAGTTTAATTACAACAAAATTAGATGTACGAGTATAATAAGGGAGCTACATCGGTTGTCGGAATTGTTTGGGTGTTTAGCATAAGTGGAAATCGGTTTCCCGGCAACAATGCGCTGCTGTATTCAGGCGGGTATTGCGGGTAAAATACTAATGTATGTCCAGGCCGACCAAACATGTAAGTCCTCGCCCGCGGCATGTACGGTGCGGAGCAAAGTGTAGCGGTCACGGGATTTGAGCGGAGAGGGAGCGGTTCTGCTACTCGGTCTATACCCTGCGGGCTAGGACTCACTTGATTTACTCCAGCCACATACAGCTAGCATAAAAAGAGTATGTAAATATGATGTCATGTTGCAGGCGCGCTGGAGGGCGGCGCGCTGGGCGGCGGCGGCGGCGGCGGCGCGCTAGGCGCGCTGCGTTCCGCCGGCTCGCCGCCCGCGCCCAGCCTCGGCGCCAGCCGGCACAGCCTCATAGGTCAGTACATCGTTTTGCTCTTAGTTGTTCAAGTGATCCATTGTACCCATCCATCAAATGTGTGGTCATTGTGAAGTCCTTTTAGAAAAATATCAACGTTATTTATAAACCTTTTCTTTGTTAAACTCTAGAACGAGACGAAGGTGATTTTACATCATTCGACCCAATAAATACATGCAATATACGATTATTTAAATACCGGGACAACAGGCCCGTCAAAATGTCACCAAAGTTTAAAAAATATGCACAAACTGTCCGGATTAAAAGTGTTTCTTGTAGTCTCTTCTAAAATGGGGGCAAAAAATTGTCATTGACGAAAAATTCGCTTGTGTAAGTCAGGAAAACTTAGCTTAGCTTTCTGTTGAATGTATGAACTTTATCGAGGATTTGACTCCTCTATTTATTCGGTTCATTGATTCTTACGTTTCGCTTTTAGTCGATTAACTACTTGTGTCGCGAATTAACTTTGATGACTCTTATAGAACTTTTTGTTTAGTTAGTTATTTTGTTAAACTATTTAGTATTTCACGTCAGATAACATATTAAGGTAATTAAAAACGTCAAGAATGATTTACGACACATATTTTGTACTTGGCTGTAATGCGTAATGTGCATACTTTCTTCAGTGGTAAACCGCGCAATGTCGCTATACACATAGCCGGTTTAATTTGGCGGCATAGTTTAATTAACAGGATTCCAAGTCGTATGTCCTGAGGAAATTGATGAGTAGTGTAGTGCGAGGCGCGAGGCGGCGCGGGCGCGACTGACGACACGGAGGGGGGTGGCTAGCGGGTTGGAGGTTACTCGTAAATCTACGCTACGTGGGTTCCTACCGCTTGATTAATTTATTTCCAGACAATCCGTGTTACTCATCTAAAAAGCGTTATTTAGGTAGGATTCTGTTCTATCCGTATCACTCTAATTTCTTCTGTCGGCCCTCTGAATATTTACATTTCTTGCTCAAGTTCTCCCTAATACGTGGTTGTGATTATGTAATAGACTGTAACAAATTAATATAAGCGGCAGACCCAGATTATCCGTTTGACGGTTTCAGTCTTTAACTGTTTCGACATTACTCTTCGATTAGGTACTGATTTGACTTACAAATTTTTCGTAGTGATATCAAATATAGATTTTTTCGATTTGTGGATACCCGGAAACTCCGAATTCATTTGAATTTAGATGATTCTAGAAAAGATTAAATGAACTGTGGGAAAAGTTATTTGTTATTAAATGGGAATATAATAAATAGCAAATAACTTTTCAGTCAGTCTATTATTTATTGTTTTCATAAATTGTTTCGTTCCAAAAAGTCGATCGGAACACGAAATTCTCAATTTTCCGCGACAAACACCAGGCTCAGTTTTGTAATTTTTTCCTCGCTGATCCAATTTACTCACAGAGTGGATAATCTCAACCTTAAACAGAATCCAGTGAATTCTATCAGCGTTGTAAATTATTCTAAATACATTATCGGTTACAGCGGGCTTGTGCTAAGCCGTGATATAATAGATAGCCTGGAATTATTCATGTGGGACATTACGCCGAATGAGAACTCGGAAATGCTCACATCACGCAAAAGATTAAGTAATTAAGCATTCATATATGGTACTAAGAACTAATGATTAATACATTTACCCAAAACTGGTTAAGTTGTTAATACGGTGATAAATTAATCGTTCATGTATGTTAGGTACATAGTATACTTAAACTTTCATTCTTTTAAACAAAGCCACAGACTACGATCCCTTTAATAGTGTGCAGTTATAGACACAAATCCCACATTATTCAAAAGTACAAAGAAACAAGAAATAATATCTACAGTTTATACAAATATTTGTGCCTGTGCTGATCGAGCCGTAATTTTCAATACATATCTTTATTTTTTTATTTATTAAAAACATTTCCCCACACTAGGATTTCTCCTGTATCGTGGGTGCGTTTACAGACACAAATCTCACATACACAAACGCCCAGACCCGAAACAACTATCTGTAGGCCATACAAATTTTTGTTCCGTGCGGGAATCGAACCCACGACCCGTAGCGCGGAAGCCAATCGCTCAGCCACTGCACCAAACGTGTCGTCAATCTATTAAAAATAATTGCAATTGATGGATTTGCGTTGGTCACATTTCGACTAAAACGGGACAAATTGTTACTGTATGTAAGTTTACGACAAATTTTCACTTTTATATACGTGGGGAGTTCCTTATGGTTATTAACGGCCAATATTAATAATATTTATTTATTTATATATGTATTAATAACTGATCTAAATCCAACATTTTCTGGATTGAAAAAGGTTTTTGCCACGAAGAAGTAATGTCAAAAACCTACATGAGTCCAGATATTTTGGTTTGAGATCTACCGGCCGTAAATGCAGTGAATGAAAAAAAACAAAGGGTTAGGTATGTCGGTGTGTTACTAAAACCAACACGGTGTTCCTTCTACTACCTTTTACCGGGAACGCGGAATTCGCTCGTGCATTCGCCGCCCGGGTAGAGGCCTTACCGCTGAGAATTGGAATATTACAAATATATTTCCTTCAGCTATTGATTTCCGCTTCGGGTTTGGGTTTCATAGTTTCTTATAATAATTTACTAATTGTTTTATATATTACGGTGCATTAGAAGGGCCTCCACGGAATGTTCCGGTCTATCCCCGTGATCTGTCCCCTCGTCGGTAACAGGGGGTAAGAACGAAACTTTTATTTCTATTTGTTCCCCTAAAGAACAGCAAGGGACAGATCAGAAATATTTCGCTCAATCTGTCCGTTCGTTTTGGTGACAGGGGAATAAATCGATTTTTTTATTCCTGATTGTCCCCCAAAGGTGACAGATCAGGGGGACAGACCAGAATAATCCGCCTCCACGACGTAATAATAACGTAAAATAGTAATGACCATATTTAAGTAGTTTCCGCGCACCCTGGGCAGTTAGCCCCGCTACCAACCTTGCTGACTGGCTAATCTTTTCACCACAGCATAAGCTATTCTCATACACGTGAGAAAAGGAGAAGAAGAATAACTATATTGGGTGTAAGGGACGGTGTACCGAAAACTGAAACAGTGAATTCAGCCCATTATTCTGAATCGTAAATAAGTGGTTTCTTTTCTCGGAATTTTCCGATTTTCCTGGAAATTGCTAATTTCGTTTTACAATAAGTGTTTTGGCAGGTAAATAAACTGAGTGTAAAGGACAGGTTACCAAAAATTGACACAGTGAATTTAGTTCATTATTTTAAATTAAAAATCCATGGAAAATATCAATATATTTTTTCGAATTTTCCGATTTATAAAAAAATACATTTTATTTTTGCAACGTGTTGTGTGTCCTATAGGATAGGATTGCTTATATAATAGCAGAGAAATGTGAAACTTGTGAAAAGAAAAATCGGAAAAGTCGGAAAATTCCGAGCAAAATTTCCACTTATTTTCAATTCAGAATAATATAATGATAATAGGCTGGATTCACTGTTTCAGTTTTCGGTACACCGTCCCTTACACCTGGTATGAGTACCTTTGTTCTTGCTTGCTCTATAATGAACGATTGTTTGTTTTACCTAGCCTTTTTCCAACTTTTTTGAGGTTAGTTCCAGTCTAACCAGATGCGCCTCTAGCCAGATGAATATCAGTTGTTTACACGGAGCGACTGCCATCAGACCTCCGGAACCCAGTTACAGGGTAATTCCGATACCCTAAGGATAGACCTGTACCCCAAGTGTGAGTTTTTTTTGTTAACTACTGTAGTTGCGTCACGCCAAAAATGTATGAAAATTTAGGCTGCGCCTCTAGGCGCACCGTTCAATTAACGCGCGAATATTAGTTAGTGAACGGTGCGCCTAGAGGCGCAGCCTAAATCATACATTTTTAGCGTGACGCAACTACAGTAGTTAACGAAAAAAACTCACACTTGGGGTACTGTTGTCACATTTCGGGCTTCTGATACCCAGGATCGACGGCTTAACGTGCTCTCCAAGGCACGGAGGGGTCTAGATGTTTTTATTTTTTAATTATTTTATCTTGTTAGCGCTTGTCCTTAGTCACACCTGATGGTAAGCGAATACAGGGTGTAAGATGGAGCACAAGAATCCAAGTAACAGAGACATGGAGAGATTCCCCTATACCCCTCTGGCTCTCACATACACACGACGGAACACAGTCAACTGCTTGGCTGGACTTTAATGTGAGGGTGGTAGCTAGCCAGGCGGATCGTATAGATCCTACCACCAAGCGTGCTTGTAATACGCCCATTTTTGAAAAGTGGCTCAATTAGATTCTGTAGTGCTAATAAACCACTAAAAAAATCACAAAATTTTATTCAATCGATAAGTGCCATAAAAATGCATTTAAATTTTGCATTTTCAAATTTCGCGCGTAATTTAACGAAAACGCTGGACGCAGTGGACGTCATATTGCTCTATGGTCATGACGACAGTTGGCTGTGTAAACAAATGCAGTGATATTTTGTATGATATTTGTTTAGTTGACAGTTGATACTTCTAAGTTTACATAGCCGTATGACGTACTAACATGGCGACTACTATTTAATAAGGTGTTATGATACAGATTAAAAAAGCTGAAACCTTTGAATTGAATTTTAAAATTTAGTTTGCTATTTTATGAACTAAAACTAACGTTTTCCGGCTGTTTTTTGCCTAAGCTATCTCAATAATATATTTTTAGATTTTTTCTCATATAGAGTAAAATACCCTATTATCACGCTTGACAAAATAATTGAAAATCGCAGTATCTTGTCAATAGCACACAGTACCTACTAGGACACTGCTTCTAGTCCCCTTGGCATTGATTATCAACAAATGTTACGATTTTATGATACCCACTGTTGGAAAGGAAGTAGCTTATACTTTGCCAAGAACCATTTGCTATGGTAGTAGAGTTGTAATAAATTTCACAAATTAATAGATTTCATTTAGTTCAAGACATTCTAAATTAGTTTGCAAGCTCAAAGTATTCGTTCAATGTGGCGTTTATGATTGAATTTGAAGCCAGTTCAAGTGTGCGTGTATGAATCGTTGGAGGCAAACAAAATGATACGTGTGTACGTACGACTGAATACAAACATTCGACGTTCGTGCGTAAACGGAACGGAAAACTTGAACTTATGTAAACAGCGCCCTCGCGGCTTTCGGACAATTTTCTTCATTTAAAATAAAATAAAATTACATCCGATAAAATGGTAAGGCATTTGCCAGTTGATATTAAGTCAATTCTATAATGCGACTACGTATGTAAATTAGAATTAGGGGCGGAACAACACAATGTTTTTTTTTAAACTATTGTTCTACCCGTATATGAAGGAAATTTCAAAAAAAGTACTTTTTTAAAAATATCGTTACTTAACAACTTAAACGGCTGATCGGTAATACGCAAAGTTTTCAGTTATTTCCAAAAAAGGTACAGAAAAACTTGTTTATTATAAGGAAATATTTCTAGCCAATAAGGAAGCATCGCTTATTAATTCACACATAGGTACTTATTGTATACCTTATATAATTTCTGTCACAAGTTAATATATAAATCGTCTGCGTACAAATGCCTTCAGTAACACACCTTACGTAACAAGTTTCTATTAACAAGCATTCCGCAAATTATGTTTTTTCCTTTTACTTTGATGTTGCTAATTGCTCCACCTTTATTGTTGGATCTTCCTACATCGTGTGGGTAATAATAATATTAATGTGTATGTATATTAACTATATATATTATAATATAGTTAATATACATACACATCGTAGCGGTTCTGCAATAAATGTTCTTGTCTTATTACATTTATTCGGTCTGGCTAGCTTTGAAAGAATGCTTTTGCCAACAAGTCCGCTAAAGGAAAGTTCTGGAACATAATTTTTATATAAACCCAAAATAAAATGTTTTAATTCGAGTTATTTTCGCTGTGTACTTTTTTATCACAAAAAAACATCTTATACCCCGAAGCGATCGCGGACTCACGTTACCGAAACGCGATTACAGCAGTAATTTTCCGTCGGCAGCGGAACATGACAACTTACCATGAATGCGGTTACCGTAGACATTAAATGTTATTTCGCGTGGCACGGCCGGGGAACGCCCGATAATGACATGTTAAAACTTATCATTACCGCTGATAGTTTTGCGAAATCACTGGTAATTATTGCATGCATTCGTGTGTGACGTCATTCCAATACAAACAATGTATGTACATATATCGGTTTAAATCGGTGTCGATTTATAGTTCCCACGTGGCGACTTTATGAAATTAATGCGGCGCGGTGACGAGTCCTCGCTTTTTTATATTTTTTATGCACTGACCTAGTCTCTAGAGACTCGACCAGTGAAAACACTCTATCCATTTTCATATCCCATGGTGTTCGGAGTCCGGAAAGCGGTTAACTTTTATTTTATGCTCGCTGTGCTCCGTCGGCGTGGAAGTCGAAAACCAATATTGTGTTGCAATAACTAAACAATGTAGATGTAACAAAACCATATTGCGATTTAAAATGGCTACAACGCCATCTAGTTACAATAGGCGAACTAAATCGATACATTTCACGCAGTGCGGTTTCTAAAAAGCGACTTAAAAATAAAGAAATTACCAGAGTATAAAATTAACAGTTTCAGAAGTCGGTGTTAATTCAAGACCAAATTGACTTCTGAAACTGTTTATAATATTTTACTCTTTTTTGCGCTTTTGCATAAAACCTTTGTTAATAGGGGTGTACTATGCCATATCGAAAGCCAAATCATCGAATGTCAATTGATCGAACACTATAAATCGAATGTCCAAATAGTCGAACGTTCATTTCATCGAATGGTTAATAAATCGAACACTCAATATATCGAGTGTTCAAAATATCGAATGTTTGTTTGATCGAACGTTCATCGTATCGCATATTCATTATATCGAAATATTAACATGCTGATTACTTATTAAATTGAATATTTAAAAACACTTGCATGGGTTTGAACCCACAACTCGGTGCTTATAACAAGTGGGTCTGTAACCTCAGGGCCAACACGACATTTAATTTAATTAATAACTAACTAACAAACAAAAAAAAAGATTAAGCAGTGTTTTTCTTCGACATAGCCGTAACTTTTGAATACTAATATTCAGTATAATAAGTAGTCAGTATATTAATATTTCGATATAATGAATATGCGATTCGTTGAACGTTCGATCAAATAAACATTCGATATTTCAAACGTTCGATCGAAAAAACATTCGATATTTTGAACACTCGATGTGTTCGATTTATTGAATGTTCGATTTATTAACCATTCAATGAAATGAACGTTCGACTATTTGGACATTCGATTTATAGTGTTCGATCAAATTGATATTCGATGATTTGGCATTCGATACGGCATAGTACACCCGCTTAAAAGACCCAGGAAACCAATGTTGATTGATCACAATGAAATCTATGCCAAATGAATGAGTTGTTAGCTCGTTGTAAGTATTGCTATCCAAATCCATCGGTTGTTACACACACACCGATGAGTGAATAAGTAGTGATAGCCTAGAGGTTGGACGCTATACAGGGTGTAAACGAATTAGTGTAATTCCTTTAAACCACATGATCTATTAATGGTATAGACTAACCCCGCACGGAATTTAGATCGATTGATAATAAAAATAAACTATTTTTTCCCAAGTAAAAATAGTTATGTGATAGAAAATTTCGATGCCATGCATAAATGAATGAAGGCACGGCGACACAGGTGACGGTTACAACTAGCGTTATATCGCTCTACGCAATCAGTTAACTTGGGACGCTAAAATTACTCAGATACAGAATACCATGGTTGATTTTTTGAAAACTTTTTATTGTTCATTCTGAAAAAAAACTATGCATGGTCAATCAGTGTCACCAGTAGATCACGCGGTTAGAAGGAATTACACGAATTCGTTTACATTCTGTATATCACTATTGCTGAGGCCATATCAAAATCTGTTATGAGCATTAAACTGCAAATAAATAAGAAAAAATCTTTTTTTTTTCGTACTGAATTTGCTTACTTATGTATTATTTTTTTACTGATTTCCAACATGATTGACAACCACACCGACACTTGCCCACAGGTTTTTCTTAGACCATCTTTTGTAATAAGGTTACAAAAGATGGTCTAAGAAAAACCTATGTTTTAAAATAGCCCCGTCTCTTTTTGTTATATGACATAAGAAAATGATGGGTATATTTTAAACCTGGGTTTACCTTGGTCTTGGTTTAAACCATCTTTTGTAATAAGGGGGTTTAAGTTTAAAGACACGAATTCGTTTACACCCTGTATAGCCTTCTACGACCTTCTACGAACTTCTATTCTCTCTCTTCTACTCTCTCAGATACTCCAGGGGTCTGAGAGAGACGCCGCGCCGGACCGGACCGCACCTCCGATTTTTCGGATTCATGTGCGAATCAGAATTTGATTTGTATTTCCGGGTCTACACAATTGATGGAGATTGAACAATGAGCGTCCAGTTAGGTTAAATACTAACGAAGCGCGCGCCATGGTACTGCTCTCGCATATAAAACCGACATTGAGTTTCTGGGTAGTTGTCACGTTTGTTTAATTTCAAATTACTATAAAACAATAGGAACAAAAACCACGAATTTTTACCATTGGCTGGAGACCCTTCAGGTCTCGCCAATAACTGCCCGGTTACGTAGAAATGGTCCCCTAGGACCACCTACAGCAGTCCAATAGAAACAAAAAAAAAACCTCGAATTTTTATTTCACGAATCATTGTCTTATAATGTACGTTTTATAGCTAGTGTACGTTTGTAGCTTAAAACCTTCATCTTGAATCACTCTGTCTATTAAAAAAAACCGCATCAAAATCCGTTGCGTAGTTTTAAAGATCTAAGAATACATAGGGACAGACATCGGGAAGCGACTTTGTTTTATACTATGTAGTGATAAGTATAAGAGCGCAATTATTAATACATATAGGTATTATAAGTCAATATATATTGTAGCTATTTAATTGGTTTTAAGTTCGTTGTGATCGACGTAGAATTTTTGATCCTTACGTTTTATCCTAGATGTCCCCAGATTTTTCTAATAAATTAAGCCTATTTTTTTATAGAACTTTTATAAAAACTCAGAGTATGTCCCCTTAATAAATAACGCCATGTCTTTGTAGTTATTAAGCAACCTTTTTAAAATTCGTCTAATAACCAAAACATGAAAAGCAAAGGACTATAGTTTGTACCCACTACTTGTTTTAAGACTATAATTAGAGGAGAGACGAGTGGCGTGCTTAGGCCACTTGCTCATGAATATTACCTTCAGAATTTAATACCAGCCGGGCATCGTGCGCAGGTTCGCCGGGAAATACTCCAAACTGATACGGGTAACTATTTGATACTTTGGCATACTTTATATTTAATTTTAAATTTTTTGTTCCATTACTCTATGGAATTATGCAACAAGGCACGGACAGAGATGCTTAGCATAGAAGAAAGGAGGTTTTATTAAACAAAGAGCGGATTTGAGCTGTAATACACACATCAAAAGTGTCTAGGGATCAACATATATTTTTGAAATAACTTTTCTCCTGATTGATATTAATTAAAATTTTCTTTAAGGATTCATCAAATAAAGTGTTTTCGTTTGTCACAGTAACGATAAACCAAGTCACCTTTGCATTAATAAAGAAATTTGCCATTTTCCTAATAAAGGGATTTTTGACATTTGAACCACTAACACAAAAGTTCGAAAAAAAGACTGAAATAACAGTTTTCTTTAAAATTTTATTGGGTAACTTAAACAATTAATAATCCGTGTTTCTACCGCGAACACTAACAACACAAGAACATCGGTTTGGCATACTCAAAATGAGTTCATCCAAATCACGCTGTGGAATGGCCGCCCATGTTCGTTGCAACAACAAAAAAAGGTCTTCTTGCGACTGGATACCCTCCATATTCGGCAGAGCTCTTCTCTGTAGCATATCCCATGCATGCTCAATCGGGTTCAAGTCTGGCGACTGAGCAGGCCAGGGCAGGACATTGATGTTAGCTGCGGCGAGAGTCTGTCTTACAACTCTTGCGGTGTGCGGTCGTGCATTATCATGCATTAACTGAAATAAGGGACCGATTTGCGCTTGTAGAGGAACGATGACGTCTGATACAATCGTCTCAGCATAAATTTGAGCGTTGAGGTTGCCTCTGATCCAAATCAACTCAGTTCTTCCGCCGATCCAAATACCCGCCCATACCATGATGGTTCCACCACTATAAGGATGGACTTCCTGGCAGGATTTTAATCGCTGTTGGCGTCCAGGGGTTCTCCAGTGTCGTATACGTCTTGTATCCGGTCTCATACCAAAACGAGACTCATCAGAAAAGCACACGAAACGCCATTGTTCTTCTGCCCAATTTCTGTGTCCAAGAGCCCATTGATATCGAATCCTACGATTGTGCATTGCTATAGGTGGTACCCGTAGCGGTCTTCGGGAATGAAGGTTCACTTCATGCATGCGGTTTCTGACTGTTTGGTCGCTAATTAAGTTCCCTGAAGAGTGATGAAGCCTCACGGCTAACATCATGGCGGTTATTGTTGGAGCTCTTCGAGTTAAGATTTGAATGTATCGGTCTTGTCTCCGTGTGGTGCAGCGATACCGTCCTCCATGGCGCTCAGCCACGGTACCAGTGCTTCGGTAACGTGTCCAAAGTCGACTGATAACACTCTGACTTGTATTCAGAGCTAAAGCCACAGTACGTTGCCGGGAACCAGCTTCTATCATTCCCACGGCTCTGAGCATTTCTTCCCTGCTTAAATGACGTCGCCGCTCCATAATAACGTTGGTTTTAATCAGTAGTAGGGAAACAGTAGCACTAATAATGTCTTCAATGCGTTGTATGTTTTTATAGGGAAAATATTGACAGCTGATTTTCATCTTTTACTCGAATTTGATTCACAGTTCCTGATTCAAATTATGAAATGCACCAAAAAGGATCCATATAAATTTATAAAATCATAAATTTATTACAAAGCCACATCTCAATCTCAAGAAATCCGCATAAAAATGCTTGATCCCTAGACACTTTTGATGTGTGTAAATGAGTGTAGAGTAAATAAATCTGATAAAGACACTTTTACAAATCATTCATTCATTTCATTTCTAGCCTGTGTCATCCCACTGCTGGGCAAAGGCCTCTCCCCATGACTTCCAATTTCTTCGATCCAGAGCCAAAGTGGACCACTGGTCATTGGTTCTGTCTAGCTCGTCCCGCAATCAATGTAATGTTTTTTTTATGACTGTTATGATTTGCTTTGTATAGAGTCCATTAATTTATTCACCTGACAGATAGATATGTGTTGCTGGGGAGTTTGTTGCGCCGTTTCTTCTTCACGGCTTAAACACTAGGAAGCGGTGAAGGGAGGGATTTTTTGGGGGCCTGTCTATTGTTATGACGTTCAAAAAGAACTAAGTAATTGGGATCTGGTACATTTGCGCGAAAGACATTTCCGCGAAAGACATTTGCGCGACTCCCTTTGCGCGACTAGACAAATGCGCGAATGGACTTTTGCGCGACTGGACATTTGCGCGACTAGACACTTGCGCGACTGGACGTTTCCGCGACTAGACTGTTGCGCGAACCCACTTGCGCGACCGACACTTGCGCGACTGACTTTTCCGCGAAAGACATTTGCGCGTATATAATTCCGCGATAGGACACTTGCGCGACATTTATTACGCAAAAGATTTAGGGCAAAATCCGAGAAATGAGATTCCATACCATCACTCACGCCTGTATTCTCCGAAGGGTAGGACAGAGACACCTCTGTCCTACCCTTCGGAGAATACAGGCCGCCATCTTGGATTTTGACTTTGACCTCATTTTCGTCATCAGCACCCCCGAAAACTATGGACGCGACACCCAAGATGCATATTTCGTAAAATTTCACAGCCGCCATCTTGGATTTTGACTTCGACCTCATTTTCGTCATCAGCACCCCCGAAAACCATGGACGCGATACCCATGACGCATATTTTGTAAAATTTCAAAGCCGCCATCTTGGATTTTTACTTTGACCTCATTTTTGTCATCAGCACCTCCGAAAACTATGGACGCGACACCCATGACGCATATTTTGTAAAATTTCAAAGCCGCCATCTTGGATTTTGACTTTGACCTCATTTTCGTCATCAGCACCCCCGAAAACTATGGACGCGACACCCAAGATGCATATTTCGTAAAATTTCACAGCCGCCATCTTGGATTTTGACTTCGACCTCATTTTCGTCATCAGCGCCCCCGAAAACAAGGACACGACACCCATGACGCATATCTTGTAAAATTTCACAGCCGCCATCTTGATTTTTATTTTGACCAACCCCTCCCTCTGCAGGGAAAACTTGTGAGATATTAAATCTTTAAACAACTTAAACTAGCCTTTATGAATTTTAACTAGATAAAGTAATAAATGGGTTCATATAGTCAGATACTTAGTATACACCTCTGTCCTACCCTTCGGAGAATACAGGCGTGATGGTATGGAATCCCATTTCTCGGATTCTGCCCTAAATCCTTTGCGTAATAAATGTCGCGCAAGTGTCCTATCGCGGAAGTATATACGCGCAAATGTCTTTCGCGGAAAAGTCAGTCGCGCAAGTGTCGGTCGCGCAAGTGGGTTCGCGCAACAGTCTAGTCGCGGAAACGTCCAGTCGCGCAAGTGTCTAGTCGCGCAAATGTCCAGTCGCGCAAAAGTCCATTCGCGCATTTGTCTAGTCGCGCAAAGGGAGTCGCGCAAGTGTCTTTCGCGGAAATGTCTTTCGCGCAAGTGTCCTGATACCAAGTAATTGTAGTCTATTTTGAATAAATAAGTCTTGAGTTTGAGTTTGACTAGATGGTGCTGTTTTGTGATATGTTATTTTATTTCTTGTCTATTATAATTAACCAACAGCCGTTTTAATCTTTCTCTCGTGTTGGTGCGAGCTATATGAGAAAGGTCATACCGTGGTGAAAAGATTAGACAGTCAATAATGTTGGTCGGGGTTGACGGCCCAAGGTGCACCGGACGTACTTAAGTACCTATCGTCATTACCGTTTTAATTAAAGAATAACAAATAAATAAATTACATAATATACAAGTAAAATACATTATACTTTTCAGCATCTCTAATCTCCAAATAGTTTAAATTGAAGCCACTTTTTGCGTTTGTCTTTTTGTCTGTGGATTTTGATGCGGTTTACATGTTAACCACGGTCTTAACTTAGGTAATTGCTTCCGGAAGCTATGAAAAGTACTCGAGCGACGCCGAGGCGGGTCGCTAATGTTTTATAAGAAGTCTTTGTTTTGTTACCAGTATGTTTTTTTTTAGAATTCATCTGTCTTGTATAGGTATTCTTTCAGAAAATATCCAGCTCAACACGATCTGAATCTCACCGTAGAATAGCAATGATATGTTTGTGACGCTCCCACGTTAGCGCCATGCGAGTATTGCGCCACAATCAGCATAATGCCGCGACGGATAGCCGACGGCGGGCTACGTGACAAAAACTTCAATGTCTCAACATGCACTCGTTATCTGTCACCCGCTCCTAGCCTGTACAGTCGCGGACTTGAAATGTTTACCACCCTAAGGTCCATAATTGCTTGCACATTACTTTTTCATAAGGTCGTTCGGTCGCTCGCAAAGAATTGACAGGGCAAAGATATTTTTTTCTTAATTGACATAAAAGGTTCATTTAAAGAGATACTAAGGTAGAAAAAGAAATCAATCTCTTATTTTGTAAATTCACTCAAACTCGCTCTATACAACTTTTGACTAGACACACATATCCAAAAAGGAGTTCATATCATCAAAAAATGCTTTTGCTATAATCGACGCTTCACAATTTAAAAAAGTAATACGTTAAGTTTAGTTGATATGGCATCTTAAACCTTGTGCACAGTGTGAGAAGGAATCGAATGTGAAATCTGGTAAACATTTCAAGTCCGCCACTGTACATATATAAACCATGCCGTAAGCTGTACCTAGTGGAGACGGTACGGTACGCACCTTAAGAGCGGGGGCACACGATGCGTTGCGGCGGCGGTGCGGCGCCGGAGCGGTGTCGCTGCGTCGTCTTACATAGAAATATCCATGGCATGTCACACGATGCGCTCCGGCGCCGCACCGGACTTGCAACCACCGAGACGAGGCGGGGAGGGGTGAATGCGTTGCGACGTCGGAGCGGCACCGCTCAGTTGTTTATGCATCATAAGGAAAGACACACGCTCGCTCGTTTCGATTTGCGAGATTGCGCCGCTGCGACATAACAACGATGCGGCGCCGCACCGCTCGTGTGCCCGCTGATACGGTGAAATCTTTGCGGTGCGGCGCCGCAACGCATCGTGTGCTCCCGCTCTGAGACTGCGTTTATGGTGTGTAGCGTGCTGCGTGGCAGTGTATGGAACTGCTAATTGCACACAACGCAACACTGCACGCAGCATGCAGACGCAGCCTTACATTAAATCTAAGCCTAAAATATAGATATTTTTAATAAATATACGTCGTTGTCTCGATCATCATAAATTAAGCCAAAGACAAACGCAATTTAAAAGCACTCTACAGTTTGCATTAAGATTTAAAGCGTAAGATACTATTTCAGCCTTTTACATTTGAAACGATAACTAAAGTATGTTTCGAATAAGCAAATCACGTGTAAGTCTATTTTTTTAATACTTTTTTTACTGCATAACATTAAATCACACTTGTATTCCCCGAAGGGAAGGGCAGAGGTGTATCATCCCTCATTTCGCCGTTATGTTTAAGTTCCATGTAATGGGGGGCGAGCCTATTGCCATCGACCGGGCACGAATCCAGACTCTGGGCTGCTACTGAGGAATTTCACACGGAAAAACCCAATAACAGTGCCCGACCTGGGGATCCAACTCAGGACCTCACGCTCAGCAGTGCCACCACTAGATCAACGAGGTAGTCAACACTATAATTCTTTTTTAAATACCTATATTTGGCCAGACATTTGAATGGTATAAAAATTAAAGCAGAATCAACAAATATATTTTACTAGCGACCCGCCCCGGTTTTGCACGTGTACATTTTATAGCTTAAAACCTTTTGAATCACTCTATCTATTAAAAAAAACCGCATCAAAATCCGTTGCGTAGTTTTAAGATCTAAGCATACATAGGGACAGACAGACAGCGGGAAGCGACTTTGTTTTATACTATGTAGTGATTACACGAATTATTATTACACGAATAAATGAAACATATACAGAACAACAATCAATAAGTTTAAATGCTGAACATTTAAACTAAATAGGGATAAATTGTTCCCTAATGTGTCCTCGATCATCAGTGATTGATCGCGTGTGGACAGTGGGGAAACCGTGTTGTCACGCGCTGTCAGCCCGTGTCACGATGAGTTGTCCGGCCCACCGGCTCCAATGCTTGGTCAACTATAACAGTATTGTTACTAATACGAAACATAGGTGTACAGGTAGAATGCTTATAGTTGCGGCACTAATGTTGTGTTTTATCTCTTTCTAGCGCGAAGATGTCGTATAGCATTGTCCTGTGCTGTCATCATGTTGTTTTCAAGTGCCGTTGCTAAGTAAATGATTGACTGACACATAACGGGTGTTTTTCTACAGGTTTGGTTTTTAAATTGGCAACACTTTTTCTAGTGACTTTTAAGTTGACAGTTGATTTGTAGTCAGTACGTTTTGCCATTTCACAATGAATAGACTTACTTCATAACAGCGCGCCGTACGTTCGGTAAATGGGCCGCAAACAATAATTAGCTTGATCCTCTTTTCCAATGCAAAATTTTGTTCAGCGATGAGGCTCATTTTTGGTTGAACAGCTACGTCAATAAGCAGAATTGCCGAATTTGGAGTGGAGAAAACCCAGAAGCCTTTGTTGAGACGCCCTTGCATCCATTAAAAGTCACTGTGTGGTGCGCTTTAAGGGTAGGTGGAATCACTGGCCCATATTTTTTTAAAGATGATGCCGTCCATTATGTTACGGTCAATGAAGAGCGCTATAGAGCCGTGATTGCCAACTTCTTTGTTTCTCAGTTGAATGGTATTGATGTGGCAGAGCTTTTGTTTTAACAAGATGGAGCAACATGCCACACAGCGCGCAACAATATTAATTTATTGCGAGAAATATTTGATGAGCGCATAATTTCGCGTAATGAACCTGTGAACTGGCCTCCACGATCGTGTGATCTCACACCTATGGATTGCTCTTATTGAGGACATGTGAAGTCACTCGTCTACGCAAATAAACGATAGTCGTTGGACCACTTGGTAGTCAACATTTGCCGCGTTATTGCCGATATACGGCTCCAGTTGCTCGATAAAGTGATTGAAAATTGAACTTTCCGATTACGCTTCATTCGAGCCAGCCGTGGCGCCCATATGCCCGAAATCATGTTCAAGCACTAATGGCATAAGAATATCTTTTAAACAAAGCCATGGCAATTAAATTTTTATTTACGTGTTTTAATACTTTTTAAATTTGTATAGTTACCTCGAAAAAAACACTCTATACAAGTACATAGGTATACATCTTTTAAAATGACAATTCTTAGTTCTTCAGTGTTTCTTTCGTCCCACGTACTGTATTTTACAAATGGTAGAGATAAACAACCGTAACGCCAAATTCCCCGAAAAGGTAGGCAGGGGTTTACTATCTTACGTCTACAGTTCACTGACGACGGTATTTGGTCCCAGGGGCGAGCTATTTACCGAAGATAATTTAATCCAGAGCTACTACTGAAAATTTCCTTACTGAAAAACCCTCAAGATCACTTTGCTTAATCTGAAAATTAACGTCAGGTCTTCACTAAACCAATGTCCTGGCATTGACGGTAAAGTTGAAATGAAGGAGACAATTTTTTTTGGGCTCACTAGTAAATGGTACGTATATTAATCGTATAGGCCCACCACAAATTGTGGCTTGTAGTAATGAAATGCATATTGGTTTATTCCTTATAATCTCTAGATTGCAGTGATAACATTAGTGAAACTTTATGTAACTGGAATACTGTAAAATACGACAATCAAAACATGACTCTCACAATAACCTAATGTGCATTTCATTACCATACGCCACAATTTGTGGTGGGGCCTATTCCCCAGACAAAGAAAATTGTCTCCTTTTCCAATAAAACAAATTCTAATATAGGTTACAGGTGGAAGTAAAAGTATTTTCATTAATTATTTGGTTTAGGAAAAATCTTTTTGATGTATGTATTGTGGGTTTTCAAGTAAATTTTCAGAGCGTCGCAAGCCGACGAGGAAATGAAAGGAAAACATTTAATGTTTCAATTAAGGCTTCTATTTGTATAAGGTAGATATATTTTGTATGAAATAAGATTGTTAATATTCAAGTAGCGAAATGAATTAGTGTTTTTTTTAAATTTATTTTTAAAGAACAACGTGTAAAAAAAGTCCGAAATAATACTAAAGGACATGTAATGTAATCAAGTAGAGAATCACCTGTAATAATAATTATACGACGAAGCAAATCTTTTTTTTTCGAAACAATAATCACAGTACAATAATTATTTAAAATTAGGTGTTTAGTAAATAAAAAGAAAAGTCCCATCTGTACCTTATTTAATCGCATTTATTCACCTTTCCAACAAATTTTTAGGGCTGTGATTCAATGTTTTTGGTGAAAAATATCATTGTAGTTTATTCAACTACTGTTAAGGATTCGATTCCAACACCTATGCCAAATTACTGTTTATAGGGTACCTCACACGCCCTTGAAATATTATATCGGACTTATGTTACACGTTGTATAAATGTATATATTTGAATCTCGCCCTTTCATAAAAATGTTTTATTACACCTTTCATAAAAAGCATAACCTACATCAACAGCCAGTTATAACTGGGTGTTGATCTTTGCATATGGATGTTACTGCTCGTTATCGCACCGTCCAAGCTGCCACCTAAGGCAAATAAATGGTTTATCTATTGTGCTTACTAAAGGAAGGGTAGCAATTTGTCACCACTTATCTGATCTAGCAATCTTTAAACTTTAAGTGTCGTTGGTATGGTTGTAATTAGTGATGTTATTTTATTGGTTGGTTGAAAGAAGGTGTATAAATCAGTGAAAAAATGATACATAGTACGAGTAAGCAAACTAAGTACGAGAAAAAAAAACTTATTTTTTTTCTTATTTATTTGCAGTTTAACGCTCGTAACAGATTTTGATATGGCTTGCTTCAGCAATAGTGATATACAGGGTGTAAACGAATTCGTGTAATTCCTTCAAACCGCGTGATCTACTGGTGACACTGATAGACCCTGCATAGATTTTTTTCAGAAATAACAAAAAAAAGTTTTCATAAAACGAAACATGGTATCATTCTGTATCTGAGTAATTTTAGCGTCCCGAGTTAACTGACTGCGTGGAGTGATATCGCGTTAGTCGTGCGTCAGTGCGTCATTTATGCATGACATCGAAATTTTGCATCACATAAAAAATCTTTGGGAAAAATATTTTTTTATTTTATTTTTAATCAATCTAAATCCCGTATGGGTTACTCTATACCATTAATAGATCATGTGGTTTGAAGGAATTACACGAATTCGTTTACACCCTGTATAAATTTATATCAGTCAAGCAAATGATTAAACTTTATTATGTTCCTGTGCCCTTTCCTAATATTGTCATAAAACTACCAGTTTTATGTTTCGCATCACATGTATCGCATATTTCGCTGTATCACAAGACGCAAGCCACGTGTGGTTTACGAGGTGACGGAAACGTCCGCTACGATTTTAATAAAAACCGCTTTCGTGCTGTCTACCGGCAAGCGGCGGTTCGATGAAATATGACGGCGGTATAATAGGTGCGCGGATAAGGGACGTAAAAGTTTCATGACGCCCGCGCTCCCTCAATATCCGGATGGGATGTGCCGCGCCGAGCGAGACCGTTCGCCCGGGCTCACACGCGATTAACTGAATTTTATGTAACACTAGCGACCGCACGTCACTTCGCTGGAACACTTTTTATAAAAAAGTTTTCATTAACTTGATTTTGGTTTCCAGCCTACGCTTGTGGTGTGGTGATACGTTTTGAACTTTCACGCGGAAAATTTCGTTGAGGTTTTTTGTTTATTTCGTATCATCTACGTATATTTTTCAAGGATTAAATTTTTGTAGTCATACTTTTACATATATACAGGGTGAAATTGAGTTCGACGTATTCTTTTTGAGGCATGGGACATGCTAGCCACAGGTGATGATACAAAATTTTAGTGTATTTTTTATGAACATTTTAACAGTTATTTCTCTAAGGGCCAATATTTTTTTATTTTTTATTTTTTAACAACGTTGCCCCACACTAAGATTTCTCTTGTATCGTGGGTGCGTTTACAGACACAAATCTCACAAACAAACGCCCAGACCCGAAACAACCATCTGTAGGTCATACAAATTTTTGTTCCGTGTGGGAATCGAACCCACGACCCGTAGCGCAGAAGCCAATCGCTTAGCCACTGCACCAAACGTGTCGTCAAAAAAAATTTTTCAGTCGTTTGACTTATTTTCTATACAGAAGCAGTCAAACCAACAATTTAAATCTCAGATAAAAGTTACCTGACGATTGACAAATCGGCCCTAAAACTATTAACTTTTGAGGATAGTTGTAGAACAAAAAATATTCATGATGTGTTCTTTTAACACCTTGTTTTTTTCTGTTCCGTGTTTAGACAGACAAACATTACCCGTGTCATTCCATGTCAATATATCGCCGGGTTAATTAAAAAACCAACTATCTGTCCAACTCGTGATTTCGAGTTATTGCGTTTTGAAAGTTTGTGCCCTAAAATTTCATATACTATCTTATCTAAGTTTGTGTCATAAAGTTTCGTCTACAATCTTATCTAAGATAGTATATGAAATTTTAGGGCATAAACTTTTAAAACGCCATAACTCGAAGTCATGATTTGGGTAGTTAGTTGGTTTTTGAATTAACCCGGGCGGCGTATATGGATTCTTATTCGGGTATCTTATTCCATATACTTTTTTATCATCATATATTTAGAAAAAACAACTCTCAAAATTGCTGTAGTTAAAGTAGAGGGGAATATTCCCTTTTATAATTTTCTATTTTCAGCACGACGATAAGAATAATGTAGGGAAAAAGAACGTAACCAGATAAGAAAGATATGATTGATCGAACAATCGCAGAGACTCGTTGTAGAAAACTTTATTTTCCTTATAAGTTGAATAAGTGAGTGTCGCTGTGAAGATACACATTTTAAGATATTATTTTTATTCTTTAATAAATTTCTAGACAAAAATCCTATTTATTACTACTATACTGTTTTAAACGATAAAGAAATATATTGTGAAGCAACCCCACGTGTGTAAAAAAATATAACGTGTGTAATGCTCTGCGAATGACGATAGGTGGCGTCGGCTGTCATGTCTTGAGAGAATATACGTCGAATGTCAAGCGGGTGCCGCCGTGGTTGACACTCGATTAAGTACTGTACATCCCGCGAAGGGAAATCGAACTAAAGACACTCGTACTTGTGTAACCTACTTACTTCTGCATTTAGATTTATGCAGGGGTGGATTTTCCTATAGGCCAGGTAGGCCCAGGTCTAGGGCGGCAAAATTTGGTGGATTTTTTTTTAGTAAGTGAACCTATCGGTCAACTCAAACTCAACTTAAATGTAATAAATCAAGTGTAAACCTCAAAAATGTGTCCGTGTTGTTTTTAATTCCTATAGTTCATTTAATTTTTCGTGATTTACAGCGAGTAGGGGGCGACAATATTTCATAGGCCTAGGGCAGCCAACAACGTATCAAATCCGCCCCTGGATTTATGCACGTTTTGCTGTCTCTAGCATTTTTACTTTTAAAGGATAGAGACAGTACAAAAAAAACTCTAGCCGGTGTTGCAATCATTGAACTATCTGAATTTCTAAACTGGTTATGTTTTCTCAACTATAGTCACTACGAGAGACGTATTCATACTGCTTAACACGGTAATTATGAGTTGATGATTTTTTTATCTGACTACTGTTGTCTCGTCCTTTACTTTATCTACGTATTTTAAAATACGTGTAGGTATAGAAATGACAAAGAGAAAAAATATAAAAAAAAAAATGACCGTCATTAAAAAGGAGTTGAATAGGATAGACTCAAAATACTTTCAGTGTTGGCGTTATTTCAATAACACGTTGTGTACCTACGTAAAAAACCCATACGTAAATGAAATCCTCCTAGGTCCTACATCACTGTCACCTGAAGCTACCTCGCTACCTTTTTTGAAGATATTTCAAAAGATAGTGGAAAAATAATGACATAATATCCTGATAAAAATTGAGCGGGAAGTGAAAACTTTTTATGGGATATTCGCATGTCACATTTGCGACGGGCGCGCTCTTGAAATATGAAGGGAGTAACAGGTGTAAGTGCCGTGGACCGAGTGCCGACTTTTTGTGCGTCTACCTTTGTCGTACGCTTGATTAGTGATGTCACGTGTGACATTTTTGACGTCATTCTGTTTTATAGCTGCCCAGTCTAGCGGCCATTTTGATATTTCGTTTTTTTAAGCTCAAGAAGGTACTGAATTTTCTTTATATTAGGCTCTTACGGCCCATGGTTAATTACGCAAAACACGGGAATTTTTGGTACTAATCACTAAAACTTCGAATCCAGAAGCTCTACTGTTTATATTTTGTGTTCTAAAACTTTCTACAACACTTGACTATAATGTTGAACGTACGAAATTTCAATACGTTGTGTGTAAACAGAAAAAAAAAAAATTCTGAAGTGAAAAATGTATTTTTTCGTTTCGCTTTAAAATTCATAATAAATCAATTTTATTGAAATACTACAACTTTTTCTAAAACTTTTACATTTAAGTATCATACAAAAAAAAACATGAATAATCGTGAGGTAATAATCTAATGAAGATAAAAACAAATGTAAAATTATAACTTATCGTAAAATTAAGAATATGCAACTGAATACCAATAATTACAAATATATACGAACCAAATACAACTACATTAAACATATCCAATACATACATAATATGTATTCGGTAGGTAAATTGGCAACGAACAGTCAGCGCTTTGGCGGTCGGCAACTATTAGTCAGGTCTTAGGGATGGGACTAAGTCGTCACTCACCCTCGCCGCTCCTACGGCAAACAGTTTGTCTGCGGGGAGCAATGGCAGACGACACATGTTAAACGACATAATGTAACCATTCCATTCCATTGCACAGTTACGGCTAATTACGTGAATTTCCAATTCCCAAATGCATCTAAAAACTACAGAGTTAAATGCAACATTAATTGCTCAGTAGTATTGACGCTGGAAAATTAGCTTTTCAGCGACGCAGTTCAATGTTTCGAACTTAGGTAGAGGGTACAATATAAATACGAAGGTAAATGGTGCAAGTTCTTCGTTATACAAGCTTCATTTAGCACGACACGGGTGGCAGAGGGGCTGAAGTGAAGTAGAAAAAAGGTGATTATACATACGAGTATATTGCTCAGGTACATTAAACTAGCACTGGGATTTTTAAAGTAATTTAATATTGTCTGCTGAGCAGGGAATTTAAAAATACGCAGCTTGTATTATTATTGCTTGTCTATTGTGTTGAGATGTATTTTTTGTGGCACGTAGCTAGCTGCTACGCCGTAGCCGCGTAGATAGGCTACGTTTTTTTGGCGTAATTAGATAGTGTACCTGCCTTTCAGGCAAACACAATGGTAAAATCTGTTTACCTAATAATACATTTTAGGGGTATTACCCCTTTTTTGGGCAGACCTAAGTACAGCATGAGTTTTGATAAGTTGAGGAAGTAGGACTATGGATACGTGCCAGACTGCCAGTACTGAGATGCTTTCATCAATCTTAATATAGAGCGATGAGTTCATGTGTGGTGATGGCTCAATATCTTAATCCGTCACTGTTGATACCTACATCAGATTTTGGCACACTGGCCATTGTTCACCCCATAAATTATGGAGAATATGAAAATATATACGACACATATTTGTATACTGCAGATATCACAAATGAAAACATTTTCAGTATTTTTATATTGTTGTAATATTATTGTAAGTATTGTCTTTGATGATACTGACAAGAAAAAAAAAACGATAAAAAACCAGTAACAACGTCTACGTAGCTTTCTAGAAATTTAAGTCACTTTTTAAACAAAGCTCCATTTTAATGAGAGAATACCAAGAAATATTGGAAAAAGCGAATAGAGCGAGCGGAGCCGCGGGCAATCGGCAGTTTATTACAACACAATTAATTGGACCGATGTCACAGCCTTTGATGTCATACAGACAACATTTTCGATGTCCAGGAAACCAATTTTGATCCTTTTAACGACTAATTTATTTTACCAGGAACGAACGTTATTGCCAGGAACACGTTTCTATTTTGCGGTAACATGTCAACGGAAATGTAGGTAGTATGTAACTTCTTTTATTTATTGTGCAGTAAAAAGGATCAATTCTGGCACCGAGACAAGAATTTGACCTATTACTATCATGCTGGCATACTATAACGAATTTGGGAGATATCCTATTAAGAAAGGGTAAGCGAGGCTTATTTTAGTAGTGTAATTTGTTGACATCTTTTTATGTGTTAGTGTTATTTTAATTTTTATCCAAAATTGAAGCAAAATTGGAACAAAGTGTAGTAAATGGTTCTATAAATTTTATAATTAAAGTAAATGTGAAAGTTACGTCTTATCGCGTCAGCTTAAATACTGGAAAAATCTATACATATAAAAGGAGAAGCTGACTGACTGACTGATCTATCAACGCACAGCCTAAACCGCTGGGGTTAGAAAGTTGAAATTTTGACAGTAGGTTCCTTTTGTAACGTAGGCATCCACTAAGAAGGGATTTTTCGAAATTCAACCCCTAAGGGAGTTAAATAGGGGATGAAAGTTTGTATGGAAAATCGTCACTTAACGGGTTCAAAATTTCACGCAAGCGAAGCTGCGGGCGAATGCTAGTATAATATAAAGTATTAGCTTTTGCCCGCGGCTTCGCTCGCGTTAGTTAAGCTCAAAAAACTCTTAACACATTACTAAAGTTTCTATAATAATATAATTCAATCGTGATTCGAAAGACACGTGGCGCCATCTATAAGGTATAACGGGCTGGTATCCGCAACTCCACGTCTAAGCGCGTATTTTGCGTGAGTGGCGCCATCTATGAACGTTATTGTTGTTTTCCTCGAGAACAGTACTTTTTTTTCGGGATGAACAGTACTCTATGTCCGTTTGTGTACACCTGACAACGTATACGCAAAATTTCAGGATGATCGGTTCAGTGGTTTAGGCGTGAAAAGGTAACAAACAAACAAACTTACTTTCGTATTTATAATATTAGTTAGGATTATTCGTCCCGGAGAATTAAATATTATTTCACGCAGACATCGCCGCGGGCATTGCTAGTTATCTATAGAGAACATAATTAGTCCCCTGAATCAAAGGTTTGTCGGACATGATATTAATAGGGGACGCTTGTCGCCCACAGGTGCACTTAATAGAGTTCTCGCTTTTAGGCATTGGGGGAAGGGGGGGGGGGGTAATTATTCTAGATCGGCGGTCACAGAGAGATCGTTTACTGTATGTCATTTGTGGACACCTGGCTTCAGGTACCTACCTATTATAACATAACATCATCGACGCTTTAATATAGAGTTGCGGTACTATTACGTGTATTGGATACAGTCATTTTGTTGGGAATCGCACCCAACAACTGCGCAAGGATGACACGCAAAATCGTGAAGCGTTCCACATTTAAAAAAATAAAAGTGGAATGTATTTTAAATAGATTTGGTATATTGCCGTTTCAATTTCAAGGAGGAGCTCGTGGCTAAATAATTACAGCCGCATAGACCGATCTTTCGGGTTAAGCCACGCTTGCCGAGGTTGTTCTGTGGATGGGTGACCATTTACCATAGCGAGTTTCCTCCGTGCCTCGGAAAGCACGTAAAGCCGTTGGTCCCGGCTGTCATTTGTAGATCTTTGACAGTCGTTACTGTTGGTCAGAAGCCAGAAAGTCTGACAACCAGTCTTACCAAGAGTATCGTATTACCCAGCAGTGGCGCAGGGTGAAGTTTCTTAAAAGGGAAGCCGGACCAAAAAATGCTTACCTTGCTCAAGTGTGATGCGTGAATTCCAGTAACTACTCGTTTCGAAAGGGAAGCCGATAGGAATCGAGTTGTATGGAGCCTTCGCCACTGTTACCCAGTTACTGGGTTGTGGAGGTCTGATAGGCAGTCGCTCCATGTAAAATACTGATATTCAGCTGCATCCGGTTCGACTGGAAGCCGACCCCAACATAGTTGGGAAAAGGCTAGGCAGATGATGATATTGCCGTATCAATATAATAACATGTAAACTGTCTCGGACAAACATAAATTAATTAATTATCGAATTGGTCGTCCATCGCGGTGGGTTCCGAGAAAGCGAGTGCCCGCCGACCGCGCCGGATCACCCGCGCTGGACCGTCGCTCGCTCGCCGATGACGATGACGCGGAGGTCGGTCACGCCGTCTGCGCGTGGCATCTGCGTGGTTGTTGGGTGCGATTCCCAACACATTTAATAGGACACAGGCGCGATACATTGTCTGAAAAGGACGCAACCCAACAAACAATTAAGCGTTGGTTGCAGGTCATTTTAAAGCTTAGAGTGCTACTATTAATTTATAGTGGATTCGGTTGTCACTAAAGGTGATACAGTTTACTTAGGAAATACGTTTAGCTCTTCAGAATGTATTAGAACTGTAAACAACGAAGCAGTATTTTCTTTACAGTTAGTGTAGTAACAGTGGCTGCTTTTATACTTAAGACGTTAAAGTTTGTACCGGCCTGCAGCGCTAAAAGCTGTATATAGATCTTCATTAACTCCCTATAATTCTTAATGCCATAAATCTGCTCTAGTGGAGTTGCTTATATATCGTAAGGCTGTATTTCAACTTCCGTAACGGCGTTGGTTCTGCAACGGAGTTAATTAAGAGTGTAATAACACCAAACTCTGCATGCGTTGTATAACTCTAATATACAGCTTACACCTGTTAGACTAAAGGCAATGATAGGTTAAATAGTTATAGCAGTTTCGTAAGATCCTGATATAAAGGTTTTGGTGTTAGATAAATAAGTTGTAATTCTTATGTCAACCATAGGCCGCACAATACTTATAACTACCGGCGTAGTAGTTCATCGGGTGTCATGATAGACTTAAGAGAGGACTGTAGCTTTAAGAAAAAATCGCCATTTTTTGTCACTTCTTGTCAACATAACCTAAAAATTTATGAATACAATATCACTTTTAAGTAACGAAGTAGCTAAATTTTCTGAATTATTTTACATAGTTTTTGTATACAATCACTAAAACTAACCAATACTTGAAAATGAGTGTCTAAAAACTATTTTAGGTTATTAGCATTTTTAATTGTTTTCCATTTTTTTTTCACAAAATCTTGTTTTTTTTAAGGCGCATCAAAATTGAGATGCAAAACATAATATAGAATCACATTAAATTTGCAAGCGCACTAATATCTAATTAACTGTACACTTCAAGAATACAGTTAATCAAAAATACTTTTCGTGATGAAAATGTTGCAATGTCCGCCAGATAAAATGATAACTCATGTTGATAATAATAACTCGACAAATTAAATAATTTGAAGACTTTAAAGCTTTTAATATTTGCTTTTGACACCGAAAACGCTACAAATGAGTTATTAGGTATCAAAATACCGATCCAAGTTCTATCTGACACCGATATAGATATTTTATGTAACTCAAGGTATCAATTAACTTCAATATAAAGGTGCAATAAAGTTTCAAGCAGAAACCGACGATCTTGTAATACCTCTCAAACACGCCTACTAAAGGTTATATAGAACCACTCTAAAGGGTCTGTACAGACTTTACCTGCAAAATTTTGCGCCAAAATCGAAGATATAAAGGTATTATTACACTCTATAACTCTCTTGTTAGATCTACACTAACACTTTAATATCTAAGCAGAACCGATATACAGGTCCACTACAGCTTGTCTTAACGCTAAAATGTTAGTTGGGAATGATATGGCGATATTCGGACGTGCGTTACTCTCACACTAATGCATAATGTCGTCCGATACGGATATAGCGATTTTTTTCTGTGACTCTGCGACTAGAGTTTTAATATTACTTGTTCGCAGTCTTGTATTATGTATAGGCACTTACTTGTGTGCATGTGTATTGCAACAATCTATACATATAATAAATCTGTAGACTTGGCGTGTTAGTAAATCGACGACACGTTTGGTGCAGTGGCTAAGCGATTGGCTTCTGCGCCACGGGCCGTGGGTTCGATTCCCACACGGAACAAAAATTTGTATGGCCTACAGATGGTTGTTTCGTGTCTGGGCGTTTGTTTGTGAGATTTGTGTCTGTAAACGCACCCACGATACAAGAGAAATCTTAGCGTGGGGCAAAGATTTAATATAAGGCAATATTAAAAAAAAAAAAAAAAAACATTTTGAACATTTCTTGAATTATTGTGTGCATATCTCGTCACACTCCGCGCTAACTGTCGTATCTAGCAATTGATAATTTTTCAGTTGTTGCGTTAGCTGTGGCCTATTAATGAATTAATAACTTTTTTTATATTGCTCTTGGCTTGGTTAGTACTTGTCCTAAAGCCCTAAGGTATCTATTTATTTATTTCTATTCATTTGAAGCAGATATGTCACTCTGTGAGAATTCGTCTGAAAAATTATCAATTGCTAGTTACGGAGTTAGCGACGATCTGTTTGTCGGATTGTTTGTGCACGCATCACGTAAAAAGCACTGACTCAATGATGTTAACTTTTATAGACAAATAGTATGCGTATTCCGGAGTAACATTAAGTTTTTGTTTCATCGCAATCGGTTCGCTCAATCAAAAGATATTAGAATTTAAAGTTATCAAGAAGGCAGTTTAGTTATTATGACATAATATTGATTTCCGACTTCCACGTGGACGGAGTCGCGGGCGCAATTAGTATTATATAATGATGTCTAATGAATCAATAAGGATTTATTTATTAGCTTTATTTTTATCCCTTACATGTAGTTCTTATAATACGGTTTTGTGTTGTGTACTTATTAATTAATTTATATTTGTTAATAATGTTAGTTTTGTACTTAAATAAGGTAAGTATTGTTAGGTGTAAGGGCCGCATCAATAAGGATAGGTAAATAAAAATAATTGTAATGGAAGTCATTATCATTGCGATCAAAGCGTAAAAGTCGTTAGATAAAAAAGGTTTTCATGCAATTTATTATCTTTTAAGCTAAACGTAGGAGAGCCACGTTCATCAGTAGCCGTTTTGCAGAAATTTATGATGATACAAATCATATTATTAAGAAGAATTACGGTCACTTTTGGCACAAATTAAAGCACTGACCAACCCATATTTTATAAAGAGGTCTAACCATAAAGGTGTGACAAGATTTTCAGGTAGCCACCGTGAACGTGAACGTAGTAAAATGGTTACGTTGGCATCACTGAATCCTAAAAATAGCAATGAATATCGATGCAGGTCGTGAGGACCCCGGCTAACAATAGCTTAACCTATTTCTGACCGTGGGTGCCCTTACAAGTGACTTATAACCGACGGGTCTCTATAACTTACCGACTGGTATTGGTTAAAATTATAACTAGTGTAACTCGTACCAATGATAACAGTTTCATAGCGTTTTAGATCTAGCACACGCCAGAAAATTGGCTGGCGACACAGATTAACCCTAAATGGGAATTTGCGGAAAATCAAGTAAAAAAAAACTAAATAAAATCATAGTTTTCTAGTCCTGAGTCGTTTTAGAGCCCCGAGTTAACTGACTGCAAAGAGTGATATCGCGTTAGTCGTACCCGCCAGCCGCGTCGCCGTGCTTTCATTCATTTATGCGTGGCATCGAAATGATGCAGAATCCTAATAAGGTAGTTTAGATTTACAGGTAACGAACGATTTTTTTTTATTTTTTTTTCTTTCTAATTCCCTTGCTGGTCCGGCATTCTACACCAGTAGTAGATCAATGGTCTTAAGGAATTACACGAATTCGTTTACAACCTGTATATAAAAAAACAGCTGTTCATTTTGATCGTGAAGTATTGAACTTTCGTATTTTGTTTACAACTTATACAGGTTGTTAACGAATTCGTGTAATTCCTTCAAACCACGTGATCTACTGGTGACACAGATTAACCCTAAATGGGAATTTTTGAAAACCAACTGAAAAAAAAAAAACTAAAAAAAATCTTGGTTTCCTATTTCTGAGTAATTTTAGAGCCTTGAGTTATCTGATTGCAGAGAGCGATATCGCGTTAGTCATGCCTGCCAGCCGTGTCGCCATGCTTTCATTAATTTATGCGTGGGGCATCGAAATGTTGACACAAATAAAACTTTTTTTTTGCAAAAAAATCAATTCTTATTTTTTTACTGAATCCTTATTAGGTGGTTTAGATACGATCGGTAACAAAGCCGCATGAAAAAATAATAATTTAATTTTTTTATTTTTAATCTAGCTAAATCCCGTGCGGGGCCTGTCTACATCAGTAGTAGATCATGTGGTTTTAAGGAATTACACGAATTCGTCGAAACTACGATTTGGATTTGATATAAAAACCGATAATAAGGAATAGCTTCAGGAATAGGTAGAACAGTTCTGCCTAGCCTTTCCCCAACTATGTTGGAGTCAGCTTCCAGTCTAACCAGATACGGCTAGGTACTACAGTTACTGTTTATAAATACTAGTACTAGAAATAATAAGCTGCTTTTCTTAATTGCTCTTACTATTTGCGTTACAAGGGTCTCGGTCGATAAGAATGTCTAGATGTTTCTTTTTTATGGACTAAGGTATAAATATCTCTAGATATTCCTGTAAACTTTTCTAGCGTATAAAACAGAGGCTAAAGTTAATAAAAAAAAGATAAAAATGTATGATTAGTTACGGTTTACTCACGTGCATTATTCGGGTTTACCCGACTAGTTTCGGACCCAAACGGAGCCCTTAATCATGAGCTGAACACGCGGTGAGGTTGCGAGTCAAACTCGATATAAAGATTGTCATTTGACTGGATACAAATTACCAATTACTGATTCAGTTAAGTCGACAAATTGTATGGTAAATACATTTTTATTCACTCGTAGATAAACTCTTAACATTTTGTAAGTCAAAGTTTTTACTTATTTTTATTCGCTCCAGCTAGAGTATAAGTATACAGGGTGTAAACGTATTCGTGTAATTACTTCAAACCACATGATCTATTAATGGTATAGATTAACCCCGCGTGGGATTTAGTTTGATTAAAAGTTTTTTTTTTCCCAAATATTTTTTAATGTGATAGAAAATTTCGATGCCTTGCATAAATGAATGAAGGTACGGCGACACAGCTGGCTGGCACGACTAGCGCGATATCGCTCCACGTTGTCAGTTAACTCGGGACGCTAAAATTACTCAGATACAGAATACCATGGATCATTTTTTGAAAACTTTTTTTATTGATTCTGAATAAAACCTATGCAGGGTCAATCAGTATCATCAGTAGATCACACGGTTTGAAGGAATTACACGAATTCGTTTATACCTGTGTACTGACATTTGCATTTCGTTAGGCTAGAAGCCTGGAGGAGGGTCTGAAGTCGACCCCGGCCCGCAACTGACTTTTCGGTTAGACCAGTAGTCATACTTTCGGGCTTCTGACTACCCGTAACTACTGTCATAGGTATTCGTGTGACACCCGGGAGCGATGCCGGTTTACATGCATGCGGCAACCATGGGATAAAAAGGTTACTAAGAATACATTAGTATTTCAATAAAATTTTAGTGCTTATATTGGCACTATAGCACTAAGTTATTTATGTGATAAACTTATTGTCGATTGCTTATGAACACAAAAATGCTCTTTAACCCGCGGCGGACGTGGAAAAATTAACATTTTCTTTCTGACGCGAGAATGGAATAACATTTAGTAGCACCTTTTGTGTTTTTGATAAGGGTTATTACAGCTATTGTTGATATGCACTTGTATAGAGCGTATTATGTGATACTTAGTTCCATTATGTGAACAATAACGTTTTTTCTTTCAAAAGTCAAAGTCAAAGTCAAAGTCAAAGTTTTTTATTTCAAGTAGACCAAATTACAGGTGCTTTTAAAACGTCAAAACTAGGTGCACGGTTCCAAAAGGTGGGTCTCATGGAGAAGAACCGGCAAGAAACTCCATGGATACTCTTTTTAAATAGATCATGACAATTTCACTACAGTATCGTAAGAAAAATAGTATGAGAATAATGCAGGCCAATGTAAGAGATAAACTCATATATGAATACCTACCTAGGAAATAGAAAAATACGCCTTTTGGGATTGCCACAGCAGTTAAGAGCTGACCAGTCCCGACAGACGGCACCCGTTCACGAGCATGACGCGCACATCCGCATCGCTCAGCTCAACCATGTTGCAGGGAACTCAGCGATCGGATGCACGACGCCACCGTCAGCAGGACATTTTAGTGAGCATGACGAACTCATACTACCTGGCAATAGGCAGTTGCAAAATAATGATATGAATAAAGGTGTATCACTAATTACTGCATGATTCTCATACTTTACAGTTTAGAGAGTAGGTAGGTATTGTCTTTTTATTGTAAAATAAAAGGATATTAAAATAAAAATTGTTAAATAATATCAAACTAATTTGCCAGAGCAATTAATACAATAATTAATTCATTAAAAGGCACATTTGAATTAAAATATACAAAACCAAAAAAAAAAAAATGTATACATATTAAAAAAAAAACTGATAAAATAACGTACAGGTTATTTTAAGTCAATAAAATTAAAAAAATAAAAGTAAACATTACAATAATGTTAGGTCATAATACCTACAGCCAGTTACCTACACAGGGCCAGAGGGTCGCAATGTGCAGGAAGGAGTTGTATGCCAGGCTTCCCTATCCTCGATATACTGATTTATGCTGTAATAAGCTTTAGACATCAAAATACGCTTAATAAGCGGTTTGAACTTTATATCTGGTAAATCAGTAATACTAGATGGTATTTTATTGTAGAACCTAACACTGTTTCCCATAAATGACTTGCTAGTTCTTTTTAGTCTAAAACCAGGTACTGTTAGCTTGTGTTTATTGCGAGTATTTATGTTGTGGACGTCACTTTTCTTGTTATACTGAGCAATATTCTTTCTGATGTACATAATGTTACTTAATACATATAAGGATGGTAGGGTAAGTATATTTATTTCCTTAAATAATTCACGGAGCGACTCACGGCAGCCTAGATTGTAAATAGCTCGGACTGCTCTTTTTTGTAATATAAAAATAGACCCTACATCAGCAGCCGAACCCCACAGTAAAATCCCGTAAGACATAATACTGTGAAAGTATGCAAAGTACACCAACCTAGCCGTAGCTACGTCGGTCATCTGCCTAATTTTTCTAACAGCGAATGCAGCAGAACTCAGTTTACCTGCAAGTGCCTCTATATGAGGTCCCCATTGCAGTTTAGAGTCCACTGTGATGCCCAGGAAGACAGTTGAGGGAACCAGATCTAACACTTTCCCGTCCATTTCTACATTTGAACTAACATGGGGTACATTTGGGGTAGAGAATTTAATACATTTGGTTTTCCCTGCATTAAGAAGAAGATTGTTTGCAGAAAACCAATTGGAGATTACATTAAGTGTATTATTGGGTTCTACAAGATCCCTGTCCTTCCTATCTACTTTAAATATAAGAGATGTATCATCAGCAAATAGGACTATGTTAGACATTGTGTCCTTTATTATATTTGGAAGGTCATTTATATATACAAGGAACAGAAAGGGGCCTAAAATTGATCCTTGAGGCACTCCCATTTTAACTAATGAGCCTACAGAAGTGACGTTACTAATAGCAACCTTTTGTTCCCGGCCCGATAAGTATGATTTCACAAGATCAATAGATCTACCCTGGATTCCGTAGTATTCTAATTTCAGAATGAGCGTGCGGTGATCAACGCAGTCAAAGGCTTTAGAGAGATCACAGAACACTCCCACCGCATCCCGTGCTTCCTCCCAAGCCCCCAATACTGTTTTGATTAAGGTGGATCCAGCATCCTCCGTAGATCGTCCCTTCGTAAATCCAAACTGTTGATCGTGAAGAATCCCATTTTTATTGAAATATTCTAACATTTGGTTTAAAATTAATTTTTCGAAAATTTTGCTTAAGGCTGGTAGCACAGATATTGGCCTATAATTAGATGCGTTATTGAGGCAACCTGTTTTAAAAATGGGCACAATTTTACTGCATTTCATTAAATCGGGAAAAATGCCATCCATGATGCAAGTATTAAATATCGCCGCCAAAATAGGCGCGATGTTAACTATTATTGACTCGACAGCTTTAACTGACAATCCCCATAAGTCCTCTGTTTTCTTTACTGTTATTGTTTTAAAAGTTTTTATTATATCTAAATGTGAAACAAAACTGAATTCGAAATTTGCAGTATTAGGTACATGCAAATTAACATTTTTCTTTAAGAGTGTTACCGCAGCTAGGGGGGACGATGGAAGATATTTAGTAGTCTCTATAGGAATATTTGTAAAAAATTGCTCGAAAAAATTTGCGACTACAGATTTATCTGAAACTAGTTTGTCATCTATTTTTATGTTTAATTGACTATCCGCAACCCTACGATTACCAGTTTCAGTATTAATTATTTTCCATGTCGTTTTTATTTTATTATTGGATTTCTTTATCTGATCACTAATATAAGCAGCCTTTGCTTGCATGCAAACCTTTTTAAATATTTTTGAGTATTGTCTAACGTAAATGTGAAACTCATTATCAGATGTATACGATTTTCTGTCATATAGATCGTACAAGACATCCCTACTGCGTCTTATACCTTCAGTGGCCCAGGCACTGAACAAGATTTTATGTTTTATAGTTACTTTTTTTACTTTGCAAGCCTGTTGAAACTCATTATTAATAGCATTGAACAGTGTACGGTACATTTCATTGGGATTATCATTTTGTGGCTTTAATGTAAACAGTCGTGATTCTAGATTTTTACTAAATTTTTCTAGACTCTTTTTTGTCAATGTCCTACATTGTATTATTTTGGGACATTGGACTGTTTTATAATATAACTTAACAATCTGACATTTATGGTCGGAACGAATACCACTAATAAGACGCTTTTCTATTAATTTAAAATTAGTCATAATATTATCAATGCATGTGGCTGAGGTGGGTGTCACTCTAGTCGGCTCAAAGAACATGTGTTTCAAGTTGAATGATTTAATTAAAGATAATAGGTTTTGTTTATCTGTGGTGTTTACTAGAATGTCAATATTGAAATCCCCACATACTAATAACTTTTTATTTATTTTGATTTTCCTAAGGGCATCCTCCATTGTTGAAAGAAAATGAGAGGTATTAGAGGAGGGAGGCCTGTAGACACACAAAACCACATACTCCTCCGTTTCTGCACACGCGAACTCGCATACTCGTTCAACAGAGAGGTTGCGAACATCTAGTCGCTCTTTGCACTTCAGGTGATCTTTAACCATGATTAAGGTTCCTCCACCTTCTGCTGACACTCTCTGGAACGAACTGGCTATTTTAAAATTATCTATATTAAATGACATTTTATCTGGCTTCAGCCAAGTTTCAGTGAGGCATAGAATGTCTATATTATATTTTTCAACAAATAGTTCTACATCTAAGATTTTGCCAGAGAAGCGATTTATATTTTGATGTGACAAAATTAAACAATGAATAAGCTTCTCTGTTGTCGAACTGGCTAGTTTAAAATATTCTGGCTAAGCACTTTGTTATTAGTACTATTACTAAAATGAGTGGTAGTGAGAGGTAACTTCGTCATACTACTTATGACTGTGTTAAAATTATATACTAACAACATAGAAATATGTTGCCTAAGTTTCTTAGGGAGATAAACAGAATCCCTGTTCAGATGTAGTTTACCAATAAAAGCATTGGTGTCAAAAAATGTAAACTTGTCACTATGGTGACTTACTAAAAAGTGCATATGCATATTTAGCGCGTGAACATAATTGTTTTGTCTGTCTGACAAGTGATCGAGGTAGGGAAATGCACATAGTGTTATTTTATTACAGTCTAGATTTAACATTGAGGTAACACTGTCCGTGATGTCTTTTTTCCTAACATTTAAGCTATTGCCTATGAGTAAGGTTAAATTAGTGTTGTGATTAAATATATTTGATATTAGTGATGTTGTGATTTGCCTATAGGATGACCCAGGCATACAGTGATTTTGTGAAGAGTGATCCAGGCTGTTGCTTAACAATTCCCCAAAACCTTTTCCTATGTCATCTGAATACATTATAGATTGCCAACAAAAATTAGTCCTACTTGAATTATTATTACTAGATATGTTTACTGAATGATGAGATGTATTCAGAGTTAAATTGTTACAAGTATTCCCAGACTGAGGTGGGTCCTCCAACATCTCAGGTGGGGAGCTATTACAGTGTGAATTGCTCATACACATACATGCGCTGTTGTTGTCAGTCATTGAGTCCAGTCTGTCTGCATTATGTTTACACATATTAACCAAATGGTTTGCGGCAAGTATATGTTCCTCAATTTGTTTTTGTGAGGTCATATATTTATTGTAAATAGAGCTGAGCGACTCTTCTAGGATTTTAATCTCAGATTGTAAACGCTGAGTGTCAATTTCATAAATGTTTTTGCTGTCTTCCATTTTAATTTGATAATTATTAAGCTTATTTATTAAAGTAACACGTTCTTTCCTTAATTCAATATTTTTGCAGAAGTGCTTTTGTTTCCTTTTTAAGTTTAGACATTTCTTAATAATTTTATTAATTCTAACATATTTTTTAATTTTATTGTGACTGGACTTATTTATACATTTTTGATTCAATAAGGAATCATGATCAGTAAGATCAATGGTCACTAAGGGATGAGCCGACATAAGGTCAGAGCTCGGACAAACTAGTTCACTAAATAAGTTTTGTGTTGCAACAGACTGTATACATTCTTTTTCCTTCTGTAAGCTTTTTATCTCTAGATTTGCACAAACTAATTCATCTTCTAGGTCCCTAACTTTACACAATGCCTCCTCATATAAATCACTACATTGGCTAAAACCGTCCGTCACCGCCTGAAGTTTGTCCCGTTCGTCAATAACGTCCAGGTACTGCTGATGTAAGTCTGCTAGCTCCCTTTTTAAGATTGTGTTCTTGTCAACAATTAACTTCACCTCCTCCTCACTTTCCTCTCTCTCCTGTAGGAGCTGTTGACATTGGTTGTGGGAGGTTTTCAGTTGTTTGAGGGCCGCATTTAACTTATGCTCCATGTCTAGGGCAGTAGCCTTACGGGTCAGCATAGGCATCTTGTGAGGACTGGTTACTGAAAGTGGAGATATAGAAAGGTGAGAACAATTCTAGTAGAGAAAACAGATGAAAAAAGGGAAGGAAAATAAAATGAGAAGGGTTTGAAAATAACTATGTAGGTATATCAGTTAATAATATGGGGGCTTATTATGGAAAAGAAAACTAAATGAAAACTATTCTGAAATCATAAACTATTGTTGAGGGTACCTAGGTCGTCAACTAATAATTATTATGCTATTAATTAGTTCTTAGTGGAAAGCAATATCAAATCTAGTTTCACAGAACAGTATGAATTGATATTCACCACACCTCTAGGTAGTATCACCTATGTAATCGAAAAAGAAGTCTTTGTTAAATGTTTTTTTATAAACTTCGAATTTCCACCCACTTGTCAAAAAAGTGAGTGATGAAAATTAATAAATTGTGCCTGTATCGTGAATAATACCTGTATGTGTGTACAGGCTTGTGTTACAGGACCTAAATCAATAGTGGTGGACATAAATAGTAAACAATACTCCCTTGTTTTCATCCAAAGTTCGATCAGCTGTTCATAGGTTACCGGCTACGGTGAGTAAACAAACACTGTGTTACACTGCTGATAATCGAGGGAAAACGATAGTCCTGGTGATTTATAATGTCCTGATAGGTTTTATCATAAAATTACACTATATTAACACATAAATACAATTTTTTTTAATTTTTAAAATACGAAGCTAATAATTGACATGTCACTTGAACAGTGTTGCCAGTCGAAAAAAAAAAACTTTCTAAAAGAATCGTCTACAAAGCTAATTATTTTCTCGTTTTAGAATTAAAACTAGGAATCCTTACTACCTATCTTACTTAGGTAAGTGAAGCAACTCAAGACATTGAATGTTTTTATAGTGAAGCAATCTTCCACCAGCTAGTCCATAAAATTTCATTCAGCAAGCGAACCCGTCCATTTTATACCTCAATGTTCAGTCGTTAATATTTATTTGAAGCAGTCATTGTGAAATGAGACAATCATTTCCCCCGTAAAGAGTTTTCCTAAATACTTCAGAGAATATTTTGATGTAGAAACGTCCATAAACTTTTATTATGGCGAGAATATGCCTCGGACAAGACGGGAGTTGCCACAAAGGACTTTATATCTCAAGGTTGGCACCATTGTTTAACGTTTCGGCGCTAAGACAGTTTCACTATCATTAAAAGAGCTTCCTAAATAATTCTTAGTTTCTAGAAGGTTCTCAGATTTATTTGCGACGGAACGATGGTTCCGCGGCAGTAGTTAATTATACCAGGAGTGCATAGGTAGTTAAGTGATGTGATACCCGCCGGTAAAGCACTCGACTACGGAAGATAATCTACGCCCGTGCCCCGGTAAAACGTTTTAGTGCTCCGTAAAAAAGCTAAGGTGAGACTCGATGGATGGAGGATCATTTTACAGAATGGATCAATTGAAATAGGTAATGGGATATGACGATACACATTCGGAATATGGCGAACATCAACAAAGCGATTCGTTTTATTCCTTTTGGTTTTCATAATAACTACGAGTATAAATAACTTTAAAACTGTAAAAACCGACTTCAAAAAAAAAACTAAACGGAGTAAAATACACTTCTCATCAAAAAAATCGAAACACTTCCGAAATTATCTTTTTGGCGACAATTAAACAAAAAACAAGCATTAATTCATTATAGAAAAAACATAATTTAGTAGCTGGAAGTTTGGCCTTTACAATGGTGTACAAAACTTCCAAAATGTTGTTTTTTTTTTCAATTTTTATCCTATAAATGAATGGAACATTGTTTTGAGATAAACGTGTGTTTAGAGTTGGAGTACATTTGTCGTGCAAAAAACGCAAAAAAGCGCATGACTTTAAAATTTTCTGTTTGTAATTTCTTGATTAGGCTCTGTGACGTCTGTTAAAAAGTTTATTTTCTAACACACATGCATACTTCACCCGCAGCAGCCGCCCAAGAAGTGGCATTGCTGGATTCTGGGACTAGTCAGCGTGTTGTGGCTGCAATCTTGCATCTAAGCCTCTTGTCTGTTCATAGAGTGTACCAACGCTATCGGGAGACTGGTTTATTTACGCGCCATCCAGGATCTGGTAGGAATTGGGTCACTTCTGCGTGAGACGGCCGGTTTATTGCAACCGTTTGTTTGCGAAATCGACGCCTTCGCGCTTTTCAACTGCAGCAGCAGTTCTGAGTAGTTCAAAGGGTGACTGTAAGTGGCTCTACGATTTGAAAAAGATTGAAGGAACGTAGACTGGTACCACACAAGCCAGCTAATGGGCCGAAATTAACAACAGACCATCGAAGAGCGCGCCTTAACTTTGCACTTGTGCACTTAAATTGTTCAAACCTACAAATGAGCAAGGATCTCTTTTCTGACGAGAGTAAAATTATGGAATATCAACATAAGGAATTCTAAACCTTATGCTACCTACTATTAAATGGATTTATTTAAATAAAAAAAACATGTTTTTCTAATAATCCATTCAAAACAAAAACTTGCGAGGTGTTTCGATTTTTTTTGGTCAGCTCTTCGATGGTCTGTTGTTAATTTTGACCCATTAGCTGGCTTGTGTGGTACCAGTCTACGTTCTTTCAATCTTTTTCAAATCGTAGAGCCACTTACAGTCACCCTTCGAACTACTCGGAACTGCTGCTGCAGTTGAAAAGCGCGAAGGTGTCGATTTCGCAAACAAACGGTTGCAATAAACCGGCCGTCTCACGCAGAAGTGACCCGATTCCTACCAGATCCTGGATGGCGCGTAAATAAACCAGTCTCCCGATAGCGTTGGTACACTCTATGAACAGACAAGAGGCTTAGATGCAAGATTGCAGCCACAACACGCTGACCAGTCCCAGAATCCAGCAATGCCACTTCTTGGGCGGCTGCTGCGGGTGAAGTATGCATGTGTGTTAGAAAAAAAACTTTTTAACAGACGTCACAGAGCCTAATCAACCAATTACAAACAGAAAATTTTAAAGTAATGCGTTATTTTGCGTTTTTTGCACGACAAACGTACTCCAACTCTAAATACACGTTTATCTCAAAACAATGTTCCATTCATTTATAGGATAAAAATTGAAAAAAAAACAAAATTTTTTAAGTTCCGTACACCATTGTAAAGGCCAAACTTCCAGCTACTAAATTATGTTTTTTCTACAATGAATTAATGCTTGTTTTTTGTTTAATTGTCGCCACAAAGATAATTTCGGAAGTGTTTCGATTTTTTTGATGAGAAGTGTAATTATCATAGAATAAAATTATCTGTTTCATAAGTCGGTGCATTCAATTTGTATCAGCGTGGAATCACACCGACTTCTGGAACTGATAATTTTATCATATGATAATTATTTTGCTCCGTTTAGTTTTTTTAATACTTTTTAGTGCCACAAATTATAATTACAATAGTGTTCAAATTCTCGGGTCACTAATATAACTAACGTAGTCTATATACGATTTGTGGATATTTTTTTAGTTTTTGTTGATTTTTTCAAAAAGCGCTGAATCAATTTCGATAAAATTGATATGGGACCAAACGGGAAGTATACCCTATCAAACAAAACAAGATTTTTTTGAATCGGTTCATAAATGACGGAGATCTGAGTTAACAAACACAAAAAAAAATACATACAACCGAATTGAGAACCTCCTCCTTTTTGAAGTCGGTTAAAAATAGTAGAACATGAAATGAAATAAAATAAAATTATCAATCCGATTTTTTTCATTTTGTTATACGTAAGTATTTAATTCAAATTTCTTCAACACCACAACATCCAAAAGTAATCGACTTTCTAAAAAGCCGGTCTCAAAGGAACAATAAGAGTGTGTACAACTGAATGCTGTCGTGTTATTACGTGTGTGTGGTTCAGTAATATCCCACGCGACGCACATATACGTCGCGACTCCCCCAGGTGACACTTCTTGACCTCACCCTCTAAGGATGATTGTCGCCGTTTGTGGGATGACTTGACGTTATATCTTCTGCACTTGAGTGTAGAAATGCCTTTAGTATAATAAAAATGTATTTTATTTGAAATGAAAGGGGAATGAGTTATAAAAAATATGTTTAATGTGGGATCTGTGATTTGATATGTGTATGTGTTATTTATTATTTTGGATTGGGTTACTGGTTAGTTATTGGTCACGATCCCGTGGTAGGATCTGAAGCACATGTTTTCCACTATCTAATAAACCAGTAATGCTTTTAAACTAAAGTAAACCATTTCCGAGATTTAGTTAATTTTTAAAGGGAACGGTTGACCGTTCCCTTTAAAAATAATTTAAAAAAACATATCTCGAAAGTCGTTTTTGCATAAACAATTTCTCAGTTTAGATAGTGGATACATGTCCATAACTTGTAACCCTGTACCTATATTGTGTTAATTATTAGTGCATGGCTTGTATATTAACATAAATGCACTTTCATATGTATATTAGTGCACTTGGAATAGTGTAAAGGCAAATTATCTTGGATCTGAGCTCGTAGAAATTGCACAAGCAATAACAGATTGAATGAAAGCCTAGGAATACAGTATCCAATCTTGATACTTCAGTTGGTTATTGTCAAACGGCCAACAGTTACAATGAAGGAGTTTCTTATCTCCCAATTAAATATTAGTGTATTGTCCAAAGTATCTACCAATTTGGTTAGCTCACAAGTGTATAATTAGTCTTCTATAACTGTATTTTACTGACGTATTCGATTCTATACACAGTATATTTCATATACTAGGCGACTTTCTTTACCTTCTGGAAAAAAAAATGGGTATAATAGTTGAACAGAGTAAAAGGCTTTGGAAATTTAATCAAAGGCGATTAAAAACACAAGCGTCCGTGTGGTGCCGGACGTAAAGAATAGCAGAATAGCACTACCCCATCTCTTCCCGTGGGTGTCGTAGAAGGCGACTAATTTGGAAATTTAATCAAAGGCAATTAAAAACAAAAGCGTCCGTGTGGTGCCGGACGTAAAGAATAGCAGAATAGCACTACCCCATCTCTTCCCGTGGGTGTCGTAGAAGGCGACTAATTTGGAAATTTAATCAAAGGCAATTAAAAACAAAAGCGTCCGTGTGGTGCCGGACGTAAAGAATAGCAGAATAGCACTACCCCATCTCTTCCCGTGGGTGTCGTAGAAGGCGACTAAGGGATTCACTAGAGGATGGGCAGCAGCGTTCTCTGAGTACTTTAACAACTATACAGCGATCGCCAACCCGCCTGCCAAGCGTGGCGATTATGGCAAACCTCCCCAACATGGATAGCACATAGACGAAACGACCCCTAGTCCCCGGCGGCTCCGCTAGCCCTGGTCAATTAAAGGTCGCGGGAATCTGCTGGATGCGAGAAGCACAAGACTGGTCGATGTGGCGATGCTTGGGGGAGGCCTATGTCCAGCAGTGGACGTCTTTCGGCTGAATTATGATGATGATGATGATGAAAAACAAAAAAAGCTATGCCATGGGGTTCTACTCCGTTCACCATTTATACCCATTTTTTCCAGACGGTAAAAAAAGTCGTCCGGTATACACGTTTTTCATTCAACATCTTTATAATCAATTTGTTATTCAACACATTAGCTGGCCAAGTGTTATGTTGCCAAAGGATCTTAAACGAGGCGTATAATTTGCCAACATTTAACACCGGCAAAGGTAAAACTTTCCGAACTCCGGCCGCGTCTCACCTTGCACCATCACTGTACATTAGTAAGTTTTGCTGAGGCAATCTATCAGTCGGCTTTGTAGTTGACGGTGGCGTCCGTTCCACTTTTTGTTATAAAATTGCCTTTTATAATGTCTGCGGCGGCATTCTGCTGCGCTGCTTTATACCTACGTGGGAGTTTCTTTTGTGTTTTCTGAACACAATCTTAATGATTTGTATAAACGGTGTCGTAGTTTTCTTCTTTCTTTGTCTTGCTAATCTTTTACACATAACTTCTTCATACTTCACGCCTTATTCCCCGAAGGGTTGGCAGAGGTGTATAGTACAACACCCACGTTTCGCCGTTATGTTTTTAAGTCCCATGTAATAGGGGGCGAGCCTATTGCCATCAACCGGGCACAAATCCAGACTCCGAGCTGCTACTGAGAAATTCCACACGGAAAAACCCAATAACACTTTCCTCGACCTGGGGATCGAACCCAAGACCTCACGCTCAGCAGTCGCGCTTGCGACCACTAGACCAACGAGGCAGTCTAATCGAGTCGAGGCTAATCTTTTAGTTTGTGCTAAACTTTTAATCGTCCACAAAATTATCTAATAGGTAGTTTTGTTTTGATCTAATACCGCATCTAGCTTTAAATCACGGCAAAAGTCGATTATTCTTAGATAAAGTTAAAGTGCAAAAGGCAAATACCATAAAAGCAAGTGTGAATGGTTATTATAGGCATGATAATGAAGATCACCGTGCTAGTGTGTCTGGGAGGCGCGGGCGGCCCCGTCGGACGACTACAGCCCGCCGCGTATCTACTAATTGAATCTGAGAACTTGCCGAGACTTTCCGAACTTGCGCGAAATTTGATTAGCTCGTCATCTTTCTTTGAGCGTCGAGTTTTATTTTTTTAACTTGGAATTACCTAGCTATCGTGAAATTAATCATGACATCATCTGATCGCGGATAATGATACAAGTTCGGATGATGTTGGTAAACAAATTTAAGAGTCACAGCCGTTTTTGCTGATCTGATTAACTAATATAAACTGTGATTTATTACAGTACCCTGTCAGACATTGTCATTAAGGGGTTTTCCTTGTCGTCTGGTCGCAACCCCTAGGAATACCAGATTTCGCGTAGTGTTATTGGTGTATAGAGATGGATACTATTGTCCATGTACCGCATAATATTATTTCTTACCGTATCTCAGTAAATCTAGAGTTCAATTAAATATACTCTTAGCTAATATATTATTAAATGCGGCGCTGTTGCTAATGCTCCCAGAAAAGGTTACGTAACCAGTTTAAATGGATGTGCAAACAAATGAGCCACCCCGAAACGTGCTACCTTTTTGACTTTTAAGCACAACACATTAACGTAGTGTGAAAGGAATTTTGAGCCCCATGCTCGTTACTTGGTGATCAATCACGAAATATTTCACCATCGCCGCTGAGCCCATTTGTTACAACTTGTTTGGTACATTTATCTAATTACTTACTTGTAACTGGTAACACTCCGGCTGTGCCTAAAAGATTGTTATTTATTGGCGTTGTTCAGTTGAGCGCGCGTCGTGAATGCCGCGAACTATTAATTATTTTTCGTTCTAATAGCGCAGGCGTCAACAAAAGGCCGTTACAGTAACGTGTTACACCGGCGGATGTTCTCTTTTTGTTTTATTTTTAGTTTCACACTCGGCGCATTGAAATACAAACTATGGGGAATATAAGTTCATGTTAATGTTCAGCGGTGCGAACACATACTTGTTTTACACTTTTACAGCCATTGGGCCAGCCGCCAAGTCGCCTCGCCCCACAGTCACCGACTTAAATACCATTTGAAATTAAAAGAGGTTATCAAATGGATCTTTTCGAGATATAAAACATTATTATAGACAGTATCTTAAATTAAATAGGTTAATTTATCAGGCGTTCATCTCGCTAAGGACATTTAGATGATCCCAGCTAATTAATTGCTAGGGGTTTTGCTCGTCGTGCACTCCGTCGTTATCTCTCCCGGAGAAAGTATTAATAAGTGTAATAAACTGGAATTAAAATGGACTTATCGTTTTATAAAAAGTATCTTTAATTAAAAAGAAAGATAAAACAATATAAAATAATGGCGATACACTGTGGAGAGGGTGATTATATTTTGTAAGTGCCATTAATAAGAGAGGAATGTTTTAAGTTAAGTGTGCTTATCTGCTTGCGTACTTCAAAGGCATTTGTTTCGATGTTGTTCTAGAAAAAAAAGAAATATCTAAGGCTTATAAGCTGCTTGTTATTTTGCTACTTATTTGTAAATGTGCCTACCTCTAAAGAATCAAGCAGCTTAGATTTTCGGAGAACATAAACAATTTGTACTCCGGATGTTTTGTGTCTAGCTGTCGAGTGACAAAAAGGACGTCTTACAAACTCATTTAGGATGACTTACACAACATCGATAGCCAAGGGCTAATCAAATAAAGCTTTGTCACAACCATACAAACTTCTCTATTGGTTTAGCTCTGGGCTAAACACTGCTGGGCAAGAGAGCCGTAAGGTACCATAATAATTCAATCGTAATATTCAATACCTGGTTAAACCGTGGACTGCAGAACTGTCGTAGATAGATCGAGTTGAATGATTGATTCAATACACCAACATCTATGACTGACTTCATCATCATTGTAAAGAGTCCAATCCACTAGTAAGTTTTACTGCACAAGCTGACTTGGCAACCGACTTTCAAACTGTGGACACACCTGCAGCAAGTCGATTTCTGCAAGTTGTACGAACGATGCGAGCTATGGAGTGCAATGACTTTCACAGTAAAGCTTGCTAGTGGATTTGGCACATAAGGCCCTTCAACTTCAAAACTTATTCTTCAAAAACGTCCGCCCTTCACCGCTTCCTAGTGTTTATGCTGTGAAGAAGAATGAGCAGACAAAAGACTTTTTGTCAGGCAGAATGCCGCGGAAAAAAATGCTGTGGTTGGCAGTGGTTTCCAGTGAGAACACTAGAGTTCTAACGACAACTACGGATAAAACGACCGTCGTGTGCATGGAGTTCATGCCGAATGTCACGACGGGCAGCAAGTATCAACCACGGTCATTCTTGTCCGCGACAGTCCGCCGGACAAAAAGTCCGTTCGTCTGCTCAGGGCATAACGTTATACTGCTGATAAATCACACGCAAGGAAAGAGAGGACGGCCTCTGTTTCCGGGAATATCCTACAGCTGTCCTACCCTGTATTTTTATTGAAAAGATTTCTATTCGCCTTAGTAAAAAAGACGAAGTCGAAGGCTTATCCTCCTATTCACAAGAACTCTCCATCCATAAACGTTCGATAAATCTTACCTGTCAATTTCTTTTTAAATGCTACGCTAACGCAGTTATGAAGCGTTTTATAAAGTCCAGTAAGTTTATGAATAAATTCTACCATAATCTTCGCAAATTATGAGTTAGAGGGGCTCGTATTTGAAATTACAGTCTGAGAGGTTAAGCTGCGCTTGCTGCGGTCTATCTGTGGATAGGTGACCGTTAGTGCCTCAAAGAGCACGTTAAACCGATCTTGGTTGTCATACGAGTATCTATGACAGTCGTGACTAGGCTTGCCAACCGTCTCGCGAGAGCCGGGACGTCCCGTTTCTAGAGCTTTAGAGGATGCGTCCCGCGAAAGACGTGTGCGGGACGCCAATTGTCCCGTTTTATCGTACCTATGGCTAAACCTTCGGGCAGAAGTCGGAATTTAATGAACGCACGTTTTGTTTAGCTAGAAGAGTGGTGATCGCGACCGCGAGTCTCGCGTCGAACGAACGAAAAAATAATTTCTAATTAATCGCCTCTCTATACTTTGACAGTTGGGTCCCGCTTTTTTGCCACGTCCCGCATTTTGATTGCCAAAGTCCCGGTAAATTCGTACATAAAGGTTGGCAAGCCGTACTGGTGACGAGTAATCAGAAGTTCGAAATTCTGACGACTGGTTTAGACCAGTTGGTTAGCCTTAGGACGTCGGTATTGTCCATTAACTGGGTTTCAGGTGATGGCAGTCGCTCCGTGTTAAATACTATTATTTAGTCGCATTTGGTTAGACTGTAAGCCTAACATAGCCAAAATTAGGCCAACATAGTTGGAAAAAAAAGGTTGGGAGAAACAAGATTCACGCTGGTAAATTCGAGGGTCTGTTCGAGATTTGAATGCTGGAAAACGGCAAGATGACTCAATCCAACTTTTTAGCCAAACATTCTCATCCGTTGATGGAGAGCTACCGGTACAAGGTGCCTTGCTCTGATGTGATCAATCCCAAGGTGGTGAATTCTTTCTATTCGGGAGAGACTGAAGCCGAACGGTGGACTGTGGATAGGACTGGGACGGGGGATAATTGATGGGAAATCCTTGTTATCAGACGATATCTAGGTATATGAGATAGAATCTAAAAGTCCTGCAGGTTTCTTTATCTAGTAAAAGTCAATTCAAACATTTGAAGGCTTTCAAATTCTCTATGAAATTCGTTTTACGGAATGATAACAGTGCGAGAGATATTGAATTTGGGGCTTTCACACTTAATTGCTCTACAAAACTAATTAATTCAATTACCCGATTGGTTAATTGAAGTGCTAATACAACGTTGTTTTTATACGACTGAATAAAATGTTATTTTTACGGAAACGAACGTAAAATCTATTGAGAAATTGAATTGTTCTTACGTACATTCGAATTTTAATGATTTAAGGTACCTACTTCAGTCTCAGGTCCGTTCTACATGAGTTTTTAAAGTCAACTTTGAGAAAGAGTGTCGCTGTGTTAAAATATTGGCTAGCAACTTGTAACTTCATCATCAAAATCGTTATCGTATCAAAGATAAGAACCAAGTAGACAACTTTGGAACGATAACATTGCTAATCCCAAAATAAAGAAAACGGAGACAAAGTGGAGAGTAAACAAAAAAGTTAATATTAAAATCTAAATTAAACAAACATAAAACAAACAAATCCCTGCGACCCCAACCGTATTTAGTTATAGACACTTTCTCCGTCTCATAGTGGGAAAAAATGCATTTTTTCAGTTCAGCTTCTTTACGAAGTTCGCCGACTGCTCATACTTTATTCAAATAGACTTGCGGGCTGGGAAATGTGGGTGAAACGAAAGTTTTGACGTGAATCATAGCATAAAAACTGTACCAACAACAATCAATTCGAGACTTTTGCACTTAACTACGCTTTACTTTTGTCGTTAAAAAGACGTTGTCTTCTTTTTATTTGACGTCCAGTGACGTTTTCTTTGCAAAATTCCTTTAGGATTTATTGAACTGTAATAAAAGAGAATAATTCTTTAGAAACAATAAATCTTTGATGAAACTTTCCGTGTCATAAGAGTCGGTATCTTTATTTATATTAATTTGTGTAATTATCTCTTCAAAATGTTCTTTTTTTTTCTTGTCTCATCCAGTTTTAATATAGTCCGTATTTTTCTTCACATATTAAATTTCTTGTGGGATTCGAGCAAGTCCCGGTTTTCTCGAGAAAGTCTGAGCTCCATCGCTTCAGCCAATATTCTGTGGTCGTCGCCGTAAATTGGCTAACATGGGTGCACTGACACGCAAACTATGAGTTGATTTTATGCTGTACACCTACACACCAAGCGGCTTTGTTCCTCCTTATAAGATAACGTCGAGACTTGAATTCTAACGTAGAATGCTTGCGACAAAAGATATGGATCACTTCCCTAAGTTTAAGTTAGATTGAAAGACTTTTTGCGGAGTGAAGTCGTCGTGTCGACGTCTGCGCTTGTTCTAAAGTGGAGTGCAGTAAGTGCAATGGACTAGACCGAAAACTTCTATCTATGTAAACTTGGCCGGCCGTAGTCTACATTGCAACAAGTTGTTAGTATAGAGACGACATCGAAAATTGTAGACGTTTCAAATATTTGGTCACCACTTTCATAACGTGATCGTTTATTTTATTGAATTTATTTTTGTGTATTATATGTACGGCTGAAACTAATAACCTTTCTATCGATGGTTTGCCCTAGTAGAGATAGTGACATTACTTCTATGGAGCTTAAGAGTGTGCGTTAAGAGTGAGAATAAGACCCAATTTCACCATACTCTGTTAGTTGTTAATGTCTTGTTAAACATTTTAACAGACTGTTTAACAGTACATTGAAATTGACATTGACTGCTTAACAGAACATTAACAACTAACATTGTATGGTGAAATTGGGTCTAAGAGGAATGATTAAACAAGAAATTATGTCATAAAAGAAAAGTTTCGTTTGTTTTCATACGGCGTGTCCGACTGTTAAATCTCTACAACCGGAAAGCGCCCAAAGTTCAGATTGTGCGTAATAGAATATGTAATGTGCACGGGATTTACGTCCTGAGGGATCGCTAGTTCTAAATAAAAAAGTACCTAACCCACATTATTACAATTTACTATTCTGTTTAAGTACGTAATTTATCGTATAAAAATAATAAATTAATTTAAATTGAATAGTGGAAAACTGTTCGTACGGCTGCCCAGAGACGTCGCAAGTTTACGCGCGATCGCTCACAAGTAAGTCTGGGCCGGCCTCCTACCACGACGTGCTAACTCACCCCGTAATCGACCATTAAAAGTTAAAGTGAGATACAAAAAAGATTGTTTCCGGCTCGGCTTCGAGTTCGACAGTCATAGTAATATCTCTTCGGGGCTTCTGGCTGAGTCTTCTAGTTTTCTTGATTTTTCACGGACATTTTATTTTGTCTGTGAAATAAAGCGTGTAACTCTTTTGTAGGCGAAAAAAGTTTTATCTCTTAAAGTCGACGGAGCCCAGAAAAGGCGAAGGAGGAAAGTTTTTCGGATCCTCCACGTCACTTTGATGTGTAAGCTTCTAAAGCTGATGCGATTAAATTTTTGCTTCACGTGAGATTTAATCTTCTCAGTCCGAATTCAATATTGAAATTCTATCTCACAAACCACAAATCATATCTCGCTTGCTTTTTCAATCGAGAAGTGGAGAAAATTAGTCTTCCTTTACTATTTGTTGTTTGTATTAGGTATTTGAACAGAATTTGGATAAATTTCGGCGGCAGTTGGCGTGCCTCGCCCATCTGTGGCTCCCTTAACTTTACGATTTAATTACTTACTGCAAACATACAATCCCATTTAACTGAAGTGGTTTATTATTCTCTCCGTAAACATTTCAAATATAAATGTCAGAGTTTAGGCACTTACACTTTTGAAATAATTTTGAACAACCGAGCGAAATTGTTGAATGCGTTTAAGACTTTCTATAAGGAAGTTCATAGCACAGTGAACTATACTTATTTATCAGAATTATCGTATTTACGAACTGTAACGTAAGTACAGTAAATATACAAGGCCTAGCTGATATAATTTAAGCTTCAAAAGAAAGTGCAATATTTCGATTAATCTTTAATTTGATTTCGTTTTTAAGGAATATTCCGATCGGTCCCCTCGTCGGTAACAGGGGAACAGATCGAAACTTTTTATTTCTCGTTGTAAAGAACAGCAGGGGACAGACCAGAAATAATTCGTTCGATCTGTCCGTTCGTCTTGGTGACAGGGGAACGAACAGATCGATTTTTTTATTCCTGATTGGCCTCCCGAAGGGGACAGATCAGGGGGACAGATCGGTATATTCCGTTTTTAATTGTTCTGTTTCTTATACATTTGTATGCAAACTGCAATGCATCCATAGTTTCCGGTCAAAGGCAAGATAAAATTCACGCTCTATATCTAGTTTGTCTCTAGATAAGCTTTGGGTAGAGATTTACCTGAAGCTTATCCAACAAACGTCTTATCGGCTTTCAAGCTTTTGCTGCCAGCATGTCATAACCCAGAATTCCATGTCATTCAATTTAGTTGTACTAAATTAATAGAAAAAAATGGATTGAGAAGTAAACGTCCTTACTTGTGTATTTTTTTGCTCTGATGCAGTAGCAGGGCGACTAAAGGATTACCTATGACAAGAGAATGGCCATAGCGAAGAGCTTCTTTTTCTCTCGTGTCAGTTATAAAGCGAGATAAGGCTTCTCTACCCACTCCGTTTGTTGCCCCTTCCGAAGATCTCCCACCTAGGCATGAGTTGTCTTGGCTGACCTGGAAGTCTCTAAATAGACTTCGGACTCAGGTTGGTCGAAGCAAGGAAAACCTGCTCAGGTGGAAATTTGCGGATAACTCAAACCTGGAGTGTAAATGTGGTGCCGTTCCGCAAACTATGGCGCACTTAACATCATGCCCCGCCTGCCCTGTCACCTGTACGCCACAAGAACTAATGGACGCTACGGATAGTGCTAAACTCATTGCTGAGTTCTGGGCCGACACGGTGTAGATTGTCATCGACACGCTAAGAAGAAGAAGTTATATAACGATAGGTACCTAATAGAATAGCTCATGCCGTGGTGAAAAGATTAACCTGTTTGCAAGGTTGGTAGCGGAGCTGACTGCGCCAGGCATACTTAAGGAGCTTAGCAGCGAAACTGGCGTCACTTTAGAAAAAAAAAAAAACTATATTTCTGGTAACACATAACATATTGAAATTTAGTATGTACAAGTACAACATTTTAGTTAAGTGTAGAAATTTCAGAACACCAAAAATCAACACTTGACCTTCTAAGTTAGAAGTTATAGTAATTAATGTTAAAAACGGCCGTTTTTGGTGACAATTGCTATACCTTCACATCTAGAAGTTCTAGTGTTGATATTTGATGTCCTAAAATTTCTAAAACACTTGACTAAACTGTTGTACACACGTGTAGTGTGTTAACAGAAATAACGTTTTTTTTTCTAAAGTGGTGCCACTTTCACTGCTATAAGCCCATTAAGTATCGTCACTCACCTACCACCTCGACCTTTATAACACCACACTGCGACCACCACTCCGTTAGTCAAGCGTACGTACTGATTGTAATTTGCACCAAGATTGGCTATTAAAGCGATCTCAGGGGGCTCATGTTCAGCAGTTTACGGATTTTGATTGGTAATATAAAATGCTAGATTCATATCTATAAATCTTATTATTATGCTAATGTATACCATTTACGAGTTTGATATGGACCGAATTGAAAGGGTGAAGTTTTATAGTATCATAGACTAGGAAGCAACTTGCGCAGATACGTGATATCTTAGCTTTTTGTTTGAATGAAATGTTTAGTGCTTTCATATCGCAGTTTATGTTTTATTGACTTCATTTTCGTGGCTCTTGCGTGTGGTCAGAGAGTTGATAATAAGAAAAAAAATGCATAAATTCTCATAACTGTTCTTTAAATTACAAAACAAAGGTGGCGTAACAGCTATACAAGGTTAGTAGGAAAGAGGGTACTAATCAGAAGGTCACTTAAAGTATCACTGATGACGGTTGTTAAAATTTCAAAATTCGATAATTTTTATTTTGATGATAATTATTTTTGTTTTTTTGAAAATTCTTCATCCCTGCTTTAGTTACGAATTCAGCAAATGGAGCTTCTAATTCGTGACCCCAAATATGACCTAAAATGTAATAACAGCTGATCATAGCTGAGGATAGATAGATTTTAGGGTATTTATTATGTAATTTTTGAACAGCTATTTCTCTTAAACTATTGACTTTTGGGGAAAGTGCTAGAACAAAAGTTATTCATTATTATGGGTACTTAAACACCCTTTCGGATTAGTACCCCCTTTCTGATTAACTTTGTATATGTAACAATTATTTATCCCTTTATTATCAAAAATGAGTCGAGTATAAAAAATAATTAGCCTGAGACAACACAAATCTTAACGAGACTGCGGCACGTCTCAGTAATTAGCGAAAAGAGGCGAGACCGACGACATAAATCATCTCTCGCACAGATATGTTTTCGTCTACCCAGCGGGGTGCGGGTAGTTCTACCAAATTTTCCATTAAACTTCAAACGAAACATAAGAAAATTAAATCAAGCTAAGTAAACGTGGTTCCAAAACTCATTTATGTTGGTATGAATTCTAAGGAAACGTTAATTTAGCAATAATTAGGAAATGTTAATGTGAAACCATGATACGATTAATATATTCCGCCGTTTACGTAATTAGCAAACTACTTTTATGGTAAACACCGCAAAGATTAATCGCTTTCTTCCTCTAATCTACTAGGTAGCTCAAAAGATAGAAATCAGGATACCCCGCTAATTTGCAAAGTATTTACTGTGCTAGATAGTATCTTACGAAATCCCTTTGTCTCTACATGTTTCGTGTGTGTTTCTTTTGTCGTTAAACACCATTAAACCGTTTGTTCGTCCTTCTAATTGGTGTGTGTATCTGTTTACTTGGATCGAGGATCCTCGCACGTAACAGATTCTAGTAAATTTTAATGATGTGTTGCGTCGCAGTGCGGCGTGCCCCCGGCGTCGAGTTATGTATGCTACTATCACAACTGGTTGACGCCACTTTAGAATACGCCCCCGGCGAATTCGTTAAAGGGGTGTAAGAAAAGATTTGAGAGACAGAGATCTGACGTAGACAATTGATACATCGTATTGTACGTATTTTGCTATGGAAATATATGGTAAGTACTACTTGCCTCCAGAATGTCGGCTGGAATGACTGACGTAAAATAATGTAACAATAATCCGAATTTACCAATAATAATTAATACCAAAACCTCGGTATCGGAAGCAAAAACTCAGAAATAACTCGGGAAATATTCCGATCAATGCGTTTGAAAGATGATTTCAATGAAAAATCACTTGTTTGTTTACAACTGATTTTTCATTGAATTCATCTTTCATACGCACTGATTTTTCGTTTTTCATGCGGTGAACAAAATACTGAGAAGTGAAAATATGCAAATATTTTTTTTTTATTGCTTTTGCAACAGAATATTTTTTTCGTAGAACCTTTGATGTTCCAAAAACTCTTTTTATGTTTGTTATTAAACACAGAAATCCGTGCAAATAAATAAATAAGTAGAAATTAATTTGTACAGAATTCATTACAAAACTTAATATTTTTGTATTATAGTCTCATGGAGATACGAGGGAGGTTGTTTGAAATATTAATAATCTTGTTATATTATTGTATGCCGTGATCGCTTTACCAAGTTTCTAAAGATAAAGCTTGGTGTACTTCGAAACTTCTTATATCTCGGAGCTCGTTTAGCAATGCAAAAGCCCAAAAGTGTATTTCAGCGGAGAACATTGAGCCAAAAGTGTTTTCCACTAAACTAGTAACCTCTACATAAATAATATATATTACTCTGACTAGGAAAGAAATAAGTAGATAATATTATTAATAACAATAATGGCTGCCTCGTTGGTTTAGCGGTCGCAAGCGCGACTGCTGAGCGTGAGGTCTTGGGTTCTCGATTCCCAAGTCAGGCAAAGTGTTATTGATTTTTTCCGTTTGGAATTTGTCAGTAGCAGCCCGGAGTTTGGATTTGTGCTCATCATCATTCAGCCGAGAGACGTCCACTGCTGGACATAGGCCTCCCCCAAAAGCGGGGGGGTTGCCATAATCGCCACGCTTGGCAGGCGGGTTGGCGATCGCAGTATGGTTGTTAAAATACTCAGAGAACACTGCTGCCCATCCGCTAGTGAATCCCTTAGTCGCCTTTTACGACATCCATGGGAAGAGATGGGGTAGTGCTATTCTTTACGTCCGGCACCATACGAACATTAATTTGTGCTCGGTCGATGGCAATAGGCTCGCCCCCTATTACATGGGACGTAAACATAACGGCGAAATGTGGGTGTACCATACACCTCTGCCAACATTTCGGGGAATATAGACGTGAGGTTATGTTTTGTTATTAATAACATGGGCTGTACTTAAAACAGCTTAACATATGCAAACAACGATCTCCTGGAAACTAATGATAGCGGTAATGTTAGAATCTATACAATATATAAAAATGAATCCCTATTTCCCTTGGTCACCTCATCACGCGTGAGCGACTGGACCGATTTCGATTTTTTTTTGTTGTGTTCGTAATTGTCAGGAGAAGGTTCGTATGAAAGAAAATTTTGATTCTTTAAAAAAACGAAATTATCTCAGTATGTCCATTATTCTTCATTTGTTCAACGCATGCATGAAAATGGTTTTAACTTTTTATTACTATTTTGATTTTGTTTCTGAAGGTAGGTAGTAGGCAGGTCTTCTTCTCTCGTATCAGCACGAGCTATACGAAAATAGCTCATGCTGTGGTGAAAAGATTAGCCAGTCAGCATGGTTGGTAGCGGGGCTGACTGCCCAGGGTGTGCCGGACGTACTGAAGTAACGTCTATCGTGGAGGCTCTTTTCATGCACCTCTATGCATACCCCATGCACCATGGTAGGTAGTAAGTAGGAAAAAGTGCATTGCAATTGCAACGCATAGGTACAGCTAGTAAACAATAAAAAAAAATCTTAAACAATTTTCACTGTAGTAAAACTCTCTTGTGAAGCTGTGTAATTGTTAATATCAATATTGCTTCGATTAGCTTTTAATTTAATTCATGGTAAAAAGTACAATTTTAATTATGCAAGAATCCTTAATTACACGGCACTTATCGATGCGATGACGCTGACGTGGCGAACTGGCAAGCTTATTATTTATTGGAGTTTAGTGGCATCGCTCGGAGACCGACTGGCGTGTTGTTGACGACAAAATATTTTGAACTATATTTGACCGTATTTCCTGGCCCAATACTACAAACAAAATTGTATCTATATATCTAACCGAAGCTGACCTACGTCCGTTTGACTTTTTTTCTTATAGAGATAACGATCAAACGGCTGCCCGTGGTCTAGCTGCGCTTCGATTGCGATTTCAAACAATTTTGTTAGTCATTTTGGCCTCCAGCTACTTTGATTACCAATAGTTTGGTCGGTTGCATATACTGTACCATAGCTGTTCGTGACGCAAAGCCGCCCGGAAAAAAGAGTTTTTAATTCAGAAAATCTAAACTTATACTACCAATTTATTTCACCGAAAAAATGCCGTGTTCAAACTGTGGAGTTTCGAATTTTCACTGACATACAAATTGGTGCTGCGCCAGTAAATTTTGTACGCGCATCGTGTTACACAGCATGGCTTCAAATATCTACAAATGTAAATAATAATACAGATTATACATGCATTTTGTAGGAATCCAGTGAATAAGCCATTGAAATAGATAAAATAAGCTACGAGAAAATGATAAGCTCGCCAACAAGTCGCAGGCTTCCGCACTGCGACGCAACATACCATTAAAATTTACCAAAACCTCCGCCTGCCGGAACGAAACAATCCACGTACATTCGTATTTACGCTACTATTTATGTACGTACGATATCGCTTTGTGCTATGACGTCATACGCTGAACAGTGCTGTATAAATAGCTCCTATTAACTTGTTATATTACCTTCACGGGCTGCGATGTGATGAGCCTATTTCTGTACCCATTATGTATGCCATAGTTGCGCCAGCTGCCCGATTGCATCGAGTTTTCATTTTATTTTTAGTTCGTTAGGTAACTTTTGAACGAAGTACGAAGGAGTTTCTTTCGAACCTCGTAATTTGGACCGGAACTCTCAGAAAGTGGGCGCCTCAATGAACAAATCGTGGCGGGCAGTTTATAAAAAGAATAGGGACGTAACAATAGCTTCATTCGATTTGTTACGCTTTATTCATTTTATTCCTTTCGCAAGATGGTTCCGTTTTATTATCGTTATTGTTTCCCCATTGTTTAGTGACTGGCCTTTTAGACCGCCAGCGAGTTGAATTCGTCATAAAACTCAATGTTATCTCATATCTTCTTAATTGGTTATAGATAAATAGCTAAAAAATAAGTTAATTCTTTAAAAGACGAATTATCTGCATTGTTTTAAAGAGACAAATTTCAATTTTGAACGTTCATGGACCCGTCTGATATCCATTATAATTATGATAAAACAAATGATATTCATAAATCTTGGTAGGGTGATGACAATGATGATACAGTACAATGTCGGTACAGTTCTAAGTAGAAACATAATACGTGTTTAGGCTTCACAAAGGACTTTGATATGTGATACGATTGTCTCATTAGTTACGAGTATTGTTGTACATATCATACGACAATATCGTTTCGAGTTCAATGATCAGCCCTAGTCTACACCAAATGTCATACTGGTCGAATTATTATCTGGGACTGTCTTGTGTAAAGAGGTTGGCAGAGATGTGCTTTTGCCGTTTCGTACCCAAAGGGTAAAACGGGACCCTATTACTAAGGCTCCGCTGTCCGTCTGTCCGTCTGGCCGTCTGTCCGTCCATCTGTCACCAGGCTGTATCTAATGAACCGTGATAGTTAGACAGTTGAAATTTTCACAGATGATGTATTTCTGTTGCCGCTATACCAACAAATACTAAAAAACAGAATAAATATTTAAGGGGGCTCCCATACAACAAACGTGATTTTTTTGGCGTTTTCACAGATAATAGTACCTTCGTGCGCGAGTCCGACTCGCACTAGGCCGGTTTTTTTCAACTGTTGTCTATACAAGCTTAGTCAGAAAGGGGGTACTAATCCGAAAGGATGTTAAAGTACCCATAATAGTGAGTAACTTTTGTTCTACAACTTTCCCCAAAAGTCAATAGTCTAAGAGATATAGCTGTTCAAAAATTACATAAAAAATATGCTAAAATCTACCTATCCTCAGCTATGATCAGCCGTGTTTACATTTTAGGTCATATTTGGGGTCACGAATTAGAAGCTCCATTTTCTGAATTCGTAACTAAAGTAGGGACGAAGAATTTCTGAAAAAAAATAAAAAAAATGATGTATTTAAAAATTATCGAATTTTTAATTTTTAACTCTTGCTTTAAAACCGTCATCAGTGATACTTTAAGTGGCCTGCGGATTAGTCCCCCCTTTCCGACTAACATTGTATAATTGATTGTTCAAGCAGTTGTTTATTGGGATATATTGTTTCAATAATTAAATAAGTACAATACGGCCGACGTATCTTGGCGAGTCTGAAGTTAGCTGAGTAGCTGCGCAGTAGACAATTTCGTTCTAAAAGATTCATTGCGCAGCCAAACAACTAACTTCAGACTCGTCAAGATACGTCGGCCGTATTGTAGGTGTTATAACTCCAACTTTTACCAACCACCTACAGAATTTTGGTCGGTCTGGGTTGCCATGCAAATATCCTGTCAAAAATTATATACCTATCTATGAATTCTGGCTGTAACGGGTACACAAGTTTGGTTCCGGATATAAGATGGCAGTTACTCTGTGTAAGTTTTGGTACCACAGAAGCTGAACCCAAACTTACCTGAGAATGTTTGCTAAGCTCGCTCAACTGATCCCTAGTAAAGCAAGGCGCTTATAAAGGCACTTCCTATTTTCACCATGTTAAGATATTGTTTATACTAAACTATTGTTTTTTTGTTATACAGAAATGATGACGTGCCGGCTGGGCTCGCGACGGCTGGGCGGCTCCCGAGGCTCGCTGCAGGCTGGTACCGCATGCTCCGCCGCCAGCGAGCTGGACCTCTCCTCGCGCTCCAGACGCGCACACAAAGCTAGGTACAATACCGCATCTATAGTTCTAGTACAATGATGGCGTGTCGTCTGGGCGTAGGATTACCATCTCTGAAGAAATCTATGCCTCACTTATGAAGTAAAAATGCCTAATTTTGACTAAGAATATTATAAGGATATTAAAACAAATACATAGTACTAAGAAAAAAAGACATCGCTGAATGAAATATTTGTATTTTCACATACATAATTATGACTAATTAGAAAATCAACCAAGTATGTTTTTTTAATACAAAAAAAAAACATATTTTTAAAAATCTCTCTCTCGTTCATTCAGTACAGGCGCCGCGCGCAACCGGCGCGGATGTTCAAAATGCCTGACTTAGAATAATGCCGGCGGGACGCCTGATCAAGTGCTAAAATGCCTGGCAAATCAGGTGAAAGCCTGGCATATGGTAACCCTATCTGGGCGGCTCCCGGGGCTAGCTGCAGGACAGAACCGCATATTTTGTTTTGCGGACCGTCGGTCATTACTGTCAACGATATAATAATATAATGAGTAGGAAATAACCAAAACCCCTATTAAACTGTAGTGTAAAACTCGCTCCTATAACACAAAAGTATTTTTAGCTGAGGACGAAGTACAACCGTGTATAGTGTTTCTATCTCACGAACGCGGGTGTTGTAACTTTTATGTCTTTGATATAAGGTTCAAATTATAATAATTCACCCGTCTTCGTCAGATATGATACCTCTACATTATAATAATTTCATGTTATTAATACAAAATATACATTTGCATGTAAGTCATAATCTCTCATCATTATCCCTGATGATGAGGGTTTAACCCCAGGTTCAAAGAGTGCTGCAACACTTCCTAGAACTGAGTTTAATGGTGAATAATATTGCGCGATGTATTCTAATTAATGAATATTTCCAGCTTCAGTTATGTAAAATTATGGGTTTGGGTTCCACGAACACGAACGCAAATAGAATTTGGTTTTATAATGAATTTTTATTTTCGATTTTTTTCACGCAGACGTAATGATTTAATTTACGTACCAAAGAAAGGAGTTATTTTAAAAACTTTTGTTATTAGCTTAGGCCTACTGATGTAACTTTTATAATTTCTAGAAATAAAAGCGTGGGCTTTATAAATATACCAGTGTTATTACACTTAAATATATAGGGTGTAAACGAATTCGTGTAATTCCTTCAAACCGCGTGATCTACTGGTGACACAGATTGACCCTGCATAGGTTCTTTTTAGAATCAATAAAAAAAGTTTTCATAAAACGAAACATGGTATTCTGTAACTGAGTAATTTTAGCGTCCCGAGTTAACTGACTGCGTGGAGCGATATCGCGCTAGTCGTACTCGTCAGCTGTGTCGCCGTGTTTTCATTCATTTAAGCACGGCATCGAAATTTTCTATCACATAAAAAAATATTTGCGAAAAAAAGTTTTATTTTATTTTTAATCAATCTAAATCTCATGCGGGGTTAATCTATACCGTTAATAGATCATAATGGTTTGAAGGAATTACACGAATTTGTTACACCCTGTAGATGCTTACGTGAACGAATTAAAATAAAACTTATGAAACTTTTGCTGTGTAACTCTCAAAAGGGGGGTGTCAACAAGGCGGGCTACAAGTACAATATATGGATACCGAAATAAAGTTCATTGTTTATGGGGTCGAAAAGAGAATAGTGAAAATGAAACAAAAATATTTTGTTTTAATACAAGATAACGTCACGCCTGAATCCCTCAAAGGGTTGGGTAGAGGTTTATAGTTCATCCTCATTTCGCCATTACGTTTAAGTACCACGTAATAGGGGGCGAGCCTATTGCCATCAAACGGGCACTAATCCAGGCTCCGGGCTGCTACTGAGAAATTCCACACAGAAAAACCCAATGACACTTTGCCCGACCTGGGGATCGAACCCAGGACCTCACGCTAAGCGGTCGCGTTTGCAACCACTAGACCTCGTTGGCAGTCATTTTCGTTTTAATTTTCATTAGGTATAGGTTATTTTACATAAAAAGGTATTGGTGCCGCGTACACGTGCCCATATTTAAATTACGTTCGATACGTAATTTAAATAGGCACGGACACACTTAACATATCACATATCTCAACACATTCGAGTCCACCTCACTTTTCATAGAGCTCATATGCCATGCCGCCATACATATTGCTAGTGGACCTTCCAGGAGGGTCCACAGCATTACATTTGCGCTAAGAGTGAAACCTCGAGGAGGGTTCCTGGCATTAGGTTAAAAACTGTAAAAATACGCTATTACGGCGTAAAACAGGTGTTTGCTTCTTTCATGACGGTGCATTTTCCAAGAACAACCTACATTAATATGAGCCTTCCACGAGGGCACTCCGTATGGCGAATGCGACTACAGGGTGCCCAGAGTGCACCCGGCACTGAACGTGTTAAATTGAGACGCACTACGTACCTTTCCGCGGAAAATTCCAAACAATATCGGGTCCTTACACCAACAAACTGACTCCTGACAGAATCTGACAGGAGATCGGATTTAACAACCTTACCTGTTGTGAGTCGATCCGTATTATTTAGGTAGGTAGGTAATAATAGTGGCGGATAAGGACGAGGAGCCTCGGTGCTACTCAATCATTATTTTAAAAAAACATCGATTTCTAAGGTAATAAGGTAACGAATTTTCCACAACATAAACTGGAGTTCGTTAACTTGAGACAAATTTAAAGGCAAATACAAAATTGGGCCATTTACTTTTTAATTAAGTACCTATTTACAAAGTACCTACCAATAGTATATTTAGCAGTAACTTAAAACGAAGTTGTTATACCTAAATGTACCTTAAAATCTTTTGAAGAGAGTTTATTTTCAAATGGGTCAGTTGTTTTTTTAAACGTGTAAAAAGATCTGAATATAGAAAATATTGGTACAGTATTTTCCACAGTATTTTCTATGCCGCAAATTCAAGCATGAAATATTTTTATTCACGCGTTTATTATACTAACTGCGTGGCGTAGTATGTAGGCAGATTTTTTTAATGGAAAAATGAAATTTATACATTTTTCAAACTCAAACTCAAAACTCATTTATTCAAAATAGACTAGAATTACCTAGTTCTTTGTGAACGTAATTATTCCAATATTATAGACATCCCACAAAAAGCCCTCCCTTCACCGCTTCCTAGTGTTTTTGCTGTGAAGAAGAAACGGCGCAACAAACTCCCCAGCAACACAGATATGTCTGTCAAGTGAATAAATTAATTGACTCTATACAACGAAAATCATCATATTTTTTAATATAATAAAATTATGCAAATACAGGTAAAATAAAAATTCAAAATAAAGTAAGTATATAAATCAATTCTGTATGAATTGGGTTAAATCATAGTCGTATCTAACTAATATAGATACATACATAAACCTACATCTAAAAACTATTGGTTACCAGGGAAGCCACATGTGCAGAAAAGAACTAGCGCCACACTATCGTCAACATAGTCGTTTATCTTATAGTATGCCTTTTGAATGAGAACTGATTTAATGTGAGATTTAAATTTGCCATCAGTGAGATCCGTAATTGATTTGGGAAGCTTGTTATAAAATCGAGCACAATTTCCGAGGAATGACTTTTGCCTTTTTTTTTTGACTTTTGAAAAATTGACATTTTGGATAATCTAAATTTAGGCACTACTAATTTATGTTTGTTCCTAGTATTTATATTATGAACGTCGCTTTTTACACTATACATTGGCAGATTTTTACGTACAAACATAATGTTTTCAAAAATGTAAAGGGAAGGCATCGTCAGAATATTAATCTCTCTAAAGAAATCTCTAAGGGACTCCCGAGGGTCCATATTATAGATCGCGCGGATTGCCCTCTTCTGTAATATAAATATCGAGTCGCGATCATTGCACGGATAACTGTTTTTTTTTTTAATTGTACTTTGCTACTTAAACGCGTAGCTGTAGCGAAAGTAATATTATTAGGACGGATTGACGACACGTCGCACATATTGTGATCACCATTTTCCACGTCGGGGACCGATATTACTTGATACCCCTTAAACTGGATCTGTCAAACCGCCGCGAGCGATAAAGGAGATCTATCGCGATCATAACACTTTCAGCCTCTATGTATTATGGGCCCATTTTTTTAACGTCTCTATGATATCGAAAATTATTACGTCCGTGATTCCCACTTTTACATTTTATGAAGGCTATTAACTTAATTTATAAAATGACGAGGATTTAAAGCATCTGAAAAAGCGATATGTATATTACATCAGTAGAGAAATCTACTGGTTTCTGAGATTGGATTTGTACTTTTTGAACATCATTATTATGTTCTGTTCATATTTGATACTAATAACTTTTAAACGTTCTTTAATTAATACTATCTTGTAACATTTACAAAAACAATATTTACATAATTACAAATAAAAGAAACAATGTTTACTTAATTGCAAATAAAAGTATCTACAAATAACGCAAAATATCGGGTGTAAAAAGACCCTTAACAATAACGAAAACCACCTATTCTACCCATCGTTGGGATCATATTTTACGAACAAACCATACCTGGGAAATCATTGGTTTTGGAGATATTGAAGGTCAAAGTACACATTTTTATTTTAGTTTTTTCAAGAAACGATTTCCAAGTCATAATACTAAACTTTCTTCCATACAAACATTATCAAAAATTTAAATTTTTCCTAACAAATTACGCATTTGAAGTTACAAAAACGCAATGAATGAATATCAAACGCACACGACCGCCTTGGCTCGGCTGTGTGGCCGCTGCACGCATGCCACAACCATAATTTGCGCGCTACAAAAAAAAGCGTTTTTTTTTCATACCAAAAAATAAAAGTCGTTTCCCAGCAATTATTTTTGTTCCACGTAATTTAGTTTGATGTACAGAGTGCGTAGATTTCGGCTACGTGATGGGTCTTTTTACACCCTGTATATCCTAATAAAACTATAAACTAAAATAGGGCATCAAAATATTCCTCCGCATCGCTGTCTACTGGTAACGTGCCCTTTTGAACATAAGTTTACATACAATTAGCATTTTGATAATATTCATCATCAGCCCATTCCTGCCCCACTGCTGGGCAAGGGCCTCTTCTCAGAATGAGAAGAATTTAGGCCTTAATCCTCTACGCTAACCTGGTGCGGGTTGGCGGACTACACACACCATCGAGAACTGTTTGGAGGGCCCCGCTCATGGGGAGCCTACTCCCTAAGTCCGTCAACGAAATTAGTCACCCGTCCGAAAGTAGCCCGAAACGTAGGAGTGAACAAAACAAGTGTAAATTTTTCGGACGGGCAAAAACACTTCGGTAGTAGGGACAACTGTCAAATCATGTTGTCATTCATTCTTAGTTCGGGTCCCGAAATAATCGTATGCCCGTAGGTGATAGGTAGTAGGAAACGCTCGTAACTAAGTCCGAAACCACGGACTTCGTGCTTAGGGAGTAGACCCCTGGTGCGGGTTGGCGGACGACACACACCATCAAGAACTGTTTGGAGCCCGTTAAGGTGTGCAGGTTTCTCTATCGTTAACGCAAGTGTTACTCAAATTATGAAATCATTAATTTGATAATATAATTATGCATTACTGGCTTTTGTCCGCGGCTTCGCTCGCTTTAATTAAGCTCAAAAAACTTTTAAAACACTACTAAAGTTTCTATAACAATATAATTCAATCGTGATTCGAAAGCGACGTGGCGCCATCTATCAACGTTATTGTTGTTTTCCTCGGGAACAGTACTTTTTTCTTTTTTCGGGATGAAAGGTACCCTATGTCCGTTTCTGTACACCTGACAACGTATTTGCAAAATTTCAGGATGATCGGTACAGTGGTTTAGGCGTGAAAAGGTAACAAACAAACAAACTTATTTTCGCATTTATAATATTAAGTAGTTAGGATTTACGAGTCTACGGATATTTTCTATTCACTTCGATACAAAATCTCCTACTACGTAGACTTTAACACCGCATTGAGGTGATCTATCTCTCTGAAAATGATGAATCGTCTCTGAAATATAGTTCAATATTTTTGTGGTGTATAAATTTTCTTTATATTACGTGGTTAAACGTGCGGCGCCTCCATTAAGGCGTCAGTGAAGAGGTTCGAGGGTCTAACTCTTGTTTGCCCAGGAACGCGAGGGCCCTTTTCTTGAGTGCCGCTTTAATCACAAGTGTTGACTCGATGAGCCTCCGTCCTCATGTGTGAAAAGACTCACGAGCGTCCACTTTTAAATAAACCTGCCTCATTTAAAGTAGAACAAATGCCATACTAATAGAAAAAAGTTCGGAATATTTCTCTGCAAGGTTAGTCAGAAAGGGGGTACTAATCCGCAGGCCACATAGCACTGATTACTGTTTTAATGCAAGTGTTAAAATTTCAAAATTCTATAGTTTTCATTTCCTTAAAAATTCTTCATCCCTACTTTAGTTACGAATTCAGAAAATGGAGCTTCTTATTCATGACCCCAAATATGACCTAAAATGTAAACACAGCTGATCATAGCTGAGGATAGATGGATCTTAGCACATTTTTTTTGTAATTTTTGAACAGCTATTTCTCTTTAACTATTGAGTTTTGAGGAAAGTGGTAGAACAAAAGTTACTCATTATTATGGGCACTTTAACACCCTTTCGGATTAGTACCTCCTTTCTGGCTAACCTTGTATATCCCGATTGATTTTCGATGCTTGCACTAAGTATTCCTAATACAATAAATACGTAAAGAAAATTATGTCGGTTGTGTTACGTTTTTCCCGAATTAGTTTGACTCTTTTCACCAACTTTTTTTTTTCATTTGCTGATCTTTTTAGAGCCCGAGTAGAAAAATTAATTTAGGTTGCTTAGGTAGCCTAGCTGAATTATACATTTGTTGTCATCAGATGATGCACGCGTGAGCCAGTACATTTATTTCTCAGGTTATTTCTCAGCTGACGTGTTGAAGACAGTTTTAGTTTTTAATGGCATCAGACAGCGTTTTCAAAAAATATGGAGTACTGCATCAGACTGATGGCCATAAACGTTTTCGTTAGTATCATTATAATCAGATTTGCGACGTCCTCTAGTCTCCCATGAAAAAAATATGAAATTACTTAAAAAAAACCTATATCACCTGTCGCATGAACAGATAAACACACTGGAAGACCGCTCCACTTAATTTGAAAAGAGGAGCTAAGCAGTTCTCGACAGTCCTGTGCCGGTAATATGAGCGAGCGCCTGTCGCCACGGCAATACCGACCGATCGCATTTTTGAACGGTTTATATCTCATTTTACGGTACGACAGTTCTAGCGCGGCTCTGCCCTCACAGAGGTCGTATTGGAAAAACCAATTTCTACCGGTAGCCGCTCGTGTGCCACTAAGTCGATTGGACTTCAAACGATTCCTTCTCTTCTGCAAAAAGTCTCATATCTGCATAACTTTGTAGATTAACACGGAGTTGGCAACTTTTGTGTTTTGCTACTTTATATACTGATTTTAATTTTGCGTGGGTGTAATGGACGACGATGATTTATGTGCTTTTTTATAGCTTTTGTTCCCTAAAATCGATTCCATGTCATTGAAGGCATGAATGGTTTTTACATCACTAAATAACACTAATCAACGATGTTATATATTTACTATTATAATAGCTTTAGCTACACAGCTAGTTAAATAATAACAGAATGTTTGATGAAAATAAATAGTAGTAATGTATAATACTTATAAAAAATGGTACTTGTAATTGCGTCATCTATAAGCATTTTGACTTTCCTTATTTTCACTCACTTCAGGATGCTTGGGCGTTTAGTAATTTGTTTTTAATTGCCTTATTACACAAAAATACTCGATCTAAAAACTGTGGGGCGGCAATTAATTATTGGTAATCTGTTTTAAGAACCAAGGCCTAAAAGACCTTCTCATTCTGAGAAGAGCCTGTAACCAGCAGTGTGACACGTGGGATAGTAATGAGCTGATTTTGCTTTTATCCTACTTTAATATTACATACTAAAAACATAAATAAATATTTAAAAAATATCAGAAAACCTGAGAAAACCTATTATTAAGTTTGATATAAAGCCTCATTAGTAATTTGACTAATTAGTTTGGCCATCTTCTTTCAAAAACACGCTAAAGAGCCATAAAATGAAAATAAAAAAATTAATGCTTTCTTTTTTTATTGTTTTAATGGTTATTGAATGAAAAAATATTGTCACCCCAGCCAGGATGTCTGTTACAAAAAGTTTGTACTTTTTTCATCCTTTTTTCAAAATTCGATTTGTGAATCTCAACATATTTATTTGTATAAGTTGTTCGGAAAGTAATTTCGGTTTTTCCCAATAAATGACATAATTGTATTTTTACACAGCCAACTTCACACTTAAGCCGTTTAATCATTATATTTTGACAGCTGATATAGCAAGGCTTGCTTGTGAAAAAGTTCGATTGATTCTACGCAGTAGTTTTGGTTGGTACCCTTTTAAACGTGAGAAGTGAGAATCAGCATTTTCGGCATATTTTACTTTTTATTATAGAAAACGTAAAAATGTTGTTCAAGCAAGAAAAAAATATTCGATGTGTATGGAGAAGATGTATTGACAGAACACCGGTGCCAAAACTGGTTTGTAAAATTTTGATGTTGAAGATGCACCACTTTCTGGAAGGCCAATTGAAGTGTCTTCAACACAATGAAGGCTTTTTCACCCTAACCGAATAACAACTTGCGAGATCTCTGAGAGTTTAAAATATATCGAATTCGACCGTTCATGATCATTTGAAACGCCTATGTTTAGGCAAAGCTAGACATACAATAAAAAAAAACGAAATGACTTTCTGAACAACCTAATAAAATATTTAATTTGGGATCTTTTTTTGGTACAGTATCATTATTTGTATGCGTCGTTGTTGAATATTGTACCTACTAAACGGCGTGTCCCAAAACATGATCATGGAGGAAAAGTACCTACTTTAAATACAAAAAATAGCTAATTTTACTTAAAGGAGACTTAATTTTATTTATATAAAAGTAAGAAAATCTGCTTTCAAAGATGTTAAAAAGGTCCCTTGCCCTCCTTTGTCCGGGCTTGAACGGGCAAAACTACGAAAAAGTACCATTCTGTATTTTATGCCACCTGTTGATAGATATCGATGGGGTCAATAATGGGGATCAAATCTCTCCAACAAACACAGTGTCTTATATAATAGGAAGTTCATGAAATAAAACTGACAACAAATAAAATAAGTTGGAAATCAATCTGGTGGGAATCAAATTTTTGGGAAAATTTGTTGCCCAAGACGGCAAATTTCAGTCGTCTTCTGATGTCTTTGAATTGAAATGTACCTAAATTAACGATAGATTTCATGGTCTTCTCTTAATTTAAGACACAATGTTCACTGGAGAGATTTAATCCTAATTATTGACCGTATTGATTGGTGAAATAAAAATAAAGGTTGATATTTTTTCGCGTTTCTGTTGGTTTACTCCCAGATTAAGAAAGTGGCTTTAAAAAACATTTTCTTTTTAAATTAATTACTTAATTTAAATATTTAAGGAACTTTCCCTCCATGATCACGTGTTTTGTTTGGGACATCCGTTATAATTATTTCATTACAGCCATATACTGGCTGAATAAGATGCTGTCAGGAGCTGTTTTTTTTTCATAACCTTGTTTAAGAAAAAAAAAATTGAATTAAGAACAATAGACGATCGGGCGGGAAACTAACCAGTGGATTAGGAATTAATATTGATAATAGACTGACTGGACATGGATTTGGAAATAGTTTTGTACATAAATTTATAATTATTAAAATGATTGTAATGTGGTGTAAGCAGAATTAATTTGACTTTATTGGAGTGGATGTCGTAAGTCATAATGATGAAAGTTAAAAAGTTGTAAATTTAGTCAAAGTAAGTTCAAAATTAACACGAGAATAATAAGATTTGACATTCATAAATCCGTTCTGATAGGAGAGTTGATAAGAAACTCAAGGGTTAACTGTCGATTGTCAGTATTGTATTCAATACAAATGCTGAGTACCTAATGGAGGCGCTCCTAAATTTCTCCATACTTACGTGATAAGTTAACGTAGATTGAAGATGTATATTACAAACCTCTGCTGAGCGGGCTACATAGATATTTTATACCCAAGACTTCTGTTTTTTGCTATTATGTAAGTGATGAATTGTTTGTGATTTGCTTAATAATAATAGCCATGACTAAAGTTACATTATTTTCCAGATTAAAATTGCTGGGAGCAAGCGGGGAGGCGCCGCTGCTGAGTGGGTGGCGAAGCACGCCGCACACGCCGCACGCGCCCGCCACGCCAGCGCCACATCACTCACACAATCACCTCGCACCTGCACATTGCAACGGCACTGATAGGTATAGTTCAATCCAAAAAATGAAGTTTGTAACTTTTAAATGTCGTTATGGTGGAAGTAGCCAACAATGGCTTAAGTGTATCTGTGTGGTGCCATCTATTGAAAAATTATAGAATCACTTTAAGGCTATTGTGGCTCTACTACTTTCATCATTTACGATAACTAAAGTTTAAAAACTTAATTTTTTTAAACATGTCCGTTTGGCCACTCTGTTCCTTAAGGCCTACGCAGACCGGGACGGCATGGCAAGGGATTTTGCCGTCAGTCAGCGCACATTAGCCGCTGAGATACCGCGGCATTCCAGCGCCTTGCCACGGCATGCCACGGCGCCTCACTCCGCGGTATGTTAAAACGAGCGCCGGAGTCCTTGGCATGCCGTTGCTTACCGCAATACGCCACGGCATCCCGCCGCGGGAGCCCTTGGCGCGTCTTTCAATGCCGTGCAATGAAATCCTTTCGATGCCACGGCATCATTTTATAGCATAGCAATTTATGTCGTATTTCTATATCGATACGTTTGAATGTCCATTAGCAAAAATTTAAATCCCTTGCCATGCCGTCCCGGTCTGCGTAGGCCTTTATGGTTTCAATTATAGGAGACAGTCTTTGCCTGCGTAGTTATAAGACTAGGGTGAGGCAAAATCGGAGTACGCACGGTGAGCTGGCTGAATATGTGGTAGGCGCTCACTGTCGGCCATCTCTATAATATAGGGTCTGATAAAGTAGCACGCAGCAAGCTCTTGCCACGCTGGCGCAACGTCACTATTCTTATCATCACAGATATACCTACTACTATATTACTGAAATTTCACATTATCGTTACATATTTTTAACAATATTTAAAAAAATGCGGTACTCTATTATGTCTATGAAAAAGCACAAAGTCATTCACTATTTCACTCCATGCTATTGCATGACCACGATAACAAGCTTAATAAATTCATCCAAAATGGACGACCAAAAATATGAATACGTATTGTAGGCTTTTTCGGATAGAAATATAGGCACGGTATAGACCACGAAGCTACGAAAAATATAAAATATTTAAACTAAATAAGGTTTAAAAATAATGGCCAAAACTAAGTGACGGTAGTCCCGGATTTTACTGTAGTTACTATATACAAGGTGTAACATAAATAACGCACAACCTCTTAAGGGGTCACTGTACTCATTATTATGAACAACTTTTACTATAGGACAAAAGTCGAAATCGCGAAAAACAAATCAGCTGTTCCCTACATTTTGACGAGTTATGCGAACATAAATGTAGGGAGCAGCTGATTTTGGTCCATTAGTAAAAGTTGTTCATAATGATGAGCACAGTACCCCATAAGAGGTTGTGCGTTATTTATGTTAACACCTTGTAGATCTTCTGATCATTTCTTCGTAGCATTGCGTCGCCCTTAATAGATTTACGGCGTAGCAACTTTTTAATTTAATGTGTGAAATATTACCGTCTCTGTCTTCTGTACTTTGTATTTCTACCAACTTTGCACCAATATTACAAACAAAGCGATAACTTGTTGACAAAACAAAACATAATACTGTTTGACAGCTGATAAGCTTTGACAGCTTCTGCTCGTATTTGTTGTTCGTCAAACTACGCGAAATTAAATTTGATATTGAAGCTTTTGACAAGAGTTACGAATGATTTTGTATGTTTACAATTTTAAAAACCACAATAGAAGGACTAGGTTTTCCTTAAATATGTAGGTATATTATGTAAGACTATTACTTTATTTAGGACTAGTGTGAGCATGCGGCTTCGCTCGCGTTAAAAAAAACTTTTAACACACTTCTACTATAATCATATACCTAATTCAATCATGATTCGAAAGACACGTGGTGCCATCTATTATCGTTATAGTTATTTTCCTCGGGAACAGTATTTTTTTTCGGGATGGAAGGTACAAGGTACCCTATGTCCGTCTCTGTACACCTGACAACAATATGCAAAATATCAGGATAGGTTCAGTAGTTTAGGCGTGAAAAGGTAACAAACAAACAAACTTATTTTCGCATTTATAATATTAGTTAGGATTAGGATTAGGAAGTTAGGATTAGGATATTAGTTGGGATGTACAGTAGCGGACATAAAATGTTTATCAGATTTCAAATTCGATTCCTTGTTACACTGCGCACAATGATGTCATATCCACTTACATACTTGTAAATACTCATTTATAAAATTGTGAAGCGTCAATTATAGGACAAAAAAAAGGCTATTAACCATTTTTTGACGTTGTGAACTTCTTTATTAAAAGTAACTTTGCTCAAAAAAATAAGGTTTTTTTTTTAAATTATATTGCGATATTTATCAAACAATTAAAATAATGCTTTTAATTAACATACATCCTCTTTAAATTAACCTTTTTAAGTCAATTAAAAAAAAAAAAAACTTGCACTGTCAATTCTTTGCCATCGATTAAGCGACCTTATGAAAAAGTTATGTGCAAGCAATTATAGACCTTAGAGAGACATTTCAAATCCGCGACTGTACCATCACTGTATCTAACCCCAAATGTAATGTTTTATTTCTATCAACAAAAGTAAGAAATTGATGGTTCAAAAGTACAATTTTGTAAATGAAAAACATGCTATGTATATCTTTTCATGAAAATGCGTTTTTAGGGTTCCGTACCCAAAGGGTAAAACGGGACCCTATTACTAAGACTCCGCTGTCCGTCTGTCTGTCACCAGGCTGTGTATCTCATGAACCGTGATAACTAGTCAGTTGAAATTTTCACAGATGATGTATTTCTGTTGCCGCTATAACAACAACTAAAAAACAGAATAAAATAAATATTTAAGGGGGCTCCCATACAACAAACGTGATTTTTTTTTGCTCGTTTTTGCTCGATATTGATAACGGCAAGAGGTAGACAGACGCTTGAAATATTCACAGAATATTTAATTATACAAGGTTAGTCGGAAAGGGGGTACTAATCCGAATGGGTGTTAAAGTACACATAATAATGAATAACTTTTGTTCTACAACTTTTCCCAAAAGTCAATCGTTTAAGAAAAACAGATGTTCAAAAATCTCAAAAAAAAAACTCTAAAATTTATCTATCCCCAGTTATGATCAGCTGTGTTTACATTTTAGGTCATATTTGGGGTCATGAATTAGAAACACCATTTTCTGAATTTGTAACTAAAGCAGGGATGAAGAATTTTTGAAAAAACTAAAATAAAAATCATTTTATTTGGATTTTTTTTATCGAATTTTGAAATTTTAACTCTTGCTTCCAAACAGTCATCAGCGATACTATAAGTGGGCTTCGGATTAGTACCCCCTTTCCGACTAACCTTGTATATTGACTTTAAAAATAAATAATTAAATTAAAATGAAACAAATACTTATTTAAGGTGGGCTCCCATTCAACAAACATGATTTTTTTGCCATTTTTATAGATGGTACGGAACCCTTCGTGCGCGAGTCCGACTCGCACTTGGCCGGTTTTTAGTTTTACTCAAGCAATGTCTTCAAACCGTGACAGAAGAATCCATATATTGTTTTCACGATAAGAAGATTAAAATGACACATGTCAATAGGAGTTGCTAGACATGTGACTGTAGTCGATTCAACTATCGATAAAATTTGTAAAATTTCAGCGAGAATTTGACAAATTATTGTAATGTGATTTTAAGTACATTTCAAATACTTGTGATTTAAGTAATTAGGATTAAGTCAATTAGCATGCATATCTTCAACAACAGACGATTACGTGCTGATGTGATAATGAATCCAGCAGGTATGGGATGAGTGAAAATAAATGTTTATTTACTTATCACCAATAATAAGCCCAGTAGCCGGGTGGCGAAAAAGAGGTTTATCTTGCGAAAGGTTCGTCGGTCCTGAATTTTGGATGTGTTATCTTAGGTATTTTTATGAAAAGCCCACAAACAGACACACAGACAGAGAAATAGACAGCCAAACAGAAAGACAGACATGGGCTTCAAACCTATAAAATACCTCTGATTTTGAGTCGGGAATGAAAAATAAGGATTTAATTTTCTACAAAATTGATGTGAATAATTTTTGGCATAAAACCCACAAGGAGTTATTTAATAAAAACTCATTTTTGGGTTCTTTAACCCAAGATGGCTGAGCGCGCCGAGGTCACTCAAGGTACAAAATTTGTAATTTTTATAAGAACACGTATACATAACACGTATCCAAAATTTAGGACGGACCGACCTTTTGCAAGGCAACTGGGCTATAATGAGCCTTATTTTAATTATTCAATCAACTGAGCCTATCGTCTATAATTATTACGATAGTCAAAATATTCATTCTGTTAATATAAATTTATCGAAATTATTTTATCGATACGCACGTCTCTGGCAACTGGTACCATCTGACGCAAGTTTGAAAACGCGTCGGGGTTTTTTCAAAATCATTTATGTAATATATAATTATGGCGTTAAACACATATAACTATATTGTTTCTATGTTTCTGATTTTAAAACAACCTTTTGGGTAACGCTTTACTAATATTTTAAATTGATTTAATACTTGTTGAATTAAATTGTCATACACAAGCGCCATTACGATTTATTTTCATGTCATGAACTGACATCTGCCAAATTAATCAAGTTACCGTGAAAGCAATATAGCATACACTACTTCTGATATACTAAGTACCTATGTACTGTTATGAATATAAAGTATGATTTAATACCTACAACTTACGACCCAGTGATTTTATATTAGCCACATGTACGAAATGCACGCCATAACCATAAATTTTAAGTTGCCATTTATTTTGTATGTGGTTATTCTATCATACATACGAATGCGACGACTGCTTTGTTTATATCGCTTTGTCTGGTCAATTTGCTCTTCGGTTTTTGTTGCTAGTCGCAGCATCCAGATCCGATATAATGAAGATGTCTGGGAACAGAGGAGATAATATTTATCCAAGGGTTAGGTACAAAAAAAGAAATAACATTTTGAACTAAATCATCCTTTGTTTGCTTTAAAGTTTTCCAATATGCTGTGTAATCTAGAATATCTATATTGCCTGCATTTTAAATTTTGCTAGCAACGAAAAGCTGAACCGTACCGTTTTCCGGCTGCAGCGGCACCAAACGGAAAGTAATGTTTTTCTCGTGCGAATTCGTACGGTAGGTACCGATGTCGGTGCCTCCTCTCTAATCTGCACAACCAAAACGGACGGACAAAGTAAATCCAATTTTGGCTTGAAAATTCACTCAAATTTAAGGTAGTTTGCAGGTCGGGCGAACTTTTCATTCTATGAAACCGGAAAAAATAGATTTTGACTACATTTTCTTTTTGCAATAGAAGTTTCGCGACAGTTTTGTCGCTTATGGAGGTAGTCTATAAAAAAAGTCGAATTAATAAACAACTAACTAGTTACTAAGCCGCGGTCGCGTTTGCACGACAGCTAGGAAAGTTAGCTAACAACTCAACATTAGTAAATAAATGTTGTTCACAAGTTTCATGAGGTCGCGACAACCAATTTATTTATTTTTGCATTACCATGCTCTATCGAGAAATCGAACCAAATTATCACTCAACTATTTTAAATTAAACATTTCTACGTATTCATTTTAATACGACTTAGACGAAAGCCAATTAATGTTCCACTTCCTCGTAATCAGCGCCTAATTAATTTGATGCGTAAGACATTAATTTTAGTTAATAACTTTTTATTAGCTTTTATTAAGGAATTAATCTTATGTCGAGTTTCAAATGGCTAAGAACTAGTAGTTATGTATCTAATTTGTAGCTTTTAATAGATTATCATTGTAATAATAGGCTCGACTGCCTCGTTGGTCTGGCGGTCGCAAGGGCGACTGCTGAGCGTGAGGTCCTGGGTTCGATCCCCAGGTCGGGCAAAGTGTTATTGGGTTTTTCCGTGTGAATTTCTCAGTAGCAGCCCGGAGTATGAATTTGTGCCCGGTCGTCGATGGCAATAGGCTTGCCCCCTATTACATGGGACGTAAAACATAACGGCGAAATGTGGGTGTACCATACACCTATGCCAACCCTTCGGGGAATACAGGCGTGAGTTTATGTTATGTTAATAGGCTTAGAGCGATTACGCACTGCATCCGATCCGAATCCGTGAAAATACGGATATAAAAAACTCGGACCGAATTCGGATATTGCTTTACGCACTGCATCCGATCCGAATCCGTGAAAATACCGATCTAGAGTTAAAATCTCGGCCCGAATTCGGATGTTGGTTACGCACTATTCCGATCTCTGATTCAATTTCAAACAATTCAGTACTACGGCTACTTCGATCCGTCAATTGTTCTTCCGAATTAGAAACTCACGGATGACGGATAGAAATCGGATGACGGATGCCGGATGTAGTGCGTAAGCTACCATACAAATAGTTCTATGGCTACTTCGGTCCGTCAATTGTTCTTCCGAATTAGAAACTCACGGATGACGGATAGAAATCGGATGACGGATGCCGGATGTAGTGCGTAAACTACCATACAAATAATTCTATGGCTACTTCGGAACGTATTATTATGGTATCAATATCCGATTTCTTGATAGACGACTATCTTATTAACTTAATGCTCTACACTATACAAGAACTAGTTGCAATTGTGTCTCGGTTTCGATATAAGATACTGGTATCTAGATCGTATCAGCATCAATGTACTGCAAGACGGACGTAAACGTGTTCAGACGGGTGCCTGCCGAGATATCTAGCCACTACGTGAATTGTTCCTAGCATTCAATCTGAGCCTGCTCAAGATAATGAAACTGGTATTATTGGGACCGCAATCCTGCGGTTAGGCGCTTTCGCTGGCTGCCTTGAGTATCCGGAGGGTTAATTGGATACCTATCGATAGATATTCTTGCGGCGAGCCCTCAGGTGGTAAACGTGATATTCAATTATTCCCAGTCGGAATTACGTACACACAAGTACATAAATCCCCACTCCGAGCTAACTCAGTCAATCGGAGTTAACTCCAAACAATCAGCTAATGCAAACAGCGATGCTTACATTTATCTTACACGGTCCGTGCCTTATACCTGTGTACATATCTTGTAAGCCGGGATACTTAGCATAAGGAAGTAGGTATGTCTTGTGTAAACGAGTCAGGCGTTGATAGCTTGCGTATTGAATCTGTAATGCCTACATACGTTTCTAGCCGCGTTGTTCGGTTCGATTGAATGATAGGCTGTCGAGATTGAACAAAGACTATTGTAATTAGCGTGTAGCTAATGCCTTATCTTAATTACTACATGTACGTAGATCGTTTAGGAATAACGACATAAGTTTATGGTGTTAGTAATCAAGCGAAAGGTTTTCTATATTGTCTTAGGAACTATTTTGAAGACCGATAGGGTATTTATAGACAAAAACTTAAAAAAAAAACTAAATGAATAAAATAATTACCATGTTATAAAATTAACAGTTTTAGAAAACGGTGCTAAATCACGCTGAACTAAATTGAAGGCATCGACTTTTGAAACTGTTAATTTTATAATAATATGGTAATTATTTTACACCTTTAATTTTTTTTTAGTTTTTTTTTCTGTTTTTCTTATTTAATACTTTTTAATGCCACAAATTCCAATTACAATAGTGTACAAATTCTTGGACAACTAGTAGGTACTAAAACTAGAACGTTGTCATACAGGGTGTAAACGAATTCATGTAATTCCTTCAAACCGCGTGATCTACTCGTGCCACAGATTGACCAAGCACTGGTTTTTTCAGTTTCAGCATAAAGGTTTTTCAAAAAAATAACCAGATTTTCTGTTTCTGAGTCATTTTAGCGCCCCAAGTTAACTGACTCCACGGAGCGATATCGCGCTAGTGGTGCCTGCACAGCTGTATCGCCGTGCTTTCATTCATTTATGCGTGGCATCGAAATGTTCCAAATTTTTGCTTATTTTTTTATTGAAACCTTATGAAGTGTTTTAGATACAATGACTCAACACTACCGCAACAAAAAAATGTTTTAGTTTTAATCCTATACGGCGTTAATCTATATCATTAATAGATCATGTGGTTTGAAGGAATTACACGAATTCGTTTACACCCTTTGTAGGTAATTCATTTTCAAACCTACTAATAATAATTATCGTATAAAAATCTACTCAACTAAACTTACCTAATGAAATTCACGTCGGACCAATTACTCAAGACTCAAGAGTATCCCACACGAACTAAAAAATAATTAGGTACTCAAATCTGTCCACAAATCTTGGAGATATCGGTGTAAATACAATAAAAAAAGATACGCATCGGCATCATATTGAAACCTACTTTTTGAAGTCTGTTAAATAAAGGGCACTTGCGACTTTGGTTTTACGTTTTAATTTATTAATCTTGCTCGCAGTTTTCTATTTAACATTTTACACAATTTTGAAATAATGTAAAACATTTAAATCTCTATTCGAGTAAGAAGTAGCAGAAGCAGTATAGCAGCATTAGCATTATAATATTAAGACCCAATTTCACCATACAATGTTAGTTGTTAATGTTCTGTTAAGCAGTCAATGGTGCCGATTCTGTTAAGGACAAACTAAACTTAATTTAGGCTATTGCCATCTTTTTCACTCTAATAAAATAAGAAAGAGACATACGTAAATAAGAGCTGTCAAATTTAGTTGAACTAAAAGTTTCATACAAATTTAGACGACATTTAAAACGAGTCAACTAAAAACACGGCGAAGTTCAAGGCGTAAACTAATTTGACATGTCTAACTTAGTTGTTGTCTATTACCGTCCTTTTCTCGCGCTATCTGTTAGTAAAAGATAGCAATTCTCTAATTTTAGTTTAGTTGGTGAACAAGAGAATCGGCACCAATGTCAATTTCAATGTACTGTTAAAATGTTTAACAGGACATTAATAACTAACAGAGTATGGTGAAATTGGCTCTAATATAATTATAAAGGAATAACGTGAATCTATAATATCCTTTGTTCAAATACATTATACTCACATATAATACGCAGGTACGTACTCAAAGACATTGAATAACAAAGCCGCCAACACGCAAACCTATCTGTCAGTCACTAAGTTTGATATGAAATGATGAAGGCAAACTATCTATTGCCTCCATTCACACTCGCTCTACGGCCAAAACATATGTACCTATTTATAGCACAGTACAACTCGCAATACATTGATATCACTGTTCCATAATACTGTTGTATTCTCTACGACATAATCAAAATATAACTTTGATAATGATTCCCTTTGTCGACTGTTAGTGACGTAATAAGAACCTATGTACCTGTTATTATTATGTTTACTTATCTAACGTTAATAACAGATATAATGCCATAAGCCCTTAGAGCAAGGTTTAACGTTGAGTGCAACTCTTATTAGATTCGCAGGGAACGCAAACACATAATGTTATGTAGATTACTTCAAAGGCGAACAGATTTAACGTTGTGTACGTTGTTACGGCAAACTGAAAGGAATTAAGGTTAAAAGGGTCAAACGATATGGGTAATGAGATGGTTGATTGTGTATTGTTGTCGACAGCGGCAGCAGAGGCTTGCGGCGGCGGTCGACGTACGCGAGCGGGCGGCTGCGCGCGGGCCCTCACTGGTCCTTCGTGTTCGACCCCGCCGGCCGGTTGTGTTACTACTGGTCCATGGTCGTCTCCCTCGCATTCCTATACAACCTCTGGGTCATAGTCTACAGGTTCGCTTTCCAGGAAATTAACGGTAAGTGAATTTTCTTATTATGCTATGCGTAAAACGAGGATCGAAACGATTTGTGTCGCTCCTGCTTATTTTTATTGTTGGATGAACTTGAAAGAAGGCGCTTAAGTGGATAAAAATCCAATTTTGACTCTAGAGCTTATGCAAAAGACGTCTCCATTTAGATAGCAACCAAGATTAGCGACGACGATCTGGGGCTGCACCGACTTAGCGCACTCCGGGCATAGTTTCCGCCAACTTGCCCCGCGCAGAATTAAATTACTTACCTAAATAGCTTTTCTGAGTTAAATGTCTCGTACCGGAGACAATGTAATATTTGGATAGATAACGTTTGGATGTTTCGCCGCCCGAGTTTCCAATTGTTTCATTACCACTTCACAGCTGCGATGAGTTTGAACGCCACATGAAATTTGCGAGTCCCTTTCAAGTTCTCGCTTTGTAGTATTGATCTTTTTGTCTTTAGTTTAAAGCAAAAGTTTGGGTCAAAGGGAAATTAATTCATTAATGGGCGCAAATTTGAAATTAATTTTGTGGATAGGTATTTAATTTACGTAGATGTTGATTAATTTGAGTGTATAATAAGTAACGTTGAACGTTTTGTTTCAGGCGAGACGTTAATAGTATGGTTCTGTTTGGACTACTTTTCTGACTTTCTTTACCTGGCGGACATACTGTTTCACTTCCGGACGGGCTACCTGGAGGACGGCGTGCTGCAGACGGACGCGGCCAAGCTGCGCGCGCACTACATGAACTCCACCACGTTCTACATCGACTGCCTCTGTCTGCTGCCGCTCGACTTCCTCTACCTGTCCATCGGGTTCAACTCCATCCTGCGCTCGTTCCGCCTCGTCAAGATATACCGCTTCTGGGCGTTCATGGACCGTACCGAGCGGCATACGAACTATCCGAACTTGTTTAGATCGACCAGTTTAATTCATTATTTGTTAGTGATATTCCATTGGAACGGGTGCTTGTACCATATAATATATAAAAACAATGGTTTCGGTAGTAAAAATTGGGTGTACCATGACACTGAAAGTGCGGACGTAGTGAAACAATATTTGCAAAGTTATTACTGGTGCACGTTGGCGCTTACAACGATAGGTGAGTCTTAAATTATTTAACTTTTCCATCTGCTCGTGTAGATAACTGCGGTTTACCATATAATTTCCTCGTGTTACGGTGTTCTGTGACATAACTTTTATGTGAAGATTTGGCGGGTAATAATGTTGCTCGTAAGAGTAAAATTATGACTTGCCGGTCTAATTTTAGTTCCCTTGAACGCGAGAGCATCGCTAACAAAATTTGAGACTTCGTTTCGCGTCGAGTAAATTGCATACCTATACCTATGTATGTAGATAAGCTTAAGTTGTTTAAGGGATGTGACTTATATATTTACGTGTATGTGCCTCTATATAGCTCTTAACAAAGATCAAGGGCGGATTAAGGAAAAAAATTGAGGGGAGCACAAGAGCCAAAAGGGCATGGAGTGTCCTCATAAGCTGTTAGAGATTTATCTTTTTATTACGGTTTTAAGGGTTTTAATTATGAAAATTGGGGATGACATAATGACATTAAATGATACATATTCTATGCCTTTTACGACCGTACACAAAAACCAATCAAGTACATTCAGTAGTTTAGTCGAAACTTTTTTGTAACGTTTTGTAATTTTACACATAATCAAGATTTGTATGCGAAATTATGTAAGTCTAAGACCTGTTTAAATCAAAATGACATTTATTTACGTGTAGAACAGATATAACTTGTATAAACCACTGCGGCGTCCATACCTAGAGGAAGATGCTGTGAATTAGAAAAACCATGCGAAGAAAAAACATGCTTGAAAATGACACATTTTTTATGTACGGTCCTAAACTCCATCGTAGAACACGTAGTATCATTTAATCATTTTGTCATCCTCACTTCGTATAATTTCATGAAAGTTTTTTATTTATTTTATGCCTACCGAAGAGTCCCATGCAAACACACAAGACGATTTCCTCGTGTTCTATTGATTGTTTGTATGGGATTTTTTAATGTGTAACAACTTGTCCATACATACGAAAACCAAAGGAACGTGTTTATTATGGAACCCTATATCCTTGTGTTTTTGTATGGTCGGAGCCGACCGATTGACCCTTGAATACACCCTTGACAAAAATGCAGGATGTGTCGTAAATAGTGGTCCAACGTTAAGGGGTCGACACGCCGTGTATTCAGCTATCACATACCACAATTTGAACCATTTCTTACCAAAGGTCTGTTTTTTTTTTAAATTAACTTGTCGTTTTTCTAATTTAGCTGTAATTTCAACCCAATACATTATTTTCCTATTTTGTTTTTTGTTTATAACTGCTGAGCACATGTGCTATCTTAAGCAAGTATTTTTTAACATTTAGTTAAATTTTTCGTAAAGAATAAAAAAATGTTTTATTCTGAGACATAAGGTAAAAAAAAAACAAATTGTGGTATGTGATAGCTGAATACAATATCGCATATCGACCTCTTAACGTTGGACCACTATTTACGACACAACCTGTATATTAATACCTATAATAACCTGTCTTTTACCATTTTGTTAGAGGTAATAGTTAGTTCAAATCTTGGATAACAGGTGGCTTAACCTAAGCTACATAAAACGAATTAAGGAATTATGAAAGAGAATGGTCTTACCTGTTAAACATAATAATTTTAAGCTCTTAATCACTCCACGTTATTGTAGGTAATTAGAATACACAAATTACAGCCTGACAACAAAGAAAAAGATTTTAGCCAGAATACTATTCTGTTTGACTTGAAATTAATAAGTTACACGTTTAATGTTTGAAAGATAAATCCATCAAAATACGTCTCTTTGCTTAATTGATAGACAATATCAATATCTGGAATACGTCATCTAAACGTAACGTAGCGTGGCTTTGTTGATATATTTTGTTGTCTAAATAAACCTATTACGTGATATGAGTCCAAATATTAGTTTAACATGACATAACTACGTACACATGTATTACACGAATAAGCACATACTTGTATATAACGCTGTTGTGTTTTAGTAGCAATTTCATGAAAATTAATTCAATTTGCTAATTGCTGATCGGATAAACCTACGTATCAGTCAACGCTAATATTATATCGACAGTTTCGTTATAGTCAGTCTTTGTATACTTGGGAGCAAATAAATCGAGCCACTCCTTTTTCACGTGTCCTGGTTATTAGTTTTGGTTTCATGAATTATATAATTCAAAATACAAAATACTACCCTCATTGTAAAGGTTATCAAATAACCTTTTAGGCGATATATGATTAGAATTGATCTGTTCCATAATATCAAAAATAATAACAATTATACCTACGTGAAAAATAGAAGTGGCTCGATTTATTTGCTCCCAAATATATATAAATAAATACTGTTAACCTGTGTAGTACTGTAATTATAGACACAATAGATAAACAATGGCGGCCGTACCGTTTTCGGTACACTTGGGCGGTTAGTATTAAGGTGAAATAAAACAAAAAAACAAAAAGGTTATATCTAAAATCACAGACACTGTTTAGAAATATTTACTTAGCTAGGCGCCGTAAGATTTTAGTCAGGGTTAGCGAAAAATAGAAAAAAACACCGTCAAACATTTTAGTTTTGCCTTGCCTTATAATTAGGTGAAAAGATAAACTAGGTATAATTAAAACATTGAAGTATTTCTACTATCAACTTATGTTACAGAAAAGAACTAAGTGAAGTCACGTCTGAAAATATTATAATGAAAGCAGACTTCTGTCTGCTTTTCTGTCTGCTCACTGAACATTCTTATCATCCAAGTGAACAATTTACATTATTATTTCTATAATAATGTAAATTGTTCACTTGGATGATAAGAATGTTCAGTGAGCGGTTAATTAAATTTCATTGGCATACGGAATGGAAAACGGCAAGAAGAATTAGTTTCATAGCTCTACCGAATGTCAAGAATGACTGACGATCTGTCCACCACTGCGCGCGCTTTCCAATACTTAGTAAATAACTTCGTAATAAATAACAAACATCTTATGAGAAATGTATTGTAAACGATCACGCTGCAGTATTGAAAAAAACATTGATTAACGAGACCCTTTATTTGCGCTCCAGTTTTCGACTAGTTTTTTTTTTCTTATTTAATGTAAACCTTTTTGCAGATGAGTGGGCTGAAACGCCGTTAGCTAAATGCTGCTATAAATACTCTTGGGAACAACCGATTAAATATAATAAAACGGGTTAAAATATTTTTTGGTGAGGCGTAAAATGCGGCATAATTTGTTAAAGAGTTTAACATAATGTCATGTCAGTGTAATAATAATAATTGTTATTTTATGACACAATAGTTTGGTGTTTCGTGGTTATAATAATAATTAATTTTGTGCAGGTGGTCCAATACGGTTTAATAGGTAGATGGATGGGATGCTTTTCAACAAATAAATTATGTACTACGTTGTTTCACAATAGTTAATGACTAAAATTCTATCAAATACTTTATTATTTCAAAAATGATTTATTTTACAAACAGAGTAACAATTTAAGTAAATAATAATTTATATAAATAAAAATTAAATGCTGTTCGTTGGTAAGCGCATCACTTGAGAACGGCTGGGGAGAAAGGGATATTTAACAAAAAATATTTTTAGTCGGAATCAGATTTTTCTGGGAAGACAAATTGTAAAACTTGGCCGGAAATTGGCAAATTCGGGAAAAACTGAACGTTCTTTTTTCTACGGGATTTTTGTATGACAGACAACGTCTGTGGTGTCAGCTAGTTATTAATAAATAACAGTTTCTGATAGTTACAATTTAGGTATCCATTCCACACACACACAGCCACAGCATTATCAATTAGTGTCAATTGTTATTACTTTTACTCAAGAAATTCAGTAAGCATAATTATAATATTTCGTTTTACCTGTGGCGGGCCACCAAAAGCCGACCCGTTAAATAAACGAGGACTACTTACGTTGAAAAAACAGTATTGAAAACAAACAGTATGGCCATTCTCGCCCTAAAAGCGTTTATAACCGCGGCCTGGAACGAGTCGTTAAACTAGATGGGTGCACAGATTACGTGCCACAATTTTATTATAATGGCATAATTTATATTCATCAAAATCCCACATAAATTGCGTGCATCGCAAAATCAGGCTCACGGATGTATGATACAAATGATATTGCGGGATTCAATTATAATATAGGTTGTCAATTTCGTTCGGTTGTGTCGGCGTAATTAGTTGCGATTCAAAATTCAATGACTACATCCAATTTTATTCAGTTTGCTTGTTGCTAGTTTTGTATTTTAAGCCTTGTTGGAGTCAGCGTTTCATTTATTAAAGTTAATATAATTCTGTTAAATCGCTCACCTGTTTAAGCTTTATTATCCCACCGCAATTGAGATCCTTTGTAAAACTCACTTTGAATATACGTAGTACTAAAATCAAAGCTACTTTATTATAAACCACCGCAGTTGGCTTTCTAGATTTCAAGGTTTCAAAGTCCGCTTACATACGTCATTAAGTTGTCAATTTAAAAACAAATCTTTTAAAATGAATCGAAAAAAGCGGTGGAGATAAAAATATTGTGCTTGAGAAGTTTCCTCGAGTCGAGCACTATCGACTTGAAGTGTCTCCGTAGGTACTCGTCCATCGTCCGGGCTCGTCTCGACACGACAAGTCTGCCACACGGTTGGACAACCCGTCTGCTGATCAGTTGCCCAACTTCGCCCACAATATTAGCGCTATATTTTCACATACAAAGCATCTATGAGCGAATAAACAGAAAACGTGCCCGTTACGTATAGCCTTAGTGACGCACATATGAAAATTGGTTCAATATCAGATGCAATGTTGCCTATATAAACATATCGTGACTGTTGATATTAATGTTTGTTGAAGTCTTGCCGTTAGAGTAGAAAACTTTATGTACATAATAAGACGTTTATTTGTTTATTTAATGCAGGTATTTCTGAATAGAGTTCTATTTCTTTATTTGATTTTCTTCAGCACAGTAAGTTAAAAGAAAAGATAAAAGAAAACTCACTGTGGCTTCTCACAATTTACTAGACAAATAACCAACATAAACTTTTAATAATGCCTCTATAACATACCTTTAAAAAGTCAAAAAATAAGGCGTAAAACACATTATTAATGAAACGCGTTTACCGAAGACAGTTCCAATTAACCGCTTGAGTATATCGTGTTACCAACTCATAATGATTAGCGGATTTAATAACATAGTGAACCGACTCACCGCTGGTAGGGAATAGAAGGCCCGCAACTTTCCCGGAGGTTGTCATTTTCCGCCCATAAATAGGGAGATAATTGCAAGAGAGATACCGCTTATTTATACTGTTTATAAACTATAAATTGAGGCTTTCCGTAGGTGTTTTAAAGTAGATCCCATTATATTATGTAAATGTTAATGTGTTAAATGGGGAATTTGTTTACATTCTGTTACCGAAGGCTATTATTTATAAATTGTTGCTATGTGTTGTTTAAAAGTGTATATTGCAGGTATATACTCGTACATACATACAAGCAATATCGTAGGTAAAGCTGAATGTTAGCACACGGTCGTTGATTCATAATTAATGAAAAGTGATATAAAAAACCTTTTTTCATAAATTAAAATGTACGTTATTCCAACATAAACTGAATCTTATAGATTTATATTACGTTACTTAGTTATTTCAAAACCAACGTGTTCCCATCGCGCACACGTAATTCATTAACATAGCCAAAATTGTTAAAGTTGGAAACATCGGGTATATTAACAGCACACCTTTAGCCAGTGAGGCATTAATAAGCTGTTACCTCACAAATACAAAATGTAAGCATGTACAATAACTTAATATTATTGGGTGGTCGTTCATACGCGAACTTCGCAACTTAGTTAAGTAGTTACCAGTTCCTTGCAGACTGGGAACTTTTCTTAGTAAACATTGTAAGTATTTCTTCACTACTTATAATAAGCGAGTCACGCCTCCGGGACTTGGTTCCGGTATACGTCATAATATCCCACGACAATTAGGATACTTCGTATTTGCAAGTGACGCCATAACAAAGGAACAAAACTTGTGTTATGTGAAATTCAGACAAGTATTGTTAGCGGCATAGTGTGTCTTCTATTGATGGAGCAAATCTAATCGCAGATATTTCATTAAACAAAAGGCGATTAAATAAACAGCGGTTAAATAATTATTTGTTTTAAATTACAATAACATCGATACTAATTCTATCAAAATTAGACGGCGAGATAAAACAATAACAGCAAAATTTAAAGTTCTGTAGATTTTCAAAAAATGTTACAGTTTCGCAACAGCTTAGCACGTATTAAGAACGACGTTGGAAAATAGCAAGAGGTATTTCAATGTAGAGCACCGTTTCATTTAATGACCACCATTTTGAGTTCCGCGCTCACGGACACTTAAAACATTAAGGGCAAGCACCATGCATTTATGACTGAGATCTGGAAACGACAGTTCGGTTAAACGTCGTAATCTTGATGTATTATATCAAACTACTATTTTGTAAAATCGATTGTAAAACCACAAGTTACATTGACTGCACTTTGTGATACAGTTGTAATCACAAAGTAGTTTTTAAACGAAGTTTTTAGTGAATATGTATGTAAGTGTTGTTATAAACATGCAAAACGACCGCCATTAAGTCGACGCAATAATATGTAAAGTAATAGGAAGACAGAATCGCCAAATAGAGTTCCATATTCAATGTTATGAAAAATTCCTGGTCCCATTTTTACCGAGTAATTTTTATGCACCTGCTCGCTTCCTGCTACGAGAACGGTATTAAAATACATGTTTTTTTTTTAAACGATTAATATATCTTGTAAATTTTTTAGCTTTATATTATTATCATATTTACCTTTGTTCTATGTTCCTAATTTGATTGTACTTTTTACATATTTTTGAAATGTTTGCGAAGAAAACAATGGATGTTATTATGTTAGAACCTTTTTTGTTAGAGGTTTTCGGGGTTATATCAATTTCTATACATGGGTAAATGCGCAGATATGCTTTTGACTTGGGATACTATGAAAACCCTTGCCGGAGGCTACTTTTTGGGTTGCGGCAGTCAATTACCCGAGAAAAATGGCACTGAATTATGTACATAAACGAAAAAATCTCATGTATTAAATGGATATTCCATTGTCCGCACTGTCATAACATAAATATATCATTATAGCTTCGATTGTTGTCAGCGTCCTGTATGTAATCAGCATACAATAAATCCAATGCATATTCATATTACGAACTGAACGTCATAAATAAAGAACAACACAATAATTATATACAAAGCCGTACAATGGTCTTCAGGTAATGGGAAAAGTTTTAAATCAACAAATCCCGCACACTGAATGTATGCGTTACTTGGCGTTGGCTATAAATTCGGTTTCGTGTGCGTATCTGTGCTGCCGACTCTCGTTAATTATGAACATAAAATCAAAATACGTCTAAATTTGAAGCCATTTTAATTAAAGGCATATAAATGACTTGGGGTCTCTCCGCGGTATTTTGCACAGAAAATTAAAGCATTCATGTGTTATTGCTATATTATTTATATGGCATCGATCATGAATGAACTTAATTAGGGTGATAAGCAGGTCACACACAGCTCTAACGATGGATAATGTATTTTCATGACTACAATAAAAAGGTGTTACAATGTCTTGGAGACCATTCCCTTTATTGGCGATCGTTTTGCAAGCTTGCGAACTGTAACGCCCGCAATAAGCTCTAATGGCGTGTATTCAAAGCCACACATTAAAATACGTTACAATACATTATTTTATAAATTAAATACAAAAAATCGTGGCAGAAATTGACTCATTACTAAATTATAAATTCTTTAAATTATAAATTAATTATAAACTCATTAATAAAATGAACTCCATATTTATTTTAAAATAACAAGTTTTTATTACAAAGGTATCTAACAAAACACTTTTAAATTTTACTTTTGGGAGAGTAGATAAATACAACTTATAGGTTTTTAGAGACGTAAAAACTAGAAAACTTTAAAAGCATTTCAGTCTGCTGTTTTTAACATTAATCAAGCTCTTAGCTATCTATGAGTTATTATAAATGTACTAAAAACACCATGTTCATCATAACACAGGCCACATACTTATAAGTACAAAACATAAGACTACATTAAGAAGCATGTCTTAAAATTAACGCACCTACGTTTCTCGTAGCGCGGCGTAGCATAGGTTACGAACGTGCTACGAATTTTTTTGAGTCTCGTAATCAATAAAAGCCTGTTTACGTGCTCTCTGGGGCCTTGCAATTTAGTTTAATAATGTTATCCGTAAAAACGAGCCCCCGTCGTAACTGTCATATCTTGAGGGCCATCGGTCTTCCGATACGGGTCCCTTTGTACCTGCTTATAATATCTCATCGTTCACTCGAGGACGCTTGAAACACTCGTTAGGAAGATTACGACGAGTATTTAACAAAATTGTATTTTGATGTCGACAAAACAATTTTTCCTGCAATAATTTGATTGAGCTTGATTAAAATCCGATACAGTTAGTAGGGTAAAACTCGGTAATACGCCCCAAGTGACAAAACGCCCCACCACTCCAGCACTCACACTATCAAAGCTGCGCCGCTCACAACTAGACGCGCGGAGACCCACTAGTAGGCGAACAACATGGCCGACGTGTGCACGTAGTTTGTGATGTCCGTTTAAAAAATATTGCAAAATCTGTATTTATTGGAGTGAAATAATTTGCGGTAAGTTTCTAAGAAATTTATATATATTGATACTTTTAGATTTTGTGTTATAATGACCCACACTATCGTAAAATAGATGAAATTACCTTTATACTTTTATTTTGTCGAACGTTATAACCTTGAATCTACTGCTTTGACCTCGGTGGGGCGTATTGAAAATCAAATTTGACAATATGCCCCTAAGTCAATTTACAAAACGCCCCAATATTTGAACTGTGTTAAAGTATTTTTATCGCGTGTTATTATTTCAGATTATGTCTCGGAAGTATCAAAGAACAACACTACAAGCATCATGGAGTGCAGACGACTTAGAAAAAGCCATGCGCAGTGTACTTAGCAAAGAAATGGGTGTTAATGAGGCATCCAGAAACTTTGGCATACCATCTCGAACCCTAAGAAGACACATTTTATCGGGAAAATCAAAGGGCCCTCTTGGACGCAAACCAGTATTTTCTGTAGAACACGAAAAAAAACTGGTTGCCCATATAAAGAAATTGGAGAAAGGTGGATTTGCCCCTGATAGAAAAGATGTTAAAGAAATGGCATTTCAACTTGCTAGGAAACTCAATATTAAAAATCCATTTTCATCAAGTTCAGCATCAGCTGTAAATGTCTGGTTTTCGGGATTCATGGCTCGCAACTCAGAATTAAGTCAGAGAAAATCAGAAGGCTTGTCAAGTGACAAGCCTTCTGATTTTCTCTGAGAAAAGGAAGGTAATTGCCGACAAAAAGAAGCCAGCAGCTGGAAAATTAAAGCAGACTAAGACCACAAAAATAACTAAACCTATCGAAGAAAAAGATGGTGATAAAAAGAAACAAGAATAAGGAGGTAAAAAGAAGCCAAAGAAAGTGTCTGTCAAAAATAAGAAGAAGAAAAAATTAAGCTATTCATCCTCTTCTGAAAGCAATGATGAAAATGAGGGCAGGGTAGATACTTCTGAAGAAGAAATCTCAGACGAACATGACGACATTATCAGATGCGTGGAATGCACGGAAGATTACTATAATACAAAATCCACAGAAGATTGGATTATATGCCTGTCTTGTTTAGCGTGGTTACATGAGTTTTGTACCATGTTTATTTAAAAAGTCTGATTTGATAAAGAGACTGAGTAACTGCCTTTTTTTTTTTTTTTTTTATCGTGGGAACACTCATGGCTACCCTTCGCCTGGGGAAGGCGGAGGGTTATGCCGGACTCTTACCGGCTAAAAACCCACGGTGTTCCTACTCCTGACCCTTGGCCGGGGTCACGGGATTCGCAGCTGCATGCACCGCAACCCCGGCAGGCCTCGGTCCGCCAGCCCCTGGCGGACCTCTCCTTCTGTGGGGCCTTGCCCCACGTCCTCCTGAGAGGCGCGCACGGAACACATGCGCGCCGCCTTCTCGGGCCTGTTACTGGTCGGGCGACGGGTCCCCTAACCCGTCGCCCGCAGGCCACAACTGAGTAACTGCCTCTTATTATCCTAAGTTAAGATTGAGAGTTAATTTTTGTCAAAACAATTGTTGTTATGGTTTAAAATATGCAAAAATGTATGATTAATACACTGGGGCATTTTATAATAAGAGTGAGTCGTATTAGCCAACGATCACACTACAAAACGCCCCACCTAAGGTTTTTTTAAATAATAAATATTATTGTATCCTTAGTTCCTATTATCATTATTACTTGTGGTATTGTTGTTAAAATACTAAATATTGTTCCAAAATAAAAAGTTTGATTATATCTTGTAAGATTTTTTATTTATTACAATTTTAAAAAAAGTGGGGCGTTTTACCGAGTTTTACCCTATTGTTGCAGTCTGACGCTACGAGTATTTTACTATCTTTGTTGCATTGATAGTACGTTGTTTTAATTATATTGTGGCACTGTTGTTAACTGAACTATACAGCTTATTTATTATAAAAACCGACGCGTTTTGTAGTATTCTATGGACTATAAATACAATACTTGGACTACTCAGCTAATAATAGAACTAAAGATCTCTTCGCGTGGCAGGTAGACATTCCAACAGCTGCTTCGAACGACGGAAAATTTTAAGGCTTTTTTTAAAAATAAAATACGCTATGTTCACGTCTCCTCGTCACAGGTGGTAGGATAAAGTACTTACACACGAGGGTTAATCTGACATTGACTCGAAAGAGACGCAGGCAGGGATAAAAGTGGAGCGGTCGCGGCTAGCGAATATTTTTTGCGTTCATATTTGCGACAACCTAACTTGATCAACATGAAACAGTCCTTTATTGGCTTTGTTAACAAACATGGTATGTATATGTTTGTTTATTATTAATGCGAGTTTTTTTGTTCGGGGTAGCAATTACAAAGGCGTTGTTGTATGATTGGTGTAGGCGCCGGAGACGAGCGCGGTGGCGCTGTGACGCGGTCCGCTCCTGACCGCGCGCCTACAACCACATTGTTATAAACGTTGATGTTCGCGCGTTGAATTACATGCTGTTCCTGTACTGACATTGTTTTAATTTCTTTGGTTATACCACTCTGATGTACAGTTAACTTTGCTCTGTGTTACATAAAAATAAAGCCTCAGAATACAGAAAGAACCAGGATCCGCGTTCAACAGTAATTGCAAGCCGTACGCTGTGTCCAAAATCAAAATAAGTATCCCGCGCCCGTCTCACTTCCACGTAATGTTGCTAGCTCAGACATTGTTTACCCGTTTTGGGGAAAACGTTGAGTATTGGAGGTAAGATATTAATAAAATCAAAATTGTGCTTTTCTATACAGGCAATATATATCTATGTACAGTCAGCGTCAAATATATTGGGACGAACAGACTGTTCTGTTCAAAATAATCCGAACAAAACTATATCTCAATGAAACAAGGTGTGTTTCAGAATGAACGTAGGACAGGGCAACTGGCATTCTGACAAGAATCCCATTTAGATAAAGTTTAATTTCTTTAGCTGTTTAGGTAATGTTGAACAGTATGTTCGTCCCGATATATTTGACGCTGACTGTACCTGATAATCTCAAGAAATAGAGAAAGTCTAATAGGAATGAAACACGGTTTAGATAAAAAAAAAACCTTTAATTTAAGCCCTCAGTAGGTAATAAAAACAAGGGAAAATGAAAACTCTTATACTAACAACACTAACAATATGGACGCATCATTCCCTATGACAATTACAAACTCAACAATTTATTGAGTAATTAAATAAGACGATATCTGAATGTGCTACTTAAACGTGAAATGTGATCCCATCCTGTTTTGTTTTTAGCCCAGCTGGATTTTTACAGGTAGGAACGATACAAGACGGCATAATTTAATTTGACACCGGTAAATACACGTACTCGATATGACGTTCACAGAGTAACTGATCGGCTGCGCGTCAAACTACTCTGTTTAAGAGTAGTTTTTGATGCTTCAGTATTAGGCGCGATCACGGCTTCTCTTTCTGTATTCTGAGCATAAAGCAAAGCGTACTTCCAGCGAGATGTCGTCTTTTGTTTTTTTATTTTACACTAGCTGTGCCCGCGACTCCATTTTTCCTTTTTCCCATGATCGTAGGCCTATACTACAGAACCCCGCATGCTCGTTGCTCGTTCCTTATAGTAATTTTGCTTCTTCCACATACATGCATCTTGTCATCAATCAATCAACTCAGCCTGTAGTATCTTGACATACATACTCACTATTATCACTATTCATCATCGTCATCATATAGGTCCGTAAATATCTACTGCTAAACAAACGTCTCACCTCTGCTAACACCAATCCAAATAACAAGCATGGTGATTATGCTAATTACAACGACTTAGAAAAAACTAGGTGGAAGTAATACGTAGCTTTCGCGCGTGTGTCACACCTATGTGGAGATCCGCAACACGCGATAAGCTAGTTGCTGCGACACGATGTCTCGAACTCATACGTACAAATAAAACTTTAGAATCTTGTCTTATTGTGAAATTTTAACGTGTAATAAAAATGATAGTAGAACGAAAAATTTATGTCACGGAAGTGTTTCGTATCACCAGTAAATATAAAACTTTGATATATTTCAATATAATTTTTGCGTTAGTTTGACGACACTGGTTTCCGCACTATACTACTATACTATATTTCCTATAAGGGCACTTCCACTTGTTTTTTCTATTCCGTGATAAGTACCACTATTACAGATCAATTATCATCTATCGGTTATCACAAAATAACACCACAATTCACCAATAATCACCAATCACCACCACCTAGCTGTCATTTATCACCAATCGCCTGTTGCCATTCACTTATCTCAAATAACCTATCACTTGCCACGACATGTCGAATTCTAAAAACAACATCGTTACGGAAATCAATCAATCATGACCGCTGCTCTGTATGGGACTGCATACAACAGAGAGGTCAAACTGTATTTTAGGACCCACTCAATCAATCGTGATAAAACACACTCTGATTTTAAGTTAGGTCATCCCTACTAATCACTACAAAGTATAAAACAAAGTCGCTTCCGGCTGTCTGTCTGTCCCTATGTATGCTTAGATCTTTAAAACTACGCAACGGATTTTGATGCGGTTTTTTTTAATACATAGAGTGATTCAAAATGAAGGTTTTAAGCTATAAAACGTACACGTGCAAAGCTGGAGCGGGTCGCTAGTAATATTATAAATGCGAAAGTAACTTTGTCTGTCTGTCTGTTACGCTTTCACGCATAAACCGTCGAACCGATTTTGATGAAATTTGGTACAGAGATAGTTTGGAACTTAGAGACGGACATAGGCTACTTTTATCCCGAAAAACGCGGAATACACAATAAACGACATCCACGTGGGCGACGTCGCGGGATCTCTAGTTATAAAACAGTAAAAGTTTGTTTGAAATCCGCAAAGATTTTTGTAAAAGTATTTGTGTTTTGTTGCTTATTTCTAGTGTCATGTCCGGTTTTCGTATAAATATTTTCAATGTACAAACTTTTTGCCCTTTACAATTTTATTATAGTACCTTACGGATAAATATAATTTATGCGCTGAAAAGAATACTTAATGGCTTTGATTTTCCGAATAATTTCGCCATCAAATAATCATAATAACAGATTCTTTTATTTTCATTCCATTTTTGTATCGTCATTAAAATTCGTAAAGTTATTGCGATTCAGCGGTGTATGAATGATCGCGGTGGATATTTCTCGTTCATTGTTTGATGAAACTGTTGGAGATCAATTTGCGTAGTTAAATCGCCGCGATTTGTCGCCGTGTGTCTCAGGCTTGAGTTGCGTGTTGTGTGCTACGTATATGTATGGGTCTGCTACATGTGAGTGTATGTGCAGGTCGCTTGCCTCGGCAGGCTAGTAAGGGAAAGAGAGGTAGATGCATTTATTACACGTGGTAGGTGACTTGCCTCAGCCGCGTGCGACTTGCGTTTGGATTTTTGTGTGTGTGTATGCTTCGAACAAGCAGTAAGAATGGAGTATCATTTGAGTATGTTTGTATGCACAACTGACTTGCCTCGGCCGCGCAGCAAGGTCAGGCCGACTTGCACAACATTGTTTAACCCAGAGCTGCCAGAGCTTAAACGATAACTCACAGATAATCAAATAAATCCCTGTCAGCGGCCATACAAACTTCACTAGCCCAGACTAACTAAACAATACGTCAATATTTTGCAAGTGGGTCTAAAAGGTTAAACAAACAATTAAATATTTTACTTATACTTAAATATAGAATTTTTTCTTTTTGTGTGTGCAGGTGACTTGCCTCGGCCGCGCAGTAAAGGCGAATATGTGTTTGTGATCGCGCAGCTACTCTTCGGATTGATGTTGTTCGCCACCGTACTGGGGCACGTCGCTAACATCGTCACCTCCGTCAGCACCGCCAGGAAAGAGTTCCAAGGTAACACTATTTCCTTATTTCTTAAAGCAAGTTTAGCTTGCGGGATATAGGTATCCCGGAAGATAGCGAATTATAGAGTTATGAACGTACACACACCAAAAAAAGTTTGCGATCACCAACTGAAATCTGATTTATATTTATCTAGATAACTATCAATCTACATTTATCATGATAATTATCGCTTTGAATCCCGATTAGAAAATTCGGCTTCAAAAAGGCTACATCATTTTTCAAAGTGATCGCATACTTTTATTGATGTGTGTAGGTATATACAGGGTGTAAAAAGACCCATCACATAGCCGAAATCTACGCACTCTGTACATCAAACTAAATTGCATTGACCAAAAATAATTGCTGGGAAACGACTTTTATTTTTAGGCATAAAAAACGCTGTTTTTTGTAGTGCGCAATGTAATGCACGTAACCGATTGTGCCTGTGTGTGTTGTGCAGCGGCTACACAGCTGAGCCAAGGCGGTCGTGTGTGTTTGATATTCATTGCGTTTTTGTAACTTCAAACTCAAAAAAAATTGTTAGGAAAAATGGAAAATTTTGATATTGTTTGTTTGGAAGAAATTTAGTATTATCATTTAGAATTAGTTTTCGAAAAAAAAATACTTTGACCTTCAATATCTCCAGAACCAATGATTTCCCAGGTATGGTTAAGAAGCAAAAAAATATCCCAATGATGGGTAGAATACGTGGTTTTCGTTATCGTTAAGGGTCTTTTTACACCTGACATATGTGGATACGTTAATCTACTGTAATAATGATTGATTTATCTATTTAAACTTTACTAAGATCCTTCCTTTTGCTTGGAATATGATAGACCAAAACAAACTCAAATGAAAAGAAAGCAGTATAGCAGTACTCTATACTGCTATATTACCACTAGGCTAGCGATGAACAATTGCCTTCCATGCAGAACTAAAGGCGACCACGGCTCGCACTTCCGTTAGGTAATGATGTAGAAAAACATCGTGAGGAAATCTGCACGTCTGAACGCTCCAAAAAGTTCTCGATGGTCTACCAACCCGCACCAGGCCAGTATGGTGGATTAAGGCCTAAACGCTTCTCATTCTGAGAAGAGGTCCGTGCACAGCAGTGGGACAGTAATGGGCAGATTATGTTATTATGTAAATATAGAGCTATAAGTTGAATAAAGCAAGAAAGGTCTTTGATCTGTATCTGTTCACGTTTTTCGCTTGGTACTTTAAATAAGCTCTCTTTATGTATACCTTGATGAAAGCTCTGAATGTCAATGACACAATTTCAACCAAAGCCGAGGTAAAAACATTCACAGAAATGTTTAATACAATACTGTAGGTAGGTATTACACGCTTTATGTATTTTTTTTCAATCAGATTTTCATAGTCAATACGTGCGTGATTACTTGATTTAATGTGAGTAATCTACTTTCCCTTTTGTAGGAAATATTGGAATGTAATTTGCCCAATATTTTTTTTATTTACCCGTCATTATGTTATTATGGTTCCACTTGGGAATGTTTGACGTAGGTCGGCACAGTTCAAGGTTTATTTAACTGTAGTGTAGGCTCCATTCATACATATCTCCTTACACCCACGCTTATCTAGGCCTTGAACGTTGCTCAGTCCGGATCTGACGCGCACAATTTAGGTATGTTATATGAAAAACGTTTGAGGTAAGCCGATTACCATATAAGAAGGATTATGCAAAAATAAAACGTTCCCGTGTAAATATGTGTTGTAGACAAGCTGCGGAGTTCTCATTTTCTGTGATGCATTAGATGGTTAACACGATTTATCATGCGCACGTGTGAAGGTTCAAAGAGCTTGGTCGACATTGTGGGCCGAGCAGGAGGCACGGCGCGGCGCGGCGTGGCTGTCACATTAGCGTACTAAGCAGGTAGACGTGCCGGCACGCGCCTCCCGCGCACCGCCGCCGCCGCCGCCGCCGCTACGTGCTCCGAACACCTCTCTCGCTTCTCGACCTTACATCAAGTCGACTTTGTAGAACCACCGTATTTCTGATACATGAAGTGACGTGCTAAAAGAACGTTCTAAACAAAGTTTCCAATTCATAGTTCAAACACTTCTTTGAAGTCACAAAAAATTGGTGTGAAACTCGTTGAATTAGCGATAGACACGCACGTAGGTAATCAATTCGTAGAATGAATAAGTCTAGCATTTTAAACACAGAGAAGCGCCAAAGTGTCAACAACTTTAATTAGCGCTGCAGCTCGGTTGAGAAGACAATGGCGCCGCGACGCCAGAGAGCAGGCTGAATCCGTGACCTTCCTCGGCGGCGCTGCAGCGAAATAGGTCAGCGGCTTGAATGCTATAAATAGCTCGGCGAAAGTCGGGCGCCGCGCCCCATCCCGCCGGGAGAGCGCGTCGCGCGCGGCCGCCCGCCATCGATCCGTGCTGCCACCGCGCGCCCCATCGCCTAGCGCCCGCCCGAGCCTAACAATTCGACAATAATTGATCTACTCCACGACCAGCCGCCGCTGGTCACAGCCGCCCCTGCAACACACATGACCACCTTCAATTGACGAGTAGGACATCAATGGATGTAGTGACATAGGACATGGAAATCTTATTTATTGGCAAAAGTTAACATTGTTGCTTTGCTTGCATAATATTATGAAAACATAAAACAAAAAACCTACCAAAATTCGACATGCTATGGAATAAAAAGTAGGTAGCTCCAATGAAAGCATCTTGTTTCTTAAACAAAGCAGACATTGACAATAAAACATGAAATGAAAATCTGATTTTAAACTAGGAAACTTGTATTCTAACATTAAGGAACAGCAAAACATTTTCTACAAAATTAACCGAATATCATAAGTCTTCATTACTTATACATACCAATTTAAGTGGAAAGCCCCACACTTCGTGGAGTATTCAATCCGTTAAGCCAATTTCATTAACCCTAAAACGCTAGGTAGTATTCACAACTTAATAACTAGCGCGCCGGTCGCTTACCCGTCTAATGAAATACTAGCTTCTTCATGTGATACGCGCACATGTCCGGTGCAAACTGCCTACTTACAATCTTTATACACACAATACAAAATTTATCAAGTTAATGAATAAAAGTGGGAGGTGTTTAACCTATGCTTTGGATTAACCGCACACCGTGTGCACAAAATATTGTGGTAAAATATATTAGATAAAATTACTTACATTCTATTTCATTTTAGCACGTCTTCTTAGTAACGATTTAAAAAATCTTATAGTAAGCGTGAGTTGACGAAACTTTGTTGTTGTATCGTACTTTGTTGGTCCCCCGGCACCAAACCGAAGAGCTCCGAGAAGAATTTGTGTAAATACATGATTAGCATGCCGACATACTGCGTCATGCGGTTAATGAGTGCGATCGAATATTCCGTGGAGTGTTCTATAGGGTTCAATAGGGAGTTAGAAATTGTCGAGCAGGCGGGCGCAATGTAAACAATCGGTGCAGTGTTCCTACAGTAAGTATCTAGTTTAAATTCAAATTGTTGGACGCGCCCTGTCCTCAAATTGTGTACGCAGTCAGCGGTCCCGTGTCCCGACGAGGTTGGTTTGACTTTCAGACTTTGCAGTGTCGTAGCGTGTACTGATAACATTACCGATAATTATGATTAACTGATCAAAGTTTATCGTGAAAACCGTTCGAGAGCGTTTTTTTAAACTTGTTCCTATTTTACGGAAGATCGCTTCTCTGTTTCTATTTCAAGTTATGAATTTATATGTTTTGCTTTGCCATCAATAAATAGACCTACCTACGTCATAGCTACATTATGTATGAAGTTGTTCTTGTTTATTTATAAACACAGAAACCGAAACACAAAATATAATTTTCTTATTTCTATTGCGGAAGATCTTTTGCTAATTTATTCAGAGCCTCTGGGACATTTCTTTCCAGCTGACGTATTTTGTTCGTCGTAAACACGGAAACCTCGACAATAAAATAATAATGCTTTTACTAAATAAACAAGCCTTATTTCCGTCGTTTCCCAAAAAGTGTGTTCTAACGTAACTAATGTAGCGTGGCTGGTCGCGCACGTGGCTTATTTCCGTGGGGCGACGCGGCGCGACACGGTGCGGCGGCGGCGAACGGGCGGTTGAATCGGCCCTGCACACACTGGCGACCGCACTCAGCCGCCGCGCCGTCCCCGGACCGTGTTTGAGCAAGATTAAATTACTCCAAATGTCGGCACACTAATAACACCGCGTACACCGTTATGCTGCACGGTAAAGGGTGCGCTGTTGACTTGTTTTTGTGACGAAATGTTTATTGTTGACGCTACTTAGCAAACAATCATCCCTTTGTATCTGAGCCCAACAAGGGCTTGTGTGATCTCTGTTAAAAAATTCTCCCTGGTGTTACAGAAATATATGTATTATATAATATTATTAGAACGAGAGATGTGGAGCGTGCAGAATTCATGTATAACGTCAACATTTCATAAATTGTACCTGTTTAATCAATTATTAGGCTTATTAGATCAAATTGACTGAAAATCTTTAAAAAAAGCATGACCAAATTTTCATTTAGGTAAACAAATAACAACGCATGTCCTAAACTATTTCATGTGTTGCAAATGACAAACAATAAAGCTCAAGAAATAAAATACCATTTCATTTGGCCCAGTTACGATTTCAATCAATTCAGGTTTTTAAGGTTCATAAATACGGGACGGCTCTTAAATTTTAGCGCTCACGGTAGGTCACTTCAATAAATTTAAACTGTAAAAGAGCTGCAGCTGCTCATACGAAGGGGGCATCTCGGTTTAATCTTTTTGAAATTAAAATCTTGGCTAAGGCAGCTATGATATTCAGCCAAGTCTACCCTTAAGTTGGAACACATTCGTTTGCGTTTAAATATTACAATCATTGTATTTCGCGGGCGCCCTGAGCGCTTGCCGCTTTTGAGGGACGTTTTACCTATTAATTAATGTACAAACGCCGCACTTAACTACGTCGATTTACTCTAGTGGAATATAAATTAGGACTATTGCAGTTCCGTAGCTAAGGGGTATTAGAAGGTTTATAAATCCTCATGTCCATTCGTAGGTACGTACCTTTTTGATTCTTCAAAGATATATAACGAAAAATACGTTTTGGAAATTGGCAACCACTTTTCAACAGCTAATTCCAGAGTTTTGTCGTGTATGAATAAAAACGCTACTACTTTAATTCACCAGTGTACAATAATAAAACACAGATATGGAAATCGACATCCGTTCACAAAAGGAAAATCCGAATAACTGGCTGTTGCAATATTTGTGGAATGACTCGCTATATAGATTAGGATATGAGAGTCATGCCAAAAGTTATAAGATGCTTTGTTTATTTTTGTCGTCGAAACGAGCGATAAAATAATCCAGAGATAAAAGAATGTCTAGGAAACTTTCAGTACCGCTTTTATGAGTAACTGGTGACCTGCAGCGCGCACTGCACTTTATCGTCCGCTGTCCAGCTTGCTTTTGTCATCGAATGGCTCGCTCCGATACGCTTTGCTTACGTGACAAAACCTACATCAAAGTTACGTGTAAAACCTATTATAAACTTTGTACATACGTGAACACGTTGAATACTAAAATTTAATATCGTAATAGTTCAAGCGTTCGATTTTCCAATAAGTGGCGATTAGTGCTAACTTATTCCGAACACTTAGAGCCACTTGTTACTGAAGCCAGTGATTAGGTGCAGCTCTTTGTTCTCGTTCACCTTTATGCCTCGATTTGCTTCTTTGTAATGAGATTTTGACATTATAAGTTTTGTTGCATTAGTTCATGTTTATGGTTCAATTCACATAGCATATTGTTGCAGGTTTTAGTACAGCCGCGGGCTTTGTGCATATTGACTACGGTCGGACGCTTTGAGAACAAATATTTTACATTCGCAGACGGAACTCAAAACCGCACGCTCTGTATCAGTGTAAATTAGTTTTCATTTGGACTCGGCGTAGCAAATATGATTTAATTTGTGGAGTGAGACTGACTAATAATGTAAATATTACGAATGCAGAATACTGTTTGTATACCTGCTCTTTATTTCTCTACGTTTTAGTACACCGTATGTCAAAGAAATTTTGCACGTTTAGAGGATACTTACGTCACGGACGAGACGACAGAGTCCTTTTTAACTACATTGTATAGGTACTCCCCTGGGACACGGAATGAAATATTTCGCTTTACCGCACAATCACGTCTCAACGGATCGATATCCATTAAAATTGTAATGCCATGTACCTGGGAGTGTAAACTAGGGTAATACAACGTACATGTAACTAAAGATCACACATACATAATATATTTATTGCACGTATTACACGTCGTTATTGTGTGCTTGTTCTGAACTAAGCCTGTTATCGTGGGGCAGACATGGAAGCCGAGTTAAACGGTTTTGGTAAACTTGGGATTGCAATTATTTCTTGCTAGCATTAAGTTAGCACTTGACATACTAGGCGCTCCACTTAGCTTAACTAACCCTAGTTCCCGGAAGGCGACAGGTGAGATTAAGTGCGATCTACAAAACAGTATAAATTCATTTTGTCGCTATGAAACTTTGTGTCAAGTTGATGAATAACATTATCTTTTAGAGATTGAAATTTTGTTTGGAAGCTTGAGTAATCTGTTCATAATTCTTAGTTCATGAGTCTTACGCGTGCACGCTTACCGTGCGGTTGCGTGCATTGTCGTTAATAAGCCGCGAAAATGACGACAAAAGTTATTAAGTGCAAGAACTGCAATATAGTGATCTGTGAAGTGTTGGCTTTCGTCCAAAATAAAATGGACGTAATGGATGAGGAGAGTTTAGTTCGATTGTGTGTATCGGCATTCTCTGCTGAAGATATCGAATCTGCTAAACGGTTACTTTTTGATTCGATTAGCACTACGAGGCGCAAAATTTCACGTCGAAAAGATGGAAAATCGCAAAGAGATCTCAACGATATGATCGTAGTCCTGAAAGAAGTGGATCCGGAAGAAGTACCTATTTTTGTGGCTAAGGAGCTGCAAAAATTACCGCCCGTCACATTCGACCATATAGACGCTACAAGACTGCTCAAAGATCTGTTATTATTGCAAAACGAACTGAGAATTATGAAAGAAAGCTATGTAACAATAGAACAACTGGATGAGTTAAAAGATAAACTTGTGAATTGTAAATATCAATACCCTAGCAGTTCGCAAAATATCAATCTTCATAGAGGCGGTACTAGAAGAAAAAGTTTATTCGAAACTAACGCAGCAATAGTTGACCTACCTCAATGTGCAGAAAACATTCAAGACGCGCAAACGAATGATGACGAGTTGTGTGAGAAGCTTTCATCTTTGTCGCACGCCTGTAACGAAGATACGCTTGTCTCGCTCCCTCAAGAAATGAGTAAGCGCGTGGAGGCCAGTACCGCGGTTTCGACGCGTCGCGCAAAGCGTGTGGAGGCCTGCACCGCGGTTTCGACGCACGCACAATGCGTTGGGTCGGAGCGCTCGCCCGCTCGGTCTCGGTCTAATTCACTAGCGATTAGTGGAGGCGGTGGCGATGTGCAAATTCACTTAGAAAATAATGTTCCAGTAGAAAATGAGTGGAAAGTAGTGGAGAAGAAAAGGTCACATTATCGATTTGCGGGGTGTAAAGGAAAAGCTACCATAGAGCCTAATAATAAATTTCGGGCGGCGGACACTAAAATCCCACTCTTTATAACAAATGTTGACAAAGAAACGCAAGAAAATGATATCGCTACATATATAATGTCAAAAACCAAGACAGAAGTGATATTGAAGAAAATTGATATGAAAAAAGACCGAAATTACAACGCTTATAAAATTCTTGTACCACAACAGAAACTGGACCTATTTTTAAATGACGGTCTATGGCCAGAAGGTATATCCTTTCGACGTTTTATATATTTCAAGAAAAACAAGGGTCAATATGAAAGTACAAAATATACGAATGGTGAAAGTAAACAAAACAGCAAATAATGGATGCACAAATAAATAATAATAAAACTATATTAGTTACTTTTAACTGTAAATCGTTGAAAAGATCAGTTGATTGTGTGCGAAGTTTATGTAAAGAGGCGGATATCATAGCTTTGCAGGAGACGTGGCTGCTTCCACACGATATAACTTTCCTTGGAACTATTGATCAGGATTTTGCATACACCGGAACTTCAGCTGTTGACACCTCTGCGGGTATACTTAAAGGCCGACTGTATGGAGGAGTGGCAATATTATGGCGCAAGAGTATGTTTACGGAGGTTTCAGTCGTTGAGTGTACAAACCCGCGGATCTGTGCAATCAAAGTGATAATAGATGGTCGTTCTTTTCTTGTGTTTAGTGTGTATATGCCTACTAACTCATTGGATAATTTACCGGATTTTACTGCTTGCTTTGGTGAGGTATGTGCTATTGTTGCCAATTATTCAATAGAATCTATCTTTATGTTAGGGGATTTCAATGCGCACCCGGGGGAACTATTCGGGGACGAATTAAATTCTTTATGTGCAGAGAATCAGTGGACATGTGCGGATTTAGACATACTAGGCTGTGAATCTGATAACTATACGTTTATTAGTGATGCACACGGATGCACGCGTTGGCTTGATCACTGCGTGGTGAGTCATTCTGCTCGACAAACAATAACCCGTATCTCAGTGCAATACGATTCTTATTGGTCTGATCATTTACCTCTCATTATTGAATGTGAATTGAGTAGTATTATACGTAAAAATACATCGGACTCGACTAGTTTTATTAAGAATAAAGTGATATGGGGTGTGAGAACAGATGATCAGATAAATGAATATACTAAACTTTGTAATTCTAAACTTAAGTTAATAGATTTTCCGGATGAATTTAGACAGTGTTGTAATAATGTTTGCGATAGTACTGAACACAAATGCAGGATAGACCAATTATATAATGATATCATTACGGCACTGTGTGATTCAGCTATACACAGTTATAAAAAGGCTGCAAATGTATATAGACGTAAGCGTTATATAACGGGATGGAATAAATATGTTCGTCAGGCCCACATGGAGGCAAGACATAAGTTTTTGTATTGGGTTGCTCATGATAGACCGGGACAGGGTGTAATATATGAGGAAATGTGTGAAAGTAGAAGATTTTTTAAACGAAAGTTGAAATGGTGTCAAGACAATAAAGAGCAGGTTAGAATGAACGTTATTGCTGAGCATCAGGCCTCGAAAAACTTTAGTGATTTTTGGAAAGCGACTAATAAATTGTGCCCTAAGCCCGGCCTCCCTGTGAGCGTGGAGGGTGTGAGTGACAGTATGGGTATAGCGGAATTGTTTGGGGAACATTTTTCTGTGAAATCACTGCTGGGTCCTTCCAAGTCTTCCGCCGATGCTGGGCCCGTTGGGACAGGTGATCTGTTTGTTGTGACCGCAAAGCAAATTCGTTGCATTGTGAGTAAAATGTCGAGGGGTAAGTCGCCTGGGCACGACGGACTCAGCATCGAGCACTTGAAGTATGCAGGGGTACATTTACCGCGAGTTCTGGCAATGTTTTTTAGCGTTTGTTTGAGTCACTCGTACCTTCCTCCTGACTTTATGCGAACTGTTGTCATACCTATAGTGAAAAATAAAACTGGTGATCTGTCACAAAAGAGTAACTACCGGCCGATTTCTTTAGCTACAGTGGTAGCGAAAGTATTGGACAGTGTGCTTGATACTGAACTTGGAAAACACCTAAATATACATGATGCTCAGTTCGGTTTCCAACCCGGACTTTCTACTGAAAGCGCCATATTAAGTCTTAAGCACACTGTACAATATTACACAAAGAGAAGTACACCTGTGTATGCATGCTTTTTAGACCTGTCAAAAGCTTTTGACCTGGTGTCTTATGACACATTATGGCAAAAACTAAAGAAAACAGGTGTGCATACGCAGGTTCAAAGGCTTTTTCACTTCTGGTATGCTAACCAAATAAATAGTGTAAAATGGGCTGACAGTCTCTCCACTGCATACAGGATGGAATGTGGAGTGAGACAGGGTGGTTTAAGTTCTCCAAAGCTTTTCAATCTGTATGTGAATGAGCTGATAGTTGAACTCAGCAACACCCGAGTCGGGTGTTCCGTTGATAACGTCTGTATGAATAATCTCAGCTACGCGGACGACATGGTGCTGCTGAGTCCAACTATCGGTGCATTAAGGAGACTGTTAGCCATTTGTGAAAACTATAGTAATAGCCATGGTCTGAAATATAATACTCTGAAAAGTCAGTACATGATTTTCAAGGTTCCTGGTAAATGTCCATCAAATGTACCACAAATTAAGCTGAACGGAGTCGAACTGAAGAGGGTTCATCAATTTAAATATCTTGGGCACTTTGTTACTGAGAGTCTTGATGATCAGGTCGATATAGAAAGGGAGCGAAGGGCTATGGCTGTTAGAAGTAATATGCTGGCCCGTAGATTTGCTCGTTGTAGTAATGATGCAAAAATTACTCTGTTTAAAGCATATTGCCAAACATTCTACACGAGTAGTCTATGGGTCACATTTACTCAGAGGTCACTAAACACCTTGAGAGTCCAGTACAATAATGGATTCAGGATGCTATTGGGATTGCCTCGCTTCTGTAGTGCATCTGGCATGTTTGCGGAGGCGAGGGTGGATGGTTTCCACGCTATCATCCGCAAACGTGTTGCCTCTCTGTTAGAAAGAGTACGGGGTAGTACCAATGGCATCCTGAAGGTCATTGCTGATAAATATGACTCCGATGTTATGAGGAGCTGGTTGAGAGTGCTGGTGAAATAGACCTATTATTATTAGTTAAGTATAGCCTCTTTCTTCATTTCATTTATGTAAAAACATAGATTAAGCTAATTGTTACTAATGGATCTTGGTCTGAAATAAACATATATTATTATTATATTATTATAATTTCACCAACGCGGAAGTTTGTCAGTTAGGTGATGTTCTTCTGTAACCAAACCTATAATATTGGCTCTGAAATGCGAGTGCGTTTCTACGTGTTATTTTATTTCAGATAGTATCACAGATTCCTGCTTTCTAATCTTGAATATTATAAATTGACTTAGATCTAAAGGTCATTGTGCTGTTGTAATTTTTGTTCTTCTTAGCTTCCATACAATTTTTTCTTCACTTGAGTCATTTTCATACAGTGCAGTGTTTAGATTCCGCTATGTTCTGTGATCCAAGCCAATCCACTATCGACACAGGCCTCTCACAAGTTACCAAACGTCCTGTCTAAACATAATTTATTGTATCATCTAATTCATAATGTTTGTTATAGCGAAACTCGATGGCGTGAAGACCTACATGCGGATGCGGCGGGTACCCACACACTTGCAGGTTAAAGTGATCAAGTGGTTCGACTATCTATGGCTCACGCAGAAGTGTTCTGACGAAGAGAAGGCCGTCTCCTGTTTGCCTGACAAACTCAAGGCGGAAATAGCCATCAATGTGCACCTAGATACTTTGAAGAGGTAATTTTTATTTTTTAGTGTCATTGGGCATGCATTTGAGAAGAGATTACCTATTCCAGAGATTCAAGTTAAGTAAGCTCAATTAACTTTGTAAATGCAAAAAATAATGAAAAGTTTTATTTTTTTAGTAAGTATGTGATTACTCCATGATTCCTCATTCGAGCAAAGATGAAGCAATACAAATGATGCCGTACGAAACAGAATTCATAATGATTATTTAGGAATGTAAAAATGCGAAAAGGTTGCCAAACTTTTATTTCTGTTCAAATAATCAGCATTAAGCAGGAAACTGTGAGATCCCATGTCGTTGGCAGAAAAGAAGCCGATTAGTATTCTTTCGTCGTGTTCAACGTACAAATGTAATGTATAAATACAAACGAATAGATGCTACCAAACTCTGACGAATACTGAAGATCAGGTGTAACACGTTTACTGTCCAGACAACAGACACAATAGTTAAACAATGCACTTGTTCATATGTGGTTCATGGGACAGGGAAAGGGACAAAATTAAAAGACATTGCTAAAAATTAGAGATAGAGCTTTATCTTTGAAATTCGACAATCTTATTAAGATAATTTGGGACTCCAGATAGATAGTTAAGTTGATTTTGGTAGTGACAATGACGAGGGACTGTCGGAACTCAACTCTAAGGATAATGAAGTTGTCACTAGATCGAGCAAATTAGTAAAGGCGCCCAAATGTCTTAGCCTTTAATTTAATTTGCTTTTAGTTTGAGTAAGGGTTAAGGCAATTACAAATAATTTAGTACAATTCCATCTTTGTTCCGTTAATTCTATATTCGTTTAGAGTTGTTGCTAATCCTTTCTAGAGTTTAGTCAAATATTTATTTATGAAATGATGGTGACAGTCTTGTGATAGTACGTACGCATCTCACCTACATTATGCAGCGTGGCAGTTCAAGCTTAATACCCCGTGTTGTATAATTAAAAAGAGAAACATTCGCTTTTTACGTCCATGAATTATGCATAAGTGTTCGTTTATACGATCCGTAAATTTTTGTCGCCAAATGGCTCTTCTGTGCTTTTCTGTTTTTCAGCTGAATTCTGTTTGCGTATGGTTTAGAGTACCTGTACACGTAATTTTTAATATGTTACTCGTACCTGTGTTAACTTTAACTTTTTCTATTTAATTTGACATGTTTGACGAAATATTATTACTACTACGCATTTATTAATAATAAGTTATCGATAAATTTATAGGTACGTACAATGTTGCGTTTCTACTAAGTACTTAGCACAATTTCATAATCGCAGGGTGGAGATCTTCCAAAATACCGAGGCGGGATTTTTGTGTGAGTTAGTTCTACGGCTTCGACCAGTACTGTTCTCGCCTGGCGACTATATTTGCAGAAAAGGTACGCTTTTGATTTTCCTTAGCTTCTTATACTTAAATGTTTACTTATCGCAAAGAGGAAACAAAATAAAGACAAAACATTTCCAGGAATACTGTCTAAAATTGTATATTTTCCCTAGGTGAAGTCGGAAAGGAAATGTACATAGTGAACCGAGGAAAACTGCAGGTGGTAGGCGACAACGGGAAGACTGTGCTAGCAACACTCAAGGCGGGTTCTTATTTTGGCGAAATTTCCATTCTCAATATGGGCACGGCAGGTAAACAACTTGGTAAATATCGCCAGGGCCCGAGACGCCACGCCATTATTACTCTACTTTCCATCTTGAAAAGTTTTGAAAAGCAAACGTTTCGAGGAGACGCTGCAATCAGGCCGAGGGAGCGGCCGCGACGCTACCAACAGGTTCTGGGACATCATTGTGACGACTGTTACCGCTGTCGGCTGTGCACTACACACACACTTATATAATACGTTGATAACACTCGCAACCGACTAGCGCTAACTAGCTCGTGCCAATTAATTGTATTAGGGAATGCTTTCAAATTTAAATTAATTTAAAATTACGCATTTTAGATATGATTTCAGTTTTTTTATATGCTCTTAAAATATTCCTTTTCATATTGATACTTCAAAAGAAGAAATATTGTTGTGTGGTAAGCTTAACTACTTTTATTTGTTTCGAATCGGACTTCAATGGCTTCATCTTAGATCCTCTTCAAGGAGTTGTAGCGTCTTGTGTCATGTGGTTTATTTGCATCTTTAGTAACATCTCCTTTGGTTGTATTGAAGGCAGTGTCCCCGATCGCTTTGCATCCTCCCTGATTACCTCATATACTTGGCGTGACCTCTTGGTGCATGATCCCCCAATATTATTAAGTGTCACCTGCGTACGTAAGATCTTAAATCATCTACTATCGGTTCTCAAAATTCTTTTTATTTGTCTAACTTCGATATCCTATGCAATTCTGAACTTGTAGAACTGCTTAGTTCTTTTACGAATTTCGTATCTCTAATGGTTTTATTAATATCTAGCATTCGTATGTAAGAGTTTTTGTATTTTAAAGCTTTGTTTTGGTAATGGAGCACAATAAGAATCCTAGAGAGATGGCTTCTTATATTTTTTTAAGACAGTTATTTTTTTTCAAATTCTGAACGCGATGTGACTCCGGATACGTTTACCCACCCTTCGTGTTGTCTAAATTTTGAGGTAGTTTTCGATCTTTTTACTAAACAAGCTTCTATTTTAGTTCTTGAACTGTGACTGAACTTCTCTTGTCATGTTTTCCCTGCCACCGGTGTCGGTTGTCCTGGACTGGTGTTTCTTATGACCTGTTCTGTCTATGTGTGTGTCGTGTGGAATGAGGGATCAGAACAGCTCATAAGGGGGGACCGGACGCCGGTTGGCACGGAGTGTGTGGATGACACGTCGACAGGCAACCGCCGGACAGCGTCGGTGCGATCCGTGGGTTACTCGGACCTGTTCGTGCTCAGCAAGAAGGACATGTGGGACGTGCTCAAAGAGTATCCAGCCGCCAGGGTGCGCCTCGAGGCCATCGCCGTCAAGAGACTTGAGAAGTATAAGAAAGCACCGCTCGAAAAAGGTAACGTTTACTCAGAACATTATTTACAATAATATTTTTGTGTGTCTGACGAAGCTGAATAATTTCCGAATGGATAGATTAGTTTAACAAAATACGCCTTTATTGCTGTTGCTGACAGATTGAAACATTGCTTCCTGAAACTTTCCCTTTCCGTCACGTTTGGACATTGACTCAGTTAAAGTTTGTGTTAGTGCTCTGTATAATGTTATTTAAGGCGTTCTGCCATACTTACGATACGTAACTTAACAAGTACCTTGACATTTGTCTGAATGCATTTGTCTGAATGAACTTAGTGTGGAGCGATGCCTATACTCGTATGATGTGGCGTACTATCTTATGGCTCGTTACGAACGCGTACAGGGTTACTTATTTATAATTTAACGTTTTTATTTTAAGAGGTCATCGTGTGTTCTATGAGCAATAATTAGCAATCTTAGCCGGAAGTCAATAGACTTCGACAAATTGCAATTAATGTAATTTTTTTTAATATTATTTATTTCCAATGTATCAAATTTAATGGCTCAGATTTACTTATTAACCTTGTAGCTCATTTTTTTAGAAAGCTTTCTGTGTATTTAAATGTTCAAAAAATATGAATAAGTTGAAAGTTATCATAAAAAGTTAATTGAATATTGTAGTGGCCATGGGTCGTTGCCAGTCGACGCCCGGGCTTGTGGAGACGAGCGGGCGCGTGCCCATAGAGGACATGACGCTGCCGCCTGCGGCGATGCTGCCGCCTCCACACTCCTCACACCCGCCTTCCTACCGGGACCAGCTTTATAGGTGCTGTGATCTTATCTATATTATTGTTATTGGTGGTTGTTTATCAATCAAGTACGAGATTAATCTAGAGTATGCGATATTGTGGGACTGAAGTTTCCAGAGATCATTGAATAACATGAACAAAGAGGCCCGAGGAGGGACCCTTGAGGTATGCCTGAAGGCACTGGTATGGAATGAAATTTAAATGCATAGATAAAGACAACCCGGAACCGGTTTCGGTGAAATCACTCGCATCATCGTAATAAAGAACTATATATATCCTGGCTTGCTTCAACTACCTGACGATGGCGCTGTGATCATCCGTATCGAACGCCTTCGACAAATCCTTCAAACTTACGGTAATATTAACTTTTAACTATATTGCAGTTCGTCAGTAAGCCCCCTACGTGTAGCATCGCCGGTCGCGTCGTGCGCGTCGAGCGCACGCAGTAGCGGCGCGGGCGGTGGCAGCGTGGCCACCGCGCCGCGAGTGCTGCTCGACTCGCACGACGCGCTCGAGTGCGAGATCAAGCGCCTGCGCGAGCGACTGTACACAGTCGAGACCGAGAACGCCGCCATGTCTGCCAAGCTCAGTCAGCAACAGTGGGAGGTAGACCAGAGGTGAGTGTGAACAAAACCTAACAACATATTGACCCTTGCAGGCAGTTTGCCTATTAACTTGAAAACATGGTGTGTCCAGGTTACAAGAGATAGAGATGCAGATCTGCGGCGGCAGCTCGGTGAGCTCGCTGGAGGAGAACGAGCGCAACCGCGAGAGCATCATTTAACAGCGCGCCTCGCCCGAGCACGCCCGCCTGCTGCCCATGCAAGCGTTGCATCTCGCCGCCGTTTACTAAACAACTGACCAAAAATCATAAAATCCCAATCCTCCCCACCCCGCCTCCCCTTGTGACCTTGTGAACTTCGAAAGTACGATGAATTAGTGTTTTTATGAATAAATATTATTATGGAATATTTAAATACGAATTAACTTTATCAAATTTATATATACGTAGTATATACGACTCGCTAATATTTGACGAGTGTCGTGGAGTGAGATTTTGCCGAGACAATATTATCTTAAATATCGTTTAGGTATCGAGGTGTTAGAGTGCGTGAAGTGCGTGTGCGCGGCGTCGAGTGCGCCTGCGCGGTTTATACCCGTTATATTATGTTGCTGCGTCCCACTGTCTACGGAGAAGAGTTTCTGTTCCTTCACTAGTGACTGTTGCAAACTGTATTTTAAGGACTCTGTTGTATACGACGAGCCAACTGAGTTTTTTTAACGATTCATATTCAATATTATAATTATTCTGTCTGTTTCTGCAAATGCTATCTAATAATGGCGAAATGTTTTCACTTCAGAGTTCGGAAGTTTGTGTACAAAGTTATTGTGTATCGTATAATCAATAACTGATACTGTGTGCCAAATGAAGGCCAAAGTGAATGTGTTATGGATAAGATTTTTGTGTTAACTCATAAAAAGTAAATGTAATGGATACTTTCTTATCCATTAAATTTGAGCTTTAATTATTATAAAAATCCCGGAAGACTTGAATCATTATGTAACCCATTTTAAGTGTTATGTTTCAATTAACCTGATCTTTGATATATCGTAACAGTCTAGGGAATAGTTCATTCGTCACTAAATTTGGTATAATCTATGTATATTCGCGGAATAATATTATTACATTCTGAAGCAGTTTTGTCAGTTTTAAGAACCTAAAACGACCATAGTATGTTGTAATTTGTTATATAAAAATGGATTTAATACCTATGTATTAAGAAAAGTAGCTTATAACTGGTAATCAAATCAGTTTTGGTAATATAAGATCACTACTGCCAAATAAGATGTAAGTAGATACAAAGTTTTAATGTAAAGATATTGACAATTAACAATGTTTTGTACTTGTATTCTTTCTATGTACTGAATTGGGTTATGACGTCGTTATGTAACATCGATGTGTCTACATAAATGAATTTTATTGTTGAAGCTTTTATATTATTTCAGTCATTACTTTGGAGAATTGCGTTTTGTATGGGGTCTTATTCACTATGACACAAAACGTAACAAGCACATAGGGTGTAAACTAATTCGTATAATTTTTTCAAACCATATGATCTAGTAATGGAATAGATTAATCCCGGACGGGATTTAGATTGATTAAAAATTAAAAAAAACTTCTTTTTCTCTTGTATAATTTTCATGTGATAGAAAATTTTGCCGCCATGCGTAAATAAATAAAGGCACTGCGACGCAGCTAACGGGCACGACTACCGCGATATCGCTAAAATTACTCGGATACAGAATACCATTGTTCAATTTTTTGAAAACTTTATTTTATTTATTCTGAAAAAAACCTATGCAGGGTCAATCAGCGTCACCAGTAGATTACGCGGTTTGAAGGAATTACACGAATTCGTTTACACCCTGTATAACACAGCCGCGTTCCGATCCGAATGTGCAGTAGGAAAAATAGATTATATTAACATATTATTGTGAAATGGCCTTTGTAAACAGTGCCATCACACTGCAAGAATATAATCGTAACACGGTGACGTCATTTGCGTGTTTTTCTTAAATGTCATATAGAATAAGGATCCTGGCAGTACACAAGATAAAATGGTACCAAAAAGTGAGAACAAACTAACATAACTCAGCTCTAAGTAAATTGTAAATATACTTATTCTAATATCTATGATACGTGTTTGTAAGCTGTTTTCATTGATAACCATTTGTTTTGGAAGCCAAAGTTACCCGATGTGTATTGTTGAAGGTAAGGAGCGTGGCGTTGTAGTAGGCTCTCTTGTTTGTTTTCACAGTACACAGACACGTGCTCGTGCTCGTGCTCGTACGTCATCCGTTAATGTAACACGATGTAGGGTGAACTGCCGCTCGTCTTGTCAGGTTCAGTTCACGCGTTGATCACTTATTAGTTAGTTTGAAGCGTACTGTTTATTTCCTAAACGCCCGAAGAATATAATAGATAGGCGATAAAAATTTTAAACTGTAAATAAAATATTTATTTATTGTTATTATATTCCATAAATTTTTCTTCTTACATATTTCTCGATTATAAAATGGTAAGAGAGATGCATTATGCAATTGAATACTTATATTTAACGAAAAACGAAAGTGCTTTTTATCATAATAACTAGTAGGTTTATGAGTCATCTAACGGGCGGGCGGCACCGCTCGCTCGCGACACGAGATCGAACGAATTGTAATTCCTTTTGTAATAATTATTATAAGTGCTAATTATTTACCTACACACGAAGCAGACATTTTCTTATGCGGTGACCGTATTATCTGAATGGAAGTCGAAACGCGGTTCAGTAGATTTGCAGTAACCAGGCTTGTGCATCTTAAATTGACGATTCAATTATGTCGCACATGATTCATTTTATTGTTAATAAAAAGATTATGATAATACGATGCATGCTTTTTATTTATTACAAACCAAAATATGTTTAAGGATTTCCCTATAACCCGGCGGCAGACGAAGCGGTATTCATACGAGTATCTCTCTCTAAATAGTATAAATTGAAGTAGCCTTTCGCGTCTGTTTGTTTGTCCGCTTACTTTTTCTAACCACTCAATGGATTTTGATGCGATTTTCATCTTAATTTAGGTTATTTCTTCCGGATGGGTTTAAGCTATAAAACGTACCCGAGCAAGCGACGCCGGAGCGGGTTGCTAGTTAGGTATAATACAGATATGTATGAAATTAAATGAGAAAGTGCATGCTCTGAACGTTAAAACATTATCATAAAATACTGGAGACGAAAAAAGAAAGACATAAAACGAAACGTCGAAAGCGAACGAAAAAAGGACGGAAGGAAAAAAGATTAACATATCACGATTAAATAGGGTTATAGCTACTGACACTCACAGAGAGGAAAGTGGGCATGTTTCAAAAGTTTGAATAAAGAACTGTGGTACTTGTTGAAGAGGCAAGAATATTTATTGTAGAGGTGAAAGCTAATGGTGCTCTGTGCGCTTTGTCTACTTAACAAAGGATTTGCATAAATGATAAGTGAGTATGACTAAATATAAGAACGAAAGAACTGATCTTTACGTGATATTTTTTTAATTGTAACCAACGTAGACGTTACTCTATTGTTGTGAATACTGAACAATGAAATATAGGCTTTTGTAAATTTTCCAACACATAGGACGTTGCGTTGTAACAAATAATGCATGTGTGTGTTAGACTAAAATACAGCTGTCGCATTATGCATGTGGTAGTTGTCTGTACCTAATATTTCTCTTCGCAACTGAAGCTTTCGGTAAATTGAGCTTTTATCTAAGCCTTTACCTGTAACGTAGCATAGCAGCCATTTTATCTTTACCTACAGATAAAATAAAGCTTCAAAGTGAATAATACGTACGCAGTACGCACTTCCTCCTAATAAACATTTCAACATCGATCTAAAGACAACATGAGAGTTATTGTTTCATCATAATTAAATATTGATACAGCTTTCGCAAGCATTCCCTCTGTAGATGAAAGATCTAAATATGAATGTACTTGTACATATACCTACAGCTCGGAAGCTATTCAATAGAAAGAAACACTCTTGAGAGGGTGCCTACTTTGTGAGGTTACCGGGATTCCCACTCTCGCTTAATATTTTATTTCGCTCTAACGCGCAATCCGCTGCGTTGCTGGGGCGTTTTTATTTACCTACCTGTATTTAAGACGAGACTGAATAAGTTTTTGTTATAAACGCGCGAAGTTATTAAGTTGTTGTTTTATTAGCTGTCAACTGTTTTAACATTGTACTTAATAGCCTTTTTTTGGTTAGAAGAATAAAGATTTTCGCTTAACGTTTGCTTAGAAGAAAATTTGCTTCCGGCTTTTCAGTGCTTGAGTTCAGAATCCTTTATAAATATTATATTAGAAAGAAATTTCATATTTTTGTATACTGGTGTCCTCAACAATTATTGCCAGGATAAACATTGTAATAAAAAGTTTCGTCATAAAATGACAGGTTACTAGTTTTAGATATCTATAAGATTGCTTTCTGACGGCTATAAACAAGGAATACAAATTGGATATCATTTTATTCATCTGCATAAGTAAATAACGCTGCACAGTATTGAAATAACACTTCAGTTGCTTGTTAACTGGATGCAAGAATAAAATACCTGCATTAATTCTTTACCCGTATGAATAAAGAAAATAAAATATATCAGTATTATTAAGCAACAAAAGATGAACCGTTTTAAAACATATATTATTATAATAAAATATATAACAGCATCGTATAATGTGTTGATCGTCAATATTAAAGTACTTGATCAAATTTTCAGAAGATCCAATATTCTTTAAGCGCGACAGTAAACAAAGGACAGTGTGACAACGAACCCGACTAGATTAAGATAGAAGAGGATACGTGTTTAGATATACATACATATATGTATATTTTATACACAAAGAACATCTACTCAAACAGGAAACAGGATCGTGATACTCAGAAATTTAATTAAAAGGATTTTTCTCTATCTTCTATTTGTATTAAAAAGATGTGGTCAGTTTCTAGAACATTCATCAATACTGAGTGTAAGGGACGGTGTGCCGAAAATTGAAACAGTGAATTCAGCCCATTATTCTGAATCGAAAATAAGTGGGTTATTTTCTCGGAACTTTCCGAATTTCCTGGAAATTGCTAATTTGCCTATGTTTTATTGTATTTCAATAAGTGTTTTGGCAGGTAAATAAACTGAGTGTAAAGGACAGGTTATCAAAAATTGACTCAGTGAATTTAGTTCATTATTTGGCTTATTCCCTGAGTACCCCGATCTCCGAGGCCCCCGTCCCGGAAGACCCCGAATTATTTTTGACTTGATAAACTCAGTTAAAAGTCAGTTTAGCTTAAAGGTACCGTCAGCAGATAATATGTTAAATAAATCCTGTGCTTCCCGCTGGATGCGAGAAGCACAGGACAGGACCGATCGATGTGGCGATGCTTGGGGGAGGCCTATGTCCAGCAGTGGACGTAAGAATACAATTATTGTTGTCATAAATTGTAAAATATATTTGTTAAGTATGATTTGATAATATGGTAACATTTATTTTACACTTTTGATACATTATATTCAAACTGTAATTACCTCTATTAAAACTATAATTCGACATTGTACAAAATTTCAATTAAACTACTTTCGTCTTATGTATTTCAAACACATACATTTAAGCACTTTTAATGTCGACCATACAAGTTGAAAACAATAGAAAAAAGAAATTAATAATAATATCGCATTCGGGGTTCTCCGGGACGGGGGCCTCGGAAATCGGGGTACTCAGGGAATAACCCCATTATTTCGAATTGAAAATCCCTGGAAAATATCAACGAAATCTTTGGAATTTTCCGATTTATAAAAAAAATATTTTATTTTTGCAACGCGCTGTGCGTCCTAATAGGATTGCTTATTTTACAGCAGAGAAATGTAAAATTTGTGAAAAGAAAAATCGGAAAATTCCGAGCAAAATTTCCACTTATTTTCAATTCAGAATAATATACCTATGTTAATAGGCTGAATTCACTGTTTCAGTTTTCCCTTACACCTGGTATAATTATTAAACAACGTTTATCATAATAAACGCAAACCATGAAAGTTTTTTGTTAAGAATCGGCTACTGAATCGATTTTAGGCATTTTTAATAGGTGTATTTTTTTTAAACATGCTTGTCTGGTCAATTATTTTGATTTCACAAAACTTTGCTTGTCAATCATTTGATTGAGATGAAGAAGCCTTATGTCCATAATAAGACTGAATTTTAAATGCAGTTAACAATGAAAAAGTAATACTAGGTATATTTGAGCAGTTACTCTTTTAAAATCCATATCTTTAACAATTTGAGTGGGTACAGTTATGAGTTAGAATAGTTATGAGAGAGCAATGTAGACTTAAGAGCACAATCACAAAAAAAAAATGATCACAAATTAAATAGGTATCCAGGCATCTAGCAAGTCTACAAAACTCTCACATTTACAAAAGGTAAAAAGGACGCTAAACTATATAAAACAACTGACACGTTTAATTGTCATCAAAACACATTACAAAGAAAATCACTGTAAAATAAGATAAAGATATCTTGACAGTATTCCCATAATAACCACGATTGGTAGACGGATTGGTGATCGCAGTATGTTGTTATTATTGTTATTAGTAGACAGAAGGACTGCTGCCCATCCTCGTGACGAAATCCCTTTGTCGTATTTTACTACACCCATAGATGGAGGGAGTGATCTTCGAGGTTCAAGGTTCTTGGCCGGGAATCACACAATCATACGATCGTTTATAACATAACATATCATTACGTCTGTATTTCCCGAAGAGTTGGGCAGAGGTGTATACTTAGTAAACCCTAATTTCGCATGTTTAAGTCCCATGTAATAGGAGGCGAGCCTATTGCCATCAACCGGGCACAAATCTAGACTTCAGGCTGCTACTGACAAATTGCACTCGGAAAAGCCAATAACAATTTGCCCGACTTGGAGATCGAATCTAGGACATCACGCTCAGCAGTCGTACTTGCGACCAACGAGGCAATGTAGACCAATGAAGCAGTCAATACATTATGATCGGAACTACCAAACTGAATTTCGACAAATCGTTCTACGACAAGATGGAACTCCTACATTACACTACTCCGACAATTATGGAACTTCAACACTGGGGTTTAAAGTAACCTAACACGAAGGGGATGACCCCCGTCATCCCCTTCGAACCTAACCTATCCGTGTCGGGGCGCCCCAAATTAGTTGTCGAAGTTCCAAAATTGTCGGAGTAACCTAATGTTTTAGTTCCATATTGTCGAAGTAAAATCTTGTCGTAGAACGATTTGTCGAAATTCAGTTTGGTAGTTCCGATCGGTTCTCCATTACTTTATTTTAAACCGAACGTAACTACTCCATAATCCTGCAAGTATGTTGCTAGCAACTAGTAACAGTAGCAACTAATTAGGTACAATATTGCTAGTGGATCTTAAGCGCGTCGTTGCAGACCAGACATTTAAACCCGCCCCGCCATTAAGAAAATGGCGCACTTTCACAGCTGCATACCCGCCACTCCATATACAACATCCAAAATATTGTTGAAAACGCTGCAGAGGCACATTAATTACGAAATTCCTGCCGAGTCTTACACTTAATTGGTAATTCCATGCCTCGTACAGGAATATTATGTCACTTGAACCTTTCTTAATCCCTAGCTCTCGGCTGGTAAGGAATATCATTCGTCTGCATTCCTTCCGCTCGGCTGCACTTAAATCTGAACCGCAGAGCCTGCATTGTGCTGACACCCGTGCCATATATTTAAGGATATTTGCAGCACCGGCTCTTTGTGCAATTATAACGCTAATTTAAAATGCGACTAACGAATTAAAAAAGGTGAAAATGTTTATCTGACAAAATGTAGGTAGTCTTTTTTATATTTCACCCACACCGTGGAGGGTAGATACGGAGCAGCAGTGATTTCATGTCCCTTTGGGGCGTAATAAAACCTCAAGAAGTATTAAGACTGTGTCTGTGTATTGGAAACGACCGAAGCCGAGTGAAGTGATAAAATTCTAAAAGAATTTCATGAAACTGGTAAGTACACAAGTATTACTGTACTAAAAATATCTAAACAGTAGGTATTAACTAAACCAGTGTAAATCATGCTCGTAACGTGTTAATTTTATATTAAAACACGAACTGCTACTTTATTCATAACAAAAAAAAAAACAAATTGCTTTAGGGAAATGCTCAGACACCGAGTCACCGTACCGCCCGCAAAAAATATTCTTTCAAACAACTCTTGTTTTACTTTCTTTTGTGTTAGCTTAGTTTTCCCGATTTTTATACCGACTAAATCTAATTCAAAACTCGTTTCGGAATCCATCAATATTATACGATAGACAATAAAAAGTCTGTAACATGCTCGCCGGCGACGTGGGTCGAGCCTCTAAGGAGCACCATCCGCAACTTCACATGAACCTATTACTCACCTATTGAACGTGATTACAGCCCAATGTTGTATGTTTCTTTACACATGCCAACAACGGCTGTTCACTTCGGAACTAAAATCGTGGAAATGAGGCCTTGCGATGCACTTCTCAAAATATGTGTACTCTTTTTAAATAGTGACAAATAACATTTAAAATTATGTATTGCGACAATAACATTTGCATGAAACCTTTAACAGATGAATTTTGCACATAATGAAGGATTTCATTAATATACTGAACGGTATTGTGAAATGTGATTGAATACCGTTTCGACGAATAAATTTTAATAATCCTTTCAATTAATTCAGCGATGAAAGACTTCCAAATGAAATCGAGCTTTCCATACTATGCGAAGCATACGTATATTCCTGAAGTGCGTATGTATACCATCTATAGCTGCGCTGTTGTTAATAAGAATAAAATTGCTGCCGACTCCGGTACGATATCAGTTTCGATGGAAATATCCAGGTATCATTTCAATGAACTTCTCAGAAGCCTTTCCGAGATCAATTGTTTTGAAATGAAATCATAAGTGTGCCTAGCAACAGTAAACAGCTATAAGCAAATCAATTTGCATCGTACTAAAGAAGCCGTTCTTTTCGAAAACAATTTGCATTTGTTTTGAATTAATTTCCTTAATACCGCAATTAAATTGGCAGTGTTCACCCAGTACGTACTGTTTTCCTAGCGGAAGCTGTGTAATCACCGTGCTGGTGGTTTTATTTCACTTGCCGCCATTGAAAATCCATTAAAATTTTAATTCTCCCAGCGGTAGGGAGAAAGAGCGAAAATGTCGTAATAAAGCAGTAAAAAGTCTTTGCTCAAACAAAATGACTTGAAGCTACACTCGGGTTGGCTAGAACTAATGCTTCTGTAAATATTGATTGTTTGTTTTGTGTATTATATGTAGCCGTGTATGTTGCCAGCTTGTCATTTTTAGGGATACTATCCCTATAGCGTGGGGTTTGTAAAAGGGAGAAACGCACAAGTTTCATGTTTGATTTGTTGTCTCGGTTTTTCTACGCGGTAACTCATCCAGGGCGCGAATGAACTCTAACGCAGTTTAATAAAAAAAAAATGTTTTGTTAGCGGTTTGACTCAAACTAAAACGATACTAAAAGTGGAAATCGCATGACACGACTACTATGACGTTTCGAGTCTGACACTATGACACTATAAAACGCTTTTGTAATAGTACTCTCGTCGAACTAATTATCCTAATTGTAATATAATCGGCATATTGAACGGTCGCCATGGACAACAACACCACGTTGTTTTCGATGGAGATCGAGTAAGCTTTACATGAACGTAAATCGATCCGTTTTCAATGGCACTCGACAGAAGCGTAATCGAGTTGAGTACGACGTGTTCACGTTTAATGATTTTATTTATGAAGCAAGAGTTAGTATTAATCGTGTTTTACGGCACAAAGCTGTCAAGAGCACGATTTTTCTTCGAATTTGAATTTCCTATGATGAAGTATAAAATATTTTCTTTTTGAATAGCTTTTGTAGGGTTCCGTAATATTCCATAATGGAATGTTTATGACTTCATGTTTGTTGAAGCAACGTATTCACTATTCAACCTTTGTTTATAAACACTGTTTTAAAAAAACAATCTACGTGTTTGAGAAACATTGATACATGTTGCGGTAAACACTTTTGGTGGCAAAATCTACGAAACACTGTTTCTAGAAACATTTACGTAATGTTTTAGAAACTCGTATCTGAAATATTGCTTACAAGTGAATTTAAACACACACACACACACAGTGGCTTTACACGGAAAAGTTTCCATAATGTTGCTTTCAAAACAAATAAGCTTATTAAAAAATACAGTCCCAGCCTGATTACCTGCACTTAAAAAGCTTCCTCTCCTCAATTCTTGAACTACTGCCGCTTCCACCATATCGCACTGGCTAATATAAATTAATTGTTTCAAGAGCCTTTTGCTCTAAACCTTAAACTAATTTTTCAACCCTTCACTCACCATTTCTACACGAAGGGTTAAGTACATGTGTCCCTCTCCACGTTTTAATTATTCTGTTATTTGTTCCAAACTGTTACAGGAAAGGGAATAGGTTTTTTTATAAAAAGTTCAGCCTTTGTGTGCAGGCCATTGTTTTCAGATATTTTGTTAGTAACTACGGTGAAATATGTTGCGTCAGTAAGGTCTAAAATACACGTGCTACATAGTAACACGAAATCTCACCAATACATCGATGGCTCCTATGTATAAGGGCTTAAGTGGCAGTTTTATCATCTCAAATGTGAACCTACATTTATCTACACTTAAAAGGTTTAAATCGGAAATTACTGAAATGCCACTCTGTCCCTTATACATAGGAGCCATCGACATATAAGTATAACAACTCGTCTTTTTATAGATATGGGTACAGGCAGAAGCTACAGAATGCAACGTGCTGCGATCCTTAGAAATACTTAGAATGTCTTATAATGTGTGCTATTTTGACTTGTATGCAGAGATGTAGAAACACACGGACCTAGGGTCTAGTACAACATTCAAGATAAAAGTGTCCTGAGTTTATGAAATACGTGGTGTATTTGTATAGAGCGCGCATCAAGACACACCGCCATATTATAAGTTGAGCTGTTGTTTGTTTCTGTAGTTTTTAGCTCAGTTTAGAGTACGTTAATATATTACTTAGTGCATGTACTGTTTGCTTATAAGTGGTTATGCATTTGCATTTGTGTTATACTTGATAATACTTAAGAATTAATGCTATAACTGTTAGCAAACCTAAATAAATAAACTTAGAATTACCATCAAACTAATTTCAATCGTATGGCGTCATCACAATGCCTAATATAGATTTTTATCATAGGAAGTTTCGACTGCACCCATTGACGTCTTCTTTTTGCGTTTTATTCTACATTCGGTTCGGACATTTTTGAGCGCTGACCCGAAACCCATCTGTTTGTCCGTCAATGCTTCCATGCATCTTTTTATACCTATATCACGGTCGCTCAAGAGTGGGCAGGACGCGCTTCAACTTTTCTAAAGATATCTTACTTGTACATACTCTGTTTAACGAAAGGTGAGTCCTGACATAACGGTCATTCTAGCTATCGAAAACACGTAAACGACATCATTAAAACCGTAAAATAGCTATAGCTTTTTTTATGTTTCACTTTGTATGGTAAAGTTTTGTAAAGAAACGCCAGTACTCACCTTAAGCCGTTTGTCCTCCGCCGTCGTCACCGAGAACGAAATGACGTTGCCGAAATAGCGATACACACATTACTATGACCGCGTGTCCACCTAGGGTTGCCAACCCTACTATATAATATAGTATCCTACTATATTAGAGGCCCGACTACTATATTTCTGAAGTATAGTATATAGTAGGCGAAACTACTATATTTTGAAAGCATCAAACTCAAAGCAATGATATTCGTTTCAAAATGTGTAAGCGTAAAACGAAACGTCAATACTTATCTATTTATGAACGATTCTGGTATGTCAAGTTGACAGTTACGTTGACTTTGACAGATTGGCAATTTTGATTTTCGCGCTCTCGAGTATGTATTTTGGTAACTACCTACTTTTGAAGATAATTTATAAAAAAAATCTTTAAAGAAATAAAGTACCTGTTCTGGAACCTACTATATTTTTTTTCATCCTTTCGTTATCTACTATATTTTTGTGGGTAATCATTTTAGAACTACTATTTTTGACCCACAAAGAGTTGGCAACCCTATGTCCACCGCACGTCCGTCATCCGAGGGCCGTCATCTTGGCCACCGAGATTGTCAGTAAATTGGCGCTACCGCTAGAACTCCGCCGAGATCATGACGGACCGAAATGCCGGCAATACAAAACGCATCTGCTCTTGTCCACTACATCCAAGATTGACGGCGCCGGTGCACGAACTTTTGTCTTATGTTAGGAACCACCGAGATCGGTCGCGGTGGATACACGATCGCCGTCACGTCGTTCCGAACTCGGTCCGAAATAATCTCTTTTCTCGGTGACGGCGGCGGTGGACAAACGCTCTTATGGTGAAAAGGGTACTATATATCTACATACGGTAATACCCCGATTTGCGCGACCACGAATTGCGCGAAATCGTAATAATGCAATTTTAAATTTCGCGCTTAATTGCGCCGTTTTACGCGGATGTATTGATTAGTCCATTTGCGCGTTTATTGGAGTGATTGCATTAGCTAATAGGAACTCGTAGCGCAATTCGAGGTCGCGTAAAGCGGGGTATTACCGTATGTATACAACGTTATTTTTAGTATACATATACAAAAACCGAGACACCCTAACAAGATTTTCATCAGAACCGCCTGATTATGTGTTTTGTTTAATACCTATATCTCCAAGTTACACCGTAGTTTATGTCGCGATAAGTTCCCTAGTAAGATGTGCTATGCAGGGGTTGTCTAATACACGGAAACTAACCGAGCGGACCGTCTCAAGCCTCAAGGTGTCTATTCCCGTCAACTGTTATGGGTAGAAACCTACTGAAACAAAATAGAAATTTATGAAAAAAAATGTGGTGTAAAAAATATGTCAATCGATTCTCTTAGTGATTCCGAACAAACTAGTTTCAGGTTTAGTATATACTAAAACTAAGCTTGTATAGTACATAAATTTCTTTCGCGCAAATTCTAACCAGTACCAAATTATTAGCAAATGTGCAAGTTTATAAATCAATTATAATTTGTAAACGAGCATGCTATCAAACAGCATCCAGGCATGCTTTTTTAATATGTATCCCTGACCTAAAGGGTTGGCGGGGTTGCGCTATGACGTCACGGGCGGTGGGTGTCGGTATATTTAGTACACACTAAGCCCTCGTGGCACTGGAGCCTGAAATAGTCGGTGCTTTATATAATACGAACAAGACACAGATTTTCTAGCTTTCCGCAAAGGTCAAACGTTTGACAGCTAATATAATTTGAGACACGAAACGAATTCATTGGCTTTAGTACAGTCTAATATTCTGGTTTATGAAAGAAGCCAATTTTTAAGGTTAAAGGGTAAAAAAAAGGATCCCGCCCTATTACTAAGACTCCGCTGTCCGTCCATCCGTCTGTCACCAGGCTGTATCTCATGAACCGTGATAGTTAGACAGATGAAATTATCACAGATGATGTATTTCTGTTGCCGCTATATCAACAAATATTAAAAAACCGAATAAAATAGATATTTAAGGGGGCTCCCATACAACAAACGTGTTTTTTTTGCCGTTTTTATAGATAATGGTACGGAACCCTTCGTGCGCGAGTCCGACTCGCAACTGGCCTGTTTCTTTTTTCGTAACAGTAGTGCTTTAAATTTTCTAAAGAATAGTAGGTATTGTGATAAACAGTAATTGGCTCTTTTATAATTAACTAGCTTTCGCTCGCAGCTTCGCTTGCGTGAGATTTTGAACCCGTTAAGTGACGATTTTCCATACAAACTTTCATCCCCTATTTAATTAACTCCCTTAGGGGTTGAATTTCGAAAAATCCCTTCTTAGTGGATGCCTACGTTACAAAAGGAACCTACTGTCAAAATTTCAAGTTTCTAACCCCAGCGGTTTAGGCTGTGCGTTGATAGATCAGTCAGTCAGTCAGTCAGTCAGTCAGTCAGCTTCTCCTTTTAATGTATAGATTTCAAAATTCTGAAACGTTAATGTAAATATGAAGTTGACTTACTACACGAAACCGAACGTAGCTGTATTGTTTTGGGATTCATAGCATGAATGTGGTTGAGTGCAGTGATGCGTTACTAGCCCATGCTTTATTAATAATCAATATTACCTATACATAAACGTGTGTCAGAGGTAATAATTACAGGTGTACAGTCAACTCAAAAATCTGATGGTTGGAGGGGAAGAGAAAGACCAAATAAAAGATGAATGGATTGTCTGAGAGATGATATGAATGAAAAGGGAGTAAATGATAGCGGGAAGGCTAGGCTAATAGGGGACAATGGAAGAAGAAAACATTTTGCGCCGACTCCAAGGGACTTGGGATAAGGACAGGCAGAAAAAGAAGTCAACAGAAAAAATCCATGAATACTTTGGTTTAATTTATCGTAGAAACCAATCAAGCGTCTTTATTATAGTAATAGATGACACGTTTGGTGCTGTCAGTGACTAAGCGATTGGCTTCTGCGCTACGGGTCGTGGGTTCGATTCCCACACGGAACAAAAATTTGTATGGCCTACAGATGGTTGTTTCGGGTCTGGGCGTTTGTTTGTGAAATTTGTGTCTGTAAACGCAAACACGATACAAGAGAAATCTTAGTGTGAGGCAACGTTTTAAAAAAAAAGAAAATAAGTAGTCTTTACAGTATTTTAAATACAGGCTGATTTTTTAATCAACATCCAAATTTTTTTGAGGCACTGTGTTTCATAAAAAGAAACGATTTTTGAAAAAAAAAGGCTATACTTCTCACTCTGATGTAAGGCCGGCCCTACAATAGGGCGAACGGGAGTGAATCGCGGCGCTCAATTTGTTCTACCACAGTTCAAGGCGGTTTAAATGGTAAGAGAGTTCCTTTCTCTGATTCTGTGCATGAGCGTCAAGCGTAGTATTTAACGTTTGACTTAGTAACCACGCTAAATTGATAATTCTTCCGGGAAAATTGTTTTATTATAAAAATTTAACCTACCTATTTCCATAAAAAAATGGAATCTTTGAATGATAGGTACCTAATGCCTAGAAAAATTTTGGACGGTGATTAAAAAATCATTCTGTATACTCCTTCACTCTTCACTCATTATTTTTACAGTATAATCATTATTACCAAGTTTTCATTCATAAAACACTTTTGAAATTTAGAAAGTTACTTTTGATGATGATTGTACCACAATTGTACGCTAAGGTATTGAATGACTATTATTCGAGGTGCTATTGAGTATTTGAAATCAGAACGTCAGTAAAAGTTATGGGAAACGATCCGGAAATCAAATCAAAGGTTCTAACGCTCGGCAGCCGCCCTCGTACTAAACCAATGAGTCATACTCTGAGTACAAGGTCAAAGTCGGAAAGGGGTTTGTAATCCGTAGACCACTTACCGCCATTTTCAATATCCTATCTATCGGCGGTTTGCCTTACTACAGATAGAAATTTGACATTACTTCTATGGAGCTTATGTCAAATTTATATCTCTAGTAGGCGAAACCGCCGATAGATAAGTTATTGAAAACGGCCGTTAAAGTATCTATAGATGACTGTTTTAAAGCAAGATTTACAAAATTCTATAATTTTGTAAGTCTTGCATGCCTTGCAAAAATATTTTTATTTTAGATTTTTCAAAAATAATTCACCCCTTCTTTAGTTACGAATTCAGTAAATGGAGTTTCTCATCCGTTACCCCAAACATGACCTAAAATATAAACACAGCTGATCATATCTGAGGATAGATAGATTTTAGCGTATTTTTTATGAAATCTTTGAACAGCTCTTAAACTGTTGAATTTTGGGGGAAGCGGTAGGTAGTTACAACAAAAATTATTCATTACTATGGGTACTATACCCCTTATCGATTAGTACCCCCTTTCTGACTAACCTAGTATAAGTTTAATATAAGTAAATCCTACAAATACGATTTCAGCACTCTATATTTAACTTATCACTAAACATGGGTTCTTACTTGGATAATACTCGAAGTCGACCTATAAACACAATGAAATAAAAACGATTATTTAGTATTTATACGCTTACCCATTTCTGTTTATCACGGATCGGTTGTTACAATGTGCATGTGTACGGTACACGCTCATCTTTACAAGTTTTATTACTAAACCGCAGTCCGAAGGCAGCAACCATGCCCGTACTGTAGAAACAATTTGCGACACAGGTATAAAAGGTAGGTATGTATAACAGAATCTACAGACTTGCTTTTTGGCTACAATTAATCTTTTAGCTTAGAATTTCGTTGTATCTGTCCGTACCTAATCTTTTGCAATAACCATGATAAAATTTTCAAAAGTTCAGATATCAATTACAGAAAAATATTAGCAAAACAAGCATTTATTCCGTGTGAGGATGTAGAATGTAAAACTCCCTCATCGCAGGCTGGAAATAAATGCGTGTTGTAAGATTCAATAAAACCCAGCACGCTTGGTAGTAGGATATACAGGGTGTAAATGAATTCGCGTAATTCATTAAAACCACATGATCTACTACTAGTGTAGATTGGCTCCGCACGGGAATTACGTGCGAGCCCCTAGTGTTGACCTTTTGAAAGCACCAGGGATCTGGTCTACTTGAAATAAAAACTATTTGACTTTGACTTTGAATTAGTCTGATTAAAAATAAAAAAATAAAATCTTTTTTTTTCATGCGGTAGGGGTAAGTGATCGTATCTAAAACACCTACCTAATAAGGATTCAGTAAAAAAATTTTTTTTTTTCTAAAAAATAATTTTATGAGATTGAACATTTCGATGCCACGCATAAATTAATGAAAGCACGACGCGGCTGGCGGGCACGACCAACGCGATATCGGTCTTTGCAGTAAGTTAAAATGACTCAAAAATAGAAAACTAAGGTTTTATTTTGAATTTTATTTTCAGTTGATTTTCAAAAATTCCCTTTTATGGTTAATCTGTGTCACCAGTAGATCACGCGATTTGAAGGAATTACACGAATTCGCTTACATTCTGTATACGGTCCGCCTGGTTAGCTACCATTAAAATCGCTCCAAGCAGCTTATTGAGTTCTTTTATGTAAGAGCCAGAGGGGCATAGGAGAATCCCGTTATATCTTTGTTACTTGGATTCGTCTGTTTACGCTTGGTGCGAGTAAGGCCAAACGCGACCAGTTCAAATAATAAAAATGATGCAAAAGCCATATAGCTTTCAGTAATCTTGGTCTAAGTAACATTCAGAAGTAAATCAACATCTTCCTGCCCTTATCCCATGTTACTTGGGGTCGGCGCAACACGTTTTCTTCTTCCATTCCGTCCTGTCAACCGTCATGCTATCACTGACTCCCTTCTCTTTCACATCATTCTTCCTCTCCATCCATCCACATTTATATTCATAACTCATTTCGCCACATGTGTTTCTTCTCTCCTCTTCACATGGCCATACCAAGACAAAAGGTTCCCTTTCAGTTTTTCTGTCACTGGCGCTACTTTTAAACTTCTTCTTTTTAACTCATTACTGACCTTATCCATTCTGGTCACTCCACACATCCATCTCAACATTCTCATCTCCGCTACATGCAATCTTTTTTCATCCGTCTCCTTCATTCAGAAGTAAATAAATATTTTTTATTTATTTACATACGCCACATACACTTTAAACGAAAATACAGCTTCCTGATATTGATAACAGATCAAAAATTCACAAACAATGTTGCACCAACCAATACAATTTCCCGCTGAACAAAATATTCAATATCTGCGTGGAACAAGTTATAATGTAACGGTAGTGCACCCACATATTTTCTCCAGCATCTGCGATGTGTTGCAACCGCAGGTACTTATTACAACCGTAACGTGATTTAGCGTTATGCTCTTTTATAACACGAACTCAAGTTAACCAGATAAAACTATTTATCAGCACGTAAATGTTCACCGGTGAATATACATACGAGAAAAGTGGTACAATGAGACGATGTAGTTGTGTTGTCATAAAATACCACATGACAGATGTATTGGTGATCGCAGTATGTTATTTATTACCTACTTCGTGTAGAGGAAAAAATGAAGGTTCGTACCATTGTACCCTTGGTCTTACATTTGAGATGACCTACGGGAAAAGAAATGGATGGCCTAGGATTACGTGGGTCCTATCCTAATGGATCTTAGGACCCACGTGTCACAGAGAACAAAATATCATTCAAAATTTCACAATATTGCTACGACAAGGTGTTAGTTTGGTACATTTAAAGAATGGTATATGAAAACAAAAAAGAACCCTCTTGTACGAGGCTCGTACAGGTTTTTTTTTTGTTTTTTGTATTTTTTACCCTTTTTTCCGAACTATGAGTGCTTATGTATCGTGGATGCGTAGCTCGATCGACAGTAATCTTCACAGACACCAGCATCCAGACCCAGACAATTATCTGTAGGTTATAAAAATACTTATTTCGTGTTGTACAATCGTGTTTATCGCATTTGCATAAAACAATATTATGCTAAAATATATTTACATAAGAAAATGCAACTGACGAACTGACATTTGAGCGGCGGAGCGTGCCAGGAAATCACGCTCAGACTACCCTGCATAACACCATGGCTTATAGCCTGTATACCTAACACTTTTGTTGAGTGTACAGTCGCGGACTTGAAATATTTACCACCCTAAAGTCTATAATTGCTTGCACATTACTTTTTCATAAGGTCGAAATGACATACGTTGATAAGATATCTTAAACCTTATTGCGCACAGTGTGAGAAGGAATCAACTTTGAAATCTGATAAACATTTCGAGTCCGCGACCATATATACCTTGTATGTACCAGTAATATATTAAATAATATATTAAAACTGTGAATACAAAGGTTGCAAAGACTTGTTCTTTGTAATTACTATGACATAAAGCTCGTGTCCATTGTTTGAACTATTATTGATTCTTGGCTGCGCTTTCGTTACCAAAAGAAAGCCTTGATATTATACTAACCGATGCCATTGTTCTGCCTAGCCTTTTTCAATTACGTTGGTCTCAGCTTCCAGTTCCAGAATACCAGAATTTTACATAGAGCAACTGCTATCAAACCTCCGCAACTCAGTTACACTTCAGTCAGACTTGATGCCATTCTACTAAAATATTTTGGGCAATATTTTACGGACGTTTAGTAAAACGTTAATTCCTGTCTCCTATGGCCAAAAACGATTCGTCTTGCTTACCAACGGCAGCAATTTTTACTGTCAAACTGGGCATACAAATATATTCGTAAGCTAATTTTACCTGTAATAGTTACTAACGTGTGGGAATCTCTCATTATGTAAAAAGATATTGGGTCTTTGCTTCACTATTGGTAAATAATATTGGTAAATAATGTCTCGTGTAGTGCCGGACTTAAAGAATAGCACTACCCCATCTCTTCCCGTGGGTGTCGTAATAGGCGACTAAGCGATTCACTAGAGGATGGGCGGCAGCGTTCTCCGAGTACTTTAACAACTATACTGCGATTGCCAACCCGCCTGCTAAGCGTGGCGATTACGGCAAACATCCCCCTCTTGGGGGAGAGGCCTAGCAGTGGATGATGATGATGGTAAATAATTATCATCATCATCATTCAGCCGATAGACGTCCACTGCTGGACATAGGCCTTCCCCAAGTATCGCCACATCGACCGGTCCTGTGCTTCTCGCATCCAGCGGATTCCCGCGACCTTCACCAGATCATCGGTCCACCTTGTGGGAGGCCTACCCACGCTGCGCCTTCCAGTGAGTGGTCGCCACCCCGCCTCCCAAGCGTGGCGATTATGGCAAACCCCCTCAACATGGATAGCACAAAGATTGGTAAATAATACAAGTATTTAATATTTACCAATAAAGCTCGGTAAATTATAGGAATCGGCTATAAGAGGATAGGCAGAAGCATCTCTCTTGTCTGCTTATAACACTAAACAGCGGTCATCAATCAGCCAAGCGTGTTAATTATGACAATTTACCCTTTGACCGGTCATTGTAGCGGTCACAGGGAGGTCAATGTTCAACTGTGTACGTTTGCGGACTGAATTATTGTAAGTATTGGATTACCTTGTCTTCCGGTACTTATATGTATAAGGAATTAGCAAATACTTGAAATACAAATGGTATAAAGGCAAAATTTAACGTCATTATGTAACATAACATCACGCCAATATTAATATAATAATATTTTTGGGACATTTTCTACACAGCACCATCTAGTCCCAAACTAAGCAAAGCTTGTACTATGGGTACTAGACAATGGATATAATACTTTCATATTTTTTTTTGTAAATACTTACTTAAATACATAAGAAACACCCAGACCAACACAAACACTTATGTTCATCACATAAATATTTGTGTTCTGTGGAAATCGAACCCACGACCTCGTGATCAGCAGTCCGACACTCGAACCACTAGACCACAGACGTCGTCAAAATATTCCCTGAAGGGTTAGGCAGAGGTGTATAGTACACCCTAATTTCGTCGTTATCTTTAAATCCCAATGTAAAACTGCGGTCCCACAGCCCGTTAATCGACAGGCCGCGCCGGACGAGGCAACGCGTGGCGCGGCCTGCCGCGGCCCGTTCCGAGTGTTTCCACGACGAAAAGTGATTCGTTCGTAAACTCCATCATGTGCGCAAACGAAATGAATAAGCGAATAGCGACGGTCGCGCCGCGTCTTGCCGCGCCTTTGAACTTACCGACTCCCGATGGATCGGACGGGCGACGTCAAGCCACCACGGGCTTCATCGGATGCGACGGTTCCCACGGCCTGTCAGCCTGGCCTGGCGCCATCTGGCCTGTGATAAATCAGGCCGTGGGATCGCAGCTTAATAGAGGGCGGGCACAAAACCCAGACTCCGGGCTGCTACTGAGAAATTCCACACGGAAAAACCCAATAACATTACTCGACCTGAGGATCGAACCCAGGACATCTCGCTTAGCAAACACGCTTGCGACCACTAGACCAACGAGCAGCCAATAGATATTATACGTATATAGACATACTGAAGAAGAAACTGAAAAAGAAAAATTTAACCTCGCTGTAACATGCTAACTGCATTACCGTAACCTTCTTGATAGGTAAATTAATGAACGTTGTTCATCACGTTCAAGGCGAAAAATAGGTTATAATTGTTATGAATGACCCTTAACTTAATGTAATATACAACCCCGGGCCCTTTTACAAATCCTTATATATTTTTATGTGTAAAAATCCTTTGTTTTTAATTTGTTCGAGTTCGGTGTATGAAATTAAATACAGGTGGTATGTTCCTTATTATTTGGAATCTAATGAGAATAAAATTATAAACCGCTGTTTTGTGATTTATGACGTTTTTTTTGCGGATTATGACGTATTTAATGTGTTAGCAAGAGTGTAAAGTTTATATTCCTAGAAGGAAATACAATAATGAAGCCCACAATATATGTACAATGTTAGCCGGAAAGGGGGTACTAATCCAAAGGATGTTAAAGTACCCATAATAATGAATAACCTTTGTTCAACAACTTTCCAAAAGTTTGTTTATAGTCTATGAGGAATTGCTGTTCAAAGATTTTATAAAATACGCTAAAATCTATCTATACTCAACTATGATCAGCTGTCATCACATTTTAGGTCATAATTATTTGGAGTCACGAATTAGAAGCTCTACTTTCTCGTATTCGTAACTACGGCAGGGATGTTTTTTATTTAAAAAACTTATAGTATTGAAATTATCGAATTTTAACGGGTGTCAATGTTTTTGCCGAAGTAGGTATTTTACATCGAATTTCATTACGCCGACAACGATCGTCGAATACTTATTTGGCTATTGTTTAATTTGCCAAATAAATATTCGCACGACATTATTTTCATACAGCGGAATGTAATGTTAATCCGACTTAGTGCACCCCGACTACACGTGGTCAGACTCTGTCCCATCCCTAGAGTGTTATTTAAAAGCGTGAAGCCAGAAACTCGCGAAGTAGGTCCTGAGTGGAACGCGTGCACGAGGCCGAAGCACAGCGAGTGGAGGGAGGTGGCGAGCGAAACGAGTCGGCGACCTCCCGAGCGTAGCGCTGGTCGAGTGTGAGAGTGAAGCAAAGGGGCGACGAAGCGAATCTTCTGGCGGAGCAAACCCAGAAACACTTGCATGCTTTTTTGCTTGCATGATGGCAAAATGAGCCATCTAACAAGTGTAAAGTGGCCAATAATACAGTTGACTAACGAAACAGTGGCCAGCAGACTAGTCAGCGTAACAAAAACTTACAAAACATAATTAGGAACTTTAATCATTCGGCGTTTTAATTATTCGGCGAAATGAAAAGTGGCGACAGATAAGAATCGGCTAATAATATTTCGATATTTCAACAGAGAACCAATTTTAACACTTGCTTTAAAACAGTCATCAATGATACTTTAAGTGGCTTGCGGATTAGTACCCCCTTTCCGACTAACCTTGTATATCTATACCTATTTGCAAGCTAAATGTCTGAACAAATATAATTAAAAGCATCTATGGTGAACACTTTAATACTAAAGTTACAAATTATATTTGTAATACGTGCTGCCCTATCCTTACATTCTACACCAGTTACTGTTTATAGCACGTAAATACAATTTTAACTGTACCTATGTGGAATAGGTTCACCCTTCGCCGGCAAAGGTAGCCTGTTTTATTGCTCACTATCCATTTTATTACTAAATACCTTTGTTTCCCGCAGATTTTCATCAGATAACACTACTAGAGGTTTTAAAACCACATGAGATTTAGTCTCATTTTCTCTTGGACATTTCTTCACTATCTTAAACCCTCCTAAATTTATGAAGGTATTACATTCCTTATCTCTATCCTCAACTGCGAAATTATGTGTTTGTTACGGACCTATTATTTGAGAGAATGTAGTAGAGAATTGTCAGTGTAAATGCGTGCGTTCTTAATTAAAACTGTAGACAGAAATCGCAAAAAGTTTGGTTGATATCAAACGATTTTAGGTGTAAGAAAAATGATCCCGCTACCTCTATAAGGGGCTCATTAGCTTAGTGGATCGTGGCCGGGTGGCCGGGTGGCGGCGGCGGCGGCGTGCTGAACAAATCGACAACATTTACATCGCGGTCAGCCACCGGCTTACCGGCTCGCAGCTAATGGACCGGCTTCATATCAAATTGCCGGATTGTACGTAGTACCGGACTAGCAAACAACGTCGCACTACCGTCTACCACTCGTTATTTTATAATTAATAATTATAATTAAGCACACGCAAGGTTAACTATCACTAAGGATTTGAGAATTCATGGTATGAAAATGGCTGAAAAGAAAGATGTACTGTTGGAAGCGCATGTTCCTTAATTTGTAAATGACACGGCGAATTTGATCTCGCAAACTAGAGACACGAGATTTCGAAGTCTGCCATGATGTAGCCATTATTAAGATTGAGTATGTTGGTGAGAGTGATATTCCGCGAGAGGTTTTTTAATCTTAATAAACCTTACGTGATCGACCATTTTACCCTTTCCAACAAGAGACAAACATCTCGTGTGTTTCGAATTTCTGATGTTTCTAGTACTCCAACCTCGGTTGATCCTGAAGAATCTTTCGATTCTTATAGGAAATAGAATCGATAGGCATCATAAAAATGTTTTGTGAAAACTGCCCTCTTTCTCCCTGACTGTATTTTTTTTTCAAAATCTGTAAATGAAGAGCAAAATATTTCCAAAAAACGTCAGTCTCCTAATAACGTTTTCCTGTAGCTACGATTAAGGTCCCATCTCAAATTACCACCCTGTGTATTATTGTGGTCTAAGTTTATATTATATGTATTTAAAATTCACTTGAACTTCATCTAAGTTAATTTATACCACTACCGATGAAGATATTACAACTGAAGTAACACAGCATCTTGTAATAGAAATCATTATGCAAAGGAATGAACTTGTAGACACAAAGTTCAAACCGAACAAACTCGAAATGAATTAGTAACTATTCAATGATCTGAGAAAAAGTGAAGATGGAAAATGTTGAGTATCTATGAGGATAAAGCTGCACAAAAGAGCCCTGGGCGTAGGTAGTTATAAAACTTTTCCTAGTTCCTTCACGGTATGAACTAATGAGTGGATGTTCAAGTGAAACATGTTGATATTTGGCTTCATTCACATGTTGATATTCATCGCTTTTGATGCTCTTTGTTGCTTGATTTTGCTCGAAATTCGGACAATGAATAAGGAAACCAACACCACATGACTGGTCAGTCGTTTTACATCCGAAAATCATAAACACTGTTCATCATTCTGGATGTAAAAGCTTGGAAGAAGATGGTTAAATAATACTGCTGCTTATGTCAAATTAAATATATTGTCCGGACCAAAGGTTTAGTGATATAAAGGAGCGAGGGAGCACACGCGATGAACGCTAGTCAGGTACTGAATGCTTAGCTAATATTAATTAGTGAAATGAGGTAAAAATGCACGAATTAACATTAGTGCATTAAGGTGTATGGTTTCATCGTACACTGGACAACTTTTATTATGGTTCAAACTATAAATTCGTGAAAAAAAAACCGCTGGTCCAAACAAAACTAAACATTTTTTTTATTAAGTAAACTTTATATCATACAATATTTACCCAAACAATATTTACATAATTACAAATCAAAGTATAAACAAATAAAAAAAAAACCTAATAAAACTATAAACTAACAAAATAGGGCATCAAAATATTCCTCCGCATCGCTGTCGACTGGTAACGTGCCCAGAAGGCTGGCAGCATTGCCACGTTGTATGGCAATGCTAATCCTTTGACCAAAGTAGAGGCCAGACTTCGGGTCACGGGAAGTGTATGTTAATAATAATAATCAAATAGTTAATGTTCCTAACAAAATGTATGGAAAAATTGAAATTTCACGAATTTGAATCACGGCTCATCTTCCGTGTGGAAGATCTCCGGTCCTTTGGAAGGCATACGGGGGACACAGGTCCAACGCGCAGAGGCCCCTTTGAGAACTTTAATGTAAAAAGGGGTGGGGCACTAAACGAGGATAATCCACGGCTGCACTACTGGAGTACAGTTATGGACCGTCCTAGGTAGGTGCAAGACTATTGTAAAATATAGTGGAAAATCAAGATAATAATCAAATAATTAATGTTCTTAACAAAATGTATGGAAAAACTAGCTTTCGCCCGCAGCTTCGCTTGCGTGAAATTTTGAACCCGTTAAGTTACGATTTTCCATACAACTTTCATCCCCTATTTAACTCCCTTAGGAGTTGAATTTCGAAAAATCCCTTCTTAGTGGATGCCTACGTAACAAAAGGAACCTACTGTCAAAATTTCAACTTTCTAACCCCAGCGGTTTAGGCTGTGCGTTGATAGATCAGTCAGTCAGTCAGCTTCTCCTTTTACATGTATAGATTGAAATTTTGGCGAAAATCTATCAAGCCGACATGTACCTGGACGTCCTTTGTTGGCCTAGTTTTTTTTTTACAGTAATAACGTCACAGGAGTCAGAAGGGGCGGGCCTCGTCCAAGAAAATAAATGTGTCGAAAAGCGAAATTTCCCGCTGTAGTTTCATTTATCAAGCGTCACGGAGGTCGCTCTAAATTATATCGTTAGGCTTGCGACTCCTCCATAAATTATCTACGCGCGATTACTTATATAGTCATAAATAACTCTCTTGCTTTTTATTCGGCCATTTCGTTACATAATTATTATTTTAACAACGCTGTTTCTTGCATGAAATGGTTTACAATGTACAACTGAGTGATTTTCAAAAGGTGACATGTTATTGTATTAAAACACAAACAAAAGAGTGTCCAACGATTGATATTCGCTGTTACCGTTACCTTTGATAAACGATGCATTTAAAGTCAGTAAACGAGAAAATTGGCAAATGCACTATTAATTAAAATGTGTCATCGTTTAAAAATTGTACATTAATAAAACTCGTGAAGTAAAGCGGCGCGCGCGTCACGATCGCGCTCGAACGCTCGAACCCCGCCGAGCGTTTATTTTTAATTGCGTTCTTAAAAGTTTTGTCACAGCTCTATGTTTCCGGACCGCTTCACAGTACCGACTCTATATTTTATATTTTGTGCTATCAGTACACTGCTAGGGAGGAATTCATCTGTTATAACTATATGGAATTCATCGGAAATTAAATTGAAACCACTGATGTTTTCTAAAAATCTGATGAATTATATATTTTTCACTGTAAGTTGATTTCGGACGTTTCTCTCCAAAACGTTACCATACAATGATTAATATGATTATCAAATATTTTAAGAAAATAAAACATGGATAATGTAGCTATTTTACAGTTTTTGATGATGTCGTTCGTTTCTGTTTTTTCCGATAGCAGTCTCCTCATAATCATCGAGTGAAAAGAGTATATCAGAGTGTGACCGTACAAGTAGTAAAAACCTCTTCTTTAATATGTCGAAAGTTCGTAGCCGACCGCATACAGCAGCAGCAGATGACGTGTCGTTACGACACGTCGTAGCGACACGTCGCAGCGTCATGTCGCTGCAGTCATGATTTCGAACCGCAGATGGCTGCAGCAGACGACACGTCGTATTCCAGTTATTTCTGAATGTTCCGTGAGACAAAATGTGTGACCTGTTTGGGATTAGCGATCGCGATTTACTTTCGTATTTTTTGTTTTTGTTAGATGCATCATACAGCGCAGGATATTGGGCCACCTGGTTTATCAGTTTTTCTTCATCGCAACTCGAAAATCTAATTTTTTGAGAAAGATTCAACGTTTCGTCGCTCCAGCGTCAGTGGCACTACTGATCTGCGGTCGGACGACACGTCGTCTGCGACGTCTCGCTAGCTGCGGAAGGTATTTCATAGAAATACATAAAAACCAGTAGTGTCGTAACGACACGTCGTATGCTGCTGCTGTATGCAGTTGGCTACCAACTCGTACCTTTAATCTATGCCAACTATGTTAATCTTCTTTATCATCGTAAACTACCTGTAGCAGTCTACAGCTAGATATTGTCCTATCCCGGGTAATGCTATAAGTTACCACTCTATATAAAGTCCATCTATTCATTCACGAAATATTTTAAGGGACACATCTACAGGTGGTAATGAAGCAATATAAATTAAAAAAAAAAAAAAAAAAGGATATTTCTTTTAAATTAAATACCTACTTTAAATTTATTTGATACACAGAACAAATACTGACTCATTACTATTTTCAACATCCATTACGCTAGTTTCTACGTAGTATTTATTGACGCTGAAGCGGGCAATTTTTTTCAAATTTATGCAAAATTTCTGAAGGATTATTACAATTAGTATAATAAATACATAACAAAAATATTTCGCTTGCTGTGACTTCTTTACCACCTATAGATGTATCCCTCAAAATATTTCGAGTATGAATAGATGGACCTTATATACAAGGTTAGTCAGAAAGGGGGTACTAATCCGAAAGGGTGTTAAAGTACACATAATAATGAATAACTTTTGTTCTACAACTTTTCCCAAAACTCAATAGTTTATGAGAAACAGTTGTTCAAAAACCTCAAAAAAAAATCTCTAAAATCTATCTATCCCCAGTTATGATCAGCTGTGTTTACATTTTAGGTCATATTTGGGGTCATGAATTAGAAGCACCATTTTCTGAATTGGTAACTAAATTAGGGACGAAGATTTTTTGAAAAAAACTAAATTAAAAATCATTATATTTAGCAAAAAAATATATCGAATTTTGAAATTTTAACACTTGCTTTCAAACAGTCATCAGCGATATTATAAGTGGTCTTCGGATTAGTACCCCCTTTCCGACTAACCTTGTACATATAGGCGAGTGGGTTACTGACCTCAGGTTATAGCTATTCACTTTATAGGTAGAGGTACTATATAGCATGACTGGTTAGTTACTTTACATCCGAAAACCATGAGCAAACACGACGGTACAAACTGAGTTTATAACAAAATGTATGGAACACCGGATTTTATTTCGCGAATTCTGTTTTGTCCCATGGTAAAAGTTGTACAGGATGAAGAACAGAGTTCATGGTTTTCGGATGTAGTCATGCTTTATAACCTAATAATTATAATAATAGGTAGGTATACAGGGTGGTAATTTGAGATGGGGCATCAAGGGCAGCTGCCTTAACTATTGTAGCTATAGGAAAACGTTCTTAGAAGACCACCCCTAACTTTTCGAATAATTTCAATCGGCATTCACAGATTTTGAAAAAAAAGTACAGTCAGCGAGAAAAAGGGCTGTTTTCATAAAACTCTTGTATGAAGCAAATTGATCCTATTTCCCTCCCATAAGGATGGAAATACTCTTCCGGACCTACTGAGGTTTGAGTACGAGTTTGAGAAACGTCAGAAATACTCGTAACAAAAACTATTTGAGTTGGGTTTAGTTACAAGGGCACCTACCTTAATCGTTGTCGCTACAGGAAAATGTTGATAGGAGACTGGCCATAATTTTTGACATTATTTCGAATTACCACCATAAGTGTTTATAAAAAATAATACTACCTAAATAACAATAGCAACAGCCCGGAAATCGGAATCGTGTCCAAGAAAATATGGTTTACCCTTTAATATGTGGGACTAAATACCGCCACTGGCTAAACATGGGTATACTTCAGTACCTACCTCTCTACCTTCTCCTTCATCAAATCCGTTTACGTGTATTTTTTTGTTACAATACAAACATTTTTTTTAAACTATGTTTATTGCTTGCTACGAATCTTGGAAGTCAATTTTAGATATATACAGGGTGTAAAAAGACCCATCACATAGCCGAAATCTACGCACTCTGTACATCAAATTAAATTACATTGACCAAAAATAATTGCTGGGAAAACACTTTTATTTTTAGACATAAAAAAACGCTGTTTTTTGTAGCGCGCAATGTAATGCACTTAACCGACTGTGCATTTTTGGGTCGTGTAGCGGCTACACAGCTGAGCCAAGGCGGTCGTGTGCGTTTGATATTCATTGCGTTTTTGTAACTTCAAATGCGTAATTTGTTATGAAAAATTGAAAATTTTGATAATGTTTGTTTGGAAGAAAGTTTAGTATTTTCACTTAAAATTAGTTTTTGGAAAAAAACTAAAAAAAATGTATACTTTGGACCTTCAATATCTCCGGAATCAAAGATTTCCCAGGTATGGTCTGGTAGACAAAAATGATCCAAATAATGGGTAGAATATATGGTTTTCGTTATCGTTATGGGTCTTTTTACACCCGATATAATGGAATTAGGCGTTACTTTGCGGAAATTCATGAAGTGACAGGTCCTGCCACTGCTGTTTGACAGTAATGAATTGTTGTTTAACAGTTGACCTGTCACTTTACTTCGTCTGATTAAAACAATACAACTTTAGTTCCTGGTATCCGATTAGGCTGAAATTTTGAATACATAAATGTAGTTTCGGCGACAATACAATATGATGGTACTCTGTCCATTAAGCTGCTCTGATGATGGAGGATGACGTGGCTTTTATTTATGCTACAGAAAAGAACTATCGTGTATTTTAATCATCGTTACAAGACAAAAAGCTTTCGTACAACCGGCATAAACCCAATGCTTTATTTATGTTTAATCCCACATCACTCCAAAACAACAAAATATTTTATCAGAATACAGAAGCAGTGCATTTCATAATAAAGTAGGTAATGCTTGTTACGTGTCGCATTGAATTTTTATCCTTTAGTTACAAGTGCAGCTGCTAAATTGGTATCGAGCTGCGGTTTTCTTTGTCTCCCCTCTAGTATTCAATTCTCACTTCGTTATAAATAGTTGGAAATTTTATTTTGTATTGAATGTGCCAATTTGTTGTAGTTGGTGTATTCAATATCAACTATGCTTCAATTAAATATGCAGTGGAACATTTTAATTTTGTTCATTTTTTGCCGTCGGACAGAACCCGTCTTCGGTCTCTGTAAGTCGACGATAAAACGCTGTTTTGAAGTTATATGTAGTTTGTAAAACAATATGAAGATAATATTTAATATTTTACGACTAAGATGAACTTAGATAAATACTGTCACCCAAGGGCAGCATCCCATTTCGACGCATTCTCAAATCAACAATTTATACCTTGTTAATGTTGAATGTCAATCGTTTCTGAATAAGCTAACGTTAACGAAAGTATAGATACAAAACAATTTATCGTGGTGACAAATGACCCTTGAATATATTTAAACAGCCCTACATTTGTGTATATTTATCGAAATTCCCGCGATTTGGTTGAAAATGTGATTCTCAGGCTCATTAGTGCCAAAGGAAACCGCGTAGACAATAAATGGCGGGCATTTGTTACTGTTACACCACGATCCGCCATGTTTATTACCTCGTTTTGATCTCCAACGAATTATTATATCCAAATTTCTGAATGGATCGCAGCTCATTTGTTTTTCTACGCTTAATTCACCTGGCTTCGTTGATTCATTTGTCTTATGTGGTAATTATATTGTAGGTTAAGAATGTATGAACAAATAATTTGCCGAAACGTTTAAGTAGGTTTATAATTGATCAAGGGAGTAAATTGAGAGACTTGTGGCTAATAAAAAACCGCGCCGATCATACGATTTGATAAAGATAAAGAATCATTTATTTGGACACAGCACAAAGAGACACAACAGATAAAAAGTGTGTGTGGAGAAACTAGGTGTGGTGTTCCTCCAACCAAAGGGAGGATCCTCCAACCAGGCGGAGTCTTGTACCTTGCGGGCTACTGCCCAACAGTTGATGTTGGGAGGTTGTATTGTATATATACTATCTGCGTATTAAATCTTGATATCGCGATGTAGGATTGAATAGTTCGCATGTGGCGTGATAGATGCCGCCACATCACTCCCCCCTGAGACCGGAGGTCGATCGTCTTGATGAGTTAGCGGTCGTTGCGTCTTGAGAACATGCCAGGGCCAGTGAGGGATTCCTTTGAGTCGAAACCGGATGCCGCGTCGTTCACGGTGAGTCGGAACTGTGAGAGCGGTGAGTGCGGTTGCTGTGGACTGCGTCAACCAGGAGAGAAATGCCTCTTCTAGTTGACCGGCCGAAGTGCAGTATATATGCGCCGAGGATGCTGGCTGGCTGTGTGACTCGCTGCTTGCTACTCGATTGAATGCTGAGCGGAGGGAGTGATTATTTTGCTGCCGAGGCTGCGAAGGTTGAGTCACCAGTGTGGAAACACTGTCTGTGACGATCACGTCGGAATCACCAATGTGGAGGAACTAGGCGTGGTGTTCCTCCAACCAGGCGGAGTCTTGTGCCTGGCGGACTACTGCCCAACAGTTGATGTTTTTCTATTTGACTGCTGTAGGTCGTCCTAGGGGACGGTTTCTACGGAACCGGGCAGTTGCCCAACAGTTGATGTTAGGAGGTTGTATATATACTATCTGCGTATTAATTCTTTCTCACTGTTGCGAAGTAGGGCGATTAATTTAGAAAAGACATGTTTTAATATTTACATGGATAAAATAGAGTCGTCGATAATCAAAAATCCAAAAAAATTCTGGTCTTATATAAAAAGCAAAAGAATTTCCAATGCAGTGCCTAAGTTCATGCAATATAATGACGTCACCGCGTGCACTGGTGAAGATATTAGTAACCTATTTGCGACGTATTTTCACTCCACTTTTCAAGAACCTGATCCAGTCCCCAGTACATCATCTGTGCAGGATTCTAGTAGTAGTGTCACCACCAGTAGTGTTGATACTGTTGCATTTATCAGCACGGTGGAAATAACACATTCCCGAGTATTGAAGTTACTTAAGTCCTTGGACCTTTCTAAATCTGGTGGTCCGGACCTCATACCTCCAGAATTTATAGTGCAATGTGCTGATAGTTTGGTTACCCCAGTGTGTATATTATTCAGTCGTTCCATATCTGAAGGTATAGTTCCTAAAATATGGAAATCAGCATTTATTACCCCGGTTCACAAAAAAGGTAACAAGTCTGACATTACGAACTATCGCCCAATATCTAAGTTATGTCTATTTTCAAAGGTCCTTGAGCGTATTGTGTATGATAATGTATACGCTGCAATGAAAGGTAACTTCGGGGATGAACAACACGGATTTATCAAAAAACGATCCACTCCGTCTAACTTGGTGTTATCGCATGAGTTTATATCGGGGGGTATGGAACAGCGTGCGCAGGTGGACGTCATCTACACCGACTACAGCAAGTGCTTCGACCGTATTGACCATCGGCTGCTTCTGGAAAAGTTGCTTAGGGCTGGAATACACGGGGACCTGTATAGATGGTTTTCGTCTTATATTGAGAATCGTAGTCAGGCTGTGGTTCTCCAGGGGTACACTTCGGGTTGGACTTCGGTTCCCTCAGGTGTGCCGCAGGGTTCAGTATTGGGGACTCTTCTTTTCAATCTGTTTATTGCTGACGTAATAAACTGCTTTAAGCATTCTTACGTGTTACTATACGCTGACGACATGAAGGTTCATAAAGTTATACGTGGCATCTCCGATACTCACCAGTTGCAAGCTGATCTTAATAGATTTGAGGAATATTGTGCACGTAATCTGCTTCAGCTAAACGTATCTAAATGCTTTCATATGACCTTCACGCGTCAGAAGTCTACGGTGAATTCAACCTATACTCTCAACCAACACACCTTATGTAAAGTTAACAGTATCAGGGATTTAGGCATTATACAAGATAGCAAATTACTATTTGATCAACACATCGAGGGTATTGTAAAAAAGGCTGCAAAAGCATTAGGATTTATAATTAGAGCCTCAGCCTGTTTCCGTTCTCTAAAGCCAATCAAGGTTTTATATTGCTCGTTCGTACGCAGTCACTTGGAGTATGCATCTCAAGTCTGGAACCCTCAATATGAGACCTATAAGTTGCGTATTGAGGGTATCCAGAAAAAGTTTCCAAGATATCTTGATTACAAGGCGCACCAAGTATCTATAGATTACGAGCACCGTTGCAAGAAGTACCATTTTCTACCACTTGATTACAGGCGGCTCATCAATGATATTTGTTTTTTGATTAACATAGCGAATGGCTCGATTGACTGCTCTGAGCTCGTTTCAAAATTATCACTCCGAACTAACCTTATTGGGTTGCGTCGGAGGCCTCTGCTGAGTGTGCCTTCTGCCTCCACTAATTATAGGCGTAATACTTATCTTATGAGAAGCGCTCGTTGCTTTAATGAATTATCTCATGAGCATGACATTGACTTATTTTGCACTAAGACGAGCGTAGCAAGAAAACTGTTGGCCAAATCATTTTTTGCGAATGAGGCACCGGCTGGTGGTGCTCAAACACACATGTAGCAAAGTAAGATTTAGATTTTAGAATAACATAAAAAACCGTAACTTTAAGTTTTAGGCATTAGTTAATCGTTTTTTTTTTTATATAATATCTGTGGAGGCTTGTTATTAGCAACTTAACTATATATTTTTGTTACCTATTATTGTTATTAGTCTGTAAGCCTTCTTAAAAGTAATAAAATAAAATAAAATAAATAAATCTTGATATCGCGATGTAGGATTGAATAGTTCGCATGTGGCGTGATAGATGCCGCCACATGTGAAATAATAAATAAAAAAATAAAAAAGTTGCGTAGGTAGGTATGTGTCTCACGGCTGGACCAAAAAGGTGTCCAGATCAGCTTAATGTCATGCATTATACTTGACGCTGGTTTTCGTCTGGAACCTTTGTGCTCCACGGATGTCAGTCAGCGTGCATTTGCATGGTTAAGCTGCGCTTGCCGCGGCCAGTCCATGGATGGGTGACTGTTCGTTACAAATCGAGACCCCTCCGTACTTCGGAGAGCATGTTAAACCGTCGGTCCCGGGCATCATACGGAATATCTGTGACAGTCGTTATGGGTAGTCAGAAGCCTGAAAGTCTGACAACCGGTTTAACCTTAGGATATCGGCATTGCCCAGTAACTGGGTTACGGAGGTCGGATGGCAGTCGCTCCGTGTTAAATACTGGTATTCAGCTGCATCTGGTTAGACTAGAAGCTGACCCCAACATAAAGCTAGTCAGAACAAGTGGGGTAACTTAAGGACCTGCTACTATCATCATATTACCGAGCTATTGCCTAGATACAATAGAGTATTTGACTGACAAAATCTAATTAGCCCGTCAGTTAGATTATTAATAGTAGATTGTTGCACCGAGCGCAAAGTGAGTTATTAATGCACGAGTGTTATGTTGGTGCCCGAGCGCATGCGAGGGCACTAAATTAACACGAGTGCAATAATTACTCACTTAAGCAAGGTGCGTAATCTACTTTTCTTTCAACTACCAATCCACCTAATGATAAAATATCCATATAACATTTTTTTAAACTTTTCTTTATAAATATGAAGTATCAAAGTTTTACAATGGTACAAAATGCACGCCATTTGTTTTTTTTTGTTCACCTTTTCGGTTTTATTTAGCTGATTTTTATTTTCAGCCAGTATCTTTTTGATCTAATGCATACATTTTATATTAAACTTAATGGGAGACATTAAACCTCTGTGGTAAATTTATATCTAAATAAAAAAAAAACAGTGCAATAATGTAAAACAGTGCAATAATGAGCACATTTCTGCACTGTTTTGATTCTAAGCAAAAAATACGTCCTTTGTGATCGGTTTTGGAGTGATTAATGATAACATTACTACGTAGTTGAAAGAAAAAAAATATTTGACCCGTATTTTTTCTTTTGTTACGTAAACCAAAATTGACGAAGATACGACACTTTTAAAATTGGCAAAACGTCGTACATGTACAATTTTTACTTGCTTCTGACGTCACAAGCCCCGACTCTCGAGTTTTGATGCGTTTTATCTTTCCAAATATTCATAGATTTAACAAAAGAAAAAATATGTGTCCATTATTTTTCAAAACTAACTGGCGGACTAATTAGATTTGCAATTTATTGATACTGTCAACTTGCCTATTACCCGAAAAGCTTGCCTGAAAGGATTCGTCCTTTTATGCAAAGCACGGATTGTGAGGAATGTTAGTTATGCATTCACAATACAGTCAATTTCTCTCTAGTTCAATGCAATGTGACTGTGATACTTTTTTTTTAAGAAAACACATGTACATATCGTCGCCTTAGATTGAAAAACTCGGGAATGCAATTAAGCAATGGTCATTTATATTCATGACGTATACAAGGTTAGTCTGAAAGGGGGTACTAATCCGAAAGGGTGTTAAAGTACACATAATAATGAATAACTTTTGTTCTACAACTTTCCCCAAAACTCAATAGTTTAAGAGAAACAGTAGTTCAAAAATCTCAAAAAAAATCTCTAAAATCTATCTATCCCCAGTTATGATCAGCTGTGTTTACATTTTAGGTCATATTTGGGGTCATGAATAAAAAGCACCATTTTCTGAATTTGTAACTAAAGCAGGGATGAAGAATTTTTGAAAAAACTAAAATATAAATCATGTTAGGTATTTGGAAAAAAAATGTATCGAATTTTGAAATTTTAACACTTGCTTTCAAACAGTCATCAGCGATACTATAAGTGGGCTTCTGATTAGTACCCCCTTTCCGACTAACCTTGTATAAAGGTACTAAAATTATAAAAGAGCTGCTCTATGCGAATTATTTTGTAGGCACTGAAATTAAGCCAGCGTTGGGTATTTAAATTCGTAATAAATATAATTAACTAGCTTTTGCCCGCGACCACGTTTACATGAAAGCCCACAGGAACCATGCAATGACCAAATGCATTCCCGAGGTTTTTACTCTAAGGCTGAACATTCACCAGAGCTGTGCTAAGCTGCGTGGCGAGGAATGTGTTTTGTAAGCACCAATAGAATCACTTCATTTACCTAGCTTCGCTCTGCGCAGCTCTGGTGGATACGGGCTTAGCGGAACGAGATTTTGTTTATACAAAACAAGCGAGAAATGCGAGCGGAGGATGTGTTGCGAGGAATGTGTTGCGAGGAATGTGTTGCGAGGAATGTGTTGCGAGGAATGTGTTGCTAGGAATTTGAAAATATGCGCCTACCAATAGTCAATAGATAGTGTTTGAAAGAGGTAGATGATCATTTGTACACATTAACACATTACGCATTACACATTCGTCGCACAGCTCTGGTGGAAAGGGTCACACCGTTTCACATCCTCGCTACACATTTTCGCACCGTACATTTTCCTCGCACAGCTCTGGTGGATGTGCAGCCTAAGGTGACGATACTTGAAAGAGAAAATTCACACACACACTAATAAAAAAATTCACGATTTACGCTTGAAGACCGTAAAACCTTTCTCCGTTGACGAGTAGCTCCACTTAGCACATTATCTTAAGTTTGTTATCTTTGTCAGTACGAAACCTTTCTGTTGTCTCATCGTTTTCCCCTAAAACCATTAAAGTGAGTGCTCGTAACCCATAAATGGTGTTCGAAAAACTAGAACCACGTTAAGAGGAAGGTTTGCGAGCGTGAGAACTTATTTTTGAACCCACACTTCGACATTTCTACTAATACAGCTGCATCACACAATATAGTAGTACACATACCGAAAAACAAAAGCGCACCGAAGGTTTATTTTGTGGCGCGCCGGCTTAAATAAACCTTCAGTGCGCGTTCGCTTCTGAAGGACTAGTAAGTATGTTGCAAAAAACGCGCAATGTATAAGCTATTTATTCACCGCACCGCGAGGCACGCGTGCCCATAGTATTGGTGTCATGAACAAAGGGTGGGGTCACAGTGTAATCGGTATTGACAGATTTAAACTTAGAATAATTACTGTAATATATTATTGTTGATTTTCTGTGTTTCTATTTTCGAATATAATGACACATAATTTTTGTTTGGGAATATTTTAGGGTATGTAAATGTTGCGAGGGAAGATAAGAGCCAAAATAAAAATGAAAACGAGATAATGTGTGATTGATTTGTAATGAAAAACAATGAATGTACATAACTCAATTACTGGGTATAGTAACATTTTTTTCTGTTTGATATTTTAAAATTATATTTTATTATAAAAAATTTATAGGTACCTACATCTTAGTACAATACAAAAATTCATGCTTGATAAAATTATTTTCTTTAATTTATTTATTTATTGCTTGGCGCTTTGGGGCTGCTGACATCAGATAAAACATTAATTTTCGCTGTTCCGTTTCTTTGATTTTCTTTCAGATTCTCGTTTTTAAATTGCCTCAATCAAATAATTGGGCTCATTTATTTCCATTTTTCTGTCTAATCTTGAATCTGTTATTTCCGGAAGCATACAATCAAGATAAAACTTTTATTTGTAATTTTCTTTACGTTTTCCCATTTCTATCTGAAATAGTAATAATATGCAGAAAAATGTATTAACAAGAAATAGAGAACCCTTCAGCTGACAAGCTATCAAACGTCAAAATTGGCAAGTCTGCCCACGGCCTTGACGTAGCCATGAAACGTGGTAAAATAAGGAAATCATTATACTAATAATAAGCGAAAAATATATATATAAAACTCACAATATATTCGGACACAGTGTCCGAATTGACATATTTTAATTTCAATATTTTTTTTCACTGATGATTCGGACACCAATAAAAAAAGTTGTTTTGTACAGTCAGATAAAAAACTTTCAACGATACCGTAATAATTGTAGAAATCCGTCCTCCGCCCAGCCTATAGTTATAAAAAAACTGTTTTTAACCGGATTATAACTAAAGCAGCCGTTTTTAATAAATAATATTATAAACCCACATACATAGATAGATACGCGCCTTGGCAGTTAGGTAAAAATAAAGATGGGGTATTCCTCGAAGCGCAACCACTTTGAACCGCACCAAAAGTTTTCCTTGAAACCCACCAACGATGAAACATAGAGAAGAGCACGAAGGATTCGTGATAAATTATATCGATAGACGTTTTAAAATTCAACTGTTGTTTATTTATTAAAACTACCAGGAAAGCAGAAATGAACTGGAACTAAGTGTTTAAGCGACTTACCTCCGGTTTCTGAATTAAATTCGGGATAAGCAATACTTAAGTAGTATTTGAGTACTGAGTTGTCAAAAAGATGCTTTAAAATACGTCATTTTTTTGACAACTCCGTACTCAAATGTTACTTAAGTACTGCTTGCTTATCCTAGAATTCTCAATTCAGTTACTACTTAGCTCAATAATGGTAAAAATACAGGTTTTGAAATTGAATCAATTGTTGTTTTGGAAAGTACCAGGGTGACAGAAATTAACAGAAAATAGGCGCTTAGACGATCTGACTAAGTGACAGTGACCTATAAGGTAAGATATATAGGACAGTTTTAAGTTTTCTATCTTATTTTATATAAGAATAATAACGAATACTTTATATTCCTCTTTGTGTTTAATCGTTGGTGCACAACTTAGTGACATCGTTTAGGCGCCCATTTTCTGTTCATTTCTGTCACCCTGATACTTTTGAAAACGACAAATGATCAATTTCAAAACCTATATTTTACCATTATTGGGCTAAGTAATAGTAACCTCCGATTTCTGAATTGAGAATTCAAGATAAGCAATACTTATGTAGTATTTGAGTACGGAGTTGTCAAAAAAATGCTTTAAACTCCGTCATTTTTTTGACAACTCTGTACTCAAATGTTACTTAAGTACTGCTTATCCTAGAATTCTCAATTCAGAAACCGGAGGTAAGTCGCTTAAGCACCTAGTTGCAGTTCATTTCTGCTTTCCTAGTAGTTTTAATAAATAAACAGTATGGGGCAACTGAATTTTAAAACGTTATCGATATAATTCACTACGAATCCTTCATGCTCTTTCTTCTCTATGTTTCATCGTTGGTGCGTTTCGAGGAATATTTTGGTGCAGTTCAAAGTGGTGAGTCCACAAAGCTATTTATTACTGAAAGATGCTACCTTAAAGCCACAAATAGTTTTTTTGGTAACGCTTTTTTTGTCACATATACTTTTTCATCTGACTGTACTAAAAAGCTTCAATAATTTGATGGTGTCCAAATATTCAGTGAAAAAAATATTGAAATTAAAATGTGTCAATTCGGTCACTGTCCGAGTCGTATGTCTTATTGTACAAAGAGTGAAAAAATGCAGTCATGTCACGACACTCGCAACCCACCCTTATGCCTTGTGCGTAGATGTTTTGAGAGCTCGGTTCGAATTATAAACGGACGTGCTGTCACCTTGGATTCTAGGATGGCACTGAAAATTTTTCGCCTGCGTACTCTTTTATAAAACAAATTACGGGAGAGTATTGCTCCATACTAAAATGTATGGGGAACGGAAAACAATTTCCGTAAAAAATTAACAATGTTCAGACGTAGATTACTCTCATTTGGTTTGATTTATTAAAATAATAAAACGGTAGACGTGTTATTCATACTTTCGTGTCACGATTAAACTAAATAGATTTTTATATAGTCCTTTAAAATTAAGTAAATTCTGCAAATAGAAAAGGTCGATTTAGATGTTTTTGATGGAATTTAACATTTTTTTTTCTCGAAATTAATGATGATTTCGCAAATATCTCGCGGTGAAACTGTTGGCACATCTATTAAGGTTCTTCATTATTTTTTTTATGTAATTCCATGCAGAGAGTTTATAGAAATTTCGAAAACAGTAAGTGCCTTTTCAGGTGTTTCTTAAGGACTCTCCTCTTAATCATTTGTCTTGTAAAGTGTCGAGTCAACGGGCGGACTAGTACCGAACCTTGTTTAAACTAAACCATCGTTAACTGAAACAAGGCACGTATAAAGTAAATAATTCAGTCAGCGGTGCAGCAAACATGTACGGGTTACGAGCCGTAGTCCGTACTAATGGCCGCGAGTAAAATCCTGATCGTTAGTCTATTTGTTCGCTCTAAAACACCTGCCCCCGCCCTAAAGCTGTTCCTACAGTGTTTGTATCTTTTATCTTAGATATCTGTTACGAATCTTTTATGCAAGCTTAGTTTTAGCACAGTGTACCTACTTACTACATACAGTGGGTCAACGCCCATACATTTGACAGGTCCTATGAAATGTCAAAATTATGTAGGGGCGGAGGTTACGTCCCAAGTATGTAGTATGGCTACTCGGGACATAACCTCCGCTCCTTCACCCCGCAACCTCCCGCACGATTGCTCTGTGACAATGTTCTACGTTGACCGACTGTAAGGAGTAAGATATAGGTAGACTGTGGTTTTAGTATATACTAAACCTGAAACTAGTTTGTTCAGAATAACTAGGAGAATCGATTGACATAGTTTTTTCACCACATTTTTAGGGTTCCGTACCCAAAGGGTAAAACGGGACCCTAGTACTAAGGCTCCGCTGTCCATCTGTCCGTCTGTCTGTCCGTCTGTCACCAGGCTGTATCTTATGAACCGTGGTAGTTAAACAGTTGAAATTTTCACAGATGTTGTAGGTATTTCTGTTGCCGCTATACCAACAAATACTAAAAAACAGAATGAGATAAATCTTAAAGGGGGCTCCCATACAACAAACGTGATTTTTTGCCGTTTTCATAGATAATGGTACGGAACCCTTAGTGCACGAGTCCGACTCGCACTTGGCCAGTTTTTTTTTTTTTCATAAATTTGAATTGTGTAGGTTTCTACCCATAACAGTTGACGGGAATAGACATCTTGATGCTTGAGACGGTCCTCTCGGTCAGTTTCCGTGTATTAATTAGACAACCCCTACATAGCATATCTCAGGCATTTCACACTTTACTATGGAACTTAACGCGACATAAAGTACCGTGTAACTTGGAGATTTATTAAAAAAAAAACATATTCAGGCAGTTCTGATGAAAATCTTGTTGGGGTGTCTCGGTTTTTGTATATACTAAAAATAACGTTGAAGATATTAAGCCAGTTAGGGCGTATACATAAAGGAAGCAGGTAACCAGCGCCGACCTACCAGCGCTTATCGGTACTGGTCCGTGCAGGTAACTGCTACATAAAGGAAGCGGGTAGAAGCAGGGGCTGGCATTTTAGCAAAAATACGCCTTGTTCCCATGCAAATACAGCAACAAATGACGGCTTACCAGCGCTGATCGGAGCAGGTTGGAACTTGTCGGCGACGTTCGGAGCTTGTCGGCGCTGCAGTGCGAGCACGGTTCTTTTTATCGAATTTTATCGAGACGTTAAGTTATCCACTCTAAACTTCAAATTTGACATAAGATATTGATAAAACGACAAAGGTAGCACGGATCGTAATTTACCATTGATTTAAGAAACATAAGAGGATAAGCCCTAAATTGATGTTATTTTAAATACTATGCCAATTGATGTATCGCAGTAAAAAATATAATCTGTCTCGTTCTTACACGTAATAATTTACAAATGTAAAAAGTGTGTAAGTACACTATTATTCATAAATTTTAATTTTCTATTATCGTTTTTCAACGTCACCAAGCTCCGCCTTGAAGGACATTTTGGACATGACGCCATTTTAGAGAATTACTTATGCCTTTCGTCTGTCGTTCATGCTTTGTTTGAAGTTTATTTACAGTTTTACAGTGAACCTTGGGTGTTTAGGTATTTTTTGTTGTATTACAAAGGATAAGTGAACAAAACCCAACATGACAAAGTGTTGCATCAGAAGATGTAATTCATTGCTGACGGCGGAGTCGACGCCATAAGAGGAAAACTTGGCTTCAGATCATGTGACCACATCTGATATCCTCTTATTTTTCTTTCATCAATGTAATTTACCGACGCCTCGATATGAAGTCGACATACTCGATAAGATTTATCGATTATATCGACTTTTGACAGTTCTTATTGGTAAATTTCTCGAATTATCTCGAATTGTTGTCGTCTTTAAAAAGTTGGTCGATAAAGACTTTTTGAAGCAAAAAAATGGATTTTGGAGAAATCATCTTGTTAATTTTGAAAGCAGAGCGCGTCGGGACGTGGAAAGGATCCACAGCGGAGTATTTTTTTATTATTCTGTGGTTATTTTCTAATTGATTAGATTATTAATTAGTATTGTAAATATTTTAGTGATAGTATTTGTGTATCTGCATATTTCTGGTGTTGCTATTTGTAAAGTTGATAAGCTGTCGAGAAAACATAACCGTCGACAAGGCTCTATAAAGTTCCCGAAGCAAGTTCCGTGCTACCGACCCTCGATAAGATTCGGTATGTTTAAATTTTTATCGACTCGAGATCTTATCGAGTCGATTCGAGAAATTTATCAATTCAAAACGTCAAATATGACATAAGATATAGATATAACGACAAGAGCTGTCGTTTTATCCATATCTTATGTCAAGTTTGACGTTTATAATTGATAAATTTCTCGACTCGACTCGATAAGAAGAACCGTGCTCGCACTGGTTCGCCAAACAGTATTGAGACAACCTGCGCCGACCTCTAAAATGACTCAGAAATAGAAAAACAAGATTTTCTTTCGATTTTTTTTTTCAGTTGATTTTCAGAAATACCCATTTAGGGTTAATCTGTGTCACCAGTAGATCACGCGGTTTGAAGGAATTACACGAATTCGTTTACAGCCTGTATAATACCTACATGTATTTTTTTTATATTTGATATTCTTTGTATTGTAACATTTTGTAGAGAAACGTCAGAACTCATGTTACGGTGAAAAGGGTACATATTTCCCGACACAATTTCTAATCGATGCATTATTTATCGCTAAAGACTTTATTCAAACACAAATAATTTTATTTTTATTTATAGTTACGGGTAAAGGCCGAATGGCGGGTACACCTAGATTTACCCGGGTACAACTAGATGCAACCAGTAGCAGTTGGGTAGAACTAGGTGTAGCTTAAGTCGACGGAGCTCCGCTGAGCGGGGCTCCTATTTCTGTCTGCAGGGTTTAAAGTAACTGGGGTTCCCCGTGCGGGTACACCTAGTTCTACCCGCTATGATGAAGGGTAAATCTAGTTCTAACCGAGTAGGATACATCTAAGTTTAACCGCATGAGGCCGGCTGCACCTAGTTGTACCCGGGTAAACCTAGGTATAACCACCATTCGGCCTTTACCCGTAACATATATATTTTAAATATTCTCGTCTACTGCTTGAATAAAAGCGTCACACCCAATTAAAACCTCATTAATTCTCGGCGAAAAAATTCCGAAGTTGAGATTAAAATTTAGAAACTTTTGATGTAATCTCTTCAAGTTGGTGAGGACATTTTGGTTCATGAAGCAAGAATTAATGTTAATTTAATTAATCGCAGTCGCATTTTCATCTTATTCAGCTAAAAAAAATATCGTTTCGTGAAATTAATGTTACTAGTAAGCCAATAATAAACTTTACGATTAATGAAATTCTGGTTTCTTAAAAGTTGATTACTTAACGCAAAAATCAGCTATCAAATCTCATGTAAAATTTTATGAAATTACTATAATACTACAGCAGACAAGATGGGGTGATGAAATATAAATAGAAACAGAAAAGAGAAAGGATTAATCGAAAAAACAGAAGAAAACTACTACAAAAACTCAAGCGAAAACAGCAAAAAGACGAAGAGTCTCGTCATCTGGAAATGAAAGCGAAGAAGAGGAGGACAGACCATGTATGAATTGTAGGGAAGTATATTCCGCTTCCATTGAAGGCTGGATATCATGCTCACACTATGGAAGATGGTCACATAATAGCTGTGCAGGAATAGATGATGATGACAAAGCCATCCCGTCCGCGTGTTCTGCCAGTCCAATTAATCATCTTTCTCCTTAATAATTCTCATCACCCCATCTTATCTCTATAAAAGTTTTGTATGTTCGTTGATCGTGCTGAATTTTTGCGGAGATGCTTAGCTATACTTCTACTAAATCTTGATATTAGATTTAGCATCTCCTTGCATCCGTTTACCGAGATATAGGTACCCTTGAGTAAGGATTGAGGGACACCCTTTGAAGTGCTATAACTTTTTTAAATTAAAATTTACAATTTTTTAAATCGGTTCTACAATTGTTTTACAACTTCTACAATATTTTGATAACAATAGTTTTTCGATTCACGGTTATGGCCCTCAATCCTTACGCACATCCTCAGGGGTTACCCCATCTTATTAGCACCATGGGGCAAGACGGGGCAAAACACCTTTTTTTAATTTGATTTATTTTTCTAAAATGGATAACTAAAAGTTCCTAATGTAACCAAACATTAGAAGAGTGATAACTAGTTTTTAATTAAAAAATAAATATGATTGTCTCAATACGTAATATGTAATACGTTTCTCTTCAAAATTTTATCATACAAAGAATATCAAATATAAAAAAAAAGAAAACTTGGTTAATATAGCTATTTTACGGTTTTCGATTATGTCGTTTACAGATTTTCGATAGCAGTCTCCTTACGACTACAATTTACGAAATGACCGCTATTACAGGACTCATCTTACGTTGAACAGAGTATAGTTGTTATCATGTACATGTTGCTTATTAATTTAAGCAAGCAATGAAAGGATTTTTATTTGATTTTGACTTAAACATCAATCTCTTACCTATATAAAATTAATGGTTGTGCGTGTGTTTTCTATGCAAAAAGGCATAGTTCAATGGCTAAAACTGAAGAGCTCTGATAACATTGAATTATTGGTGCAAGCATCATCAATAAGAGTTGAAAATATTCACACACGCACACATACACTCACTCACACTAATTTAGGATATTAACTCTTAGTTTTTTTCTTATCTTTTTTAATTTTTATATTTTTCTTATGATTTTTTTTGCCATTTTATAATTTAACATTGAAGAGCGGGGCCTCGTAGCACAGGTACTTATAACTTTTACTTAAAAGGAGGCCCCTATGTAAGATTTACTGTAAAAATTTGAACGAGTATCTGCAATAAATCTTTTATTTATTTATGCGTTCGCGCATTGTTCTGATTGAGTTGACACTTTGTAAGCAATTGCTGTTGTGGCAATTGCGCGAAAGTTTCTGATATAAAAAAACCTACTAACGTGGGCTGAGCCGCGGGGGAACAGCTAGTTGTTATAAAATCAAGATGAATTGGTACTCGTGATCGTGAGTATCGAATGCCTCCCGGGCGGCGTGGAGCATACTGTGTGTGATGGCTTTTGGCAAAAGATTAATATAACTGAATATCAAAATATTAAAATAAATAACTTAGATTGATTTGTGTTTTTAAGTTTATGTATTTATTTTACTTTTAAAACAACAATAACAATTATTAAAGACATTGACATAACATTACAATTACCATTCATACACTCTTTACAATTAACATAATATAAGTGATTGCCGAATAAGTGTCAACCAAACAGTAGGTTGCAAGCGCGGCTCCTAAGTGTGAGGGCCTAGTTTCGATTCTTGGGTCGGACAAAGCGCTATCTAATTTTTTCGGTTAGATAATAGTAGTAGTAGCCCGGTATTTGGAATTGCGCCCGATATATGGTAATTGGCTCTCCACCATATGACATAGGACTGAATGCCGTCATTAGCAAAACGTGGGTGTGTACACCCACAATTCAGGCGAATACAGTCGTGACATGAATTTATAACAACAGTAAAAGCGTTTAAAAAAAAGATTTCTAATTGCAACTACTACGTAAAACCCAGCAGGTGCTTCCTCAAAGTAAAACATAAATTATTAAACAATTAACAACTCCAACTACGCTCCAGCATGTCTAATTTTATTATAAGAGGAAACGTACACTAATTTCACAAAGTGTGCGTCGTACATAAAGAATTCAGGGATCCATGGTAGGTTGTGTGTGGCGCAACATTCGGGGCTGCTGCGGCCTGCGGTGAGCCGCACTGCGGCTGCGACGCTCCGACAGCGCCCGGCCCATCGACGAAACAGCCCTACCTGAACGACAACTAGTATGCTAGTATGCCTTTTTGAAAAAGGAATGTGCTTTATACATGATGTTAATGAATTCGTGTAATTTCTTCAAACCACGTGATCTACTGGTGACACAGATTAACCCTAAATGGGATTTTTTGAAAATCAACTTAAAAAAAAATTCAAATAAAAAACTAGATTTTCTATTTCTGAGTCATTTTAGAGCCTTGAGTTATCTGACTGCAAAGAGCGATATCGCGTTAGTCGTGCCTGCCAGCCATCTCGCCGTGCTTTCATTAATTTATGCGTGGCATCGAAATGTTCACACAAATTAAAACAATTTCTTGCAAAAAAATAAATTCTTATTTTTTACTGGATCTTTATTAGGTGGTTTAGATACGATCGGTAATAAAGCCGCATGAAAAAAGAATAATTTAATTTTTTAAATTTTTAATCAATCTAAATCCCGTGCGGGGCCTGTCTACATCAGTAGTAGATCATGTGGTTTTAAGGAATTACACGAATTCGTTAACACCCTGTATAATGTACAGTCATGGAAGTCTACTTATTGTCCTTATATACAGCGAGATTCCTTCTATTGCTGCTGACAGCGACATCTGTGCAGTATGAACGCAATTGATGCTTTGAACAAAGACAATAAAAGAGCTAAGAAATTAATTATTAAAAGAAACTTCGAAATTCAAACGTAAGAGAATAATAAATAGAAGCAACAATGCAAAAACAGTGAGTTTCAATGCTTTTTTGTTAATGCAGCAAAACTTTTTTTTATTTACATTGCGTTACTCGTCGAACTACTTTAAATTCACATGAAATTTGTAAAATACAAATGAATCAGTTATAAATTGTTATATTTACAAAAGAAAGTAATAACAAAAACTGGCAGCTCACAAAATGGCGTGGTCCAAAACAGGTAGGAAACGTCGGCCGAACAGAAAACATGCTCCAAACCATCCAGTGAAACTTTGTTCCGAATTTCCAACTTTTTATTATTCCCGAGCACTTGTCGCTCCTGTCACTTTTATGAAATACGGGCTAGGGTCCCGCACTGACCTATAAAGTACAACACTTCATAGTAAATGACGATCGACGGAACTTAATTAAAAAATTTGGAATCGTGAACTCTACAGCGGTTTTATAAACATTTCGTTAACATTCCGGCGCAGCAATTTTTAATTTAATTAGTATAAGCTTTCCTACGACCTAGCGTGGTTAAAACCGAACGTTACCGGTGAGTTAATTAAACTAGTTTGCAACGGACACTATTTAACAGATTTGGAGCGAGAAATTGTAAGACGAGGCAGGCGACAGCGTGTGATGACGTCTCCTTGACGCTCAGGCAAAGAGACTCGAGTTTAAAAAGTCAGCATTTAAATTGCTTTTCCTTCCTTCAACTATGGACAGATAAACCTTAAGTAATTGTAGGTTTATAATCCAATAAAAGTGAATACTTACACTAATAAATAATTGGGGTGCATGAAAAGAGAATCTCTAGAAGAATTGAAAGAGCTGACTATCCAAGGTGCGCCGGACGAGGTATGTCCGGCGTAGGTAGGTATTCACGTACTTAAGTATCGTGAATACATAAGTAGGTACGTCCGGCGCACCCTGGGCAGTCAGCCCCGCTACCAACTTTGCTGACTGGCTAATCTTGTCATCACGGCATGAGCTTGAGTTGAGCTCATCTCATATAGCTCGTGCCAATATGAGAGAAGGAGAAAACTACGATAACAACTGAAAGGAAGAATTCCTTCAATGCTATAGTGACCACAGGGTAAACTAAGCAGACTTATGGCTTTAAACATTCGCCATTCACATGCGAATGCGACGCATTTCTGTATTTTTACCCTAATAATTGTCCAATTTAAGGTGTAATAAACACGATGCTTGTTATGTATTTTTATTTACGTAACTGTTGCACCTCGTGGCAATAGGTTATGTAGTGCTGTGTCGATTTACATACTGATTAAGTACAGATATTGATTTTCGTTCTTTCTAAACAACCACAAACTTGAAAATTCAAACCAAACGCTAATACAACAAGTACTTATTAGCGTTTGGTTTGAACCTTTGTTTTGGTACTTGTGTGAAATCCGAAAAGCGCCAAATCCAATAACAAGTTTTATTGCAGCAAGTGCTCGTTTAGTTCGTAAAACTTGCAGAAATTAACAAGCAGGTGTGTCCAGTTTGAAAGACGGTAGCAAAATTTAAGTTGCGCAACAACAACAACAACACAGGTAAACACTAATTAATTTTATATTATTGGTCTATAACAAACGGATCGAAAATTATAAGTAGGTGGCTCGTACCGGTAAGGGAGCCGGTAAATTCATAGCTTCAGCTCAGAGGACCTGCTCGTTAGAGTCCGGCCTGGATGATTAATTATCGTCTGCGGCGTCAGGCAGCTCCTGCCCCTTGATTAATTACCCCCCGTGAGAAAACTATCGCCCTGTCTCTGTCACTTCATTTGTACCGAGCTTATCGAACTCATATTAATCATTAGGAGTGGGGCGTGGGTGATGCACGCTGCAACTATAGTAAGGTCTTGTTTACGCAGTAGCGGACCGTGTAGCGTCCAGCGTAAAATTCTAGCAAAAGACGCGTGTTTATATACAGGGTGTTAACAAATTCGTGTAATTCCTTCAAACCGCGTTATCTACTGGTGACACTGATTGAACCTGCATAGGTTCTTTTCAAAATCAACGAAAAAAAGTTTTCAAAAAATGAACCATGGTATTCTGTATCTGAGTAATTATAGCATCCCAAGTTAACTGACTGCGTGGAGCAACATCGCGCTAGTCGTGCCCGTCGGCTGTGTCACCGTGCCTTCATTAATTCAAGCATGGCATCGAAATTTTCTATCACATAAAAATTTTTATGGAAAAAAAATGTTTATTTTTAATCAATCTAAATCCCGTACGGGTTTAATCTATACCATTAATAGATCATGTGGTTTGAAGGAATTACACGAATTCGTTAACACCCTGTAGGTACCTTTAGTACGATTATTATATTGTTTTCACCTTAGAATAAGTACTAAAGCATAGAAGGAGCGCTACTTAGCATACATGAATCAAAATATAGCCATGCTATTTACTCATATGGCGGACTCGCTGTTGTCAGAGCGGGAAAGATAAACTTTTGACAGGCCGTAAAAATTAATTTTGTAACCTTTTGTACAGAGACTAGGGATGAGGGTATTCACACTATTAGACTATAGCTATCGATAAAATAAAGTCATCGTATAATGTATATTACGAAATATCTGAAGTGGTATTGTAAGACCGAAAGAAGGTGACTATGATTGTGTTAACCAAATAACAGCCATGCCGGATATTGCCATAGTACATTTAAATACTTACTTCTTAGAAAGTTATAATGACAAAAGTAAAGTCATAATAACATTATTATTCAGCCGAAAGATGCCCACTGCTGGACGTAGGCCTCTCCCGAGCATCATCATTTCGACTGGTCCTGTTATTATCGATATCAATAAATAAAGTCATCGTTTAACACTAGAGTGCACGCGCCCTTAAATACTACTTGAGCGCACGCGCGGGCTACAGGCGTAGACCACTTATAGTTCAATTAATTCTCCAAATAAGACAGAAAATGAATAAAACACAGTCTATAATTACTATACATCTTTATTTTTACCACAATGGCTCATAAAATCAGAAAAAAATAGCTTTTTAATTATAATTTGAAACACAAACAAAAACTTCTTAAAAATTTACTATTTTTGGAATTTTTGCAATTTTTTAAGCTTATTTTCATTTAGGAACGTTATTTTTATCATAAAATTGTTTTTTAAGTATCTAATTGAACCAATTATCAAAATAATTGATAGTAAATCACTCTGTTGGTATACATTCAGGTCACACGACTGCCTGATGTTCGGTACAAATGCGCCGTCGTTTACTAAGGTTGCTAACCCTGCTGCAAAAAGAACACCAACCAACTCCTCCCCGAATAGGCATATTATGTTCTGGGGTTTGTTCTGCCAGTCCTAGAAGTAGTCTGATTTCAGTTTTATATCTCTGGATATATTTTCATGGGATATACGACGCTCAATAGAAGTTCTTGCAAGATCGAATCCCACGTCTTCTATTTGCGTCTTTTGCTTCACCTATTGGGCCTACTAGACGAACTAAAATGTTGGTACATCTGGTTCTTGAAGTGGGCTGTGGAAACTTACTCCATTTTGTACCATTTCATAATGTTACAATGGACTTGTAGGAAGCAAAGGACAGCAAAGGAACGTCTTCATTTTCGCCCTCGTCCCACTCGCCATCATGTTCCTTATGAGAATGGTGCGGAGATCTAAGCGGGCCACTTTGTTCCGTGAATCCATCTTCTTCTTCACTTTCACTCAAAATATCGTCGTCTTCGTTATCTTCCAGCTGCCATCTTTGTACTTGTTTACACAAATCTTCAAGTTATCCGACGTCTAAAAAATTACCAAAACATAATTAAGCTCCATCAAAAATCCATAAATACAAACAACAAATACTTAAAAAAGTAATTTACAGTATGTTTTATAGTAATTCTACAGCCAATGCATCATATTTACCTCAATTTCACCAATTGTACAGTAAAAAATTTACTTCCTCCAACGCTCGCGCGGGCTACAGGTGTAGCCCACCAACTTCAAGGAAGATTAGTGAAGAAGTCCGTGTGCCGTAGGAGCCGGCACGCTACTGGTGGGAGCGGGTGCTAGTATTTGAGGAATACACTAGACGATTGCACTGTAGTGCGCCAAGTTAAGAAAATATACGACAATATTACACGCTGGGTTACATATGTAGCCCGCGCGTGCGCTCTAGTGTTAAGTATAAATGTCTATTATTTCATTTGCAATTACTAAAAGCTTCACAAAAGTTAAATACATTATTATTGAGTATTCCTTGTAATGTACTTGGACATGCACGTTTTTTTCTGTCACTAGAACGGCGGCGGCGCCACGTGGTCTCAGGTAAGTTGTCTATTTCGAGGCGCTGGAAATTTTAAACAAAATAATGATTGTTTTATATATAACTAGCGACCCGCCCCGGCTTCGCACGTATACGTTTAATAGCTTAAAACCTTCCTCTTGAATCACTCTATCTATAAAAAAACGGCATCCCTAAAAATACAAGATTTTAAAGATAATTACGGTAAAGAGGTGTAAAAGTTAGTGGCACCAAATGCAAACTGATTGAGAAGTAAGATAATCATCGTTTATTTAATACGTTAATTTTGTTTAGATTCACTGTTCTCCTAATCTATCAGGCTTGAAGATTACGACTGTATTAACAGCATTTATTTGAAAGATAAGACAATGAAATATTATCTGAAATAGTCTATTGTATGAATGGCCGAAAGAAGATGTCGAACGTAATGTTGCAAGAAAAAAAAGATTTTTAATTTTTTATTTTCAATCAAGCTAAATCCAGTGCGGGGTTAATCTGTCCCATTTTTTTTTAAAGAAATTACTCGAATTCTTTTATTTCCTGTAGACATGCAATTCAATAAGAACTTAGGCTTTTAAATTTAGATTGAAGGTATAATGTTGGTATAGAGTCCTCCTTCAGTCTCCGCCATTTGCCAGAAATGGCTGGAGCAAATTCTGTGGTGCTTTCTTGGAACCCAACCAATTTCGTGAGCTACCACGGCAATCAATTTATTTCGAAAATATTCGTCACAGGGAAACTTAAATGAAAAAAAAAAGTATAAATACCTAATTAATTAAACCTAACACAAAAATCACGTTGTCGATAGATTTATCGATACAATTTTCGCACCCCTTTAATAATTTCTTTGGCGAATATTCATATTGATAAATAGATAAGATTTAGATAGTTTATACTTATTTATTTTACTTCTTCTAAAAGGTAATGTCTTACTTTTACTTATTTAATGTATAATGAAATATATTTAAAGGAAAATCTATGAATAAACATAAAAATACTACGTACTTGTGGAAACTGATATTTTCACTTTGATTTTTTGTACATCCCTTGCGAGATTTTCATTTTTTTACTATTCAGGACGTAGCGCACACTCTTATTTATAAGAACAATGTGCACATATACAAAACACAATTAATTAAATATAAATTCTAGACTAAAATATTTTTTCAAATCACCGCGCCACTGACACAAGTATTATACGACAAAATTTAAAATGTCGTTGCCGTCTGACAGGGGGTACTAGTGGCGGGCAATTTAATTTGGTAGCTAGGCTTTGGCTCAAAATCTCGAAATTGCTCTTATTTGACAGATGCCCCTGTACGTTTTTCAAGTACTGAGGCGGCTTCTATGCTTTAGTACTTATTCTAAGGTTTTCACGGTAAGTTGATTAATTTGGCAGATGTCAGTTCATGACATGAAAATAAATTGTAATGGTGATTGTTTATGACAATTTAATTCAATAAGTATTAAATCAATTTAAAAGATTAATAAAGCGTTACCCAGAAGGTTGTTTTAAAATCAGAAACATAGAAACAATATAGTTTTATGTGTTTAACGCCATAATTATATATTACATAAATGATTTTGAAAAAACCCCGACGCGTTTTCAAACTTGCGTCAGATGGTACCAGTTGCCAGAGACGTGCGTATCGATAAAATAATTTCGATAAATTGATATTAACAGAATGAATATTTTGACTATCGTAATAATTATAGACGATAGGCTCAGTTGATTGAATAATTAAAATAAGGCTCAATATAGCCCAGTTGCCTTGCAAAAGGTCGGTCAGTCCTAAATTTTGGATACGTGTTATGGATATGTGTTCTTATAAAAATTACAAATTTTGTACCTTGAGTGACCTCGGCGCGCTCTGCCATATTGGGTTAAAGAACCCAAAAATGAGTTTTTATTAAATAACTCCTTATGGGTTTAATGCCAAAATTTATTCACATCAATTATGTAGAAAATTAAATTCTTATTTTTCATTCCTGACTCAAAATCAGAGGTATTTTATAGGTTTGAAGCCCATGTCTGTCTTTCTGTTTGGCTGTCTATTTCTCTCACTGTCTGTGTGTCTGTTTGTGGGCTTTTCATAAAAACACCTAACATAACACATCCAAAATTCAGGAACGACGAACCTTTCGCAAGATAAACCTCTTTTTCGCGACCCGGCTTCTGGGCTTATTATTGGTGATAAATAAACATTTATTTTCACTCATCCCATACCTGCTGGATTCATTATCACATCAGCACGTAATCGTCTGTTGTTGAAGATATGCATGCTAATTGACTTAATCCTAATTACGTAAATCACAATTATTTGAAATGTACATAAAATCACATTACAATAATTTGTCAAATTCTCGCTGAAATTTTACAAATTGTATCGATAGTTGAATCCACTACAGTCACATGTCTAGCAACTCCTATTGACATGTGTCATTTTAATCTTCTTATCGTGAAAACAATATAATTCACTGGAGTAAACTGACAGGTGCTAATGTCAAACAACTATGCAGTACTGTCAAAAAACAATGGTAGGACCTGTCAGTTTACTCCAGTGAATTCTCATCACTCTTTTGCCAAAATAATTTTCGGAAGAGATTTCTTTCTTTATAATCTTTTCTGATAAACTTATCTTTTATTAAGAAGTGTTGTGTGTACATAAATTATCAAATAAATACATGAAAAATCACTACATAGTATAACAAAGTCGCTTCCCGCAGTCTGTCCCCATGTATGCTTAGATCTTTAAAACTACGCAACAGATATTGATGCGGTTTTTTTTAATAGATAAAGTGATTCAAGAGGAGGGTTTTAAGCTATAAAACGTACACGTGCGAAGCCGGAGCGAGTCGCTAGTAAACAATATTTTAAAAAGGATTTTCTATCTAACAAAAAACATTTACTTTCGCTCGAAACGGAACTAAGGCAAAAAATGTATTACCATTATATTTTTTAAATTTCATACTGGCAGAGTAAGCACTCAGTGTTTGTTAATCTTAAAACTTAAGGTAATTATCGCGTTAGACTCTGCACACGCTGCACGCCGCCTTCGCATTATTTCAACGCAGCCTATCTCACAACTTCGGTTCTCAACTTTTCCGATGCGAGGTGAGAGTATTTCAACTTTCATGTATTATTCAAATTGTTCAATGATCGCGGGCTCGGGAGCTAAGCCGCTCGTTACCTGGCTGTGAGCTGTACGCATTCAACTAATGGCACCATTTGCTGGGATTGTCTGCAAGCTCCTAAGGCGTCCGCTAACTGTACTGATTGGCACTCAGTAATTTAAGATTTACTCGAAAAGAGCAGCCCTTCTCTTGATAACTCTAACTCGGATTGATGTAATGAATTGCACTGTGGATTTAACATTAAGGTTATTTCTAAACCCTCAGAATCGGTATCTATATTTGAGGAGTGTCTAATCAAAAGTGGCAATTTACGACATTAACAATTTTTCAGAAATGACCAATAACTTTTAAGTTCTATTACTTTTTTGTAGTATTATTAACTTTTTTTCATCAAAATCAAGAATTTTAGGGAGTTTTTAGATATTTTGTATACAAAAATAGCCACTTTTGGTGGCAGTCTGAGACAGGAAATGGATACGATTTAAAACATACTACTACAATGACAAAAAAAAACTGGGAACATAAATAGCAAATTTTGAAAATTCGCTTTTTATCGCTAAACACTTGCAATGCAAATGATGAGCAGTTTTAATGTTTGTTACCCTTCACTGTATTTTCCAAAATAATTATGGCAATCATATTCGACTATTCGTGCTTACACAGCATTCAACGAATTTTAACGTGTGTTCATTTTCTGTCTGCGCCATGTTAACGTAACTCATGTTCTAAACGTTTCGTAGTTAATGGGGTCGTCAGTGGAACTTTTACAATATACGGATGCCGTTTCAAAAACCCAAATTTAATAGCGGTTCGCGTGTGAAGTGTTACTTGATATTTCCACACACATAAGAGTGAATACTCTTATCACAGAGAATCATTGTCGAACTACTCAAAGTTGGGTTGAGTTCGGAAATCTGAAATGTGTTCATTTTAATCTCACGGGAAATCGTACGCCGCAGCAACCTTTCCATATTAACAAAACTTTAATCTAACCGGTGCGTCCCGGAGGGGAGGCCGCGTTGTAGCGGGGCTAAATTTTTGTGGCCAGTAAATTTTCTTTAAGTCCGTCTCGTGGCAAACAGCCAACGCTACCATGTGCTCCTAAAATCTCATTTTATTTCCGTAGTGGCAACTTTGTTAAAAACACATAAGCGCGCCGCCCTTATTATTCGCGCGGTCTGCTGCTCGAGCACCGGTGTTTGCTAGTTCTATTTACAAAACAAACGAAATGCTCGAGAAATAACTCATCCGAATTTATACGTACAATACATCTTGTACTAACAACGTAGCTCGTTTCAACTGCAGACAAAATGACGGAGCATATTTCAGGCACTATCAATAACGTTCGCTGTGTATCAGGGTAGTATCGTATCGCTCGCTTGTTTTACATTTTGTGTTCTTTATTTTGCTTGTGAACAAAAAGCAGCGGCAGAGTAGCATAGCTCTAGTTACGGGAGAGCGATCTCTTGACGAATTGCGCCAACTGTCGTAGTGTGCGCCGCGCCGCCCGCTCCCGCCCGCGCCCTGTGCCGCCCCGAGCCGTGCCGGTCTCGGACGCCGGCACCGCTGTCTAGACGTCACTCGGACGAGCCTTGTTCGTGCTGAAATGTGAATGCACTGTATTTTATAACAAATCCATATATAGCACGAGCGACTGAATGTGAACAGGTCGCTGGAGCGGCGGATTAGAATTTGATGAATGGGATCGTACCACGGTTATGTGACGCTTTTTCCAGTAGCCAGTGGAGGCAGCTAATGAAACTAACTTTTTAGTTAGGAGTCCACACGTTTCAAAAAACGGCTTTGATATCTACGTTTTAAAAACGAGTTTTTTATTGTCTTATTACATTTGAAAATTGACTTTTCTTGCTGAAACTCATCAGTCGTCCTAATTGGACAGTATTCGTCATTCCATTAATGATAGTATTACCTTACCTCAAGACAAGCAACTAGCTATGCACGTAATTGTGAGTGACCGACACATAATTAGAATGTTTGGGAATCTGTAATGAATTATTACAATTAACTACACAAGTTAATTATCATAAATTACATGGCAATAGTAACAGGCTATACAATTTCAGATAATTGGTCAGTATGAATAGGTACATAAAATAATCCTGCTGACCACAGACATTGTGGACCATAGCCGATGACAGAATTTCCCATTCAATAGATTTTTCCCGTAAAATGTTCAACGAAATATCATTTCGATGTTGTGTTCGCTGAAGAGAAATAAAAAAGAAACATGATGACACGCGCCTCGGAAAAGTACACTTTGCTGATGTATGAAATGAAAAGATAGCTGGCGCTGTTTCCAATGGCCACGATATTTTTATTATAATAACAAAAAAGGTTTATTGTTTGAAGTTTAATTAATGAAACCTTTTTTCAGTGTAGCAACATCATGATATAGGTATTCCGATAGTCCGTGTGGTGCCAGACGTAAAGAGTAGCACTATCCCAACTCTTTCCATGGGTGTCGTAAAAGGCGACTAAGGGATTCACTAGAGGATGGGCAGCAGCATTCTCTGAGTACTTTAACAATCATACTGCGATCGCAAACCCGCCTGCCAAGCGTGGCGATTATGGCAAACCCTCCCAACATGGCTTGGAGGAGGCCTATGTCCAGCAGTGGATGTCTTTCGGCTGAATGATGATGATGAACATCATGATACAGTCCGGTAACGCTAACCGTTAAAAAAACTCTTCATAGACCGCTCTAAAAAGGGTTGCTACAACTAATCGTAATCACCGCGTTTGCGTTTGGCAAAGGGCTTGGTGATGGCAGTACGTTGTTCTCATAACACAGAACGTTGGTGCTCATCCTCTTTAACCTCCAACGCAGTTACGGTTTACTTACATGAATTTTTCGGGATTGCCCGACTAGGTTAGATAATTAAGGGCTCCGTTTGGGTACGAAACTATAATAGTCGGGCAATCCCGAAAAATGCACCGAATGAGTAAACCGTAACTAATAATGAATATGAATGTGTCTCACGGAAAAGTATAATACAAAAAAAGAGGAGTGTTAAAAGCCTCTTTGTCTGTCATTGGCACTATAGCTCCCAAACGGATTAGCCGATTTTCAATTCAATGCATTTTTATTTTGTTTTTTGAAAGCTGGTTTAATCGATGTGCTTCTTAAGGTACAATTCCGTGCATCGCGGCCGATCGCAGCCGCGTGCGACTGACGCGCGCGGCTATTGCGTCAATAGTCGTGTCTATAATATACTGACTAATCTGTCGTTAGCCGCACGCGTCTGTCGCAGACTTCGGAAGCGGTGCCATACATTTTCATAACTGACTATTGACGCATCAGCCACGCGCGTCTGTCGCATGCGATAGATCGCACGTGGCTGCGATCGGCCGCAATGCACGGAATTGTACCTTTATATTGTTTTGTTTTCACGGTAACTTGACTAAAATGACACATGTCGATTAAGAGTTGCTAGACATGTGATTAAAGTCGATTCAACTGTCGATAAAATTTATAAAATTTCAACGAGAATTTAGACAGATTATTGCAATGTATGTACAGTCCAAATACTTATGATTTAAGTAATTAGGATTAAGTCAATTAGCACGCACATCTTTAACATTAGACGATAACGTGCTGTTGAGATAATGAATCCAGCAGGTATGGGATGAGTGATAATAAAATAAATGTTTATTTACCATACCAATAATAGCCCAGTTGCAAGGTCGCGAAATAGGGGTTGCAAAAGCATGCAAAAGGTCCGTCAGTCCTGAATTTCGGATGTGTTATGTTTAGGTGTTTTTATGAAACGCTCACAAACCGACACACAGTCAGACAGAGAAACAGACAGGCATACGTACAGACAGACAAACAGAAAAACAGACATGGGCTTCACACCATCAAACCGATGAAATACCTCTTTTTTGAGTCGGGAATGAAACATAAGAGAAAATAATTGTCATTTTTATCTACTTCAAAGCGCAATATGTCTTAAACTATTAGCTATAAAGAAAATGCTTAAGACAAGAATTGCAGGGAATTTAATTTTCTACAAAATTGGTGTGAACAATTTTTGGCATAAAACCCATAAGGAGTTATTTAATAAAAACTCATTTTTGGGGTCTTTAATCCAAGTTGGCAGAGCGCGCCGAGGTCACTCAAGGTACAAAATTTATAATTTTCATAAGAACACATATCCTAAGCCTATGGCTACCTAGCCATAACACATATCCAAAATTCAGAACTGACCGACCTTTTGCAAGGTGACTGGGCTATATTGAGCCTTATTCTAATTATTCTATCAACTGAGCCTATCGTCTATAATTATTACGATAGTCAAAATATTCGTTCAGTTAACTATAAATTTATCGAAATTGTTTTGTCGATACGCACGTCTCTGGCAACTGGTACAATCTGACGCAAGTTTGAAAACGCGTCGGGGTTTTTTCAAAATCATTAATGTAATAGATAATTATGGTGTTAAACACTAACTATAACGTATTTATTTTTCTGATTTTAAAACAACCTTCTGGGTAACGCTTTACTAATATTATAAATTGATTTAATACTTATTGAATTAAATTGTCATACACAAGCGCCATTACAATTTATTTTCATGTCATCAACTGACATCTGCCAAAGTAATCAAGTTACCGTGAAAGAAACTATACATACGTTTGATAATAATCACGTGAATCATTTCCAAAGACAGGTTTTTTCATAATTTGTAATGATTTTTTTATGTAGCCTTGCTGATATCCTTGCAAAGATAGTAGGTTCGTGTTGCGTTGAGAGCAATCTATATTCTTTTAAGTTCAGTTAAATGCGTTTAACAAAACGGAACTGTGAAAAGTATCATTGTATGATTAAGTTAAATGTGTGGAGAGCTGAAATAACATGATCAATGAAAAAGATGTAATCCAATAAAGTAGAGCAGTCGATATCGCAACAAGTGTTTTCTTCAAGTGTAAACTGTTAAGTAGATGAGTTTATGAAACTCTTTCGTAACAGACTACTAAGTAGGCACTTAGACGCTGTAAGGAAATGTAAGCTGATTCCAGCCAATGTGCATTGAAGCAGCTATAAGAAAATGTCAGGAAGGTCAAAATCTTGGCACGTGTAAGTAACTGCTTATTTCAAAGAAGTATTTTCTTCACATTTAAATAAAAACATTTATTACATACGCGAGTAATTAGCAACCGCGTCGTTCATATGATTTGTAAGGTTAAGCTGCGCTTGCCGCGGTCAGTCCGTGGATGGGTGACAATTCGTTACATATGAATACCCATCCGTGCCTCGGAGAATACGTTGAACCGTCGGTCCCGGGTGTCGTTACGGGTAAGTCTGACAACCGGTCTAGCCTTAAAATATCGGCATTTAATTAATAAATTAATCATAATTAAAGTCCGATTCAAAATCTCTGAGACAAAATTGACAGGCGCAAATGTGAAACTTGTAAATTTTAGGATTTTTTTTTCAAATTTGACGTTTCGCGCATGTCAATTCTGTCTCATCTCAGGGATTTTGAAACGAACTTTAGTAAGTAATAAGCAGTATATTTAATAATTAATTAATAATTAGTAAGTAGCAGTAATTGGGTTGCGGAGGTCTGCAGTGCAATTCTGTAAGAATCTCACCTCGATCGCGACTGTCAATTAGACCCTTGTCGTGACACAGCGTGGATAACAAAAATACGCGTTATTGATTATACTGTCGATTATCCGTGTGTTATTTGCTTCTATTATCCATACTGTGACATTATGGATATCGAACTAACCGTCGATATTGCGGTGGGTTTCTTACAGAATGACACTACTGATGGCAGTCACTGTGTATAAAATACTATTCAGCTCCGTATAATATTCAGCCGCATCTGATTAGACTGGAAGCAGACCCCAACATAGTTAGGAAAAAACTAGGCAGAACTGAAATCACGTACGCGAGTAAAACGTTAAGATCACATAATAATAACCGTAGGTAGATTAGATAGATGCATATTAAAATAAAAAAATAAAAAAAACTTCTTGCAAAAGTCCGGATTTAAGGCCTATCTGCACACAACAGTGCCGGCACAGTGCCGACACGTGCCGATCAGCAACGTATCGATCAGTGTCAGTGAAATATGATATTGTACCATACATTTTGTATGACGCTATCCGTACTCGCCAGTGACAGTGACGTTCAGTGATGTCAGTGCTGCGCCGACATTTGCCGGAACGTCACTGTCACTGCCGAGTACGGATAGCGTCATACAAAATGTATGGTACAATATCACATTTCACTGACACTGATCGATACGTTGCTGATCGGCACGTGTCGGCACTGTGCCGGCACTGTTGTGTGCAGATAGGCCTTTAATCGGCTAGGTTCCTACTATTATGGGTAAAAAGGTCAACTGCTGGCTGCTGAGCGTCTAATATTTTAAAAACATGGCATATCTGACTAAACAAGCCATACGTCTTTGACCATTTCCTATACTGGGTGTAAAGGACCCGCTCGAACCGAAAACTAAAACTGCGAATTCAGACCAATAAATACTATTAATTTAAAATAAGTGGATTCTTTTTTTCCGAATTCACGGGAAATATTTGCAACATAACATAATATCACGCGTGTATTCCCCGAAGGGTTGTGCAGAGGTATATTATAGGTACACCTTCATTTCACCGTTAAGTTCATATGTTCAAAGCCTATATTTTATTTCAAAGCCTATATTGGGGGTGCATGAAAAGAGCCGCCACGAGTGACGATACTTAAGTACGTCCGGCGCACCCTGGGCAGTGAGCCCCGCTACCAACCATGCTGAATGGCTAATCTTTTCACCACAGCATGAGCTGTTTTCGTATAGCTCTTGCTGATACGAGAGAAGAAGCCTATATTTTACTGTATTGCAATTAAGCTTATAACAGGTAAACGAAGGATAGGTTACCGAACATTTAAGGAAAATAACTTTTCTTAGTTCAATATTTTGACTTAAAAATCTGTGGTAAGTATCCCATAAGATTTCTGTATTTACCGATTAAAATCAATTATTATGCAAATGACGGTGTACCGTAAGAGGATAAGTTATTTTACACGAGAGAAATGTAAAATTATTATAAAAACAAATCGGTTAAGTCGGAAAATTCCGAGAAAGACCATTTATTTTAAATTCAGAATGATGTGCCGGATTTGCTGTTTCAGTTTTCGGTACGAAGTCCCATAACACCCAATATCACATCCGTCTGTCTTCTTCGGAAAACGAGTTGACATTTTATTTATTCATTCTTACATAACATCGACACTGAATTGATGCAAGAATGAATGAATAAATAAAAATCCCACCTTAATAAAATTGCTTTATAAAACATGAGCGTTACCTGAAAAGCCTGCGTTTATGAAATATCCTTCTTCTGAATAATTTATAACGTTTTATCGGCACACGTCAATGACACCGCGATATGTTTACTTTGCACTACAACGTGCAGCTGACAAGCTTTGTTCCGTCACGAATTATAACAAAATTATAAAGCTTGACAATTATCGTCCCTATTCAACAAAAATAATCAGTTTTTTAACAAAAATCATCTCGGAAAAGTGTAAAAAGAACTCGTTGAACATTTATAGTCTTCCTCCTTTTATTTTTGCTAAATTCAATATAAATGAGCATTATCTTGACAGCGAATGCTTTCGGAACAAAAAGCGTGGCGTTATCTAAGGACTGACGGACAGTGCGGTTATTTTTCGAGTCTCGAGTGACCGCGGCGTGATAAAGAGTGGCCGGCTATCTGCCGGGTGACCGCCCGACTTTGTCCAGTCAGCAAGGTATTGTGTCGAGTTGTTAATTCGCGTTGATCTTTTTTTATTAAGATTTTTAGTTAATGTGTATAAACAGGATTATGGAATAGAATAGAATCATTTATTCGCTAGAGACATGGTTTTACAAAGATGTTACATTTATGAAGGCACACAGACATCTCACTTGTAGTAGGCATGCGAAAGTTTCATTATTATTATTATATGGTTATTTTTATGCTACTTAGATATCGCAACCGCGACTGACAAGCGCGGGGTTGAAAGTACCGGGGCTGAAACTTTATCCAGTAAGTGGTGATAGACCTTCTCTTGCATTAGACCTAAAACTGCCATTATGCAAATTGTGGGCCTTACAATTCGTAACGTAAAAGTTAAAAAACTACAACTTTTGTGTGATTTGTTATTAAAAATTTCAACTTTTAAATGTTCAAATCGACAGTCGATTATTATTCGATCAATACCTTCCTCACACAAATAACGTGACCGCGACAGGAATTTCCACAATTTTCACACCGATTCGAGAAATAAAGGTCGAACCGTCATTATGGAGATAAAAGGCGGAAGCGGGCATAAAGGGTTGACCCCATAGTATTTTACTGGTAGGTAGCTGTGTCGTACCAATCGCCCGTCATTGTAATACCTCCCAGTATTTAAAAAGTCAGTGAAGGAACATTACTTGTCGCTCTAATCTGCTATTTCTTTCATTCCTCTCCTCCGTTCTTATGTTTAATATATATTTATTCGTTTATTATTATAATATTTATGTTTTTTTTTTTAAATCTAAGTAATAATACACACATCAAAAGTGTCTAGGGATCAAGCATTTTTATGCGGATTTCTTGAGATTGAGATGTGGCTTTGTAATAAATTTATGATTTTATAAATTTATATGGATCCTTTTTGGTGCATTTCATAATTTGAATCAGGAACTGTGAATCAAATTCGAGTAAAAGATGAAAATCAGCTGTCAATATTTTCCCTATAAAAACATACAACGCATTGAAGACATTATTAGTGCTACTGTTTCCCTACTACTGATTAAAACCAACGTTATTATGGAGCGGCGACGTCATTTAAGCAGGGAAGAAATGCTCAGAGCCGTGGGAATGATAGAAGCTGGTTCCCGGCAACGTACTGTGGCTTTAGCTCTGAATACAAGTCAGAGTGTTATCAGTCGACTTTGGACACGTTACCGAAGCACTGGTACCGTGGCTGAGCGCCATGGAGGACGGTATCGCTGCACCACACGGAGACAAGACCGATACATTCAAATCTTAACTCGAAGAGCTCCAACAATAACCGCCATGATGTTAGCCGTGAGGCTTCATCACTCTTCAGGGAACTTAATTAGCGACCAAACAGTCAGAAACCGCTTGCATGAAGTGAACCTTCATTCCCGAAGACCGCTACGGGTACCACCTATAGCAATGCACAATCGTAGGATTCGATATCAATGGGCTCTTGGACACAGAAATTGGGCAGAAGAACAATGGCGTTTCGTGTGCTTTTCTGATGAGTCTCGTTTTGGTATGAGACCGGATACAAGACGTATACGACACTGGAGAACCCCTGGACGCCAACAGCGATTAAAATCCTGCCAGGAAGTCCATCCTTATAGTGGTGGAACCATCATGGTATGGGCGGGTATTTGGATCGGCGGAAGAACTGAGTTGATTTGGATCAGAGGCAACCTCAACGCTCAAATTTATGCTGAGACGATTGTATCAGACGTCATCGTTCCTCTACAAGCGCAAATCGGTCCCTTATTTCAGTTAATGCATGATAATGCACGACCGCACACCGCAAGAGTTGTAAGACAGACTCTCGCCGCAGCTAACATCAATGTCCTGCCCTGGCCTGCTCAGTCGCCAGACTTGAACCCGATTGAGCATGCATGGGATATGCTACAGAGAAGAGCTCTGCCGAATATGGAGGGTATCCAGTCGCAAAAAGACCTTTTTTTGTTGTTGCAACGAACATGGGCGGCCATTCCACAGCGTGATTTGGATGAACTCATTTTGAGTATGCCAAACCGATGTTCTTGTGTTGTTAGTGTTCGCGGTAGAAACACGGATTATTAATTGTTTAAGTTACCCAATAAAATTTTAAAGAAAACTGTTATTTCAGTCTTTTTTTCGAACTTTTGTGTTAGTGGTTCAAATGTCAAAAATCCCTTTATTAGGAAAATGGCCAATTTCTTTATTAATGCAAAGGTGACTTGGTTTATCGTTACTGTGACAAACGAAAACACTTTATTTGATGAATCCTTAAAGAAAATTTTAATTAATATCAATCAGGAGAAAAGTTATTGCAAAAATATATGTTGATCCCTAGACACTTTTGATGTGTGTATGTACGTAATGTACATGTACACCTAGACTGCCCGTTTTTCTCTTTCCATTCTTCCAGTCCATCCAAAGGTTTTCTGGAAGAGATCGCCTTGCGCTATAAGACCGCCCATTGTACATTTTTGTATTTAAATTGTTTTTCCTTGTTTTGTTAATCTGGTGTACCTATGTACAATAAAGAGTAAATAAATAAATACCTACAATAAAACAGGAGGTTTACATTAAAAAAGAAATTTAAAAATCTAAAACGATCAGACGGACCGAGATAAAACGGCAGTACGGATTTGAGCGTCACAAAATGATTTTTAACGTTACCCGCTCCAGTAAAGTCCTACTATAAATTGGGAGATAGAAAAAGGTTTTTATCAGTTACATACTGGGCCACTGGCAATGTACTGGCATATAAATGTACCGGTTTTATCAATTTGCCTTTGAATTCAGGCGTGATTTTGATTTTCATAAAAAAGAGCATGCGGCAGCAGCTGCCGTACACTGAATTTTACAGGTCAAATTTTAACAGATTTCATGAACTTATTGATGGTTCCAAATTGAATGTATGTGTATGTTGCAGACCCGGATGCTGCAGTCTCTAAGTGTTTAACTTCCTGTGTTAGCGGTCGCGGGTTCCTTCCTCACACGGAACAAACATTAATTTGTATGATCTACAAATATTTATTCCAAGTTTTGTAGCGACTTTCGTGTTTGATTGTACCCACAATTGAGGGGGAAACAGTTCGAGACTTAGAGCCTATGCACACAACGTCTTTTTTACGCGCCGGCGCCGTCGACACTCGTTTCTGTCATACTTCATACTTAAAAACGTCATTGTAATTTTTTATGTATGGAGATTGACGGAAACGCGCGTCGACGGTGTGTAGAAAAGACGCCGTGTGCATTGGCCCTTAGTTATACAGGATGTAAACGAATTCGTGTAATTCCTTAAACCTATTATTGGTGTAGATTAACCCGCACGCGATTATGTATGATGAAAAATGTTTAAAAAAAGCTTTTTTTGGCTTACGATAGCGGTAAGTGATCATATCTTAACCACCGAATAAGAAATAAATAAAAAATCTTTTTATGTGAATAGAACAGGAGGAGCTCGTGTCTAAATAATTACAGCCGCATAGACCGATCTTCCGGGTTAAGCCACGCTTGCCGAGGTTGGTCTGTGGATGGGTGACCATTTACCATAGCGAGTTTCCTCCGTGCCTCGGAAAGCACGTAAAGCCGTTGGTCCCGGCTGTCATTTGTAGATCTTTGACAGTCGTTACTGTTGGTCAGAAGCCAGAAAGTCTGACAACCAGTCTTACCAAGAGTATCGTATTACCCAGTTACTGGGTTGTGGAGGTCTGATAGGCAGTCGCTCGATGTAAAATACTGATATTCAGCTGCATCCGGTTCGACTGGAAGCCGACCCCAACATAGTTGGGAAAAGGCTAGGCAGATGATGAGAACAATTCGATGCCACCATGAATTAATGACAGCACGGCGAAATAGCTGGCGGGCACGACTAGCGCGATATCGCTCCGCGCAGTCAGGTAACTCGGGGCGCTAAAATGACTTAGGTATCAAGAACGTGTTTTCATCTTAATTTTTGTTAATGTTTTTCTGGTAATATCTCACGTAGGGCTACACTGTGTCACCGGTAGATCATGCGGTTTGATGGAATCACACAAATTCGTTTACACCCTGTATACCGGAAGACTGTGTTCCGTGTGATGCCGGACATAAAGAATAGCGCTACCCCATCTCTTCCCGTGGGTGTCGTAAAGGGCGACTAAGGGATTCACTAGAGAATGGGCAGCAGCGTTTTCTGAGTACTTAACAACCGTACTGCGATCGCCTGCCAAGCGTGGCGATTATGGCAAACCCCCCCATGGCTTGGGGGAAGCCTATGTCCAGCAGTTGGCTTCTTTCGGCTGAATGATGATGATACCGGAAGACTTATTTTACCGTCTGGAAAAAAATGGGTATAATACATATATGTGAACGGAGTAGAAGGCTGTGGCATAGTTTTTTTAAATTTCTTTTCATGTAATTAATCTATCAATAGATACCTAAGAAATTCAAATGATAGGTAGGTATGTATGATTTGAATTTAGATATTCATTTCATTTAATCGATTTATTTCTTTCAAAATTTTTGTTTGTATTTGTTTAGTATAAAAGTTTACTTCAAATTAGTACTTAAGTAGTATTTATTGATAGATCAATTTCATAACAGGCGATTGAGAAAAAAATAATCTTTTCCATCGGCTTCTATTCCGTTCACCTATTACGAGTATAAGCTATATCTACACCAGTGCGCTTTCATATTCATCTTGCGTCTTCGTCTGAGGCATGCATGAAGCGCCATAGCGCATGCAATAGCGCACGCCTTAATACTAGTTCGACAAAAGCGCATGCCCTTAGCGCACGCTAATCCGTCTATTGTATGTCGACTGACCGAGGCGCACCGGTGTAGACGATAAGCTGCATGCGTCTTATGGCAATCAATCTAGCATGCGCTTGACGCAAGAGGAATTGAAAGTTGAAAGCGCAAGATGAACATGAAAGCGCACTGGTGTCGACGTACCAATACCCATTTTTTCCAGACGGTAAAAAAGTCATAAGAAAATGTTATCATCATACAACAGCTTTCAACAGCTACTGAGGAATTGACTAGAACCTGCCACAAGAATCGTACAATTTACAATGGTGCGGGAATAATAGCCATAATAGCTAAATGCTGATGTCAATTATAATCCCTGATTCGCGTTACACAATACTCCTGGGAAGTGATGATATAATTAGTCCAATCGTACAATTATATAGGTATAGGAGAATCAATTAATTTATCGCTTACAGATCTTGCCTAAACGATTTGATTGAATATTGTTTAACACATTCGAGTCCACTACACTTTTCATAGTGCTCATACGCCATGCCGCCATACATATTGCTAGTGGACCTTCCAGGAGGGTCCTCGGCATTACGTTTGTGCTAAGAGTGAACCCTCGAGGACGGTACTTGGCATTAGGTTAGAAACCGTGAAAGATACGCTTCTACGTCGTAAAATAGGTGTTTGCTTGTTTAATGACGGTGTATTTTCCAAAAAAACTTGCATTTAAAATGAGGCCTCCACGAGGGCACCCGGCATGGCGAATGAGACTACAGGGTTTGTTAATAAATATTTGGCTTACTTTTTAATAAGATGAACTTAGGTACTCCTCTTTTCATACATGGAAAAAAAAACGTTAATTACATTAAAATACTTTATCTTTCTTTAAAAATAAAAACACGTTGTCACACTAGGATTTCCCCTGTACGGATGCGTTTACAGACACAAATGTTCACATGCACAAACCCACACTGAAAACACATTTCTTTGTGTTAAGTAACACAATATTAGATACATAACTTATGTTATGCTACTAGTAACCAACTCAATAAGCTACCAGTAAACAACCGGTTGGCTAATTATAATCAAACTTAGTTAGCTAGTTAACACAATTCGGCAAAATGAAATTACTAATTTAGTTTAGTTGACAATCTTTTTCAGTGCAAACCGGCTACTAATACTATCAGCTATACTGATAGGTCATACAAATTAATATTTGTTACGTGCGGGAATTGAACCCGCGACCCGTAGCAACACTTGGTGGCATGTGATAGTCAGGGCCATCTCAAGGTGTGTACGGACAGCGCGTACATTGGTACTCGTAGTCGGTTACGCGTACGCAGGAACGCTTAGTCCGTACAAGGCTTAAGACAGGCACCTCCATACTATTACTAAGCGTAATAGTATGGAGCGTACGCGTAACCGACTACGCGTACATTAAAATGCTTAGTCCGTACACACCTTTAGGTCACGCTGGGGCACTTGGGCATAAAGTTTGGGGCCCTTTTAGAAAGCCACAAAACGTGTATGATAACATCAGATTGTACCTACTTTTGTTCAGTGAGTTTATTGGTTATTAGATTGACGTCAACTTGTAGTTCAATTTCTATTCATATTGTAGTGAAAAGTTGGAAAGTCTGTAGTTGGCAGCAGTTTGTCTCAAATTAAAGGAAACAATTACTGAGCAAACTTTTGTTGACCAACCCTGGCTATCTAGGTAATGATGCATTGAACTAAGAAACCAATGTTTTTTTAAATTGATTTCCGGGCCGGGGGCCCTAGGCCCATGCCCCACGTGCCTTTATGGTAAAGACGGCTCTCGGCTTTTCCGCGCTGCTAAGTAAGCTCAGAGTGTCATTCTACACAAGGGTAACCCTGAGTAGGAATGACATTGTAAAAGCTGTGTACCGTGTCGTCCATCTTGCAAGAGAGGCAAAAGACTTTTAATTTATATTTTTTATTATTGTATTTTAATATTCTATCTTGTTATGCCTATGGTATTTAAGAGTATGTGTATGTATGGTATGGGTTTAATAATTGCCTGAAATAAATGATATTTAATTTAATTAAATAATTCACATAATTTTATATGCTACTCCCGTTATCAATGGCAGGTAGTTAAAAGTAGCAAAACTATGACGTAATTGTAAACAGTGTAGTGCGATACTTCAATACATCACACCGAGCTGCTACAATAGATGACACTAAAGTATTGATCATGAGCATTGTACAAGCTGGATAAATGACAGGATAGTTGCCTATAGTTATTGTTTTCTCAACGTTGTTAGTAGAAGAGGTAAACGTTCAGAAAAAAAAAACCGGTAACTGTTTAAGACTACATAAAGAGTTTCTGGGTTTAGATGTTTATTCGTAAATATCACAAATCACCGAATACAGATGAAAAATACTAAACTATTCCATAAAGTTAGAATAATAACTAAAGTCTACAAATTAATGAATTATCCACAGAGGCGCGTAAGAAAACTTCTTAGACACCGTCGAATCAGGCAATGATAAAAAAAATAGCTTAGATTCAAATTAAACGCTTACTACACTTGGCTGAATTAAATCGTCTTAATTCAGTCGTTACTGAATTTAGTCAAGTGTAATCGCAATTAGCAATCTAGGATCCTAAATTCAGTAGCAAGGATGGTTTCTGACTGACTAAATCATTTAGAAGCTTATTTAGAAACGCATTTAGGAAGGTGTAATCGCATTTAGTTACTAACTTCCATCGCTGCGTGAGGATGTATAGTTTTATTTTGACCAAAGAGTACCTATAGTAATATATGGGAATAGAGAGCCCTCTCGCGAGATTCTTTGTAGATTTTTGCATGGTATTAACACAGTCTACCTATATCTTACTCCTTACAGTCGGTCAACGTAGAACATTGTCGTAGAGCAATCGTGCGGGGGGTTGCGGGGTGAAGGGGCGGAGGTTATGTCCCGAGTAGCCATACTGCGTACTCGGGACATAAATTCCAGGGCTCGCACTTTTTGATTTCGAATTTGATTGATATCGTTCATAGAAATTATATTAATTTGTTATTAATATGTATGATGGACCTATTACGAGAATTTTATTATAAAGTCTGTTTACTAATCCAATATGGCGGCATACATACATTTTCAAATGATTGTTAGTGGGAAGTCATTTCCACGGTTTTCGGGGCCACTGATGCCGAAAATGACGTCAAAATCCAAATCCAAGATGGCGGCCATGAAAATTTTCATGTAATTAACATGGGTGTTAATTTCATGGTTTTCGGGGTCACTGATGCCGAAAATAACGTCAAAATCCAAATCCAAGATGGCGGCCATAAACATTTTCATCTTTTCATCGTGGGTGTTAATTTCATGGTTTTCGGGGTCACTGATGCCGAAAATTGAGTCAAAATCCAAATCCAAGATGGCGGCCATGAAAATTCGTAAATTAGTCGCCATGGGTGTCAAATCCATGGTTTTCGGGGGTACTGATGCCGAAATTGAGGTCAAAATCCATTTCCAAGATGGCGGCTACTACAATTTCAATTTAACCATCATGGGTGTCATTTCCATGGTTTTCGGGGACGCTGATTACAAAAACAAGATTAATTCTCAAACATCAAGATAGGGACCACGTTTTACCTGGAAAAATTCATTTAACTGGTAAATTTTTTTGACCGCCTTATATGAGCGAGGAATACTTAGGCTTGATTTCCGGCATCAGCACCCACGAAAAAAATAGAAGTAATATCCATGAATAATAAGTAATTTTCTATGACTGCATCGTGGATTTGGGAATAATTTATGGCTCTTACCTACCCCCGCAAGCCTAGCCAAGTAACCTCGACAAAATTTGTAGTTTTAAATATTGTTAGAATATTCCAGGATAAGATGGCGAAATTGCTGATACATACTTTTGCATTATTTTGTCAATCGTCAAAATTACCCATGCATGGTTTTCTTTTTGCGTGTCACTGTTTCTATAAAACGTTAATTAGTTTGGACGTTTGTGTGTAATTTGTTTTATGTGACAACCCTTTGACAAGTGTTACCAATTTTGACATTTCATAGGACCTGTCAAATGTATGGGCGTTGACCCACTGTATGTAGTAAGTAGGTACACTGTGGTATTAATATGTGATTTTTGTATTTGCGAAAAATGATTGCCTACGTCAAGTACGTCACCCCCCCCCCCTTTGAGTTTCTGTCGATGCGTGAGGACGTATAGTTTTATTTTGTATTCCCGAATAAAAAAGTGTAGTGCGAGTGCGGTGCGCAGCGTGGGTACCTACGAAATGACGAAAGAAAAAGAAGTTATGCTCAATATTTTAGAGCTGTATAAAGATATGCCCTATCTTTGGGACAAAAATGACAAAAAAATTCTAAACAAAAATGTACGAAATGAGGGATTCCAAGTGCTACTGAGTTTATATAAAATATAGACGAATCGGCTACAATAAAGGCCAGGGCTAGGCAAAGGCCAATTTTTTGGTGTCTGGATAATCCTCGCACAGTCGCACACGGCACGTCCGACTCCGTCGCGCTTTAACTGGCAACTGATTCAGTAACTAAATTTAGGACAGTGTGATCAGAAGCTTCTAATTTGCCCTTCTGAATTAAGACGACTTAATTCAGCCAAATGTAATAAGCGTTTTAGACAGACTGACACACGTCGAAGGAAAACATCCTGAGGAAACCTGGAATTAGCAGGCTGAAATTATGCTGTGAATAAGCATCATGATCAAGGCTAGTGCCTTATTTGTATGAAAAGAGGGCCTTCGACCTGCATTGGGACAATAAAAGGCCCGAACCATGATGTAAAAAGTGTCCCTAATATTTTATTGATCTCAAGACAACTGGGGTCGAGACACTTTTGTTATCCGAACAAACAGCAAAATAAATGTATATCATTTCCAAGTTCTGTGTTAATTTTAATATAATTTACATTTCAAATCCATCTGAAATGCCTGTTTAAGTACAAAAGTAGAGGAAAGTTTGTTAAAATATATATCAAGTCGCAAATGATGTGCAAATTTGCGTTGTGATGAGACTACATTACCATAACGTTTGTATCATAATTTACCAAGAAGCGTCATATTTGATGGACGCGGACCCGGGTTAATATTGATGTTCATAAATATCCATCGAGTTGGTCCTTCTTGTTCATATTTTAAATCGCAACCACATTATAATAAACTGCTTCGTTGGTCTATTGATATATCTACAACCGTGCGCTTTCATGTTCATCTAGAGCTTTTTTTTTTTTTTCTTTAATAAATACGTTGCCCCACACTAAGATTTCTCTTGTATCGTGGGTGCGTTTACAGACACAAATCTCACAAACAAACGCCCAGACCCGGAACAACCATCTGTAGACCATACAAATTTTTGTTCCGTGTGGGAATCGAAACGACGACCCGTAGCGCAGAAGCCAATCGCTTAGCCACTGCACCAAACGTGTCGTCAAACTTTCAATTCCTCAAACAAAATAGGAAAATAATGTATTGGGTTGAAATTACAGCAAAATTAGTAAAACGAAGAGTTAATTATAATAAAAAAAAAAAAAACTGAGACCTATGGTAAAAAATGGTTCAAATTGTGGTATGTGATAGCTGAACACACGGTGTGTCGACCCCTTAACGTTGGACCACTATTTACGACACACCCTGTATATAAAGTCTATTAGAGGTCACAAAAGGACGCCACTTATCACCACCAGAAACAGGCGCGTCCCTCAATCAAAGTGACACCCTTCAAAACTTGATGTAACAATCTCTTTGATAGCAAATTAACCTGTTACCTTTGATTATTATACACCTGTTACCTTCGTCATTTACAATTAAGCGTGCGTCACACAAAAGGAGTGGGCTCGAGTCGGTAACACCCCTTCTTTATCAGATGCCACCTTTTGTCTGACAAGCACTTAAACTTCTGTTACTTATTTTATTTGTTTTTGATGAAGCTTTCCAATAATAAGCTTTTAAATCAACAGTAGAATTTTGAAAAAGATAACGGTTTCGTGATCTTATAATCTGAATCCAGTGTGGCACATAGTAGGTACAGTACGACACACTTAAGGCCTCATTTACGGAGACGCGGGGCGTCGCACGTCGCGTGCGGCGTGGCGTCTCGCGGCGCGTCGTACGATTTGTCTATTTAAGGAGCGGCGGCGCGTGCAGCGGCCCGCATCATCACACGCGCAAACACAAACATATGGCAATGTACGATGTTGTTTATGAAGATGCGGCGCGTGCGACGCCGCGGGCCCCGCTGCAGTTGACGCTACGTTTTACAGTGGACGGAGAATTGCAGGAATAGCTGGTCGCAACGCTGCGTGCGCCGCCGCGATAAACGTCGCGTGCGACGCGGCGATGCCATCCGCGGGCTCCGCCTGCATTTCAAGCAAACGCGTGTAAACTCGCTTCTCCGTAAACGCTCTCATACAACGCCATATGTTTGAATTCAGTGCAGGCCGCGCCGCACAACGCGACGCGCGACGCCCCGCGTCTCCGTAAATGAGGCCTAAAGCATCGAACACGAATCACTATGAAGGTGTTCGCTGAACACACTGTTCGGTAGTGGTACGCACGTGGAAACAATGTGTTCGATATTCGTGTTGGCGATGTTCGTGTTCGCTCGTGCGTACACGGCTTAACGAAGTCACATCGATGTACCTGATCAAACAATTAACAGCAGTCGTTCATTTTCGCGCCCCTCACACTTATCGCGTCAGCGTAAAGATAACTTTTAACTTTAGTACCAAAAAACATTTGTGGTCTTGAAGACGCACTCAATTCAGAATTGATCGGTTTTACGAAGTTTGTCTATACGACTTCTTAGTTGTATCGTACTATATCTACGTTGTTAAAAGATAAAACAACACTACTGAATGCTATGGGTGCAGAGCCATGTGCATCTGCGAGGCCTATGTGAAATGATACTTCATGCGAATATTATGCGGTCGAACGCATAACGGTAGCATTGTAGTAATCACGTCGAATTTCAGCTGCGTAATTTCACATCGCATCTTGCCGAGCAGTTGAACCTAGTGGCCTACTCCCTAAGTCCGGCAACGAAGTTAGTCGCCCGTTCAAAAGTAGCCCGAAACGTAGGAGTGAACAAAACAAGTGTCAAGTTCAACTTTTCGGACGGGCAAAAACACATCGGTAGTAGGGACAACTGTAAAATCGTGTAGTCATTCATTCTTAGTTCGGGCCCTGAAATAATTGTATGTCCGTAGGTGATAGGGAGTAGGAAACGCTCGTAACTAAGGCCGAAACCACGGATTTCGTGCTTAGGGAGTAGACCCCGTGGGTCTGGTGGAGGATCGCCGTCTGTGCATTTTTTTTAAAGGAAGCTTTACGTATTACGTTGCCAAAAGTTTGGCGGCCGAATCCTTGACCATAATTGGAAAATATTGACATACGCTGAATGGAATCGAAGTCCATCCCGCTTAACATTAAATTATGCAGCCCGTAATTTTAGCCGTAGAGTGTCATTGCAACCGAATACGTCGAAACTTAAGACCGTTTCCCCATGGTGATGGAAGTCGGACCAAGAAGCGTTTCAACGATTTTAGCATCGCACTGAATTGTACGGAGTCGCACGCAGCTGTAACACGGCTGTCGCATAGACGCACGTCTCTATAGGACCTACGTATGCGGTTGTTGCCGCTCTTACTGGCGTTAACATGGGGGAACTGCCTAAGATCAGCCGCGGAGCTTCGGCTGCAAAAGTTCAGCATATACAAGGTGTAACAAGGGTGCAACATAAATAACGCACAACCTCTTTAGGGGTCACTGTACTCATCACTGCCGTACGTTATCTAGAAGGCAGCTAAGCCCAAAAGTCTACTTTTGAGTTATAAGCGAAAAAGGTGGGAATCGTTGTCTCTATGAAAGGGAAGTTATTATTACAAAATTGTTAATTGAAATAGGTACAGTATTAATTGCTCTATAATTTTCAGTATATTTCAGTTATCTATCCCTTTCAGTTTTTTCACAAAATTCATTTTTACTTTTTAGTTAAGGTGAAAGATACGGGCTGTTCCCAGCACTTTTCCCGCTAGATGGCGCTGAAATCATTATTTTGAGTTTATTTCGTTTTATGTGAAATCTGAGCATTACAAAGTTGTAGAAGTAGTGTTCGCGACACCTGGTCATTACCTTTTAATGAACTTGATCATAACAATGCCTCAAAATCCACCCAATTTGACACAGAATCCCATAATAACATCTGTCATTGAATTTACACACTTTTACACACACATAGACGTATTCCCTACGTTTACAAAGTTTACCACTAGATGGCGTGCATTTAAAAAAGGGCTAAAATATTTTGTAGAAATACTCTCAATAGGGGTAGGCAGAACGACACCTACGATAAATTAAAACTAGTACTATTTTAGGAAAATAAAAGTTATATTTTAAGGCGTAAAACATTTAATTGATTAATAAAAAAAGGAAATAAATAATGTCAAATATACACAGTAAAATATAGTTTTATTTTATTACCTAAGTTTTTAGTAAAACAAAAATCTAAATCTTTATTGAGTTCAATAAGGTATTATTTCACCTTTTATAGTAAATACAAATTAAAAGCTTTATACAATGATTATGTAGATTCTAAACAAACTACTACAAAAAATTTTCAATTGAACAAAAATTATTTCTTCTTGTCTTGAAACCACTGCTTCACAGGTGCTACAAAGAAAAATAACTTTACTTAGTATATTTGTAAAAAATAACTTTACTTAGTATATTAGTACCAGCGTCACCATCATTGATTTTTAACCGACTTCAAAAAGGAGGAGGTTCTCAATTCGTCTGAATGTTTTTGTTTTTTTTTTTTTTTTTTGAAGTTAGATTTCGGTGAGGTTGGCGGTGTTCGATTTAGCGGCATATTGGGCGTTCAAATGCACCAAAAGCAAAATAAAGCAACAATGAATGCGGATTTTTCTTTAATTAAGCAATGTTGCAGGCAGCAATTTGTGCAAGTATTAATTATAATATTTCAGAAATTTCTCCAATTTTTTCGTAAAAAAATCTCAGATTTTTCTGGTATTTTAGCAGCATAATAAAAAACATTCCAAAAAGTAATGTGTTTTGCGGAGGTTTGAACTTGATACTCACACGATCACGTTCACTTACAGTCCGGCCCATGTGTCATCGGACCAAGTCGTCGTTACTAAGAGAGTTGAAAATAGCGTTCTATTTAATAAAAATAGGTACTGTAGCTGCAGGTGTAAAGCTTGTCCTTGCATTCACTTTCAAGGACACTTGGCCCGGCGCACGCTAACACGATTTTTTATAACAACTTGTCTTGATTTGCTGTTGATAATTTTGATAATATTGTTAATTGTGTGTTGTAATTGTTTCAATATTTTATCACTGAGATGGTAATCACTAATTAATTGATCGTTTCACTGATAGTTTACACAATATTTTGCAATTTAAACAATTTTTTTTGAATTTAAAACACGGAACGTTCAAAAATACGTCTGCTCGCGACGGCGCACAGTGGGCCCATACTGAAAATTAGTGGACATAGGCAACAAAGTTCCAATATCGATGCGATTTTTTTTTATATGACGTGTTATGATATTCCTGACAACTTTTATCCTTATACAATTTCTTCTAAAGTTGATAGTTTGGCTTGAAAAAAAATAATTAGATTTTTTTGTATGGAGCGAATCACGTTTAATTTTTTTTCTTCAATTGTGCTAATATGTTGGGTGTGTGGCGTGAGTATATGATAGCTAGGGTCATTCCCTACCCACGAAAAAATAAATCAGCGCCGGCCATCTGCGGCAGCGCGAGTAATCATTCGGTAAAAAATATATATTTTGTATGACATTTTTTGCCATTTAAAATAAATTCAAAGTATATTTTTTGTCTCATTTGGCTGTTTTGACCTTCTTTTTAGTTAAATATATAGTTTTAATAGCGCATAGGTACTTATAACTAGTAATTCTGGTAGATATTTAGTTATTATTGCATGTTATCGGTAGCACCTGCATTGTGATTGATGATGACTCATTTGTTTGTGCGCTCGGCTAAGCGCATTACAAACGAGTCACCGAAAAATGCTTGTCTCTAATTGGCTGTGTTATTTTTTTAACTGCACGTTATCTATTGTTGAATAAATATCGTAATAAGTTTCAGGTTATACTAATTTTGTTAATAATAGGTGAAATAATTTAAATTTGTACGGGCAAGTCGTTGATAATCATAAGAAGTTTATGTACACTAACTGGCATGTAATACCACGAATAGTGTTGCACGTACACATCAGCTGTTTCTCTACAGTATCTTCTAAATTTTTCACAGTCAATGTTTTTGCCTGATGATATGGCTTGTAGAATAACGGAAAATCTGAAAAACAGATTTTCGTCAATTCCCGTTATTCTGGATGATCTTTTGTAATCTTGGAAAAAGCGCCTCGCAGTATTCCCGTCATTTGTCGTTCCAAAACCCTAAAATGGGAAAACAATACTGTAATATACAATACATAGAGCTATAATACCCATACAACATAAAAAGAGCGAAAATTAAATACATACCTGTTTGACTATATCAATCAGCATTCCAGTTTGCTCACGAAACTCTTGTTGCGTGATATTTTTTTTAGCTTGTTTCAAAGCCTTATGTTCGCCTCGAGCAGTCCATCGTTGAAAATCCAGATTGTAAGATATATGGAGAAGACATTCCATACACCGAATCTTCATATGCAGTGAAGAAATTCCTTGTTTGTAAATTTCTTCACGAAGTGGTTTGGAAGTCAAAGCGTCTAAATTATTCATCTCGCTCGGTTTTGCCAAGCAAATGGGACACGTTGCATATGATGGTACTTCAGCAATAATATTGGCCACTTTTCCATCAATCATGGTCATATGCAATTCATGTGATACAATAATATTTCCACACTGTGTAGATATTCGTTCATCAATTTGTTTTTTCATCTCAGACTCTTCAGATTTTATAAAATCAGCTGTCTCCGAAGTGAAAGTGAACTTCACTGGTCGACAGTACAGAGTTGAGCAAGGTGTGGGGTTCACCCAAACTATATTTTCAATCCCAGATGATGGGCTAGTAGACACTAGCCGAAGAGGGACGATGCTTATCATGACTACTGATGAATCATCGAACTCTGTAGCTGTGTTTGACATTTTCTGTTTATAATTACTCTGCGACGAAAAACCATCAAGTCCCCATTTCCAGGTCAACTTGAGTTCTTCATTTTGAGACCTATCAACAGAATTCAAATCTAGTAAAATCCTCTCCACAGTGTGGTCCAATAGCGCTTGCAATTTAATGCGAGCTCCTTTTTCGGTAATCTCCATACTCTCTTGTGGTGGGTAACATCTTTTCTTGGCATTTACAAGCTTTGGATAAGATGGAAAAGCAGCACAGTTTTCTTCTTTCAGAAATTGTCGAAGAGCTAAGTACTTCCATTTCGAGAGCGCAACTGATGTATAAAGAGCTAAACACTTGTCTTCAGAGACAGTACTTAAGCTCTGCTTTTCGAATGCTCGTCTACTTCGGATAGCGCATCTGGATTACTGGAAAGGTATTCGACCACTTTTGCCAGATTCGTTTTGCCGTTGTCTTACAATTTTGTTATGTACCAGTGCTGCAACTCTTCCTCGGAATTTTCTTCTACTATGGAAGTAGAACGTCTTTTTTTTGCTTATTACTTAACTCTTCGAACGGTTTTCTGTGCTCCTTTTCTGTAGATGTTCCCGCTTCCGCAGTACATACTGCAAGAGTAGGAACATCGGAATCTATATCCACAGGCTCAGATAAGGCTGCGTTCGAAAAGCCCATCTCACTTCTCAGGTCAACACTGTCACAAACAGGCCAGTTGATGTTTTTTTCCAACCACTTGCGATTATTTACACGATTCATGAAAGTTTTTTGATTTCTACTTGACTCTATCCACTTTTTATTTAGATTTACACCAAAAAGTCGACAGAACTCCTTGATTCGGTTCTTGTCTTCTTCAGAAACTTCGGTAGTCAAGAAAGAAATGATACTTTCATTTAGAAATATATGATTTTTCAGATCACCGCCACTTCTTAATTTCACAAAAAGGTCTAGGTTGGTACAAAATCCAGCCATAGTTATAATGTAAATATAAGAATAAAAGTATTTCACTGTGTTCACAAATAAGCGACACGAGGGAAACTAGATGGACTTAATGAATGTTTTTATATTTATAGTCAGTGTTAATTACTGAAGTAGGGGGCATAACAGTGAGTGAAAATTATTCAGCCAATCAGAGACGAGCATTTTTCGATGACTCATTAGTTATGCACTTAGCCGAGCGCACAAACAAATGAGTCATCATCAATCACAATGCAGGTGCTACCGATAACATGCAATAATAACTAAATATCTACCAGAATTACTAGTTATAAGTACCTATGCGCTATTAAAACTATATATTTAACTAAAAAGAAGGTCAAAACAGCCAAATGAGACAAAAATATACTTTGAATTTATTTTAAATGGCAAAAAATGTCATACAAAATATATATTTTTTACCGAATGATTACTCGCGCTGCCGCAGATGGCCGGCGCTGATTTATTTTTTCGTGGGTAGGGAATGACCCTAGCTATCATATACTCACGCCACACACCCAACATATTAGCACAATTGAAGAAAAAAAATTAAACGTGATTCGCTCCATACAAAAAAATCTAATTATTTTTTTTCAAGCCAAACTATCAACTTTAGAAGAAATTGTATAAGGATAAAAGTTGTCAGGAATATCATAACACGTCATATAAAAAAAAATCGCATCGATATTGGAACTTTGTTGCCTATGTCCACTAATTTTCAGTATGGGCCCACTGTGCGGCGTCTCGGCGGGGGGCTATATGCATACAAAGTATTCTTTACCTGGTAAAAACATACCCCAAGATTGCTTTTTCACGAAATTTAATGTTGTGGTTACTTTGGTGACTTACTGAATAATTTAATTCATGGTTGACCATAAAATATACATAATGACAACATCGACACGTAGGTACGTAGGTAATTAGTATTGTAACGAGATTGCAGCGTCTAAAACCCAACTCACGGGCCAACTTGCTGTTTCTAATACTTACCGTCGAAATATACCTAGGTAATTTTATTTTACAATAAAATTGCGTATTTTGAATAATTAATAAAATTATTTACCTACCAATAATAAATTGCAATAATTATATTCAATTGAAATCAATTACATAAGTACCTACTAGACATATTGCAATTTGAATAAATTAAAATAGCATACAAAATATAACACGCAACAAATTCCGCGCGCAAATCCTAGTGCATCAACATTACGTTCAACAAATTGAAAATGTACATGCATTCGAATCATAGTCAAATTAGCTGGCAACGCAGCCGCCGTCAAGGTTACAGAAGACCGGCAACGCTGCATATTTTAATATCTATTTACAATATCGCCTGCACGCCATCTATCGCTTACAATTTTAAACTATAACAAACATGGCGCTTAGTTTGCTTGTCAAAACAAACCCACACATGTAAAGAAGTGTCAAATTTTGTCTGAATTTCATGATTGTTTTTCTCAGTAATTAGTGTAAGTTATTTCCTAAAGAGTGAATTCGCGAGCACATTTGATTGTAGAAAAGTGATAAAATGATTCGTTTTAAACAAAGAGTGTCTATTTTTAGCGTATAATCCCTACAAACATTGTATGGACGGTCCATCGGTACATGCACCTTAAGCTTTTAGTAACACGATACTAAAAAGTCGCTAACCATACCTTAGCCGCTTTGTCTTATGTGTAACTTCGCAACTACAACAGATATAAAAACAATGCCAAGACAGGACGATAGAGAATTTTCAACTGTATAAAATGGCATCAAAACCTCAAATTCGACCAACTGTGGCTTAATTGCCTTTTAGTCAACGTATGGCAGATCATTATGAACAACTTTTACTATGGGACAAACATAAAATCGCGAAAAAAAAAATCAGCTGTTTCCTACAATTTGACGAGTTATGCGAACATAAATGTAGGGAACAGCTGTTTTTTTTTTCGCGATTTCATATTTGGTCCCATAGTAAAAGTTGTTCATAATGATGAGTACCGTGACCCCTTAAGAGGTTATGTGTTATTTATGTGACACCTTGTATATCACTAACTCGTCGCATTTAGTTTACCAGAGGCCTGTGATAGGTTGTTTACAGTACTTCATAATGATATTAACCATTACAGGAGATCAGTTACATTACTCATACCTGTTATACAATTTTCCACCGCAATCCATAAGTTACTTGTTCAATAACACACTAATTCGAACACACCTAATGGAAAAAAGCGTCAACTATCTAGCCACTCAGAGCATCGCGGATGATAAAGTGCATTTGAGAGAGCACTGAATGGCGGCGCCGCCTGCAAGCTGCCGGGGACTGCCACGGCTTTGTGCCACCGATAACTTGTCACTGTAACCACGCGCCGTGAAAATACTCGCGAGGTGACAGTGCCGTTGGCATTTACCATGTTTGATGTTGGTATTTGGGATTCATCTGTCCAAAGCGATTTGTTGCTGGCTTTTGTATTAGTAAGTATAGATTATACAGGGTGTTAATGAATTCGTGTAATTCCTTCAAACCACGGGATCTACTGGTGACACAAATTAACCTTCTATGGGAATTTTTGAAAATCAACGAAAAAAACTTGGTTTTCTATTTCTGAGTCATTTTAGAGCCTTGAGTTATCTGACTGCAAAGAGCGATATCGCGTTAGTCGTGCCTGCCAGCCGTGTCGCCGTGCTTTCATTAATTTATGCGTGGCATCGAAATGTTCACACAAATAAAACATTTTTTTGCAAAAAATAAATTCTTTTTTTTTTACTGAATCCTTATTAGGTGGTTTAGATACAATCGGTAACAAAGCCGTTGGAAAAAATAATAATTTTATTTTTTTATTTTAATCAAGCTAAATCCCGTGCACAAGCTAAATCCCTGTCCATGTGGTTTTAAGGAATTACACGAATTCGTTAACCCTGTAGGTCCAATGAGAGTTTTTACGAAAATTTACGCCACTAGTTGGCGCCACATTGGCAGGAGGTCTCCCATCCCAATAATGCGCGATGTCTGGCTGAAATAAATCGAATAAATATGGTTTTATTAAGAAGTTCAGTAAATTAAATGAAAGCATTAGTCTCCATTTACATACTTTACAATTAAATATACCAAATTAAATGTAACAAATACTAAAAAAGTTAAGTGCTATGTACATGCACTTTTTGATCATAGAACACTATAAAATACTTACGTTTCTCTAACACTGAGTCTTTCGGCAGCTCGTAATCGTCTTTAGTGAAGTGATCTTTGCCTAAAAGCCTATTATTTGTAGGCGTAAACCGATCTCTACGAATGGCTACAAGCCATTATTTTAAACGTATTTTATCCTTAGGAAACTTATGACCTCCCGTTTTTTTTGAGCATATAGGAACTGCACAACATTGTGGCATTTCGTTTTTGAGAGAATATTTATTGTACTTATTTAAATTTATTAAAAAATACAAAAAGATCAGAAACGAAAATATAGGCGTTCTGACACTTTTGACAGTTCTGGACCTGACGTCTCAGTGCTGCCGCCTAGTGGGCGTCATTTCAGAAAACCCTCATTGAGTAGTCTTGTTTTATTCATTACTATAGTTTATTCATATATTATAAAGTGGACTTACGATAGTAGTGGTTTAGAATGGCACCTACTGCAAAGTGGCCGGGGTCTGCCACGGCTTTGTGCCACCCATAACATTTCACACTGTACCCACTCTCCATTAAAATACGCGCGAGGTGGACAGTGCCATGCTGTTATTTGTGATTCAGTTAATACAAAGAAGTAGAAATAAAGTTTTAAAATATTATGATGAAGTGCATTTCTTCTCTCGCAGGCTAACTGCGCAAACAACGCGATGCTTCACCTCGCACCCTGTAATCCGCGGACGAGCCACTTGTTTGTCCGGCCTATAGCCCTACTTCTTCTAAGCCTTTTCCCATGTTGGCGTCGGCTTCCAGTATGATTAAATGCGACTGAATATTGTTAGTGATGACCTATCATAATTTTACACGCAACGACTGCTATGAGACCCCACCACCCCTTTACTGGGCAATACAGACTTTTGGGCTTCTGACTACCCGTAACGACTATCATAGATATTCGTATGACAAGCGACCGACGGTTTGATGTGCTCGCTGAGGCACGTAGGGGTCTCGATGTATAACGAACGGACGGTCGCCCACCCACAAACTGACCCCGACGAGCGCAGCTGAAAAATCTGTTGTTATTTAGCCTATAGCCCTATAAATATTATTATTATAAATAGACACAAATACCTAATAGTCTTTGGTTTTGTAGCAAAATATAACAAAGGTTTAAACTCGCTGCTTTGAAGTCCTCCACTTTTATGAAAGAGTTTTTATTTTTCATTAAAAAAACAATCGATACATGTCTTCAGAAGATTCAGTCTTGCACCATTCTAAGCTTGCACCCGTGTAATACTGCCAATATTATCATAAAACAAAACACACGCCAATGACGTCATGCATGAAATGAAAGAGATAGGGAGAAGAAGAGAACGAGAAGAGATATATTAAATTCTTCTATTATTTACCTACGTAAGAAAATTGAACACTGTGCGGTTTTTGATAAAGTTCATTTTACTAGAGTGTTTCATATTTTTGAATACCTTGGCTACTTGGAAACCACTGGCGTTTTGCTTGTTACTGTAATAATGACGGTTTGACTGACCTCATGTATTTGACATTGCTGTTGTTCCGATATATTTGAGCAAGATCAATGACGTATTATAAATAGACACGTCATGCATCAACATCACGGCACTCAAAATCAGCGTAAATACTATCGGTAGCTGGATAGCTACATAAACGTACGAAAAAGGAAAGAAAATTAAATGTCACATAAGGAATTCCTGTTGTTAGAGAGAGATAAATATGTATCTTAGTTTACGTCATTATTTTTTGGTGCATGCTCATTGGTCGAGCGCGTACAAAAAGAGGCATGTGGGGAAAAATTGACACTCAATTTTCTCGTGTTGATATAGGTAGGTAAGTAGTAGATTTTTGGGTAAAATAATATTATTCTCTATCCTTAAAATTATGAATGCAGTATTTAGCAACAGTAATTATAGTTATTTAATTAATAAAACAAAATGTAATATAAACATAAAAATCTTTATCTACGAGTATACAGGGTGTTAACGAATTCGTGTAATTCCTTAAAACCACATGATCTACTACCGGTGTAGACAGCCCACGCACGGGATTTAGCTTGATTAAAAATAAAAATATTAAATTATTATTTTTCATGCGGCTTTGTTACCGATCGTATCTAAACCACCTAATAAGGATTCAATAAAAAAATAAGACTTTATTTTTTTGCAAAAAAAATATTTTCTTTGTGTGAACATTTCGATGCCACGCATAAATTAATGAAAGCACGGCGACACGGCTGGCAGGCACGACTAACGCGATATCGCTCTTTGCAGTCAGATAACTCAAGGCTCAAAAATGACTCAGAAATAGAAAACCAAAAATTTTTTGCAAAATTTTTTTTGTTTATTTTCTGAAATTCCCATTTAGGATTAATCTGTGTCACCAGTAGATCACGTGGTTTGAAGGAATTACACGAATTCGTTAACACCCTGTATAATCAAAGAAATCAAGTAAGAATCTCATACGTATGTCAAATGTCTGTGATGACCTCTTGCTGAGATAGGTACGATTCGAGTATTGGTCTATTATATTGATCATTAGGTTTAATAAAACATATTATTATATTCAAATAATATAATTAATCGAAATAAAAACAATGTAGGTTTTATAAACACTGATGCAAAGTTGCCGATTTTCCTCGCTAGCCGCCATTATGCTGCATCGAAAAAAATGAAATTAAATAAATATTTTTTCTTGATATTTACGCATGAAATGACACTTTTTTATCTTTTACAGTTGCAGTATAATTATTACATATTCTATACACACAGGACGGCATTTTTTTTCGCTAATAGAGAAAGTTATTACACACAAGTTATTTCAATTTCACGTACAGCCGCGGCAACGGTTGCTACGCGACTAAATGGATGTCAGGCAATTACCTTGCATTCATCTAGCCACTACAGAGCGCGGGCAACGTATCTATAGTAGTTTATATTATCATTGAGCAAGATGGGTGATCTGAACAAATATACGACTATGGTTGACAAGATATCAGTGGTTACTTCGGATGTTTCTTAATATTTGGTCACCCTGACTGCCACTTACTATATGATGCTGACTGAACAACTAAAGAAGTCTGACCTTTTATGTCTGACTAGCTTGTCCTTATTTTATGATCTTGTAATAATTGTGTAAAGTATTATATAGTGATTTAGTTCATTTTACTAACACTAACTCAAATACAAGTACTCTCAGTGGTGGAGAATCTATGTTAGTTTTATTTACTGTATTTACCTTGCTCGCAATCCTGACATACCGATATTAGCTATACTTAACTGTAATGATAGAATCACCCCTGAACGATTATGTTGTGTTTTTTACAGTTTTAATTTTAGATTGAGTTACATATAGGCGTTTTGGTACATATTACTAATCGATGTAGTGGTAACAAGATTGTATTCGCGTCGCGTAATTGTTCGAGTGTCTGTCGTATGTAGGAATTAATTTGATAATCTAATCGTAGTTCAGTAATTGTGTTCGACTATATTTGACAGGGATTAGCTGTCACTATGTGGTCCCGCATTGCTATTGTTATGGCATCCTGTGAGTAGGAAAGCAAATTGCGCAGAAATTGAAGCTATTTATTTGCAAATGACATAACATTATAACAACCATCACGCCTTTGGTCCTTAATGGCTTCGGCAGACGGGTTCTGTTATCCCATTTGGGAATGGGTTAGACTATAAAACTACCTCACCGTACGCTTGGTGGTAGGATCTATACGGTCCGCCTGTCTAACTCCACCACCCTCAGATTAAAATCTGGCGCCAAGCAGTTCACTGTGTTCCATCGTATGTATGTGGGGTATAAGGGAATCCCTCTATATCTCCGTTAGGCTGGTTTTACAGTGCTGTTTTCGCCAGCGCGGTTAGTAAGCGTCGCAGGCTACGAGCTTTGAGTGTCTTGGACCGTTACATAGTAAAACAGCGCGGACCATTCGCGCGGCTTGGTTACTAACGCTTACTAACCGCGCTAGCGAAAGCGGCACTGTAAAACCAGCCTTACTTGGAGTGAGGGCCTCATGTGCTCCATCTTAGACACTTTTTTTTTATCTTGGGTAAATCCTCTTGGATTCCCTTCGCCCCGGGAAGGCGAAGGGTTATGTCGGACTTTTATCGGCTAAAAACCCACGGTGTTCCTACTCCTGACCCTAGGCCAGGGTCACGGGATTCGCAGCTGCATGCACCGCAACCCCGGCAGGCCTCGGTCCGCCAGCCCCTGGTGGACCTCTTCTTCTGTGGGGCCCCATGTCCTCCTGAGAGGCGCGCACGGAACACATGCGCGCCGCCTTCTCGGGCCTGTTACTGGTCGGGCGACGGGTCCCCTAACCCGTCGCCCGCAGGACACACACTAGGGTGGCCGGAGATCGTCGCGCGCCCTCCGGCGGCGCCCGGTGCGTCTGGCGCGGGAAGGGAGAGTGGCCGTCGCCTCTCGCTCCCTTTTCGCTCCCTCCTTGGTTGCCATCACCACCTCGCAAAAGGTGGCGATCCATCTTAGACCCTGTCTGCGCTTACCATCAGGTGTGACTAGGATCAAACGCGACCAAGTCAAATAATTAAAAGAAAACGTATAGGTATCTTTTCACCCGTCTGCATTAAAACCGCGTCTGATAGGTCCAGCCGTTTGATTAAGTGTAGGGTAGGTGCACTAGATATTTACAAAGCTGGTGGGGGACCTTCGGGGTCGTCAGCGCTAACAGTGGTTACTTGAGGCGTCCATCAAATTACCCTGCGCAGGACAGCAGCACGTAGTGGTCATGTGCTGCAGCGCACCGCGAGGGTGTTAAGAAAAGAATGTTGTTTCTTCAGGGTGCCAACGGCGTAGCCTAAGAGAGACACCGGTGCCTTCCACCAGATATCCCAGAGCCTCCCGTATTTTGTGTTGAGGACTTCTACGGAGTGGTTTTAGTCTGTAAAAGTCCGACATACTCCTCCGCTTTTCCCAGGTGGAAGGTATCCATGAGGTTTCCATCCAAGAAGGCATTACTATGGTAGGATTATTAATTCACTGGAGTAAACTGACAGATGCTAATGTCAAACAACAATGGTAGGACCTGTCAATTTACTCTAGTGAGTTAGTATTCTTACTATAGGTTTCGTATGACATGTGACAGGCGGCACGCGGCAAGCAAGACCTAACTCCGAGTGCACCAAAAAGTTTTCGCATTTTTTGTTACGAATTATCATGTAGGTACCTCGTGTTATTATAAACTGACGTGTCTGTTCGGTCCTCATTCTTTAATAAACTATGCTATTCTATTCCAGGTACAATTGGCTTTTGATTGTGACTTACGTAACGTAAGTTATGTATAACAACGTAACTGTAATTTATAATTTTACCTATCTATTCCAATACCATAAATATTATTTGTATCTATTAGCTGTCATTAGCAGGCCCATGACTCAGGAATAAACGTACACCGATTGCTATTATCATAATAGAAAAGTATTTTACATTATTTTCTAGAACTGGATATCAAACAATGGAATCGTAACTAAACAATGAAATCATTGAATTCTGTTATAATATTAATTATCATTTAATACCATTGTGGCTAGGTGGCACAGTGTGGCAGCGTGACAAATGAAACGTGCCCACCATGACAATTATTTGTGTGTAGCAAGTTACACTACGACTAACTGAAGGCAAAGTGTTGACTTGTAGAGTGTCGGCCGAACTATCGCCATAGGCGTTTGACGAATAAGTTAGAAGTCTTTTGAAAACCACCAAATTAAATAACTAATCTAGTCTTCATAAATTGAATGCTAAAATAATAGATTAGTATTTGTATTATATCAATTTATTTACCTTTTTACCTAAAAATAACAAATGAATCTGATCTGTCCCCTTCGGCGGGCCAATTAAGAATAAAAAAATCGATCTGTTCCCCTGTCACCAAGACGAACGGACAGATCGAACGAATTATTTCTGGTCTGTCCCCTGCTGTTCTTTAGGGGGACAAATAGAAATAAAAGTTTCGATCTGTTCCCCTGTTACCGACGAAGGGACAGATCGGAATAATCCAAATTAACTCGAAAGCTCTTTATGGTGTCTATGTTTATTAAAACGTTTCATAAAATTTACTTAAGTACGTCCTATATGTACTTAAGTATGTATCCAAATTCGGGTAATTCCTTCAAACTGCGTGATCTACTGGTGAAACGGATTGACCCTGCATGGGATTTTTAGAGATACAACAAAAAAAAACAGCAGGAAAACGTGTGGAAATCACGGATTCGTTTACATTCTGTATAATGAAATTGGTCCCATACCAAACAAACTGCTTTTAAATACATAAACTTTTATATATTTACATAAAAGTTTATGTATTTTTATACTTTTTTTATACTTTTATATATATTTTTTACATATTTGAGTGCTAAGCTCACATTGACCTTGTAAACCCTTGATAGCAAACGTGATATCATAAATAAGAGATAGAATCTGTTAGAGCCTTTTCCCCTAAAATCTCAGTGACCACGTAAAAGATTTTCATTTTACTCGCTATTTTTAAAGTCAGATTAAAACTGCGACTGCAAATAAGTTATTAGCTGGAGAATACAGTTGCCAGCTATTTTAGGATTTGTGAAGTAGTCTCATTAATTCAAGTGTCCGTAGTCCGGACTCCGGACAGTGGCGACAATTTCTCCCTAAATCCGTTATAATAGGAGGCTTTGTGATTTTTGCTCCGTCCACCGTTCGCAGCCGCCACCAATCCGAAACTAATTACCGGCTCAAGTGCAAGAAATTCAACAAGTACCCATTTACGAAACAGTTTTGTGCTCAAATAAATGGCAGTTTTATGCTTAAAATGTCCAAATGATTTATTTGTAGGGAAATAGCAAGGATTTTTTTATTGTAATTTATATGATACCAATAGGTATGTTCGTCGAAGTCTGTATGGCCGACGGCTGTTGTTAATGTATGAAGATAATACTAACTTGATATTTTGAACATCTGAATTCTTTTTTTTTTTGTTGTTTTTAAATTGGCGGCAAGAATATTGTACCAATAGGTGAATTATTATAAACATTTTCATAATAAAATTTGTTCTTCTTCTACTGTTGCTACTAAGTTAATCATCACTGTTCGTTAGGGCCGAAAGGTTCTAAAGGAGTAGCGACCGCGTACCGGAAGTCGCAGCGTGGATAGATCCCCACAAGGTAGACCGATGACCTGGTGAAGGTCGCGGGAATCCGCTGGATGCGAGAAACATAGAACCGGTCGATGTGGCGATGCTTGGTGGAGGCTTATGTCAGTCAGTGGACGTATTTCGGCTGAATGATGATAATGATGATGAAATCATCATGACTATTGTCAACAACGTCAACGATTACTGGTTGTTGCTGTCTAGCCTCTTCATGTTCCTTTAGTCGCCTTCTACAGCACTAAATAAAGCCTAATTGCGCAACATCGCTTAGTCCAGGGCTAAAGCGACAGTCCATTGATGCTTGTATGGCTGTGACAGAGATGTATTAGGTTTCAGCTTCCGGCTGACGCAGGTACTCTCGGGACATGGTTGTTTCGAGAAGTACCTGTGTCGCATAGGCCGGGAGCAGACGCCCGGTTGTCACCACTGCGTTGACTGCCTTGAGGACACGGCGCTGCACACGCTGAAGGCGTGCCCTGCATGGGCAACGCGGCGCCGTGAACTAGTCGCGGCAGTCGGTGACCTCTCGCTTCTGGCCGTGGTTCTGTCCATGGTCGGGAGCGAGAGTCCGTGGGAAGCCGTCGCCTCCTTTTGCGAGGAGGTGATGGTGACCAAGGAGGGAGCGGAGAGGGAGAGAGAGGCGACTGCCACTCTCCCTTCCCGTGCCAGACAGATCTCTGGCCACCCTAGTGTGTGGCTTGCGGGCGACGAGTTAGGGGACCCATCGCCCGACCAGTAACAGGCCCGAGAAGGCGGAGCGCCGTATTCCACGCGCGCCTCTCAGGAGGACGTGGGGCGAGGTCCTACAGAAGGGGAGGTCCGCCAGGGGCTGGCGGACCAAGGCCTGCCGGGGTTGCGGTGCATGCAGCTGCGAATCCCACGACCCCGGCCAAAGGTCAGGAGAAGGAACACCGTCAGTTTTTAACCGGTAAGAGTCCGGCATAACATAACCTTTCACCTTCCCCGGGTGAAAGGTATCTATGAGGATATTCCAAAGAAAAAAAAAAGGCTGCAGTAATATAACCCAGGCCCAACCAAATAAAACCCTGTCAGCGGCCATTCTAACTTCACTAGCCCAAGTTTACTATCAAAAAGTCAATAGTGAAGTAGGTCTAATGAGATTTTTATGGAGTAATAAGCCTTTTGTAGACAATCTTTCGACCACAAAACCTTCGAGAGCTTCTTCTTGCGACTAATACATCTAATATATAAATATTAAAAGCCAATACACTTTTTATTTCAGTCCCTGTTTACGACGTTCATAAAAACAAAATCTAAAAAGAAAATGTAAAGGAAAAGTTCCCCATCGCTGATTTTTCGAGTTTGATGCGAAATCGGGGACTATAATTTCGATAGCGCACCAAAGCGTAAATTTCCCCTGCTGTTGTCTAATGAGCAAGGTTTTATGCCGTTTGCTGCCGAAGCATAAAAATGTTAATTCAACTTTGCGGAAGAAAAACGTCGTAAATACGAACGCGACTTTTCGCAACACTGAAACGGTTTTATTTATAGCTATAAGCAAATAACACAGCTTACGTATGAAGACTTTGTTGACATTACTTTGTCAGTTATGTAACTTGTAATACATAGAGTGACCAGTAAGTCTTGACGGGCGGCGAAAATGGGAACTAATTTTAAATGCACGGAATATGACATTCTGTTGACATTTCCCTTAGCGAGCAGCGCCGCTATCAACTACCAAGATATACAAGGCAGTGATCTAACATTCGCATGCAGCCTGCGTCTCGTTTGATGTTTGTGCTTCTCATTAACATAGTAGGTACGAACAGGATTTTTAGAAGTAGTCTATACTACGGTAGAGAAGTTCTTTTTTTAAATTGCGATCTAACTTTCACTAGATTTTTAAATCCATGCACTTAAAGGTAAGTAGGTATACTGACGTCATGTTTTAGATTGTGCTGATGCCATAAAGACATTATTTTGCAGTAAAAGATACTATTTTTATAATAAAACTTTCGTTTCGCGACCTTGCCGCGTGTTCAGCTCGTGATTAAGGGCTCCATTTGGGTCCGAAACTAGTCGGGCAATCCCGAAAAATGCACGTGAGTAAACCGTAAATAATCATAAATATGAAAGATACTGTTAATAAAAATAAAGTCATGAAGTTTATAAGCAACTAGCTTTTGCCCGCAGCTTCGCTTGCGTGAAATTTTGAACCCGTTAAGTGACGATTTTCCGTACAAACTTTCATCCCCTATTTAACTCCCTTAGGGGTTGAATTTCGAAAAATCCTACTTTATTCCTTGCCTACGTTATAAAGGGCACCTCTGTGTAAGATTTTAGCCTTCTAGATCCAAGGGTTTGGGCTGGGGGTTGATGAGTCAGTCAATCAGTCAGTCAGGACTTTTCTTTTTATTTATATAGATGATAGCCTAGCGGTGGCACGCTTGCCTTCCATGTAGGAGGGTCCGAGTTCAACCACGACCTGGACCTCTGACTTTTCGAATTCATGTGCGGATCATTACTTGATAATCATTTGCGTTTTACAGTAAAGGAAACCATCGCAAGGAAACCTACACACCGGAGTCTAGAGTAGTAGTAGAGAAGGCCGGAGTTTAGAGTAGTCACTACATAAAGTTCTCAATGGTATGTGTAATCCGCCAGCCCGCATCAGGCCTTCGTGCTGGACAAAGGCATAAACCCTTCTCATTCTGTGAAGAGCTCTGTGCCCAGCAGTGGGACAGTAATGGACTGATTATGCTTATTATGCATTAGAGTTTTCAAAATCGCATAACAAACAAAAAACAATTTTCAAAAAAAAAAAACATTAAAAAATACTTATGATTGTTAACGGTTTACTCACGTGCATTTTTTCGGGATTGCCCGACTAGTTTCGGACCCAAACGGAGCCCTTAATCATGAGCTGAACACGCGGCGAGGTCGCGAGACGTAAATACGTAAATAATCATAAATATGAAGGTGTCTCACAAAAGTTATAATTAAAAAATACGACTGCTGAAAAAACAAACGGCCTAAAATTACAAAAGAATTAGATGCAGTCAGGGGACATTTTTTATGGTAATGCAGCCGGCATCAAAATTTCAGATACATCAAAAATTTTGCGTTATGCTGAAAAGGTCAACACTATTTATTTTTTTACTTTTTAGTTTAGTTTTTCAGTCAGTATTTTTTGAGCAGTCGTATTTATATTTTTTTTATTGTTGGGCTTTCTTGTAATAATGATATAAACTATTCATTCGATATTGGGCTATACCGTGCAATGCCTAACATCATTTATACATATTCGTAAATATATGAACTGCTTAATGGAATCTGGTATCAAAGTGAACAGGGCAAGTTATAACGATCGGGAGCAGACGTCATGTTCCTTGAGTCAGTTCTCGGAATCTAGTTAGGACTTATGCTGTGTCTACGTGACACTGATACTGTGCCATTTCCATTAATTAGGGGCTTGAAACTTAGCCAATTATAAGCAAAAGTAATACGGAGTTAAATTTCAAAGACGAGAGAAAATAATTAGTAGGCGATGCAGTATTTCTTACTTTTCTTTGTATTCAATAAGAAGAGATTTTTTTATTTAAAAAAAAAAATGCTTTTGTAGCAAACGTAGATATCTAAAACACTTGTTTAAAATATGTTTTACATGTTCATCACAAGTTAAAAACAAGTAACAACTTATCATCACGCCTGTATTCCTCGGAGGGTTGGGCAGAGCTGTATAGTATGTGGCGGCATCTATCTCGCCACATGCGAACTATCCTACATCGCGCAATCAAGATTTAACACGCAGATAGTATATACACAACCTCCCAACATCAACCGTTGGGCAGTAGCCCGCCAGGCACAAGACTCCGCCTGGTTGGAGGATCCTCCCTTTGGTTGGAGGAACACCACACCTGGTTTCTCCACAAGTACATAATTTTGTCGTTATGATAAAGTCCCTCAAATGACGTTAAAGAACGTTATGTTAAAGTTCTCTAGAGGATGGGCAGCAGCGTTTTCTGAGTACTTTAACAACCATACTGCGATCACCAACCCGCCTGCCAAGCGTGGTGATTACGGGGGGTTTGCCGTAATCGCCCCTTTTGTTGGAGGCTTATGTCCAGCAGTGAACGTTTTTCGGCTGAATGATGATGATGATGCTAAAGTCCCATGTAATAGAGGGCGAGACTATTGCCATCAACCGCGCACAAATCTAGACCCCGGGCTGCTACTGAGAAATTCCAGACGGAAAACCCCAATAACAATTTACTCGACCTGTATCGAACCCAGGATCTCACGCTCAGTAGTCGGGCTTGCAACCGCTAGACCAACGAGGCAGTCAAATAAAAACAAAGTAACTTCTTTTATAAAAACTTTGAGTATCACAACTGTTTTTTCGTGTAAACGCGGAGTTACTAAACCTATCTACAATAAGTATACGAAATGTTGCTTAGTTATACTAAGCAACATTTTATTACCACACTAGCTTTTGCCCGCAGCTTTGCTTGCATGAAATTTTCCACCCGCGTTTACCCCTTCTTGAGGTGTTGTAAAATCCAAAAAGTCCGGCTTTTATTTTTATTTTGAAGAGTGTTTATGCCAAATTTCAAGTTAATTACCCCTGGAATAAGGATATTCATACAAACGTTAACAACCCATTTCACCGCTTCAGGGGTGCAATTTTTAAAAACGCTCAAACATGTATGTTTAGTTCTTACCAGAAGTCTAGATATTTAATTCCACGCTTCCTACTTTAAAAGTACCAGATTTCTCATACAAACTTTCAACACTGATTTCACCCCCTTAGGGGTAGGTCCAAAAACGCTCAAACACATGTACATTTATTTCTTACCAAAAACCTTAATATTTAATGTCATGCTTCTTACTTCAAAAATGACGGTCCTACATACAAACTTAAATCCTCTATTTTACCCCCTTAGGGGTTGAATTTCAAAAAATCCCTTCTTAGTGGATGCCTACATCACAAAAGGAACCTACTGTGAAAATTTTAAGTTTCTAACCCCAGCGGTTTAGGCTGTGCGTTAATAGATCAGTCAGTCAGTCAGCTTCTCCTTTTGTATATACAGGATGTTAACAAATTCGTGTAATTCCTTCAAACCGCGTGATCTACTGGTGACACTGATTGACCCTACATAGGTATTTTTCGAAATCAATAAAAAAAGTTTTCAAAAAATGTATCATGGTATTCTGCATCTGAGTAATTTTAGCGTCCCAAGTTAACTGACTGCGTGGAACGATATCGCGCTAGTCGTGCCCGTCAGCTGTATCGCCGTGCCTTCATTCATTGATGCATGGCATCGAAAATTGATATCATATAAAAAAAAAATGGGAAAAAAAGCTCATTTTTATTTTTAATCAATCTAAATCCCGTGCGGGGTTAATCTATACCATCAATAGATCATGTGGTTTGAAGGAATTACACGAATTCGTTAACACCCTGTATAGATGGATAGATTTTATGGAGGAAGCAGTAGGTTTTTTTTAGTTGTATTTTTTATTTATTTTTAAAACAGTCTTGTCGCATACCTTCTCCTGACTCTTAACTTCATACAAATTTGGACCAGGTTCAACCAGCATGACAGGCTTGTTTGAACCTGCCAGGTTCGGCTTTTACCTCACAGGACATGTATCTATACAAACAACGGAAGTATTGGCCGAGCGTTTTCTCCAAGCGAATCACGTAGCCAGGAGTGGACGACAACGTGTCTCTAGAATATCTAAAGACCCTAGCTAAAGAAACTACTCCATACGTACGTAGTACATAAGTAACGTTCAAGAGTACACTGCACGAACTAACTTTAGAAAATCTTGAGAAAAATGATCGGGCTAAAAGTTCACTCAAACTTTTATGTAGAACTTGCTTTTCTCTGTAGCTTCACGCGCGTGTATAGTTCCTAATTTTTAATACAAATACTAGACTAAATACTGTTCGTATTAAAAACTAGTTTTTGCCCGCAGCTTTGCTTGCGTGAAATTTTAAACCCGTTATGTGACGATTTTCCATACCAACTTTCATCCCCTATTTAACTCCCTTAGGGATTGAATTTCAAAAAATTGTTCCTTATTCCTTGTCTACATTGTAAAGGGAACCTCTGTGCAAAATTTCAGCTTTCTAGGTCCAAGGGTTTGGGCTGGGCGTTGATGAGTCAGTCAATCAGTCAGACAGGACCTTTCTTTTTTTGGATATAGATAAGAACGTTCTTTCTTTGAGCTAATCCAGGTTTCAATTGAATTTCTTTTTTGCTAAACACTCTAAATGTAAAAAGAAAAACATATAAATTTCATCAGCCGGTAGGGTGTGATAGATCGTATATCTTCTACCGAAAACAAAAACAGCTAATTCAGTCTATTATGCTGAATTGAAAATAAGTGGATTTATTCGGATTCTTACACGTTTTTAGATATATTTTTTCGCTAATTTTACATTTTTCTGATGTAAAATAAGTTATTCTATTAGGTGACACCGCATTTTGCAAAATTAAAACTTTTTATTTAAATCATAAAATCGGAAAGTTTACGACTTCGCACTAATTTTCTATTCAAAATAATAAACTGAATTCCGTATTTAAATTTTCGGTAACCTGTTACCAGCGGTTTATTTACCTTTTAAAACATTAATTGAAATGTAAAATTTTAGGCAAATGAAAATGGCCAGTGAAGTCGGAAAATCCCGAAAAAGTTTTCCACCTATTTTTAATTAAGAATAATGGACTGAATTAACTATTTCAGCTTTCAGTCTTACACCTGGTACGTGAAACACTAGGTGAACTTGCAATTACGCCCGTGAAAGTTCAGTTTTCCGTTGTAAAAACGCCTATGTGCATATACAATAGAACAAGTCGTAAGGCATAATATGATACTTTAGCATAACGGATTTAAATGTACGTTAACAATTTATATGCCAAACATTAAAAACGATCGTATTTAACATTACAACTTGTTAAAGCTGAAAAATATTATGCTGCTAAAAGTTGCTTTTATTTATTGTGCACAATAAACATAGCTAGCTCCAGTGAGGTGCACAAAGTGGATGTTTAAATAACTACACAATAACAAAATAAATAGACGCTGAATTTAGCTCAGGTTAGCATTGCACTACTTAGTAAATTAACTCAAAAGTTGTTTCCATTCCATAGTGGCTGCATAGTTATAAAACGAAATGTTTAAACTAAATGTTGCGCTGTACCGACCAAATAACTTCCCTTCTGCAAATTGTATGAACTTCTCTGAATTAAAAATATTCTTTTGTTATAAACTCGAGTGGTCTTAGATTTTCAGATTGATTTTTGTGGTGACTTGAATTTTTTTTTGGTCTTTCCTTACCTTGTTACGTTGTTATCATCATTATCATTCTGCCGAAAGATGTCCACTGCTGGACAAAGCCTCCCGGACCAAGCATCGCCACATTGACCATATACAGGGTGAAATTGTAAACAGTCGACAAACCGAAATGGGAGATTGTACTCATCACTATGAACAACTTTTACTATGGGACAAAAAGGGGAAATCGCGAGAAAAAAATCTGCTGTTCCCTACATTTTGAAAAGTTGTGCGAACATAAATGTAGGGGACATCTGGTTTTTTTTTCGCGATTTCCAGTGTGGTCCCGTAGTAAAAGTTGTTCATAGTGATGAGTACAATCTCCCATTTCGGTTTGTCGACTGTTTACAATTTCACCCTATAAAATGATAACTTTAATTTAACATTCAATCTAGTCTCTGCGTCGTTTCGATTTTGCAAATAAGAAAAAACAATTGAAAACAACTTTAATAATTTCATGTAGCACTCATAATATTCAAATTCAGTTTAAAATATCAGCTTAGTATACATTTTTCCGTGTGGTGCTGGACGTAAATAATAGCACTACCCCATCTCTTCCCATGGGTATCGTAAAAGGCAACTAAGCGATTCACTAGAGGATGGGCAGCAGCGTTCTCCGAGTACTTTAACACATTCGAGTCCACCACACTTTTCATAGAGCTTGTACGCCATGCCGCCATACATATTGCTAGTGAACCCTCGAGGAGGGTTCTTGGCATTACGTTAAAAACCGTGAAAAATACGCTACTACGTCGTAAAATAGGTGTTTGTTTGATTCATGACGGTGCACTTTCCAAAGAAACCTACACTTAAAATGAGCCCTCCACGAGGGCACCTGGCATGGCGAATGCGACTACAGGGTGCCCTCCTGGAGGGCACCCGGTACTGAACGTGTCAACAATGGTGCAATTGGATGCAACATGGCTTGGGGGAGCCCCTATGTCCAGCAGTGGACGTCTTTCGACTGAATGATGATGATTCATCATCTGCCTAGCTTTTTTCCAACTATGTTGGGGTCGGCTTCCAGTCGAACCGGATGCAGCTGAATATCAGTATTTTACATGGAGCGACTGCCTATCAGACCTCCACAACCCAGTAACTGGGTAATACGATACTCTTGGTAAGACTGGTTGTCAGACTTTCTGGCTTCTGACCAACAGTAACGACTGTCAAAGATCTACAAATGACAGCCGGGACCAACGGCTTTACGTGCTTTCCGAGGCACGATTTGAATGATGATGATTATGAAGCATCAATTAGCATCATCTAAACAAAATCGTAATGAATTTGACTTGTAAAATAATTAAAACATTCGTTTTTACTGTAACAATATAAATCAAGCTTATTTGAAATTTATAATGGCATCGCGACGCCCGCCGCTGCTAATCTTATAAATTATGAAAAACAACGAGAAAGCTATAAATTGCAATTCTGTTACCCGAGCCGGGATCGTAACAAACCGGGCTTCACTCGCCACTCGCCGCTCGGCGCCCCTCACTATTGTCTTATAAAACATACCCTAGTTTTATTTTCATTATTTCAAAGCTTTGATAGCGTACCTTTCTGACAACGATATTGTTTTAGTTAACGTTTGGGAATTGTATAATTGATTGTGGATGTTCCGCAAATTTAAATTAGAATAACTACATAATAATATGAAAGGATTCAATTGTTTAGTTTTAAATTAATTCAGGTGGTCATTATAAGCATCAATGTAAGAAAAAGGACATGTGTTTATAATGTTAGAAATAAGTAACTACATAATTAGTAGGCGATAAAATTATTAGGATTTATTTATACAGGCTGTTATAGGAATTAAAGGGGAGGATATAATTAAATAGGTATACGATTTGCAGGTGATTGATTAGGATTGGTTATTTGATAAGTATAATGTTTACTATGCATACCATAGTCTGAAGTGTTGTTAGGTTATTATTGAAGTAGACAATAGTAATATTATACGAGGTGCCCCAAAACTCAAGGTCAAGCTGAGAAAAAGTTGATTGGGTTTTAGACTGAGCAGTTGTTTTTTTTTAAGATTTTCCGTTTTCCTGTTTCAAAGATAGATATAGATAGATAGATATACTTTATTGTACACTAAACGAAATAAAACAGAAGGAATACACGTAATCAAGAACAGTACAAAGGGCGGTCTTATCGCTTAAAGCAATTTCTTCGAGACAACCATAGGATGGAACGAATTGTTAAGAAAAATATAAAGGGCAAAGATATCATAAATAAAATTTACTTCATAAATCTAATAAAGAAATGTATTTAAAAAAAAAAGTATACAACTATAAAATTATAAAACTTTTTCTGAACAGTCATATCGATGCCTCCGAACGTAAGTTGTTGTAAGCCACAACATTGCAATTGTGTGTTTTTCACGTCCAATATAAATATTATCTTTGCAAAATATAAAAATATCGAAAATACGTATAGTTTTTTAGTATTTTTATATTTGCCCTGTCATTTGTTCCTGCCTGGACGATGAATCTCGGGACCTTGTATACTTATTACTATTGTCTTAGCCTCCACGAGTGACGATACTTAAGTACGTCCTGCGCACCCTGGGCAGTCAGCCCCGCTACCAACCTTGCTGACTGGCTAATCTTTTCACCACAGCATGAGCTATTTTCGTATAGCTCGCGCTGACACGACAGAAGAAAAAGAAGACTACTGTCTGACTATAATAATAACCGAATAGGCAAATCACAAGTCTTTAAAGGTAATTGTAAAAATCTGATCAACAGACCTGAAGCTTTTACTCATTATGTTAATATGCATTTTTAATCTCTCATCCATGTAATAGCCACTAACGTAAACTGGATAAACGTGCACAGAGTACAGAATCAGATTCGTTTAATTTATTAATTATCATCCATGAACTGGCAATTGGTACAACAAGTGACTATTAATTATTGAAACAATAATATATGACTTATAAGGTTTACTTTAAAACAACAGATAAAAAAAACTGACTCCATGCAGTATTAGCCCAGCCGCCAGGTCGCAAAAAAGGGGTTTACCTTGCATAAAGTCAGTCAGTTTTGAATTTTGGATTTGTGTTATGTTTAGGTGTCTTCATAAAAATTTCAAATGTTTGACCTTGACTGACCACGGCGCGCTCCGCCATCTTGGATTAAAGAGTCCAAAAATGAGTTTTGATTAAATAACTCCTTATCTATGAGTTTTACGCCAAATAAAGCTCATACCAACATACAAGGTTAGTCGGAAGTGGGGTACTAATCCGCAGGCCACATAAAGTAAATAATATAAGACAGACTTTTCGATTTTTAAAACTATCCCTGAAAAGGGCTTTAACGGGGCTTAAAGTTTGTAGGGAAAAATATTACAACATGGTCTGATAGACATACAAAATTGTACATGTAATCTTTATATCTTGAGAACTTCCAAAATTCAGCCCCCAAGCGAGCGAGAATGGGGTGGTTAAATGTGTATGAAAATAAAATCACACAAGCGAAGCTGCGGACTAAAGCTAGTTCAGTAATAAAATCCATCAGAACCTTCGACTTCATTCATACTGAAACACTGAAGTGACCTATCACTACATGACAACCTCTCAGCGAACATTTAACTTTATTTAACCGACCGTTCAAAATTGTTCACAAATTTCTCTCTAGTGAACCAGTAAAGCATCGTTACTACTAACTACATTACGTGAACGAAGCATGTAACAGTGCGTTTATCAGTTTACGGGCACATCGGTTGCGGACGGCGCAACTTTTAATTCAGTTCGGGCCCATCCGTGGCCGCAACGCGAATACAAAAGCGCTTTTCATTACATTGCAGTGCACAGGAAACTGGATTGGTTGATGAACCTGATGCGATATTGTTGAGTAAAGTAAGATGAGCCTTATAGGATAGACGAGCTCTGTCTTTAGGGGGATATCTTAAGGCCTAGTATAAAAGGCACAACAACAATCGTTTAGGGGTGATTCTATCATTACAGTTACAGCTAATATCGATATGTCAGGATTGCGAGTAAGGTAAATGTAGTAAATAAAACCAACATAGACGAGAGTCTTGATAGAGATGATCTTTAAAACTACGCAACGGATTTTGATGCGGTTTTTTAATAGATAGATTGATTCAAGAGGAAGTTTAATTAAATGTATAATACATGCAGATTATAGTACCCGTGCGAAGCTGGGGCGGGTCGCTAGTATAAATTAAACCAGAGCCATATTTGTTTGAAAACTAATAACACCATAATTTGTTAACTTATGTTTCCAATATCTTCACATGAACAAACTATGAATGATTAACCGAGTATGATAAGACAAGGTGAAAGGCTTTTAAGAATTAAATTAATTAATTAATTCGATTAAGGGCTCCGTTTGGGTCCGAAACTAGTCGGGCAATCAAGAAAAATGCACGTGAGTAAACCGTAACTAATCATAAATAGGAATGTATCTCACGAAAGTTATAATACAAAAAGACCTGTAAGAAGGCAATGGCTATCAGTAATTAGGATCCGGTCACGATCCACCGAGCTCTCCCGTCGTAGAGCCGGTCGTCTCTTTAGACTCTAGCAACGCCCTAAGCCGAGGTCCGAGTCCCACTAGGGGTCGCCCTTAGTGCTGTTGTTGCAGGTAGTCATGATGTTAGTGTAGTACAAGTAGTAGCTTAGGTTACTTAAGTATTTTACTTCCCCCCCCCCCCCCCCCCAATTGCTGGAGATGCTTCAGGTCACGCCAATAACTGCCCGGTTACGTAGAAGGGGTCCCCTAGGACCAATCTATAGCAGTCAAATAGAAAAAAAAAGTAATTAGGATCAACAATTTTTAACAGAATTGCCAAAAATTGCAATTCAGCTTAGCTAGTTCCTATAAATAAGCTTAACTTATCGAGTACTGTAATTATAGACACAATAGATAAATAAACAATGGCACTGACGATCCGGATCGTCAGTCGGGCCGCTAGCGGTTAAATTGTGTTATAAAATGAATAAAAAATTACAGGATTTCATTGTAACGAACTGACCCATCAACTCAAATACACATTGACGCCAATCAGCGAACTTAACATCCTTTGTAGTCACCAAAATATGTGAGCCCTGTTTGTTCTTTATTGTGGTCTTTTTGACCGGGCCACTCACCCGTAAAAATAAAGGTGACATCATGCAGCGACCGGTCATGACAACCGACGAGCGACCCCACTGATTCATCTTTGTGTAAATGAAGCCACCACTCGAACAGGATCAATGGTACGTATTTTAAATAAAGACTTGCAAGCGCAGTGTGCACTTTTTTAACGTGAAACTTCGAGTTTTACTAGCTCAGCGGCGACCACACTCTGATCTCGAGCTCATTGGAGCTAGAACACGCCTCTAGAAAGCAAGCCGTTGTAAAACCCGCAACGCGTTTAATTAGAACACAAATAAAAGACAGCTCTCGCCGATCTTTGAATTTTTCTAGAAAATTCGAAGTGCATTTTAGATTACAGCCAAAACACGTGAAGCTACTTTTTCAGTGGAAACAGTAAAATAGAAAACATGTCGACAACTATACACGTTTCCCGGCAGCAAACCAATTCCATTTTTCATTTATTGAAAATTTTTCTTGAAACATTTCACCTGCGCCCAGTAAACACGAAAATTCAATCCGAGTTTTAGTATTTCCAAGTTAGATTGTACCGCTTGTATCTATGTACGTTTACGTCGTTACGATTTAATCATGAATGATTTTATTTATGATATACAAGCTTAGTTTTAGTATATAGTAAACCTGAAACTAGTTTGTTCAGAATCACTAGGAGAATAGATTGACATATTTTTTACACCACATTTTTTTTTTCACGAATTTCAATTTTGTTTCAGTAGGTTTCTACTTATAACAGTTGACGGGAATAGACACCTCGAGGCTTGAGATGGTCCGCTCGGTCAGTTTCCGTGTATTAGACAACCCCTGCATAGCACATCTCAGGCATTTCACACTTTACTAGGGAACTTAACGCGACATAAACTATGGTGTAACTTGGAGATTTGTTAAAAAAACACATATTCAGGCAGTTCTGATGAAAATCTTGTTGGGGTGTCTCGGTTTTTGTATATACTAAAAATAACGTTGTAGGTATATTTCTTTAAAATATCGGGACGTAGTCATAGGATCGAACATATTACAAGCAGTAAAATCTCATTCGAAGGGAAACTCATTGAAGCGGAAGTATTTTTTTCTAAAATTTGCACAGATTTTCCTTATCTTTGGCGGGCGCGATTTTATGGAAACATTGAACGTAGCACCTGTGGCCTGTAGGCCAAATGTCGTCGTGTCCTCTGTTCAGTCATTCAAATTTATTCACGAGTTAGGATGCCGCGGGCTTCTCCCTCGCTTGACAATTCTCAACATCCGTGCACTGCACTGGCGCACGCGTCTATAATTTGAAACAACACTGTATCGTTTCGCTGAGTTCCGGAGGAAATGGATGATCGATATTTATGAGTTCCTTGCTTTATGTAATATTTGCTTCCATTTTATGTCAATAGGTTCATGATAACAGCGAAGTAGATAATCTACCATATAAAATCTAAGAATAAAGACTATGCTATAATATTAAATATGTATACATATTCCTCCACCGTTATTAAAGTACACCCAGATATATCAAAGCGCCAAAATATGGCGAAGAATTTAAAATCGACAAATTCTCTTTAACATAAAGGGTCCCGCTCGACCAAACCCGCATCAAATTAAACCTTGTGCGACCCTTGAATCCAATTTAACTGTTCCACAGATAGCTGCAGGCTGCCGGGCTGTATATTAATAATTTATGCCCACATAAATTACGAAAACATTCTCCTTTCCTTTACACAACAAACAATAATAAATTCTACGAATATCTACTTTCTGTAGGAATATAAGTATGTGAGTAGCGCTGACAAATTTAGTAGCTGGTTGTTTAGTGATGTGCAGAGATTGTACGGTCTGTAGACAAATTGTTGCATTACAGTATGCTCAATAAATATTGTTCGATTTTAGATTATTTTTAATCAGTATAAATAAAGTTTTTTGTGAAATGCAAGTAGGTCTTTTCGTTAATAATTAATGGCTGAATCAATGGGAAGCTTATTCAGATTTGAGACTTCTTGTTTTATGTAGTTTTAGGTATTTTCTTCTTCTCAAATCTGAGTTTCTACTTAAACTCTCAATCACCGTAATTATAGACATAATAGATAAGACAATTATGTGTCGTCCTGGGACGACGGGCGGTACGCAACCGGTTAATAGTGCTTTAGGAATTAGCATTTGTTAAATTTTTCAATCGTCGGCAATAAAGTCCAATTTATTTCTCAGATAAAACTAAGATAACTGACGATTGAAAATTCGGCCCTTAGCGAAATACGTATTTTTAAAACAAGTAGGTACTAAGTACTTACATCTTGATTAGATTAGTGTATTGTTGATGTATTAAACGCGCAATAAATATCACGATTCAGGATCGCGATCATAATATCGTGATATATTGAGTAGCATGCGCCTTAGAAGATGCAGTGATGAAATTTTACATATAAGTCATCATTAACAGACATCTAATGAAATTGGTGGTCTACCTACACTATCAATGAATACGGTAACTCGGAACAAAAATGGTGAACATCACCAAGAAACTGAAAGTTACCGATATAAATATTAATAGGTTCCCCTTAAATACGTCCATCGTAAACGCTATAATGATACAAACGTTTGAAAAGACTTTTCTATACCTACCTATAATAATAAACGTTTCCAATGTATAAAACATTTATATTTTACGATCTTCAACATGACAAACGTACAAATTGTCGTACAATTTACAACCTACCTATAGTCAACTCTAATAAAACACAAACGTTTTCTTTCTACAAAAACAAACTACGAGAAATTACAGTATAAAGGAAAGTAATTTTCCAGTTTTTTATGATTTCCCACACCTTGAGGTAATTCACAACTATTACTGAATTCCATTGAAAAACATAATCGCGCCGAGTGCAAGACACCATATGGCCGTTATGGCCATCAACCATGTCCAAAGACATAAATGGGCACGTTGTCGTCACAGTCGGAATACCTGTGCGAGCGGCGCAGGGGCAGCCTTGCCGCGCGCGGGGCGAGGGGCCCTCCCGCGCAACCTGCTGCCTCCGTCACTCCTCGCGGCCAGTGCCTCGCCCGCGCATGCTCAGCGCCTATACGCGCACTAACAACATACAATACGAACAGTTGTGTGCTCAAAACCTTCAAAACAAACGAAATACTAGTGCTAACACAGTGAAGTGACAGAAAGAACTTGTGATGTGCTCGTAGTTATTTACAAATAAGGTAAACAGTGCAATAAATACTGTGTTTTGTACAATATTCTAGTGTTTTGCGATCAACAAGGGCATTTGTAAGTAAGCTATACAGTATATTTTAGTTTTTGTTATGACTTATTATGTCTAAGATAAAAAGAACGCAGTAATAATGTCATGTTTTACTATGGCGTTCTGTATACTATGACATCGTAGTAATATTCAAAGCAGGTGCATCTGATTTTGTGAATGACTCGAATGTAATTGCAATCGACCGGTTTGTGGCTTGCATAACATGTTAAATAGAGTAGTGTGTCATCGAAGCCTGCGCATTCTGAACACATTGCCCAAGTACAGAAAGTGACAAATATTTCGAAGTGTCGAGTTAATGACATCATGCTGTATAATATGTTCGCACTCCACCCACAGCACACGTGTCGTAAGGTTATACTAAATCAGTGATTAATGACAATTAAACAATAAGACAATGAGCTAAAATTGAGGTAAAAACCCTAGACTTTGTTCTTGCAAATTAATGTTTTGCTAGTGGATGTTAACAAGTGAACAAAATTATATACTCACAAAAGGTAAAAAAATACAATAACAATCTTGATTTTATCTTTTTGTTGTTGCTAATGTGAATGACATTATAAGTAAAGTCACATTACAGGCATAGTCTTCACATATCCTCTCCTCATATTAGATAACTTTTTTTTAAATTACTTTCAATTAGACACCGTCATTCATAATTAATTTAAAACTATAGTTATGGGTTCATTAGAATGTGCACCATGACGAAAAATACTTATGACTTTATTTCAAAGATTACTTTTTTTGGGGAATTTTCACTTCTAGGAGTACATATTCTGAAGTTGCAAAATTTCTATTTGATTGCACAGAAATGCTCAAATACTTTTTTGCTATTTTGTGTTACAAAACAACGTCAGATATCTTTTACGTTGCATTTAAATGTATTTAGACTCTACGAATTGTCTACCACTGCAGTGCACAAAAATGACATAACATTTTATTTTCATTCAAATACATATTTGTGAAGTGAAAATCACAATATCCTTCTGTATGGCTGACCCGCATAACACTGTCCAAATATGTACTTTATTTGATATCCCTATTATGATTTCTCTACGTTAGTAAATGCCGTATATATATTATTTTATAAGTGTAAAGTAATATACATAATATATAGATAGGTATTTCTACGTGGACGGTTCGCACATTATCGAGCGCACCCGAGCACGAAGCACGTCGTTAGCCAGCCGCTTGTTAAAAATAAAATTATACAATTTTAGCACCCCCTCGGCTTTATTCCTTTTGTACACACACCTACTTCGTTCACAATTCAAGAAAAATACTAAGTAAGGTCGTTATTGTTACCTTTAGGTATTGTATTGTTAGCAAGATTGAAAAATAAACGAACAATAAGTAGAATCTGTGAGGCTTCGTGTACTCTTTATGATTTTTCTTACTGTTCGTTGAGTGAACGTGGTTTGATGTGAAAAGGTAGATTCAAACAGCTTATTCTACAAATCAGTTTGTCTGAGACTAAATCATAATTTATTGTTGTAAAATATTATATTTTTGCGATTCATCTGATCATCATCATCCTGCCCTTATCCCAAAGTATTTGGGGTCGGGTCTCGTGTAGTACCGGACGTAAAGAATAGCACTACCCCATCGCTTCCCATAGGTGTCGTAAAAGGCGACTAAGGGATTCTCTAGAGGATGGGCAGCAGCGCTCTCTGAGTACTTTAACAACCATACTGCGATCGCCAACCCGCCTGCCAAGCGTGGTGATTACGGCAAACCCACCCGCCCCTTCTTGGGGGAGGCCTATGTCGAGCAGTGGACGTCTTTCGGCTGAATGATGATGATGATGATTTGGGGTCGACGCAGCATGTATTTTTCTTCCATACATCTCTATTAGCCGTCGTCTCAGGAGTCACCCTCTTTCTAGTCATATCATCTTTGACATTATCCATCCATCGTTTCTTTGGTCTTCCTCTACTCATAACCACATTAATACTCAAAACATCATCCATATAATACTCGTAATATTAATCATCATGTATTATCATTCCTTACGATTCATATGATATTTCGTCTAATTTTCACGTTTGTTATTCATACGTATATACATATACTCGCGCTTGTAATCCCTTCACACCGATAATTCAGCCCTCATCAAGCTGTCTCCTCCCTCTAAGTCCCCATCAGCAACGCCCTAAGCCGAGGTCCGAGTCCCACTAGGGGTCGCTCTTAGTGTTGTTGTTGCAGGTAGTCATGATGTTAGTGTAGTACAAGTAGGTTTAGGTTAAGTATTTTACTTCCCCCCCCATTGGCTGGAGACCCTTCAGGTCTCGCCAATAACTGCCCGGTTACGTAGAAACGGTCCCCTAGGAATGGTCCTAGGGGACCGTTTCTACGTAACCGGGCAGTTATTGGCTTTTGATGGCAAAAGCAGTCGAAAAGAAAAAAAAAAGGTTGTAATCCCTGAAGGGATAAGCAGGGGTGTTTTCTATTACAAAAGTATGTAGTAGTGTTACTTTTCACCTCTAGTATTAAGTCCTATGGTGGGTGGCGAGCCTATCGCCATTTTTCGGTCACAATTGTGTTATCTTTCCAAAATCACAAAAGTACATCACTATTGGCAATAAAATCAACAGAGGCAGTCGTAATTTATGCTTGGTCACCATATTAAATCAGTCCACATGTCACGCGATGAATATTTTGCGGGCAGCGGTCAAATCAGCGAGTACCTCGTATTACAAAATGACCAGTAGAGTCGTTGGTATTAAAATTACGTCACATTTGAACCGGTCATGTCTTAAGCTAACAAACAGCTAGCACATTTGCATTAACTGGCTGTCGTTCAGTTGTCACTGAGTTTGTGTAACTCTAAATTCTCATTCTGGACCAAATTATTATATATTAGGCTTAGTAGCGCCTACAGAAATCGAAATAAGTACCGCTTTTTTCTCTTGTAGTTTTACCTACCGAAAGTCTAAATAAATTGAAAGACAAATTATTGGTTTCAAGTAAGTAAAGTTTTAAAATATCAACCATGAAATGTACTTCTTATTAAGAACGTAAATCTAGTAAGAATCAGACAACAATAATGAATATTTTCAGACATTAAACAGGTAAATTTCAGAGTGGATTTTCGGCTTATTGTAACAACTTAGTACAAATTAACTCAATGTGGTCAGTGGCTGGCTATTACATAGTTGAACATAATTCGTATTCAGAATTTTGCGGGTCCTAAACCAGTTTAACTTATCACGTAGTTTTCTGCGAATTTCAACATTAAGTGCATGAAAGAACTAACGGACCTTTGAAATTTATGTGGTACAATCAACAAAAAGAGAAGTACACAGGCAACCACGGGCATAGGGTGGGGCGGATGGGGAGCTTGCTCCACCCTGGCACAGAGAAGGATAGGTAAATAGTCTAGATTCAGTCAACTCGACACCCATATCTGCTGAAAGAAGCTGATCAATGCTCGACAATATCTAGGTCTCAAAAAGGTGGGCATGGGCAAAATTGCCCCTTAACGCTATTCTGCAATTCCGAATTTAGTGAAAAGATAAAAATTTACTGTGTACCTGAGCTGCTTTGCCCATGTAGGCATCTAATAACATTCGTAGTTTATCAGAGTTATGCTTGTGCGGTGGCCAAGTCTTTGCCATCGCTTGTTTTAGGGTGAAAATTAGAATTTCCTTAAAAAAAAATTAACAAATCATTGTTCTCCTTCGTTGCTAACATTAATATTAGTTTCAGATTGTTTTTATTCTTGTCTTATTGCTTGACAGCAGTGGTATAGTTTGATTTTTCATTATTATAATTGAAGGTTGAAACATCTGCATTTAGAACTTTGGGATGATGATAATGACGTTCTTATTTTTTGTTAACATTTTTCGAATAATCACCCTTTAGCCAGTCTTCCGTATAAAAAGTTATTACGCACACAATATAGTAACAATATCCTGCTTAGTGCAGTGATATCCGTTGTTTGCCTGTATACCTAACTCTTTTGTTGACTGTATCTGCGTGCAAATGGTTGTTTTATTAGCTTACTGCTGCCATCCTTTTAATACTTTTAATTCCATCTAAGTTTTCACTGGTCTAGCCACTATTGTAGTCCTGGTGCGTTAACAAACCTGGTTTTATTATTAATAACAATGACCACAACGGGTGGCTGCACCGTAATGTGTTCTTTGAAGACATTGTAGATTACTTACCGTGACCTGAGGAGAAGTATACTATTATTTAGAATGACGTTTTAAGGTTTATGTACTTATGGTTGGAAGATACATTTTGTAGAACAATGGTCTATTTTGGAATTATTTTATGTTTGAAGACTATGTTGTCTTTAATTGATAGATTGAAATTGTTTGTTAAGTTGAACACAATTAATTGAAGACACTTTTGGAGGCACTAAACATTCCTTTCCTTCCTTCTGTGATTAGCCACTGATTCACCAATTCTTTATTAAGTATTTAAATTCATTGTAGAGCATTGACACTTTTTAGGCTAAAATCAAAATAAGCAGAATCTAAAAAATGCAATAACAATTAAGATTCAATCCTCATATAATACATAGAGAAATATAGAAAAAATACTTTGTCCGCGTAGGAAGAGTGCGTGATATGCGCGTGCGCTCGAGCAGCGCGCATAATGACGACAACGGAACGGAACAGAACCTCACTTCCTACACGTCGCTTGATGGATGCACTTAATTAACAGTTCATTTGTGTCTTATTTATTGTTCCATAATATACTCCAGCATTAGATGCTACATAAGCGAATGATATAGTCAGTGTCTAGATAAAATTACTGAAATAAAAATGACACCTTGAGAATAGTAAAATAATGTATCTAGGTTTTAAACAAATCATGTACATATAATTCCTTATGACTTAATCATAATAACTCCTTAGGGAAGTTAGTCTTTCTGAGATCCTGATTATCTATCGGCAGCTTGGACCTCGTTCCCGATGTCGGTGGGCTTCTATTTTTAGATGTTTTCATTTTTATATTACAACTAGCTAACCCGGCGAACTTTGTACCGCCATTTTTTTGTGAATATTTTTCTGTTCAATATTTTTAAAATTGTCTTTTATAAAAACCTTGTCCTGACAATAACGAACACACAAAAAAAGTATTATCCAATTTGGTGCAGTCATTCGGAAGTTACGAGCGTTGGTACATACGTTTCGGCGATTCATTTTTATTTATATAGATTTTCATGTACGGCATGCGTTGCAATGCACTTTTTCCTACGTACCCTACCTACTACTTACCGACTTCCTACCTTCAGAAACAAAATCAAAATAGTAACAAAAAGTTAAAACCATTTTCATAAATGCGGTAAACAAACAAAGAATAGGACATACTGAGCAATTTTTTTATGTCAAAATTTTCTTTCATATGATCCTTCTCCTAACAATAAAGAAAATAACAAAAAAAAAATTGCGAATTGGGTCCAGCCGCTAACGCGTGATGCCGTGACCAAGGGAAATAGGGATTCATTTTTATGTATATAGAAATTTAAAAATGTTATCATTTATGTATAGATGAAGAAAAGAAATAATTCCTTAAACTAAAGCAGCAAACAAAGTAATCCGACATTGCTATCTGACGAGTTCTCTGAAGTCTAAACAATAACGATCATTACAAGAAAAAAAGTTGACAAAATGTTCTTCATTCCATCAACAAAGTCTGAAAATAAGGCCAGTGTACAACAAGTTTGAACTGTTACAGCCCTCTTTAACTGCCACATTTCCATATAAATATGTCCTGGCCCTAAGGTCTAGCGACATTGAGGAAACAAGGAAAAAGAAGCTTTATGATTCATTTACTTTATTTGTTAAGGAAAATTTAATTTAGATTGCTTTGAGCGCTATTTAGTAGACTTGGATAGTTACGTAGTGTTGCAGTAAATATAACGTATCTTCATGAGCCTTTTCTTAATGTGGGGAAATCCGCATGCCTAATGTGACCAAACGTCCCGGAACGGGACAGTCCCGCTTTTGAGCTATGTGTCCCGCTGTCCCCAAAAGCACGCAGGAGTCCCTCTTTAAGAAAAGGCAATCCGTGGAAATGCATAAAATATAAAACAGGCGCGTATTTATTAATTGCATTGGAAAACATTTTCCTAACCAAGTAACATCAACAAGTCTTGCCAACATTATCACATAAACTTACACACATATTGTATAAACTAAAGCTGTAAATTATTTTTCTTTCAACTACGTAGTAATGTTATCATTAATCGCTACAAAACCGATCACAAAATACGTATTTTCTGCTTAGAAGCAAAACAGTGCAGAAATGTTGTATGAAATCTCATTACTGCACTGCAAACAGTGCAGAAATGTTGTATGAAATTTCATTACTGCACTGTTTCATTAGTGCAGTTTTTTTATTTTTTATTTAGATATAAATTTACCACAGAGGTTTAATGTCTCCCGTTAAGTTTAATATTAATGCATTAATCACTATGCATTAGATCAAAAAGATACTGGCTGAAAATAAAAATCGGCTGAATAAAACCGAAATTGTGAAAAAAAAAAAAAATGGCGCGCATTTTGTACTTACCATTGTAAAACTTTCATACTTCTTATTTAGCAAGAAAAGTTTTAAAAAATGGAAATAGATAGCGATATGAATTCAAGTCCAGAAAGTATAAAAACAGCTGCAAATGAAATTGTTAATAACCTTTTGCCGCAAAAGTCGCAGGATAACCTTGTTTTCATTAACTTGAGTTTTTATTTTGAGTAGGTATATTTTATCACGGTAGGTAAATTGGTAGTTGAAAGAAAAGTAGATTACGCACCTTGCTGAAGTGAGTGATTAATGCACTCGTGTTAATTTAGTGCCCTCGCTTGCGCTCGGGCACCAACATAACACTCGTGCATTAATGACTCACTTTGCGCTCGGTGCAACAATCTACTATTAAAGCAAATTGCTCTTCCGTAACATATCGGACCAGCCTACGAGACTACACAAGAATTTTATTGGTCCAATTTTATTTTTTTGTAAATTTTCAGTGTTCATGTTTTATTCTTGTAAAAAATATTATTGAAAAAAACCGGCCAAGTGCGAGTCGGACTCGCGCACGAAAGGTTCCGTACCATTATCTATAAAAACGGCAAAAAATATTTTTTTTTCTTTTTTTATTTTAGTTCAATTATTTATTTTTAAAGTGAAAATATAATTAAATATTCTGTGAATATTTCAAGCGTCTACCTGTTGCCGTTATCAATATCGACCAAAAACGAGCAAAAAAATCACGTTTGTTGTATGTGAGCCCCCTTAAATATTTATTTTATTCTGTTTTTTAGTATTTGTTGTTATAGCGGCAACAGAAATACATCATCTGTGAAAATTTCAACTGTCTAACTATCACGGTTCATGAGATACAGCCTGGTGACAGACGGACAGACAGACGGACAGCGGAGCCTTAGTAATAGGGTCCCGTTTTACCCTTTGGGTACGGAACCCTAAAAAGAATGGTCACGTTAGGCATGCCTCTTCCCAACGATGTTAACCGGCTCTCGGTTTAAACAGAGCAGACGAATAACACAACCTTTTTTTTATTATTAATTGGCTTGGTCGCGTTTGACTCTAGTCGCACCTGACGGTAAGCGCAGATACGGTCTTAAATGGAGCACACGAATCCAATTAACAAAGATATAGAGGCATACCCCTTTGCCCCTATGGCTCTCTCATAAACAAGACGGAACACAGTAAACCGCTTGGCGCCGGACTTTAATGTGAGGGTGGTAGCTAGCCAGGTGTAACGTATAGATTCTACCATCAAGCTTGCTGCGTTTTGTTAAATCTTACAACACGCGTCTATTTCCTAATTAGGGCTGTATAAAGACGCCACAAGAGTAGACCGTGGGTCAAACTTTTCGGGATTCTGATTATCTGTAAAACCTGCCATAATAACTGAGAACAGGGACCGACTGCTTAACACGTTCAGTGCCGGGTGCCCTCCAGGAAAGCATCCTGTCGTCGCATCCGCCAAGCCAGGTGCCCTTGTGTAGGGCTCATTTCAAATTCACTGTCATGAAACAAGTAAACACCTATTTTACGACGTAGTAGCGTATTTTTCAAGGTTTTTAACCTAATGCCAGGAACCCTCCTCAAGGGTTCACTCTTAGCACAAACGTAATGCCGAGGACCCTCCTGGAAGGTCCACTAGCAATATTTGGGATGGCGTATGAGCTCTATGAAAAATGTGGTGGACTCGAATGTGTTAACGTGGTCTTCGAAGCGCGGGGAGGTCTCCATGATTAAAGAATGGTTACTCATTAAAAGCCCGTTTATGGCAAACCCGCCTCCTAACCTCGCAAATTGGTAAATGTTCGTGAAAGCTACTTAGATCCTTCAGAAAGAAATATTAAACTAAATATATTGATACATATATTAGTAGGTAGATACTTATGTTTAGTGTATCACGACATGTGATCAATCTACGTCGCGTCTCGTAGGTGTCGTGAGCGAATAAAATAACATTATGTACGTAGAGGAAGGAGATATACTCCGACAATTATTATTGACGAATATATACGACGATACGCTGTCAAATGTCGTCATAATATCTCTCAAACGAATTATTGGATATGTACACTAGAATAATATTCCAATAATATCTATAAAAGTAGGTAGGAGACAATAAAAACAATTATAATATTCGGCTATCTTATGGACCACCGTGTGAATATGATCATGTGGCGGCTGCTAGAAATAGAAGACGTCCCCTTCTTCTCAAGAAACAAAAGTAACAACATCGTGTAAACATGGTCGTGTGGCGGTTTCTAGAAATTAGAAGACCGCTTTTTCTCAAGAAACAAGAGTAAAAAGAGACTAGGTATTATTATAGATTATTTCAGAAGATGAGTAACAGCATCCTCCTCAACATTCTGCGATCAGCAATCACTTGCCAAACGGAGTGATTAAGGCATGTTGACAGCATCAATAAATTGCAAATCTAATTACTTAGACCGCCAGTTAGAGTTTTGAAAAATAATGGACACGTATTTTTTCTTTTCTTAAATCTATGAATATTTGGAAACATAAAACGCATCAAAACTCGAGAGTGGGGGCTTGTGACGTCAGAAGCAAGTAAAAATTGTACTTGCTTGTGACGTTTTGCCAATTTTAAAAGTGTCGTATCTTCATCAATTTTGGTTTACATAACAAAAGAAAAAATACGGGTCAAATATTTTTTGATAATCTAACCGACGGACTAATTAGTTTTTTTCAGTCAAATACCCTATTGCCTCCCGACTGCTAATTGAAGCTATCCACAAGAATGTCTGTATCAGTAGACGACTGGTCTACAAGGAGATTCGGCAGTTGATATCTATACATATAAAAGGAGAAGCTGACTGACTGACTGACTTATCTATCAACGCACAGCCTAAACCGCTGGGGTTAGAAACTTGAAATTTTGACAGTAGGTTCCTTTTGTAACGTAGGCATCCACTAAGAAGGGATTTTTCGAAATTCAACCCCTAAGGGAGTTAAATAGGGGATGAAAGTTTGTATGGAAAATCGTCACTTAACGGGTTCAAAATTTCACGCAAGCGAAGCTGCGGGCGAAAGCTAGTCTTCTATATAAATGATGAAACAATGTTATAGTTATGGAATGTGAAAGTGCGATTAACCTTATTTCCGATATTTATTGCCTTAGCAACGTACCTTTATCTCCGCATTGCTAGTCTGTGAAGCACGCACATTATTATAATCAGATCTGTACACCGCGTGCCATAAACTGATTCAAATCAGCACAGTGGGTGGTGAGCCTCATCGACACCCAATATCAATCGACCCACTACTAACGCTTTTGTAATAAACATGCAATCAAATACATTAACTACGAGAATATCCTAGTAAGCCATTTCAGTTCCGGGAGCTATCTCGAATTATTTTAAAAAAAACTAGGGGTCGCCAGTGGCTTCGCCCGCGTGGTTGTCGTTTATCGCATATTCCGCGTTTTTCTCCACTATAATATGCATTTATAAACCTTCCTCTTGAATCACTCTATCTAATAAAAAAAACCGCATCAAAATCCGTTGCGTAGTTTTAAAGATCTAAGCATACATAGGGACAGACAGCGGGAAGCGACTTAGTTTTATACTATGTAGTGATAGTGATACAGTAACACAGGAATTTAATGGTTATACATATTGTTAAGCCTATCTATAATATCTAAAATGAATAAACATCTTTGTATTGCGTGTGTTAATTTTGAATTATATGAATCATCTTGCCAAGTAAATATAAAAAAGTTGGATATCTTTAAAATTTAACCCTCTATATGCACCGATTGAGTATCAATATTCGGTACTCATACATCACATAAGCTGGTACGTTTTGTAGAACAATTTGGGTAGAATTACAGCTGGCTAGGTTCACCCTATGAAAACTCCGGGTTATAATTTTCCATGCACTCTCCGTTTTGCCTTATGCCATACGGGAACTATCTGTAAAATGATTAGTTTTCAACGAAATCTTCAGTATAAATTGAGTGCGAATGGACGCTCTTTTATTTACCAGCGAAAAGTGTACGTGTACGAGTAGAGATGCTTTCTTATTAATCTTATGTAGACGTTCGGGAAGAGTATTTTTTTCTATATATTGAATCCAAACAAATATTACTGGTATGAAAGTTAAGTAGTTTGTGTTTTCTACGTTTTCGTGGCTACACCGATTCACAATAATTTTAATGATTTTTAGTCGGTTCGTAGTTTAGGACTTGGTGGAGTACATATCGTCGCCTTACAGTGAAAAGTTCGGAAATGTATTTTAGTCATTTCACGGTTCCTTTCAAGCGGACGAAGTCGCGGGTAAAAGCTAGACAATTACATTTATTACGAATGTTATATAGGTACCCAATAAAGGCTTAATTTCACTACCTACAACTAATTTCGCGTAGAGCGGCTCTCGTATGTAGTACAAATAGGTACGTAGTGATAAAATAAAAATAAAATTGCATTCCAGAGCTTTTCATTCTAAGGCAACGATATAGAGCACTATTGAACCCGGAAAACTAGAAAAATTAACATCCGGGCAGAGCTGCGGGCGTAACTAGTAAACAATGTTTCTATTATCGTTAATTAGGTGCCCACTAACATTGTCAAGCCTCCAAGCTTAATAAAATACGTTCTTGAACTCTATAAACAGCAAAAACGTCGCAGTTTTTGTACGAATTGAGATAAACTTCAGTCATCACGAATGATTTATTTAAATCTACACGCCCATAGTGGGCGATGTAGGTAAGTCATGTCACCTCATGACTGTCCTTGTGGCAGGGAGGTATCATTTATTTAGTAATCATTAGAAGTGGAACGTGTGCGACAAATGACTCAAATAAATTGAGTTGTAGAGATGATAAATGAATGTGGAATGTGCTTCCTCTTGATATTAAAAAGGCTCCCAACAAGTTTTTGTTCAGTTCAAGTGCATAATTCGGGAATGCTATTTGAAATCGTTGCTTTCCTAATCAACATTTACAGTCTATGTTATAATTGAGTATTTATTATATTGTTTATGTATATTATGATTTATGTATGTATATGTTACTTCAAAAGCCCGAATATTGGTAAATCCTAGGGTTTACTAGTAAATCTTAGGATTTACTAACATGAGTTGGTAAATGTAAGGTTTGATATAAAACAAGACGATTTTTCGGCTAGGTTTTACCAACGACGATTAGTAAATATTGGTTTTGAAAGTAAAACAATGTTATATAATTAGTAATTAGAAAGCATTTATTAGACATTATAATTACGAGTCAATAGCTGCAAGTAAATTACCTAAATCATTATAAAACATTTTCAAATTATTTTTTGTACCGTAAAATAACCAAATTTTTTTTTTCTTCTCTCAACCATAATACCTACGTTAGCTAAGCTAATCATTCATTAATTGTTAGAGAAATTATAGTTCGGGGCAAGGTAAAAAATATTTTGACGTTTCCCCCCGTGTGGAAGAGCGGACAGTAGTATACCTCATTGTTATGGTATGTCTATGCCAAATATATGTGTACTGGCATCGGCTGTTCAAAACTATGATGTTTAGAGTGCAGTAAGCAGATAAGTGTAATGTGTCCATCCATCTTTCTGCGAATTGAGGTAGATTAATGTAATTAGTTCCTTATTTTTGGCCTCATAATATAAAAAGAGGTGGTGGTCTATTTTCAATTCCAATTAGGGCCACACTGCCTTCAACTTTATCTAGCGAACTAAACCTTTGGTAATTAGAAAAGAAGATAGCGAACTAATACAGTACTGAAGAACGCGCAGGTAGTAAGTAGTTAGTACCTACACTAAACTACACTCATAAAAAACCAAACAGTAGTTAATTAACAATTGTTTAGTTTTTTTTATTTATTTTGAATGTGTTAAATTTATGATACCTAGTACCTACCAACCCTGTGAAATATCCTCAGTTAATTTGAAGTAAGTAACCCTATATGTATGTACCATATTCATTACTAACACAACTTATAATTTACTGATTTGAATAATAAATTCATAAAATAGTTACAGAGTAAAATAGTATATAGTAAACTACGTAGATATATTATTCTCTTGTGTCAGTAATAAACTTAAACAAACTAGTCTTTGTCATTATAAATTCATTCATTTTATAATTTAAATAAATTGTTTACTTCAGAGAAACTATTATGTTTTATTAGTCTCTTATCGTAAATAATAAGTGTAGATATATATATTCTTGATCTTTACGACACAATAAATTATTTTGATCTCTGTTTGAAACTTTCAACTAAAATCATATAATAATTAGCCCTCGACGCAAAAAAGGGGTGCTATAAGTTGAAACTGTTTGTCTGCTGTAGCACCGTAGCTCCCGAACGGATGAACTGATTTCAATGTGTTTTTTGTTTGAAAGTTATTCGGGATGTTTTCTTCTGATAGTGGATTTCACCAGTCATTTCAATGTAAGGAGTTTTTAAATTAAAATTTTATCGTCCCCTGATTAGGTGCTAATAGCTCTGTACTGTGATCACAAATTCTTTTTCCAAGCGTGATTAATATGGTACTAAAATCTGACGATGGTACATTGGATCGCGATGCCCATGCCCTGTTCAGAAAATGACCTTATCGGGCTGATGGCACAAAGTATGACTAACAACAAATATAGGTACCGTACTATCAACTGCCTTGGATTAGATGAATCAGTGTTCCCGTTCAAGAACCAGTTTACCTCATCCGAAGAATCGCAATCAACAATTTTGCATAAATTCTATTAGTGACAACGATCGTACATTTCTGAGATTTGAGTTAATCAGGTTGTATACTTAATGACGTAAGATTTACGTTCATCTAAAATAGAGGTGACGATACATCAGCTGTGCTATGTACTAGTCGGTAGCAAACACTGCCCACTATATGTTATAATAGAATATCTTACATAATAAGTATCGTCGGTCCGATTTAAATGCGGCGCGCGGCCCACGCCGCGCAGCCTCCAATACCTTCATTGTTCTCTTTTGTTGGGATTCAGTCTTAATTATTATGTACGTTTTATGTATTGTACTTAATCAATATTTAACAAGAGTAAGATTTAAAAGAAAAGTTTCTGCTGACCAACTGCCTTGAATAACAATCGCAAGATTCGTGCAAATACGTTTTATGAGTGTGTAATATGTTATTTATACATGTACGTACTATAATATACAAAATTGTCATTCCTCTCATTGTACTCCTACATCGTAACAAATGTCGAGTTTCGTGTATAACATTAATAAAAAAATATACCGTCTCATGTACGTACGCTGTATTCAGTGCCATGTTTTTGCGAGCGCAAATTTTTACGTTTCATGCGAATTGAGAATAAAATTGGACACACGAACGCTTTCAATTTAAAGCGAAAATATTTGCTTTGAATTCTCTATGAAACATACATGTTCAAAAAGCGTTATGAGTGTTCCAAGCATAGTTAGATGTACAATAGTTATTAATGAATTCATGTTTAATCGCGGGCTGTTTCAAGAATAGCCAGCCACCCAGTATTTTCTAAGACGACTTAGGAATTTTGCTTAAAGAAAGATGCTTCCCATGCATCCATTTTAGCAAAAGTCGCCATAGTAATTATTGCTCTCGTACCCAATGAAGTGCGATCATCAATCTGTTTGCCAAATGTGATTAAAATGGCAATATTCCCTCACGACCGCTCGTTGCAACAGTCAAGTAGGAGGAGAACCATGTTTAGCAGTGTTTTGAGTTGGCTGATAATGATGAGGAAAGATTGATTTAGTTTAGATTATCAAATAAACATTTCTTTGGCGATGTCCTAGTTGGCAATGGTCGTACAATCTACTCTTGCCATGAAATAATTATATTAATTACTGTATGAAATACATGCAGTGATTAATATATGTAATAATTATGGTTTATGTGGGTTTGTACGATGAAAACCCATCGAAAAAAAAATAGATTTCGCACGAACGTAGACGACGCCTTATACTGACTATTAATAATTATCGAACAAGGAGTGAGACATACATAGATACATTGTGAGTCTCCGTAAAATGCACATATAAAATTGGGTCAAAATACACATAATTTTATCGACGGAAAAAATTATCTTGGTTTACGAGTATCGAGAAAAACACTGTAAAAAAACACATTTTCCTTATTTTTAAGTGACGGTAATTATTTTGGGGTAAATTGTATTTCATCCTCATTGCCCGTTATTTACGATCATGTTTTTGTTTTAACATAATGATAGAACACTAGGTTCCAAAATTACAATAAAAAATTAACGTGGGATTTTTTTCAGATTTATTTATATTTTTTCTTGTTGATACGTACTCTAACCGATGTCTTTTCCTTTCCTACCATTGTGTATGTTAATAGGCAAAATATGGGCAAAGTAACAAGCAGGTTACTGAGTTATTTCCTATTTACATAATGGGAAATTGTAGTGTTTTCTTTTTATTGTCATTTTCCTGTTCGCTTGTAAATCAAGAGCACGGTTCACTAAGGTTTTTATGAGTGCTTCCGTCGGTTTTAGCGTAGAAACAAAGTTACATACTAAAAAGTTACTTATACCCGTTTCCGGATTATTCCGATCTGTCCCCTTGTCGGTAACAGGGGAACAGATCGAAACTTTTTATTTCTATTTTTCCCCCTAAAGAACAGCAGGGGACAGACCAGAAATAATTCGTTCGATCTGTCCGTTCGTCTTGGTGACAGGGGAACAGATCGATTGTTTTATTCCTGATTGGCCCACCGAAGGGTGTGGTCAGGGGGACAGATCGGAATATTCCCCGTTTCCTATGGCCAAAAACGAATCGTTTTGCTTACCAATAGTAGCAGTATTAGTAGTAGTACTTTTCATTGCCAAACTTGGAGAATATAACATCATGCCTGTATTCCCCGAAATGTTGGGTAGAGGTGTATTAGTAATAACATACCCACATTTCGCCGTTTCGTTTTGAGCCAATACGCACTGTCGACTGGTCGCCAGAGACTCAGTCGACGGCGACTGTGACTTTCTATAGTTTAAATAGGTGTTTACGCACTTGGTCGCCGGTTGCCCGGGCGACTATGCTTATGTTTTGGTCGCCGGAGACTTGGTCTCCGGTCTTAGTCGACAGTGCGTAATGGCTCTTAAGTCCCATGTAATAGGGGGCGAGCCTATTGCCATCAACCGGGCTCAAATCCAGACTCCGCGCTGCTACTGAGAAATTTTATACGGAAAAACCCAATAACACTTTACCCGACCTGAGGATCGAACCCAAGACCTCACGCTCAGCAGTCGCGCTTGACCACTAGAACAACGAGGTAGTAATATAAATAGAATCGTAAGCTAATTTTACCTGTGATAGCTATTAACTTATGGGAGGTTCTGCTATGCAAAGCTTTATTGGTAACTAGCTTTTGCCCGCGGCTTTGCTCGCATTAATTAAGCTTAAAAAAAACTCTTAACACACTACTAAAGTTTCTTTAATAACATACTTAATTCAACTGTGATTCGAAAGACATGTGGCACCATCAATGAACGTTATTGTTGTTTTCCTAGGGAACAGTACATTTTTTCGGGATGAAAGGTGCCTTATGTCCGTTTCTGTACACTTGACAACGTGTATGCAAAATTTCAGGATGATCGGTTCAGTGATTTAGGCGTGAAAAGGTAACAAACAAATAAACTTACTTTCGCATTTATAATATTAGTTAGGATTAGGTTAAGGATTGTATTGGTAATTGTAATGGTATTCCTTATTGGTAAAGATACAAGAGTTTTTAATTTTTACCAATAACGCTCAGTAAATCATAGGTATCGGCTATAAAATATTGTCTATGAATATTCCTTCTTACGTTAGTAGTTAGAGCTCCACCCATATCGTAATGACGTTAGTTTAAACACGAGGCTGCTAATTATACGCAAACAAAGCACTCTATCAGTCTATTCCATGTCAGCTCAAATAAGCAGATTGTGCCAAATCTTGGTACGCGGAATATACGCGCGAGGTTACGCGACGTAGGTACGTTTGTGCAGGGATTACTTGAGGGATCTCAACCCCTCTCTCATTTATTGCCCTATTTTGCTTTGAATCTTTTCTTGTGCAACATCCCCTACTACGTAATTAATGGATACTGTGCCACGCTGTACAAATATCCCACGGACTTTTATATAAGTACATTGATACACCCGGTATAATTATTCTGTTTTTCGATTCTTCCGTTTCGCAGAATGACGTGTTAAACAATATTAGGAAGTGATTTGGTTTCGAACAATGAATAAGTTTGTTTTGCATAATGTGTTACAAAAGTCCATTGTGGTGGGGTGATGCTTAAGAAATGTAACTGTAAAAATACGCTAAAACATCTTAATAAAGTTATTTTTTTCTATTACTTTTGTTGTATCTTTCTCTTCTCTGTTGGATCTTTGTTGGAAATTATTTTTATAATCACTGTTTTCTTCTTTGAATATTAATTAGTAACATTTTATATTGAAAATGTTAAGTCCACATCGGACTATTTACAAAGGAAAGTTTCGCCGCCTTGTCTTCCATGCAACAATATCCCTTGAAGGAGTTCCACGAAAATTATATTAATAAGTAACTTATTAATTAATAATTTTCGTAAAACTTCCTAAGAAAGAAAAATATAAGTATATGGCTTTTGCATAAAGAAACAAATTCTTTGAATTTTTTTAAACTTACCACAAAAAAACTTATTCATCAAGTAGAGCAATTAGCTCACGACTCTAAAACCATTAAAAATTCACCATGTATGCAATCCCATGGAACTGACGCGCATCAAAGTAACACAGAGAGGAGACGAAAACAAAATAGTGTCACACCGGTGAGCACAGTAAATAAAACAGTACGTTACTTTGAACACGTTCAACGAATAAGGTGGAGTGACTAATTAGTGCGTGCCACAGTTTGCGATGTTATTCGAGAGCGAATAATTGCAGCGGCCCTGCAAGGGTCCTGCGAATGCACGCTACACTCCACATTTAAACATACCTTACGTCGCCGCGTCGCCGTCGGTGTGACACCTTAAAAGGTTACTCTTTCCAAAGTCTTGAAAGAGAACTTTGACGAATGTAATGTAAATTTTTACTCGTGTAAACGACACAACAACATAATCGTTCAGGGGTGATTCTATCATTACAGTTATAGCTAATATCGGTATGTCAGGATTGCGAGCAAGGTAAACACAGTAAATAAAACCAACATAGACTCTCCACCACTGAGAGTACTTGTATTTGGGTTAGTATTAGTAACATAAACTAGATCACAATATATTACTTTACACAATTATTACAAGATTATAAAATAAGGACAAGCTTGTCAGATCTATATAAAAGGTCAGACTTCTTCAGCTGATCAACACGGAATGCTCCCGCTTCGTCGAATGACCACCGCCTTTATAACCTCGGGTGCGTTGATCCATATCGACGACTACCTTCTTTTGTCAACTTTACCCAGTGCTACCCGCTACCGATAACACTCGAAAAATAAATCTCATAACCTAAATAAGATTCCTATTTGATAGCAAACTTTCTTGGTATTACTTAATAAATCAACAAGATAGGTAGAAAATCCAGGAAGGAACTTCATGTTTCTGGTTTAATTAAAGCCATGTTTTTGAATAGTTCCTTGAAAGTTAATTTTTAATCGACTTCGAAAAAGAGGAGGTTATCAGTTCGAAGCGTAACTTTTTGGCTTTTCTTTTATTTCAATATACTCGTAAGTACACCCATTTCTCCGAAATTGCGGACCGATTTGAGTGATTCTTTTATTATTTATGCGGAATACTCTCGAATTGGTCCCGTATGAATTTCATTAAGTTTGGTTGAGTGTTTTTTTTTTTTTATACAATATTAAATAGTTTCAAAATGAAAGATTTTAACCACGCCTTTCTGGTGTTATTATGAGTCAACAAAAGTGCAATTAAGTTTTTTTTCTGTTTTTAATAAGTCAATTAACTTTAGTACTTTCTTGTAATCAATACTTTAGGTTGAAATGGCAACATTTTTAAATTATCGTGTGAGTGGATAAGAAACTGTTCAGTTCACAACCCTCCCCGACAAATAAGACATACCTACGGCGAGTGGGGTATGGTAAGACAAAAGTCGCAACGCCGCGTTCATAGGACTTGTTACCATAGATATTTTTCGATTTGTGAATTTCCGTAAATAATGAATATTTCGAAAATTAAGCTTTATTCAACAAACTATTTCCTAGCTTTTCTTCTCCAATTAGGCATCGGAATCGATGGTTAAAATCTTTCGGGCACCTCGGACCCACGGTGTATAGAAGACGTTCCAGTTGCTACAGTGGTCCACGAATTTGTACACTAGTGTAATTGTAATTTGTGGCATTAAAAATATTAAATAAGTCAATGCCTTCAATTTGTTGCAGCGTAGAATTACACCGACTTCTGAAACTGTTAATTTTATAATTTGGTATTTAATTATTTTACTCCTTTTTTTTATCATTTCATTAGCCTAATTTTTATAAACACGGCCACATAAAGTTCTCTTAATACATTTTATGGTATCTTCTACCTTACTCTACCGTCCTTAAACAATTGACCGACAAAAGTTAAGATACGAAACAATAATATCGAGGAACTACACCGGGTTAGATAAGGCGCGACAGCCGTTCAGATTTTAGTGCTGCCATTATGTTTTATTGTTTTCTATATACGTCTGCAATTACTACTTTGTTATACGATATTATTGATTGACGAAATTTATTGGTTTCATTAAAAATAATGATTGGTAGATACTATAAAATCGTTATTAAATAACGTGAGAATATTTTTGTATTTTCCTGGACAATTAAAACCAAATTAAAACAGAAGTAATTTGATTATCACTTTCGTTAACGCCGAAAACATCGTGGACAACTTCACACCTGAGAAGGCTCCAAAAGTTCTCGATGGTGTGTTTAGACCACCCGCACCAGGCCAGCGTGGTAAACTAACGCGTAAATCCAATCAAATTCAATTATATCTAATGCTTATGAATAATCATTATGAGAAGAGGACCGTGCCCAGCAGTGAGACAAAAATGAGCTGATTATGCTAAGTATATATCGCTGCCCCAACCGAATAATATCGTTATCGTAAAATCTAAATTTTACAGGAGAAATAAAAAACGTGTTTTTAGATGTTTTTTAGGCATATTTTAATAACCGGCCAACCCAGGAGGATAATGTTTATACCAAACGAAAGGTATTTTTTACCATGTAGTCTGTATTAATGAATTTACTTAATTGATTTATTACGAAAATAAAGTTATTAATGAAAATAATTTTACAGAATCCGCGCGTCGTGGCTATTTATCTGCAAAGCAACCTTACGATATTATTCGGGTAAAATCTAAGTAGCAGTGTGTACATTAATAGCGTATCCCGATTTTATTCGTCGAAGTAAGCTGACAAAAGACAAAACAGTAATGTGCTATAGCTAGACCATTCAGGGACACAATGCAAATTATTTAATTCGGTAATACTCGAACAAAATCGTAACCGTAACATACGGCAAGAGTTGGTCATTGTAAAATCCGTAATTGCCTGTAACTCTTTTTTTTGAGTATTAAAGTGTATTTTTATTATAATGGAATGTTAGGTTCATTGCGATTTTGCTAATTTCGTAAATAAACAGAGAAAAAACACTAGATGTACTAATTGGAGTTTTAAATAACGAAAATGCTATAAAACGCAAAATATTGTAATAGTGTATTACGATATTATTCAATGGGGGCCGCGATATAACGCCCTCATCAAGCTGTCTCCCCCCCCCCTCCCAAGTCTCCGCCAGCAACGCCCTAACCCGAGGCCCGAGTCCCACTAGGTGTCGCCCTTAGTGTTGTTGTTGCAGGTAGTCATGATGTTAGTGTAGTACAAGTAGTTAGCTTGGGTTAAGTATTTTACTTCCCCCCCATTGGCTGGAGACCCTTCAGGTCTCGCCAATAACTGCCCGGTTACGTAGAAACGGTCCCCTAGGACAACATACAGCAGTCCAAGAGAAAAGAAAAAAAAAACGTATTCGGTTACTTACCCTAGATGCGTTTTAAATATTTGTAATGTCTCTTGGTCGTAAAAAAATAATGTAAACCAAAAATATGAACTAGGCACATGTAGCGTAAAATTCTTCTGTAATTAACTTGTACTTTTTTCTTTGTATTTATTGTAACTTTCACCAGAGACATATTTATGAATATGACTTAGAATAAGTACTAAAGATGATTAGATTGTGTTTTTTTTACCCAACGAAATCAAAATCGAACTCTTTCGATCGAACTCTTTACTTATTATGTAAAAAAAATCTCTAGTGTGTAAAGATTAGCCAGTCAGCAAGGTTGGTAGCGGGAGTGACTGCCCAGGGTGCACTGATTTATTTAGCATACCCACTCGTGGACGCTCTTTTAATGCACCCAATTATGGTTACAACACACATTATTTTACAGTAACGACGAAGTCATAACGGGTCCTGAATGCCATACAATTTTCACCAACACGTCATTATAATTTTCTGTATGTCAGAACACGTAGGTAATATAATCAGATTAACTCAGCTTTGTTTTGATTTAAAAATCTTCATAATTTAATTAATTATGACATCGTAACTGTCTGGTGGTTATACAGCTGTCAAAAAATAACGTTTCTTGTTTTTAATATAAAGCAGTGTATGATTTCTGTATTAATACCTATAATAAATGCGAAAATGAGTTTATTTGTCTATCTGTCACATCTTCACATCTAAACTGACGAACTAATTTTGATGAATTTTGGTATACAAGTAACTGGGGCCCAATTCTCCTAAAATAAATTGTTGCCAAACGCAATCGAACCACAACCGTCAGTCAGGTTTTGTTTTCGAAAACTTTCAAAATGATTGATTTTGTTTTTTGTGTCAAACAATTCGACAGCTTTTGAAATTGAGAACTGTCTGAATGAACGGTTCGGCCTTGGTTCGGTTGTGATTTATCAAGATTTATTTTAGGTGAATTGGGCCCCTGTTGTCCCGGAATGGTCATAGGTTATTAAATAACCTATGACCATTCCGGGACATAATTTAACAGAATGAGAATTTTTCTCATTCAGTTAAAACCTGTTACCTACTTGTAACTTGGTGTAACTTTGAATGATAGATTGAGGAATAAACTGATAAAACAAAGTTGCGGTTAAAAGTTGATGTAGTATCAAAAATTGAAAGGAGGTTTGGTCATGTTAAAAGAACAAGTGAAATACGATTAACCAAAGAATACGGCGGATCAGTGGAAACAACAGTAGAGGATGCCCTAGAAGGACATACATCGGTGTTATTGGTTATTGATGTTCTTCTAAAAGAACAAATGCCTAGTATTCTCAACCGGCGTGCGTGTATGACAAGATGTATAAACGTGGTCGAAGCGAAATGAGTATGTAAGGATGTAGCATGTGGCTTTTTACAGTTTCTGCCTACCCCTTGGGAAAAATGCGTGAGTTTACGTATATGTAAAATTAAAACCTTTCCACGAGGGTGGAGCCACAGGCACAGCTAGTTAAGTTTATAAAGTATCTCGCAGCAGTATAGTCTCGTCAGGTTTTGTCGGAAAGAGTCATCAATCAAAGGCGTAGTGACAATGCGTCATCAATCTGCTTAAAACTCTAGATCCGTAGACTTCACTGACACTGGCGAGAACAGGATGCAATAATAGCACGATAATAGACAATAATAATGGCTGCAGCGTATGGTTAGGCAAAGAATACGTCACCCCTTCTCTAGCCGTGGGTGTGTAGACGGCAGGTAGGTATAATGTCACATAACATCACACCTGTATTCTACAAAGGGTTAGGCAGAGGTATAGTAGTATTATACACTACACCCACATTTCGCTGTTATGTTTTAAGTCTCATGTAATAGAGGGCGAGCGTATTGCCATCAACCGCGCACAAATCCAGACTCCGGGTCGCTACTGAGAATTCCACACGAAAAAACCCAATAATACTTTGCCCGACCTGGGGATCGAACCCAGGAGCTCACGCTAGCCGTCACGCTTGCGACCGCTAGACCAACGAGGCAGTCAAATAGATAATAATACCGGCTGCAGCGTACGGTTCGGCAAAGCATAGGCCATCCCTTCTAGAATAGAATAGAAATATTTATTTGCTTAGAATGTAGGTATTACAGATAAGGTGTTACCAAATTGTTAGTGAGTCCATGTACATTCTACCTTACGGCATGCAAAAATTAAAAATTACAGCTAAATCTTAAATTAAATCACAGTCTGCTAGTGCTAGATTAACTAGTAACATTAAATTATACTTTGGATGCGAGGTAGTTAGTTATAAAATCTTATAGATATCTTAACATCTAAAATTTTAAGTAATAAAAATAAACTATGTAAATTCAAATTAAAGTAATTTATCTGTTAAAAAATCTGTAACAGAGTAATAACACTTTTCTATAAGTAATGAAGTTAAGTTTTTTTTAAATATTCTAAAAGGTTGCTCTTTAATAATGTTCTCCAGCCGTGGGTGTGGTAAAAGGCAGGTATAATGTCAATAGGATGGATAACAGTGTTTTCCTGTCTGCTATAAACAACATATACTGCAATCACCGATCAGACTACCAAGCGTGGTGATTATGACAAAAGCCTCTGACCGTCAAATACAGCGCTATTCATCATTCAGCCAAAAGACGTCCACTGCTGGACATAGGCCTCCCCCAAGCATCGCCACATCGACCGGTCCTGTCTTTCCAGGGCTAGCAGAGCCGCCAGGGTCTAGGGGCCGTTTTTTCTTTGTGCTATCCATGTTGGGAGGGTTTGCGATAATCGCCACGCTTGGCAGGCGGGTTGGCGATTGCAGTATGGTTGTTATGGAGTACTCAGAGAACGCTGCTACCTATCCTCTAGTGAATGCCTTAGTCGCCTTCTACGACACCCATGGGAAGAGATGGGGTAGTGCTAAACTTTACGTCCGGCACCACACGTAACACAGCGCTATTGGGAGGCCTATATCTACATACGCTCATTTACGACAAGAACATGTTAAGTCCGAAAACCGGAGTTTTCAGAAAACGACTTTGATAGTTTTGAATAAAGGCGTTTTTTGAATAATCCAGTTTTCGGACTTAACACGTTCTTGTCGTAAATGAGCGATTATACTCTGATCAACGAAATATGAGTCCTGACATAGCGGTCATTTCGAAAATTGTAGCCGTAAGGAGACTGTTATCTAAAAACGTAAACAACATCATGAAAAACCGTAAAATAGCCCTATTATCCATGTTTTGTTTTTTAAATATAAGGTCCAATCAAAATAGTTGGACAAGCTCTTACAGATCATAGTACTCATGAATATGAACAACTTTTACTATGGGACCAACTCACAAATATAAACAAAAAACAGCAGTTCCATACATTTTGATCGTGTAGGTATTGCACTTTTGTATGGAGCAGCTGATATTTTTTTTATATTTCAGAGTTGGTCCCATAGTAAAAGTCGTTCATATTTATGAGTACTGTGATCTGTAAAAGTTTGTCCACCTATTTTGATTGGGCCTTATATATTTGGTACTCGTTGCGTTGTAAAGTTTTGCAGAGAAACGTCAGGACTCACTTTACGCTGAATTAAATAAGTAAACGTGTTAAATTAATGAATGAATACGGCTGGAGGTTCCGATTTAACCCAACAATACTGCCAACTAGTTGCGACTTCTCGCATATTTTATTAAACGGGTGTGGTTGTAGGTAAGTCGCAACGGATTGCGCATAAACAATGTCCCTGTATTGCAGATCGACTCTACCTGCAAGGTCTCGTACGAATGATTATAATTCGTTCGTAAAGGAATTACTTATTACAAAACTTTTGATTCTTATATTGTAGAATTATGATTAGGGTTCCTTATTTTTCAAATTAAGATGAATTATCTACCTACATATAATCCATTGCATTTAACATAAGATAAAGTGGCCCACCAAGGTACGAATATCACTGAACCATTTCATCAATTAAAGTTTTAGCTCATCTTGATTGACCGTTTAGGATCATATAAACATTATACCGTGGTGAATCTTTGCTGGAAGTAAACATCTTGCTTATTTCCATACATTTCCTAGCTAAAATGGTTCTTAATTGTCTAATTTTATAATGTCTCGATTCTGAACTTATGAGTCTATTATCTTTCCAGATGACAACGATGTGCAGTGCCAAAGAAAATGAAGTGATATTAAATAGACTTAAAAATATATATTAATAACTGATAAGTCCTCAATATGGAGGGGGTCAGAGTGACGCATCAAGGGGTGCGGGCGCATTCAGCCGAGGGGTCAGCGGGCCGCATCACGCAGGCAGGCCTCGCTGCCCGCAGCCCTGAAGGGACGGCCGCCAAGGGCATGGCTATCAAAGGCCACGAGGACCTTTGGGTGGAGATACAGGCCAACACCTTCAGAAATTGGGTCAATGAGACCCTGAAACCAATGAATATAAAGGTAATGGTTATAAGTGAGTTAACAGTTTAACACTGCTTCATGCTTAATTGCTGATGCTACGCTAATTTGTATTTAATATGTGTTTTTAAACAGCGTGTTTTAACATTTGTTATTACAAATTTAACATAGTTATTTTTAATGTTAATGATTCAATTAAGGATGCGTTTACGGGACAACACAATGGGGCGTTGGGTGAAGCGCAGTTGTATCATGGTGCTTTCAGAACAGCGTGCGTTCGAGCGTGTGGCTAAGGGGGCCTACTCTGAGAATCGAACTAGGTAGTTTCGGCTGACGGATCGCACGTTTTCCAACAACGAAAGTGTTTCAGATCCGACAATCAATTCGATTTTCGTGATTTGACGTTTTGATTTTCATTCATTCCATGAATGTATTAACAAACTCAAACTTTTATTGCATTACATAAAAAGTAAAGTTAAAGTATTCCGTTTTTTATAATCTATAATAGGAAGTGAATAATCAATTTTCCGTCGATTCTGAAAAACGTCACATTTTGAGTTACAACAGTATTGTAATATCAGTGCGACATGTACATAAAGTGACGTTAAATTTAGAAGGTTACTAGTAGATACCAATTATTGACACCTAGTAGTTCGTTGTTTGATATAATAGTTTGATCGTACATTTATAAGTTCGTTGTTAATCGTTATTTTGATTCGATCCGAAACTTCGACTTCGTTTTTCGGAGTAGACTCCCAGTACCGGGCGGGGTGACACATGTGATTCATGCAACGCCAAACGCCCCGCTGCACCCACTGCTGTCCCGTAAACGCTGATAATGAACGAAGGTATGAAATTTGCAATGTTTAATCAGGTTGCAGATCTAGTAGAAGACTTACGAGATGGAACCGTACTATGTGCGTTGGTAGAAGCTCTTCAGGGTAGAAGGCTGAAAGGCTGGAGTCAGAACCCAACGAACCAGCACCATAAGCTGGAGAATGTCACGACAGCGCTGCAAGCTATCGAAGACGATGGAGTCAAACTTGTTAACATCGGTACGTACTACATAAGTGTGTTTTTAAGATAATCTACTTAACCCTCCTCCTTATGCTGTACTTTATCTTTACTTCATTTATTATAACATGAGACAAAAGTGGCCCACCAAGTTATTATATAAGTACCTAGAATATCGCTAGTCCGTGACCGGACACATTGTATAAATCTGACAACTTGACAACAAAAAAAAAACGACATTTTGACAGTTGGTTGGTTTGCAACACTTTTGTTAGTAACATTGAGCCCCATGACCATTTCCCCCATTGTCCTATACTTTTCGTACTTGTTTTTTTACAAACGTCATTTGTTTTAGGTAACGTCGACATTGTGAATGGGAATTTAAAACTCATATTGGGTTTGATTTGGTCACTCATTGTTCGCTACCAGATCGGCCGCAGCAAATTTCCCCCAAGGTAAGCTTTTTATTTAAGTCGTGAAATGGTAATTATGTTTACTATTACAAATGTTTTTACTACTACATAGAATATTACTGTTTCGAGAATTATATATATACGGATATACTACGAAGCTATGTTATACTATTTCATCAGATTTTACTCAACTTATTATTCCGTTTAATCACATAAAAGACATAAAACAACATTTTAAAATATTTCAATACAAAAAAAAAACATTTCAAAATATAAAAATATTGTAGTCCACTGGCATCGGGAACAGGGTCCAAACCTTGGGTGGTCAGGGCCTCAGAGAGAGGAATTTCCTTACAATACTCGCTGTATCCAGAAGTACCGCTTTCTTTATCAGGCCCTTGATCCAGCCGCCCAACGAGAGCCTCTTTAGATGTTGGTTGAGACTTTAGGCTATTAAACCATTGGCCGTAACGACTATCGGCACAATGATTGCTGAATCAATATCTCACATGGCAACAACCTCGTGTGCCAGGTCTTGATATTTAATTTATTTATCTTTCTCGGCTTTCACGAGGTTCTCGTCATGCGGAACAGTGATATCAATAATCATTGTGAGACGCTCAGATCGATCTATCACCACTATGTCAGGCTTATTGGCAGTAATTTACTCAACTCTTAAGAATCACGGCTCATCTTCCGTGCGGAAGATGTCCGGTCCTTTGGAAGGCATACGGGGGACAGAGGTCTAACGCGCAGAGGCCCCTTTGAGAACTTTAATCTAAAATGGGACGGGGCACACTATTGGAGTACAGTCATGGACCGTCCCAGGTGGGTGCAAGACTGTTGTAAAATATGGTGAAAAATATCTGGTCTATGGGAAGGGGTGTTAAGTGGACTGGATTACTTCTATTGCCAGAAGAAAACGTTATCTGCCTTTCAAGTTTAAAATTGAAATTTTTGACAGACGGTGACTCGCCAGCTCACTAGCTGGGCCCCCTGAAAAGCCGCCAGTATAAAAAGCCAAGACTCAACTTATTATTACAGTTTAACAATTATTGGTAGATAAAAGTCCCTGTGGTAGGTTCCGTAGCTATATCTATCTGCCTAGCCGTTTTCCAACTGTGCTAGGATCAGCTTCCAGCCTAAATGCGACTAGATGCGACTAAATTCAGTATTTTACACGAAGCGACTGCCATCAGTCCTCCGCAACCCAACTAGATCCTGGGCAATGCCGATATCCTAAGGTTACACCAGTTGTCAGACTTTCGGACTCCTAACTACTAGTAACAACTGTCATAGGTATTTGTATGACACCCGGGACTCCTTTATAGAGATAAAGAACCTCATTATAATAACAATTTAGCATTTTTTTAATTAAGTCAATATTTCTTGCTATCCTTTACATTAAGACTGGACGTTATAATTCTAGCTTAGCAATTACATGATTGATGTAAGTAGGTAAGCAGTTAGGTGGTCACTAAGACTGTCGGGCTTCTGCCTACCCATAACGATTGTCAACACCTGACACCAACGGCTTAGCGTGCTCTCCGAGGCACGGAGGGGTACTCGATTTATATCGAACGGTCACCCATCCACGGAATGACCGCGGCAAGCACAGCTTAACCTTGCAGATTGTTAATTAGCCACAAGCTCATCCCAGCTATATACATACTCAAAATGAAGAATTTGTATCCGGAAACCTCGTCGGTACCTACACTATAAAAACTTAGTTAACAATGTAAAATATTCACTAGACATCGTATAAAAAATAACAATGGATAGAAATCATGATGCAGTACCTAACAGTTACTATTTCAGATCATTTTAGCAGCGATGCAATCACGCAACGATGCTGATGTAATCCAAACATCTAAATCAATAAACCTTGGGTTAAAAAACGAACTGTATCTAAACAGTTAAAGACGTTTATTTCGCGTAATAGCAATTAGCGCGACACGCCTGCGCCGGCGCAGCGGTCCATGTCTCTAGGCTGCGTTTAAAATAATCGCACCTAAGATACGCTTAGTGAGCTTGCTTAACAACCCCGGTGTTTAGAAATACTGGCTATGTGTCTAGTTTTTCACAGCTTAAGTTAATTTATTCAGTATAAATCTCTACTTAATCTTTCTCCATACATGTACTCGTTACGTACATATGTGGTAAATTTCCAATTGGATAAGGATATTTTAAATCATTAATTTCCGTTCAAATATTCGTACGCAATCAAAGGAAGACACAAAGCTCTAGCAATTACGAAAGAATTTATGCCATCTTCGCTATCCGCGTCGAATATTAGAAATTCCTAATATAAAATGTAAGTTGCGCAAGACTCGCTTTTATGGAAGCATGAAGTAAAATACTAACTAGAGCTACATTCAGAAGTTGTTACCGATATCGAAACTGGATAATTCTGTGCCCTACAGTGTTGGAGCAAGTGAGTGGCAAATTGCACGTTATTGGTGTTTGATTGCAGAAAGTTGATGCTATCGTGGCTGCAGGCGGCGATGCCGGAGTGCCGCGTGAACAACTTGACAACCGATTGGAACAGCGGCGTACTCCTCTCCGCGTTACTCGACTACTGCAAGCCCGGCGTTTTCCCGCACTGGCGGGAGCTCAGTCAGTATTGATTATGACAGATTTCATTACACGGTAGAACGTTCCGAACAGTCTTTAAAAGTAATTGGAAATTCTGTAAGGGCGCAAATTGATTTTATGAAATTAATAGGGAACCATTTTTACTTTGTAAACTGTTAGTCGATACCGCAGCAATATTCAATCTGCATGTTTCAAGTGCAGACTTTTAAATAACTTGGTTAAGACTTATTACAAACCTTTGTAACGTAGGTTAGGTTACACGGAGTTATACAAGATATGTTTTACAGATCGTCACGAAGCTGTAGAGAACTGTCGGCGCGCGATGAGGCTGGCTCATCGTGAGCTGGACGTGCCCATGGTCCTAGAGCCGGAGTACCTAGCGTCGCCCTGGCTGGACGAGCTGTCCGGCATGACCTACCTCTCCTACTTCATGAAGCCTGACTCTGCAGGCTTCAGAGCCACTCTTGACTGGGTCAATTCGCGTTTGGAGAGAGGAATCACCAATTTCACTGTAAGTTTCGTAAAACCCACTTTAATCAAATGCGACAAAATATGCAGACTTCCCTGAACTGTAGGTGTACTACAGTCCATCTCTGCCTATCCTTTTGACGCATAAAATAGGCCTTCCGTATAGGACTGCCTCATTGGTCTAGTGGTCGAAAACGGATCGATCCCCAGGTTGGTCAAAGCGTTGTTGGCATTTTCCCTGTGAAATTTCAGAGTTGCAGTCTGGAGTCTGGTTGGTACCCGGTTGATATTAACATGGGACTTAAATATAATGGTGGAATGAGGGTTTACTATACATCTCTGCCCAACCCTTCAGGGAATATAGGCGTGATGTATTACAGGGTGTAAACGAATTCGTGTAATTCCTTCAAACCGCGTGATCTGTACTGGTGACACAGATTAACCCTAAATGGGTATTGGTAAATGGGTATGGGTAAATGGGTATGAACTAAAAAAAATATCAAAATAAAATCTTGCTTTTCTATTTCTGAGTCATTTTAGAGCCTCCAGTTAACTGACTGCAAAGAGCGATATCGCGTTAGTCGTGCCCGCCAGCCGTGTCGCCGTGCTTTCATTTATTTATGCGTGGCATCGAAATGTTCACTCACATAAAATATTTGTTTAGTAAAAAAAAAAGTTTTGTGTTTTTTTACTGAATCCGTAATAGGTGGTTTAAATTACCCCTACACTTACCCAAAGAGCATGAAAAAAAAAGATTTTTATTTTTAATCAAGCTGAATCCCGTGCAGGGCCAATCTACTCTAGTAGTAGATCATGTGGTTTGAAGGAATTACACAAATTCGTTTATACCCTGTATAAATATAGCTATAATATGCTGCTGACTGCCTCGTTGGTCTAGTGGTCGCAAGCGCGACTACTGAGCGTGAGGTCTTGGGTTCGATTCCCAGGTCGGGCAAAGTGTTATTGGGTTTTTCCGTGTGGAATTTCTCAGTAGCAACTCGGAGTCTGGATTTGTGCCTGGTTGATGGCAATAGGCTCGCCCCCTATTACATGGGACTTATAACATAACGGCGAAACGTGGGTGTTGTACTATACACCTCTGCCAACCCTTCGGGGAATAAGGCGTGAAGTTATGAATAAATATAGGCGTGTCATGTATTTCGAAAGGCTACATTGATTATAGAGAATGATTAAAGTAGGCGTTTGATGTGCTCAGATATCGTAGCCAAAGGCAAACTTTTTCTCATTCATGTGAACATAAGATTACGTAAATCCAATAGGTGAAGGTGGCCAGGCATGTCTAAAGTTGTTGCAATAGTTAGTGCAAATAATTTCACAAATACCTAAGTTATTTAGTCACGTTTTATTATTGAATTTACGATGCCCCGTCAGGTTAAGCAAGGCCTATGAGTGTCTCACGACAATCTACCTAGTGATTGAAAGATACGATTCACAATGGTACACAACGGTGGTCGTACTATAATATTATGATTTTCACCGTGTTTCCATTATAAAAATTGCTTAATTGGTATGAGCTTGTTGGCGAGACATCGTAAAAGATTCCGTAGAATCTAAGATGATAATTATAATGGTTAATTAATTTGGTACAAGTATTAACTTCTACTACTATTCATTATCATCACCCACTACTATTAATACATGAATATCGAAAATTCTCGTACTTTTTTGTATTTATTATAAAAAGAGGGAAATGAAATTTATATCATTCTAAAGGTAATGTGCAATAAATGTGCATAAAAAATACATGAATGTGTGGATGTTGCCGTTAAATCAGGTAAAATGATGATCGAATTTCGACCACAAGCGATACTATTTTATACAGGGTGTAAACGAATTCGTGTAATTCCTTAAAACCACGTGATCTACTACTAGAGTAGATTGACCCCGCACGGGAATTGGCTTGATTAAAAATAAAAATTCTTTTTTTTTCTTGCGTTACTGGTAAGTAATTGTATCTAAACCACCTTATACGGATTCAGTAAAAAAAAAAGTTTTTTTTTTAAAAATAATAAGTCTGTCAATCAACATTTCAATGCCACGCGTAAATGAATGAAAGCACTGCGACGCGGCTGGCGGGGACGACTAACGCGATATCGCTCTTTGCAGTCAGTTAACTCGGGGCTCTAAAATGACTCACGAAAAGAAAACCATGATTTTATTTGGATTTTTATTTTACTTGATTTTCAAAAATACCCGTTTATGGTTAATCTGTGCCACCAGTAGATCACGTGGTTTCAAGGAATTACACGAATTCGTTTACACCCTGTATAATTGCTTCATATTTGTAATTTATTTGTTCTTCTTTTTGACAGACGGACTGGAACGATGGTCGTGTATCGAACGAGCTGGTCCGGTCTATTGGCGGCCCTGCGCCTCCTCCGAGCCGGTTGCGACGAGACCCTGCACGCTGGGAGGAAAACAACCAACAAGCCATTGATGCTGCTAAAAAAATTGGTAAACAATACTACTACTTTTTACTTTACACGCTATTTTTTTCGTCTTTCTGATGAGCATCCTTCTTCATTTTTGCATTTTTTTTAAATCCTTCACTTGGTCGCATTTGACCCTAGTCGCATCTGATGGTAAGCGCAGACAGGGTCTAAGATGAAGCACACGAATCCAAGTAACGGACATATAGAGAGATTCCCCTATACCTCTCTGGCTCTCACATACACACGACGGAACACAGTAAACTGCTTGGCGCCGGACTTTAATGTGAGGGTGATAGCTAGCCAGGCGGACCGTAAAGATCCTACCACCAAGCGAAAGGTTGTCACCTGATTGGCACCACCCGGGGACCACGTGTGGGGTTTCGAACTAAGGGTGCCTTCCCACGGACGCATCCTTCTGTCTTGCAACTATAGGCGTAGTGCATGTTATGATTTGATAGAATGATTTTTTTAAAACCTATGTAAATTTTCTCTATACTAGCCACTATCTGAAGGATAGGATGCATCAGTGGGTCGTTGAGGGGCTGGTTATTTTATGTAAATTCTGTCCCAAAAGCACCCGGAAATTCTCATTTGAAAATCCCACGCTAGAGATATTTCAAAAATTCTTTTTGCGTTTGATTGGTATAATAGTTATTGACACGTGGTAAACAATTACCTAACCTCTGTCGACTATTTTGTGACTAATAAACATTTGTCTGAAACAACTTTCGTGGTCGCGTTGTTTTTTATGATACCTATAACAGCGCAGAATGGTCGTTGCTAATGAGATGCTTTCTGAAGCACGAAACGCTTCCACGTTCATGAAACGCATCATAACTGGCGATGAGACATGGGTCTACGAGTACGACATGCAAATAGAGCAACAAAGATCCTCAACATTTCAGTTTCAGTTCAGTCAGGTTGTTAGTGTTTTGTTTGTTCGACCAATCACATTCGTTGATATGAGATTTGACAGCAGATTAAATTGATTTATGTTGGGTTAGAATAGCCGAAAGTAACTTTAGCACAAATACAGGGTGGTAATTTGAGATGGGGCGTGAAGGGCAGCTACCTTAACCATCGTAGCTACAGGAAAACGTTCTTAGAAGACCACCACTAACTTTTGGAATAATTTCAAACAGCATTCACAGATTTTGAAAAAAAAGTACAGTCAGCGAGAAAAACAGCTGTTTTCACAAAACTTTTTATGATGCCAATCGATCCTATTTCCCATAAGGATCAAAAGTTTCTTCCGGACCAACTGAGGTTGGAATACTAGAAAAGTCAGAAATGGTTAAAAACTTATTTGAGATGGGGCAGTAATAAGGGCAGCTACCTTAATCGTTGTCGCTACAGGAAAAGGTTCTTAAGACATTGTCCATAATTTTTTAAAATATTGCGAACTCTCATCTCAATTTACCACCCTGTATGTAAATGGCTGTGCGACTGTGTCTAGACTTTACAGTGCGACATGGCTCTAAATGAACGTGGATGGCGGCGCTGTTTGTGAAGGAAGATGTCAAAAATCTGCCAAATCCAGTACATTGCATGTTAGTTCTCTATTTCGCCATGCTTATTTAAAATCGTGTTAGAATGTACGTACACTCATTTATGTACCTATAGATTTACGGACTGTTGCAACTAAATTCTAATACATCAAGCGCGTACTAAAACCGTTGAATGTCTATTATCATGTTTCATCGTGTTTCCGTGATAATAATAATTATTAATAGTTATTTATAATAGTAATTGCCTGATTTATAAATTATCGACGAGCACCCAATAGATTATAGCAATTTATTACAATCTAAATATTTGACGATTGAATAACATCGATTTGATCAATGGAATATGAAGACGAGAGAAAATTAATTCAATATGTTTTTCAGTCTTCTTCTTTCCTCTCTCGTGTCTCGTGTGAATACGAATATAGCTCATGCTGTGGTGAAAAGATTAGCCGGTCAGCAAGGTTGATAGCGGGGCTGATTGCCCAGGGTGCGCCAGACGTACTTAAGTATCGTCCCTCGTGGGGCTTTTTTCATGCACCCCTGTTTGTGTTTTTCAGCGAATTAGTTATTATTTATCTATTACAAACACTTTTTACGCATATACTCAAGCCTATAATCCAAGAAGGGGTAAGCAGAGGTGTCTTGCTACTGCGGGAGTCTGTGTACCCACGTTTCGCCTCTTGTATTTAGTCCCATGTAATAGGGGGCGCGCCTATTGCCTTTTCGGGCACAATTTATGGTTTTAGGTTCGTCGCCTTTTACGACTCGCTTACCCAGATACGTAGGGGAATTGTAATAATTCGACAACGGACGACACGCTTGGTGTAGTGGCTGAGCGATTGATTTCTGCGCTACGGGTCGTGGGCTCGATTCCCGCAAGAAATTAATATATATTTGTATGGCCTACAGATAGTTGTTGGGTCTGGGTGTTTGTGTATGTGAGATTTGTGTCATTAAACGTATCCACGATACAGGAGAAATCCTAGTGTGGAGCAACGTATTTTTTTAAGTTATCCGTCCCCCACGTACTTCTGACACATAGGTAACTTGGTAAGGTAAAAAGGTAACTTTCATCAGCCTCGTTCTTTATTTTCTTTTTTATTTGTTTTCATCTTGTGGCTTTCCTCGCCTTACGTCATCGTTCCATAGAACAGTTCAAAAAACTTATGTATATTTGTTATCCAGGTGTACACCCAGTGTTATCAGCTCGCGACCTGAGCCAGAGTGACGTGGAGCACTTGGGCGTGATGGCTTGGGCCACACAGCTTCGGAACGTGCCACCGAGACCTCCCGTACACGACATGCTAAGAGTCGCGCTAGACTCAACCTCCGGGAGAGTTGGGGAACCCGTGAGTACATCTCACTTTCTCTTTTTCCTTCTTAATAGGTGCTAATTCTATAAAGTGATAAGTCAGCTTAACTTGTAGACAAACTAACCTGCGTTCGATTGCACATAAATAAGATTATATGGACAAAAGGTCTGGTAAGTTATATCCTAAGAAAACTGAACTTAAAGTAACGAATTTGATTAAGGAAGCATCCTTTCCAAAGTTAAGTTTTGAAAATACTTACGCTTGACCAAAAGGTACCTAAGCACTTTTTGCTCTGGCTTCACTAATACCAAAATGTATCCTTCGCCACTGGGAGGTAGGAAGTAAATGTCAGCATGTCACAACTCTTTTTATAATTTTCAAATGCCTTTATATCATGTTAACATGCTCCGAGTTCTAAAAGCCAGCGGCATCACAATCTCACAAGCCTAATAAGATAGCTAATTTATCTGTATTTTTATGTCTCCACTTCGACGTAGAAAACGAAAATCCTATAAAATTCCCCCGATGCGCGATGTCTAACACAGCCGGAAGTACCTCATCTGATATTTCCGGCAGAAATAAAGATTAGGTAATGAGTATACTGCAAATGATGTGGGTACTCGAGTTTCTATTTACAAAACAAGAGATTAAAAAAAAAGCTGGCTGTAAACGACTAGCGTTGTACCACAAATAATATTTTGGGGCATCCTTGAACTACTTCGTTGACTTTGAATTTCTGTTAAACAGCTGACCAAACAATAATTTTACTGTCGAATGAACGCTATGTAGTACTTGCTTCGCTGTTTCAGACCTACATAAAGATTGAAAGCATATCCAACGAGTTATCCATATCGGAGGTGAAAGTGTCCATAGTGAATCCTCTGGAACAAGAGTCCAGACTAAAGTTGGATGCGCGCGGCGCCGGTGAATTTATTCCTGAGCATGCTGGCATGCACGAAATCGTACTCACCGTTGATGACATCAGGTATTTCTTTTATTACAATTTTATTGCTAAGGTAATAAAATGTCAGGCTCATTGTCTACACAGTCATGCTATTGAATCATCTACCACACCCGCTATCGGTATGTTGTGCAAGCGCATGGTGTTTATCAGTAATGATTATCTTAAGTTACCATGCAAAATAGTCTTTCTATACATTTTTGCTACTACTCAAAATGACGTGGTGATTTTTCTTTAAGAAATAAATGTCTTATTTATGTTCTATCTAGCCTTTTCGCTATTATGTTGGGATCAGCTTGTGTATACTTAGGTATATGTCTAACCAGATGCAACTGATTATTCGAAAAATGTTTGTAAAAAATAAGAACGTCATTATCATCATCCCAAAGTTCTAAATGCAGATGTTTCAAACTTCAATTATAATAATGAAAAATCAAACTATACCACTGCCGTCAAGCAATGTACAAGAATAAAAACAATCTGAAACTAATATTAATGTTAACAACGAAGGAGAACAATGATTTGTTAATTTTTTTTAGTTAAGTTGTGTGTTTGGTAAGGAAGTTCGATTATTCTCCCACCAGTATTTAACACGGAGCGACTGACCTCCGCAACCCACTTACTGGGTAATACCGATATCCTAAGGTTAGAGCGATTGTCAGACTTTCGGGCTTTTGACTTCCCGTAACGACTGTAATAGGTATTCGTATGACACCCGAGACCGATGGCTTAACGTGCTCTTCGAGACACGGGAGAGGTCTCGATAAACTTCTTATGGTACTAAAATAAATTTACAACTTACCTTTTATTTCAGGGTGGATGGAAGATACTTCTTCCGTGTTTTACCAAGACTTGTAACCGTCCCACCACCAGGCATGGCGCCGTGTGCCATAGGGAGTATCGTTGAAGTACTAGTCAGTGCTACAGGTACGTACAAGTATATATTCACGTGTGTATACAACCAGAGCCGAGCAAACACGATAACATCGCAATGTTCTTAGCTCATGCGTGTACTTACGCGTAATTGACCTCTGAACGCCAAACGTTAACGCTACGTAACATGGCTTCTAGCAATAGCACTGAATTATAGGCACTGCAGTAGAATGAAAACTATACATATATACACAAAAGCCCTTGTAGGTTCTATTTCCCTTAAAATTTTCATAAATAATTCAGTTCATATGTATAGTTCAAATAGTGAACGATGAATTAGGTACGAAAAGGCAAAGGGCCTTGGAACCAAATACAATTATTTGTTTCATAAACGAATTGTGCTAATATAATCATGGACGCCGGTAGGAGGCTGCAAGGGGGTGCACACCCCCACGCCATAGAAGAAAATACGTGGAAAAATATATCTATGTATATAAAAAAGAATCCCTATTTCCTTTGGTCTCGGCATCACGCGTGAGCGGCTGGACCGATTAAGTTATTTTTTTTTGTTGTGTTCGTTATTGTCAGGAGAAGAATCATTTTAAAGAAAATTTTGATATTTAAAAAAAACAAAATTTTCGCAGTACCTATGTCCAAATCTTTATTTGTTTACCGCATGCATGAAAATGGTTTTAACTTTTGTTACTATTTTGATTTTGTTTCTGAAGGTAGGTAGTAGGTAAGTAGTAGGTAGGTAGTAGGTAAGTAGTAGGTAGGTAGTAGGTAAGTAGTAGGTAGGTAGTAGGTAAAAGTAGTAGGTAGGGAGTAGGTAAGTAGTAGGTAGGTAGTAAGTAGGAAAAAGTGCATTGCAATGATTGCAACGCATGGCCGCGAACAGCTAGTTAAGAAATAAAACTTGTTTTATTTGAATTTGACATTAATTTACTTGACATGACGTAAATGCCCAATTTTAAATACCTGCCGATAATTTTATAAGGATAAACTTATTAGTCAATACCAATGTATAGATGTCGATGCACCTCCCTAATGCCCATGAGTATAATACCTTACGCGATAAGTGAATAACTTACAGCAAATTACATGTTATTTCATGTCTTACTGTTTATTCCAGGAGCACCAAGAAGGGAAGACATTGACGTCACAGCTCATTCTCCAAGCGGTCGCGCCGTGCCGCTAGAACCTCGTCATCCACCACCATCAGCCCAAGGCACCACCGCCTCCAGTGCCACCTTCCAGCCCGACGAGGCAGGCACATGGACTATAGCTATCACCTACAAGGGTGATCATATCCAGGTGCGTACACAATACGACTTAATGGTGTTCTATCTCTATCGATTTTTATTTTAAATTTTGCAAGTTTTTCTAGAGTACGTGGCCATGTCAGTATTTGACAAGGAGTGGCGGGGGCGTAGAACGCCATATTTAGTAATCATATTTCGTTTCATATTCGTAATCATAACTGCAACTGGACTGTACGTCTAGTCGCAACTGCAAACTATGCAACTACCAAATGCAACTAAAGGCAATTACGATGCAGTCAGTGCGACAACTGCAGACTGGATGTGCAGTCCACTTGCAATTATGGTTAGGGCGCATTCAGAGGACACGCGCCCGATAAGCGCACGCCACGCGCGTCAGCACCCGCGTCTCACTCGCATTGAAATTTGTTGTATATAATTTGAGTCTTATGACACATCAATAGATCTCAAATTGCATTTGCCATCCTAGCTGAGAGGATGGAGGGGTGCGGGCGCTGTGCGATTTCGACGCATGTACTACGCAATAGCTGTTCGGGCGCTGAGCGTGCGCGTGTACTTTACATTGATAAAAAATGTACTTTAAGACAAGGGACTAACTAATAAATTTTGAATTTAATAGTTAGTTTCTGAGGAGGGAGCGACTCGTAAGCGAAGCGCGCGCGCTTTCGCGCCGAAAGAAATCGCGCAAATGTGAACGCAGCCCGAATATGAAACGAAATATGATTAACCAAATATGGCGTTATTAGCCCCATTGGTCTCCGCAACATAAGCATACTTTATTCTTGTTGCATAAAACAAATATCAAACATGTGACAACAGTTAAGTTTTGATTTGATTTTAGTAAAAGAAACTTCCCAATTACTACATCAATAACAATATTGTGAAAAGATACGAACTTCATTCCTACAAGTACATTATTTTCCAAATATTATCTGTTTTAGGGCGGCCCCTTCACATGTGAAGTCTTCGATCCTCACGGAGTTCGGTTGAGCCCCGGAGCTCTAGAAGGAGCTGAGCCTCTAAAGCCTCACTCTTTCGAGCTGGACACCAGCGGCTGCGGAGTCAGGGGTGACCTGCAATTGGATATCGTCCATGACAAGCGGAGTGTCATGTGCGCTCTTGAAAAACTGTCTGCTACCAAATATCGCGCTACGTTTATGCCTAAGGCACCTGGAAAACATAGAGTAAGTATTGGATGATAAAAGCTATGGATTTTTTTGGGAATGATGGTCAGAAAAAAAACACTTCATAAGCGGAAGGTTAAAAGACAGGCCGATGACATTATGAAAAGTTTGTCAGTCAAAATCAAGGGCAGTGTATGTATACTAGCTATTGCCCGCGGTTTCACTCGCATCTTAGGGGGGCTACTTCGTGTACCCGAAGGTGTGTGTGTGTGTTCGTGTATCCTATATCCTAATCCAGTTCATGGTTTACCTGTGTGCCAAGTTTCATCCAAAGCCCTTAAACCGTTAAGGCGTGATTGATTAAAAAACATCCATATTCACCAAATCATAAGCTTTCACATTCATATTATAATAGTCACATTATAAAAGTTGTAAACTAGTATTAGTAGGATAACGTAGTACATGCTTATTCCTTCCATGACAAAATACACCCCAATTACATCTTTAATTTGGTTGAAATGTCGAAACAACGTATTTTTTACGGCAACTCGTTACCGAGTCAACCTTTAAGAAGACCTCTCTCACGGTTCAGCAAACACAAATAATTAGAGACATAGAAATAGTAGTAATTAGACATACCTTCTAGCCTACCTATCTACGTCTTTAGATTTCTCTTTTTTTGTTAGAATTACATCTGTCTGCGTGTTATATGACCCGAAAGACTACTATATTTTTGTTTTCGTGTAAGCCCGACGGACACGAAGATATTAGGCCAGACTAGTACAGTTCGGGATTAATACAAGTGGGCGGGAGATTCACTCAAAAATAGATCTGGTGGCTGTGGGTACTCTAACTGTGCCTTCTGACTGGCTTCATACCAAACTATTCAAAATACCTGTCAGGCTAAATTCGCAAGACTGCTTCTAAACCCGCGTTAAAATGAAAGGGCAGCTAATGACCGCAGCGAAAAAAAAAGTTTTACCCATAGTTTTCGAGAGTCAAAGTTTCCAAAAATAAAAATTTACCTCATAATTGTACGTGTAGCGCCACACCATGCTGAAAATACGCGATGTAATTTCGGTGTGATTACGCCTGCAATGGCTTTTAAATTACCCACGACACAGTAGGCGGAAATTACGTCGCGTCTCACCTATACATATAAAAAACATAGACGCCGAAGTTCGGTCGCGTAATTTCGGCGAAGTGTGGCGCTGCACTAACAATTAAAAGTATTTCGTAAAAAAAGAAAAAAAAAAAACATTATCATTTGTTCCCGGCTTGACGTTGAGTTTCGGAACACCCTGTATATATTTTGTTAATAGCACTTTTTAACGAACCAACATAGTCTCGTTGATGTACAAACGTTAAAAAACGCTCGTGTGCTTCAGGCCTTGCACGAGGCCAGTACCAAGGTTGTCACTGTCTTTACATCTGTGCTACCCATTGTATCGGCCTTATGACTGACGTTCATACAATAGCGTCGCTGTAACATGTTTACAATTCCAGTTGTACATCTATTTCAACGGGTACGACGTCCACGGCTCGCCGCACATGTTCCGAGTCGGCTCCCGGTCTAAGAAGCCGAGGGACAGCTCTAGTCCGTCACCGGCTTATGCGAGGATATCTAGTCCAGGTACTGTCTAAACATACTGTCAGTGATAACTAGGGATCGGATATTCGGATGCATATTTACCTAAAGTTAATTTTTAGCTACGAAAGTATGGAAGCGGCTTCTTAAAATATATTTTTTGTAAGAAAAAACCCGGGATGCCAGGAACACCGGGAATGCATAACTAGTCGGGTGTATAATATGCAAGCGACATCTTAAAATGATTTATTAAAAAAAAAAACTCCGGGTTTCTTGGATTGCATAATTATTTAAAATTAATGTTTAACCCTCGATGCAAATATGTGTGTATGTAGAGTGTAAAAAGAAGAATGGTGTGTGTTAGATAAACCAAAAAAAAACACAAATTAAAATAATTGTCCCGGAACCGCGGGATTTTTCGAATATCCGATCTCTAGTGATAACTTGTGATGCGACTGTAACCCGTTTGGTTATGGACTGAAATTAGTTATTATTATCATTTTTTAATTGTCAAGGTTTGTTAGCAACTGAATTTGATTTGTGGTTTATGACAAAACGAACATAATATACAATGTGTCCTAGCGATATTCTAGGTACTTATATAACAACTATTCTAGTACTCAAATACACTATACACTAGGATCCAATTCGCTTCAATTTTTTTGTTGAGATATTCTGTACGTGTGTACAAAAAAAGTCATATCTCTCAAAGTTTTGATCCTACTGAGATAAAAGTAGGCTAATTCGGAGGGCAACAATATTGTCTATCGTTTATATAACGATACAATGGGTTCACATTTTCATAACTTTAAGATAGAGAATATCTCAACAAAAAAGCAAAAAGGCTGCGAAATAGCGGGGAAGTAGATTGGACCCTAGTGTGTATTTGTGTACAAGAATAGTTGCTATATTCGTAACTAGAATATCGCTAGTCCATAACCGGACATATTGTATACATAAGGGGGTATTTCACCAACCTATCATTAACTGCTAATTACGCTAATTTGGTCTCCAAACTTTTCAATACCTAACGTTTGTATTTCACCACTTGTCAATAGTGGTAATGACATGATATTATAGGTCACATTTAGCTTATCTGGTGAATAGTTACGGACTACATTATTATTATTTTTTGAGTGATTATTGATAGGTTGGTGAAATACACTCGAAGCCTACTATAGTACCACAGCTCTATACTACCACTGTAGCTCAAACTTGCTAACAGTCAATAAAAACGTCTATATGATCTTACTTTAATAGTCCACGATATTTTGCATACCGCGTTCGTGAATGCTGAAGATAATTTAGGTATCACTAAAAATAAAATCAGTTTCTTTTTTGACTTACTGGTTATCTAAGGTTTTTTTTTTTTTTAAGGGACTTCCGTTCCCCAATTAAATAAGTCGTCCCGTAGTTCCTTTCTTCTCTAAGTTTAATATCAAACGTGCATATAACAAGAAAATGGTTCCGCGAGAGTGGACGGATTTACACCTAAAAGAACCTGTAAATTAATTCATTCATTCATATATTATTTTTTTAACAGAAAAGTAAACGTTCATTTTTTTTTTGTGGTAGGTTGCATTTACTAAGAAACTATGCAATATCGTAGATTAAAATAATACCTTATACAACGTCATTTTTAGCATATACAAAAACCGATATACCCCAACAAGATTTTCATCAGATCTGCCTGATTATGTGTTTTTTTTTTAATATACGCTCCAAGTTACACCGTAGTTTATGTCGCGTTAAGTTCCCTAGTAAAGTGTGAAATGCCTGAGATGTGCTATGCAGGGGTTCTCTAATACACGGAAACTGACCGAGCGGACCGTCTCAAGCCTCAAGGTGTCTATTTCTATCAACTGTTATTAGAAACCTACTGAAACAAAATTGAAATTTATGAAAAAAAAAAGTATCGTAATAAATATATCAATCGATTCTCCTAATGATTTTGAACAAACTAGTTTCAGGTTTAGTGTATACTAAAACTAAGCTTGTATACTTTTATACCTAGAGTCATCTTATTTCTGTTTATTTCAGTTACTCGTCTCAGATCCGAAAGTCCAATGAACCAGTACAATTTATACGAATCAAACGCTAAACACAGTACCAGTTCAGTGGACCGTCGCGAAGAGAGACGTGATTCCAGCGATTATTACAAACCCTCTTACGGATCTGACGCCAAGGAAAAAAATTACGACGTGACCGACTCCGCGTACTCGACATCAAAAGCGACGAAAAAGGAAACGTACACGAGATACGGTTCTGAGAGTCCAAGGAACAGGACAGCGAGTCCGATAACAACGAAACATTTGGGAAACGGGTCTCGGTTGGACGTCAATAGGTCTGCCAGTCCGTATCGAGCGAGCTCTCCGTACCGAGCGACGAGTCCGGTCGGCCGGACAACGAGTCCTCTCGCCAGAAAAGACAGCCCTTTAAACAGAACCGCCAGTCCAATTAACAGGTGCGTGGTATTCACTAGTATGCAACAATGGACGTGAGTACCTCACTATGTTTCACGTACGTTAATTAATTAATTTGAAGCTCGCACTAGAGCTCATATTTACGCTGTAAATCAATTTTCACACAGTTTTCAGTGCCGTATTGCGGTATTCGTAGAAACACAAAAATATTACATGACTTTGTTATTACCTACTGCGTTAATTACCAAATATTTAATTGAACAAACAATTTGTGCATTAAAAGTTTGATTCACTATTATCATTGTATTATTTTCTTGTACAGAAGCAATAACTTTTTATTTCTACAGTAGAATATCCTAGTTTTTGCAATAACATTTTGTTTTATGTAGACACAGCATCAAACATTTTAGATAACAACGTCAAAAACGAGAATAATTAGGTAGGTCCTTATATGAGATATTAAAAAGATATAACAAGAATTTGGAGACTCTTTTGCTAGGTACGTTTTTCGGTCGCTTATTACTAAACCACAAACAGTCAAGTCTTAAATAGAAATACTTCTATAGATATGTGCTTCATACAACCGCATATTATATAGCTAAACATTTTTCCTCAGAGTAAGCAGTCCAACCGAGCGTTACAGTCCAGTCACAACAACGAAGCGTGTCGTCGAGAAGCGGTCCAATTACAAAATGTACAGCTCATACGGCGGGTCCCAGGACAACCTCGACCAGGCCAGCCCGCTCTCCTCGCTGGAGAGCGACCGCGCGAGGAGGCTCGGCAGCCCCAGTAAGATATATGACGTCATTTACATAAGCGTTTACCCTAAGTTTGCTACGGTTATAAATAAGTGTTCATACAGCGGGTCCCAGAACAACCTCGACCAGGCCTGCCCCCTCTCCTCGCTTGAGGGCGTGCGCGCTAGGAGGCTCGCAGCCCCAGTGAGATACATGACGTCATTTGCATAGAATTAGCGTTTACTTTAAGTTTGCCACGGATACGTGTACGAGCATTATAATATACTACATTAAATGTTTCTTATAATTAATAGTTGGTAGAAGCTCTTTGTTTACATAATTTAGAGCATGACTATATATCTACATCTATACGGATAATAAAATAGTAACGATCTTAAAACTGTACATAAAATATTTTTGAGAAAAAATAAGTGCAACACATCCTAGGAACGATTTTCAGAATTTTTGTCTGTTTGTATGTTTGAGTTTCACACCAGTGGTATTAGAAAGATCCAGTTGAAATTTGGCAGCCCCATCCGTAAGGCGCAGGCCACATATAAATGGCGACGATCGCGGACATGGCACGGGCGGCTTCCTATTCCATTCAAATTTCATGCAAAATGCATGGAAATAAAGCGCAACACGCAGTATGTCGCTGCTCGGACGTGGTTATGACGCGCCATTTCGGCACCCGTATTGCGCTTTATTTCCATGCATTTTGTATGAAATTTGAATGGAATACGAAGCCGCCCGTGCCATGTCCGCGCCCGACGCCTTTTATATGTGGCCTGCGGCTCAAAGAGCGGGCCAGGGTATAGGGTGCAAATTATCAAGCTATGGAGTGTGGGTGAAGAGCAGTAACCTTATGTGTTCATAGGCAAAGCCGCGGGTACCGCTAGTTTAATTAATTAGACTGATCGGGGTTTCTTTTGGAATGTTATCTTTTCTCTCATTCAGACTTAACGAACGCTTAGGCCTCTTGTTCACGGCATGGTTTCTCAACCGTACGGCGTATTAGCCGCGCCGTAGAAAAATCGTGTAGGCTTGTACACGACACGGCAAACCACCAGCCGAAACTGATTTATATCCATTTTGTAACACAAAATCAGCGTTGGAAAGCTGTCATGCAATAATTGCCCGTCGCGAAAACGTCCGGTACCGTTAACAAACTCTCATAGACTGTCATACAACAGTAATGTGAATCAAAACCGTGCGCAAAACAGGAGTAGCCACGGTGCATACGGCGGCGCAGGCGTGCCGTTGGGCCGCCGTGTCCGTCAACAAACTTCTATAGTAGTCCATACAACACTGATGACCGTGCCTACACACGGCTAATTTACGGTAGGTTTATACGGCGAAAAAACGTATGTGAACAAGAGGTCTTATAAATCAAGGTACCCGAATTTGTATTTGACAGCTGACCAATAGAATAGCGAATAAGTGACCTTTAATAATTTTCTAAAGGCCTTTTTTCACTTCAATATTTAAAGATTTCCATAAAGTATGATTAACAATAGCTTTGTCTCAGGTGCAGGCGATCCCGGCGGGAAATCCTATCACCCGCGAAGGGACTGGGATAGCGTAGAAAAAACAAGACAAATGATGAGCGCTAACAGGTGAGATATTGATAATATCGCCATACAAAGGAAACAATACAGACATGATTAATGATACGAAAGTATATACGGTGTAGGGGACGGAGTACCAAATACTGAAACAGCGAATTCGGTCCATTATACTGATTTGAAAATATGTGAAAATTTTTGCTCGAAATTTTTTCGGGTATTTTTTTCAGTTCTTATTTTATTTTTCTCTAAAAAGTCGTTCATTTATTGAATCTCAAACTCGGAAATTTAAGGTGCCTACATAATTTTTGGTCAAACTTATTCTTCACAAAAATTTATTTATAGATACCATTTTACCATCATTTGAAATACAATAAAATATAGGCAAAATACATAAGTACATCCATGAATTCGGAAATTTTCAAGAAAATTTCCACTTACCTACTTTCAATTCAATATGGGCAGAATTCGCTGGTTGACTTTTGTTTGTTTCGGTATCCCGGCCCTTACACCCGGTATATTGGCCCACATTTCAATGAGTACAGACAAAATTTAATTAAAAAGAGAAAGTAGGAAATAAAAGTTGTCAAATTAGGTGAAACTAAAATTGTCAACATTTATTGTTTAGATGACACCTCAAACTGTGCCACTAATGCCGGCTGTACACTCTCGCCGAGACAGCACGAGGCGCTATCTCTACCCTTAATTTTTACATCTAATAGCAAAGGACAGCATCTAAGTAAGTCTCGGGCTGTCTCGGCGAGTGTGTACAGCCGGCATTAAAGGTACAAGTCCGAGACGGGCTGCAAACTGCAGACTGCAACCGCAGACCGCAAGTCGCAATCGGAATAGCGCATTTAAGGTGTGCACTTTAAAGGTGCTATTCCGACAGCGGCTGCAAAACTGCTACCGCAGACCGCAGCCGCAGATCGCACCGCAAGCGATACTACTTTTGCAGTTTGCGGGCTGCAGCCCGTCTCGAACTTGTACTTACCTTAAAATGCTGAACTAATTAACATCAAACCTAGTTTGACAGCTCTAAATAAATTCCTGTAATATTTTTGGTTTAGTTTACTCTTTGCCCAAATAAATCGGCGCCATTCTTTCTTTATGACAAATACATATAAGATTGCGGTTTCTAATTTACATGCGGTGCATTATAAACGTTTGTGTGTAGCCTCGAGTCTCCTAAAAGCCCACCGGAGCGTTTGCCCGGGCAGAGCACCCTGGACCGCGAGACGAAGCGCAACACGCAACTCAACAAGTTCACTGACTACTCGCGTGACTCCTTCAACAGACAGCTCGACCGGTTGGCCGACGACAGAGACTCCGATACTTACACCAGTCGAGTACGTAGCCCTTTGTCCACAGTTGTTGATACTAACAAATAAAATAAGAAAGCAAAGATGTATGCGGCATTTTTGTTTCTAACTAATATTCAACGGCTTCTACGCCTTTTACATTTCGACGGGTCCTACGTACCTATAGTTACAAGTGCAATGCATGGTATGATAAGGTCCATTTCAAAAATTCTAATATTTCTATTGATTTATGTCAAGGTTAACTTTAGAACCTTTATACCGTCTCCTGTAAAGTTGTGTTTTTGCACTTACACTAGTACACGTAGGCCAAGTCGATTTGTTATGCGAGTTTTCGTATCAAATTGTACCTATTGCAAGTTCTTCATGTGATATTTAATATACTATATCTAATTAAAGGCTATCATGACGAGCAAAAATCTCAATCCTACCTAATTAATGGGTTCATATAGCTTTTATTATGGAGTAGAAAAATAGTAAGTAGGTACAGTCACCTGCACCAACTGGTTACCCCTCTCACGAACAAGTTTGTTCTTCTTCTTTCTTTCTTTTTGCACGTCACGGTAGGTATAAAATAACTACAAGAATTAAAAAAAAAAAATTTATTTATATATTTTTTTTGTAGATAGAAAAATTCGAAGCATAGTTAGATAAGACCAGAAGCCCATTTGATGAAACTACTCTGCAAATCTGCACTCGATTTAGTACATAAATTCAGCTGAATTGTTCCAAAATATGGAGTGCAAACTTTTATAGTAGTTTCATCAAATGAGCCCCTGTACTTACATTATTATTTCAACTAAGCATTTCACTACGCTTAGGTTTTTTTCTGTCTACAAATATAAATAATACGTTTTTTCTTCGATTCTCTTGCGGTCTGCAAGTACAAATATAAAACAAAATAAAACACAAATTCTCAACTTTAAGTGTAAAAGTTAAATCTAATGTGGTGCTTACATATCCTCGCATACAAATACAAACCACAAAATCTAAACCCGAAAGAGCGCGCGAAGTGAACAGCTCGCGCAGAGTTTAAAATTAAGTTTACCACTTACTGACACAGTACAGTGCAGTTCATATACGAATCACAATATGGGATACCACGACTAAGGGCGCTCGCAGACCGATTGCACGGCACATTGAGCAAACAGACCACACGTTGGCAGTACTTTTTATTTTAAACTTTATGCTACGGTTTTTTTAATTAAAACTGCATGCAGTTCACAAAACTCCCACGTTTTGACGTAGTCAGCTGGAAGCGTGTCGTGTGCAGTTTGCTTGTTAACTGCAACCGTGCGGTCGGTCTGGGGGCTTACCATGACCTCTTATGAAAACGCTCAAATGCTAGCCAGTCAACTTCTGTTCAAAAGCAGGCCTGCTTCTGAATCGCTTCTTCTCTTCTCTCGTGTCAGCATGAGCTATAAGAAAATATCTCATGCTGTGGTGAAAAGATTAGCCAGTCAGCAAGGTTGGTAGCGGGGCTGACTGCCCAGGGTGCGCCGGACGTACTTAAGTATCGTCACTCGTGGAGGCTCTTTACATGCACCCGATTCTGAATCGCTAAAAATCGTACAATGACAGTACTAAAGGTGAACGACTATTGAACCAAGTTAAACGGTTGTAGGGGTACGTGGGATGTTGCATGATTACTCAATGAAGAACAGTTGAATATAAATATACCTATAATTTTACTGGTACCAGCTTACATATTACAATATAATAATTACGACCTAACTATACGATTGCGGGGAGACGACTGCCGCGCCGCGCTAACAGACTAGTGCGCCTTACACAAAACTAATGCGTCAGCAGTGTGTCCCTACACGGTTATGCTTGTTCATGGTACGAAAAGTCTATACAAAAAAAAGGTGAACGGATTTTGTAAACGTCAACATAGCAGGCCTGCTCTAACGATGTCATATTACAAAAATGCAGGGCAGTTCAACTTCCAGGCAACTTCTGTCCTGCTTTAAGAGGTCATAGTAAACCCCTGTACTTGCTTGAAGTCGGTCTGTGAAGCCCTTAACAGCCAAGAACTTCGCTTACACTGACCTCTTACATAATAATATGTAAGTTTGTAACAAGAACTATGTAAACAACGTGCGTGACCCCCATGGTTATGGAACGTTATGGCATCACTTAGCTTGCCCCCGCTACAATGGGAGAACTTCCCGTGATTAAGATTGCGACCACTCCTCGACCGTTAGTTTTAGCTTGTACTTACTATAAATACACAGTTCTATTGGTACCAACGGATTACACGAGGAATAATATACGAGGTTAGTCGCAATGGGGGTAGGTACTAATCCGCGTTAAACGTGCGCGCGTTTTAAACCAGGTGTTAAAATTTCAAAATTGGATGATTTTTAATTTTAATAAATTCGTCATGTACAGAGGCAATTGCATGCAGCAGAGATGAGAATGCTAAGAGGGATGTGTGGTGTTACACGAATGGATAAAATAAGAAATGAGTACATAAGAAGTTTGAAAGTGGCACCGATAGCTGAAAAGTTGTGTGGAAATCGGTTGTCATGGTATGGACACGTGTTACGGAGAAATGAGGTAAATGTAGTGAGGAGAGTTTTGAGTATGAATGTCGAGGCTATAAGAGTAGGGGAAGACCGAAGAAACGATGGATGGAATGTGTGAATGATGATATGGTTAGAAAGGGGGTGACTACCGAGATGACGACTAATAGAGAAGTATGGAAGAAAAAGACATGTTGCGCCGACCCCAAATAAATTGGGATAAGGGCAGGAGAATGATGATGATGATGATTTATCTTCAATAGTTACGAATTCGGAATTGGAGCTTCTAATTCGTCATCCCAAATATGACCTAAAATGTAAAAACAGCTGAATAGCTATTTCTCTTAAACTATTGACTTTTGAGAAAAATTGTAAAACAAAAGTGTACATTATTATGGATACTTTAACAACCTTTCGGATTATAGGTACCCTTTTCAACGTAACGTGAGTTCTGGGATTTTTCTGCAAAACGTTACCATACGAAGACCAACAAACATTTAAAAAAAAAAAAAAACAAACCATGGATAATAAAGCTATTTTACGGTTTTTGATGATGTCGTTTACGTTTTTACGATAGCAGTCTACTCGCTATGTCAGGACTCATCTTTCGTTGAACAGAGTACAGTACCCCCTTTCCAACTAACATTGCACATGATCGATAAAATGAAATATTGAAGTTTACTGAATTTGTCTCCGTATTAAAAAAAACTCTAATAGTCCTTTGTTCGTTGGACTCATGTAGCCTCTCAAAAGGCCAAGATTCTCTTTACATTTGAGAAGTTACTATAAGAGCGCACGTGCATTGCGTCCGATCCAAATCCGACAAATTACGATCCAAAGAAACTCGGAAGCAAATCTATGTAATTCAGATCGGAAGCTGTGTCCAACCGTTCATACAAATAGTACTGTGGCTTGTTCGGATCGCATGTTCTCGAATTTGAATCGAAAGCAGTGCAGAAACGCTCTAAGTATTCATAGCTACGTAGGTACCTACTATACTAGGAAGAATACTTTAGAATAAAATTTAACATCCAATAGGCGCCAACTAGTCTCTCTGCTTTTCTGTTCTACATATAGTAAAACCATAGATAGAACCCATCATCATCATTCAGCCGAAAGACGTCTACTGCTGGACATAGGCCTCCCCCAAGCATCGCCACATCGACCGGTCCTGTGCTTCTTGCATCCAGCGGTTTCCCGCGACTTTCACCAGATCATCGGTCCACCTTGTGGGAGGCCTACCCACGCTGCGTCTTCCGGTACGCGGTCACCACTCCAGAACCTTTCGGCCCCATCGGCCATCCGAGCAATGTGCCCCGCCCACTGTCACTTAAGTTTGGCAATTCTTCGAGCTATGTCGGTTACCTTGGTTCTCCTGCGGATCTCATCATTTCTGATATGATCTCGCAGGGTAACTCCGAGCATAGCCCTCTCTATTGCCCTTTGGGTGACCTTGAGCCTTCTTATGAGGCCCATTGTGAGTGACCACGTTTCAATACCGTATGTAATCATTGGCAACGCACTGGTCAAAGACTTTCATTCTGAGACACTGCGGTAGTTGATAGAGCCCATACATAACATAATCAGCCCATTAGAGGCCTCGCCCACGACGACTTTTTGTAGCGATGCTGTCGCGCATGTGTACCTTCGCCCAGATTCTGTAGCGGTAGTAGTAGATTCAGTAGCGATGCTGTCGCGCGTTTACAAAACGCGCGACAGCATCGCTACAAAAAGTCGCCGTGGGCGAGGGGCCTTACTGTCCCACAGCTGGGCATCTTCTCAAAGTGGTTTAGGCCTTACTCCACCACGATGGCCTGGTTGTTGGACTACACACACCATCGACTATGGAGCCCTCTCAAGTGTGTAGGTTTCCCCTCGGTGTTTTCCTTCACTGTTGACATAAGTGATAGTCACACAACCGTTCAAAGCTATCACTGCTTCTATGCCAGGTGTAAGGGACGGTGTAACGAAAACTGAAACAGTGAATTCAGCCTATTATCATTATATTATTCTGAATTGAAAATTAGTAGAAATTTTGCTCGGAATTTTCCGACTTTTCCGATTTTTCTTTTCACAAATTTTACATTTCTCTGCTGTAAAATAAGCAATCCTATTAGGACATACAGCACGTTGCAAAAATAAAATGTATTTTTTTATAAATCGGAAAATTCGAAAGATTTCGTTGATATTTTCCACGATTTTTCAATTCAATATAATGAACTAAATTCCTGTCCTTTACACTCAGTTTATTTACCTACCTTCCAAAATACTTATTGAAATACAATAAAACATAGGCAAATTAGCAATTTCCAGGAAATTCAGAAAATTCCGAGAAAAAAAAACACTTATTTTCGATTCAGAATAATGGGCTGAATTCACTGTTTCAGTTTTCGGTACATCGTCCCTTACACCCAGTAGAGACAATGTTCCTGCGTAATCCTCTCAAGAAACCGACATTTTTCCTTACAAAGGAGTTACTAAAAGTATATTCGTGCATAAATACTAAGAACACTGGAAGAATATCCATGTAACTCGTTATAATAAAATGTTGAAATCTAGTTTTTTATTACGTTGAAAGTTTCCGTAGCACCTTTTACCCTCCGGCTCTAAAAGGTACTTGATTCTGATTTCTTTGTAACTTCCCATCCTTTTGTGTGTTTCTCAGAGAAATTGTCAGAGCAATATTGTGTAAACAGCTTATGAAATATATCAGGGGGACTCATAACGCCGCCTTTGGTGAAACATATTTCTTTTCACAAATGAAGGGTCCACTGCAATAATGATGAATGTCCAAAGTTTCTTTAATTCTAAGTATGTCATTCGGACACTTGATATATGCAGTTCGTAAACTCAGCAATATCGCTTACAATCCCGAGATAAATACGTTTTTAAAAATCGGATACGCGGGTAGAACGCTCAGCGTCATAGGTGTTCTCATCTTTAACGCTGAGTTTTCTTTCACCATTTATAAAATTAAAAATCAAATGTCCACTGCAATATTGATAAATTTGGGGTGCATGAAAAGAGCCTCCACGAGTGACGATACTTCGGTACACCCGGCGCACCCTGGGCAGTCAGCCCTGCTACCAACCTTGTTGACTGGCTAATCTTTTCACCACGGCGTGAGCTATTCTTGTATAGCTCGTGCCGACACGATAGAAGAAGAAGAAGAATAATGATAAATGTACTTTTTACATTTCTCATTATTGCAGTGGACCCTTCAAATGCATGTGAGCTGCACATCCAGTCGGCAGTTGACATGCAGTTGCACTGACTACAGTACGCGTAAAATAAATTTGCCTTTCTCAAACAATGCTTTGAGCCTTTTATTCCTCACTTCAGAGGGGCAACGTTATGTGGTATTCGTCAAATTACTTTGCCGCTCTGAAAACAGGCTTTGAGCGTTCTGTTCCTGACTTCAGAGGGGCAAAGATATCTTACGCGTACTGTACATCCTAACTGCGTTCAACTAGACATGGGCATAATAGCTCACTTACTTACTTTCTAAAGAGCTATATCGCTCTTCTAGCTCACTAGCTCTTCTATAGCTCAGTGACTCAGACGCCGACTGTTAGCTCATTTGACTCACGTCGCTCGCGCGTCGAAGGAGACGGCTCGGCTCGCTTAATCAATAAATAATCAACAGCTCTTTAGAAATTTTGAATCTTTGTTACTCACTAGCTCTTCTATAGCTCAGTGACTCAGACACCGACTGTTAGCTCATTTCACTCACGACGCACGCGCTTCGAAGTAATTATCTTCGAAGGGCGGCGCGTTTTGGGGGACTGTCTTTTGTAAATTTTGACCTTCAAAAAGTGCTGATTATCAGTGTAATTTGAATAAAGACTTAACTGAGCTAACTGAGCTAGTGAGCTTTTTAGCGAGTGAGTGAGTGAGCGAGAGCGACGTCAATCGAAAACAGCTAGCCCTTTTCTATCACTCGCTCACGAGCTACCCATACTGCATTTGGCAGTTGCATAGTATACATTTGCGACTTGATGTACATTCTACTCGCAGTTATGTTAACGAATGTGAAAAGAAATATGTTTCACCAACACCGGCGTTATTAGCCGTGGTTATCGTGAATGAGCGTCACTCTACGTAGGTAGTTGTTAATTAAATAACACTTGATAGTCTAGATACCCCATTTGTTATTTCTCGGAAATAAGGCCTCCGCCTCTTCTGAGGTTATAGTGAAGGGCGACTAAGAAATTATGTCGAGAAAACCGATGTCGGGTGTAACATGCTAATACAAATGTTTTGTTGCAGCAAGAGTTCAGTAAGCGCGAAGTACGCGAGAGTACGTACGTAGTACGCGACTCATCGTACAGTAGCGTGGAAGAGAAGCAGCAGCAGCAGCAGTCTTTTTTATCCAATAGGCCCCCCCGCGACCCTGCCGGGGGGGCCCACACTGAAACGGACGCCGCACACGGACGTTTCAGGTACTTAGTCATGTTATTAAGAGCCGTTATTTCAATTGTCAGATAAATTAAATCTTATAACGGAGGAATAATTTTGACGTATCGACTGGTTTTCTACCAATAAAACTAATTTAACGATTGATTAATTAACAGAGCATTGTGTTGTCGTGTCTTGCATCTTATCTTATCTTAGAAATCTCCCATGGCTATTGTGGGATATTGTTAATTATATTTTGTGACTATAAAAGGGACTTCGTTCATTCGTCGTAAACAGTGAGCAGTTTAGAAAAACAGACATTAAAATATTTAAAAAAAACCAATGCTTTGAACTTAAATCGTGTAAAAATACTAAAATAACGCTAAGCATTATTATGAAAACTCTGTAGGTATAATAAAATTAAAAAGAAATCAAAAGAGCCTGACATTGGCATTCTTGCAAGATTCAAAGTAAGATAAAAGATCGAAATCACAAACCGAACGAAACAACTTCTTCTTAGTCTTCTCACAAAATATAAAGCTTTGAACACAGGAGACAGTTTCACGATCATATAAATTTTACACTCCACCACAGACTATTTTTATTCAGAATAAATTTAATTTTATGCATCAAGTAAGGTATTTATATTCAACAAAGTAAAACTTCGCGTTATAAATTTTACATTTCAACGTCACCTGCAAATTGTGTACGAAACTTTTTGTTTCATTGGTAAACAGAACTTCAAAAAAACTTTCTTGTGTTTTGTGTACGTACGTACCTTATTTTAAAAAGCTATCTTTGTTTACTTTGTAACTCGTTGTAACTACGTTTTTTGTTTACAGACCGATTCAAAGGGATAATTATAGAGGTGCCAAAGGAATAATTGTAAAGCCAACTTACAAAGGAATTGTAGGACAACCAGTTGAATTCATAGGTAAGATCAATTGTTTTTACTCTTTTCTAGTGTCGGCAAGAGCTATGAGAGAATAATAAAAATTAACGTTTTAAAAAAAACCGCGCACGACGCGTTCCGTACCATTATCTATAAAAACGGCAAAAAAAATCACGTTTGTTGTATGGGAGCCCCCTTAAATGTTTATTTTATTCTGTTTTTTTAGTATTTGTTGTTATAGCGACAATAGAAATACATCATCTGTGAAAATTTCAACTGTCTAACTATCACGGTTCATGAGATACAGCCTGGTGACAGACGGACGGACGGGTAGCGGAGTCTTAGTAATAGGGTCCCGTTTTACCCTTTGGGTACGGAACCCTAAAAAACGGAGACGAGTACAATATTACAATAATACAGATTCGGTTCTAATCGCGTAGAAAATTTTAATTTTCAACTCAATTAGACCAAAATCTGTATTATTACAATGTGTACAAATTGCGAAAGTTTAAAAACAGATGAGAGTAAAATAATTACCATATTATAAAATTAAGTTTCAGAAGTCGGTACAAATCCACGCTAAACCAAATTGAAGGCACCGACTTCTGAAACGGTTGATTTTAAGCAAAAAAGAATCATTAAAATCGGTTCAAAATTGACGAGAACATCCTTGAACAATCATAAAAAAACACGTCGAATTACCGAAAACTCCAAAAAAAAGGAGAAGGAACCTTGAACCTTGGAGCCTACTCCTTTTTCTGGAAGTCTGTTATAAAGCCAATCGGTCTGACTACCCAGGGTGCACCTAAGTTTCGTCACTCTTGAACGCTCTTTTAATCAGTCACACTGATAATTCAGCCCTCATCAAGCTGTCTCCCCCCCCTAAGTCCCCGCCAGCAACGCCCTAAGCCGGGGTCCGAGTCCCACTAGGGGTCGCCCTTAGTGCTGTTGTTGCAGGTAGTCATGATGTTAGTGTAGTACAAGTAGTTAGCTTAGGTTAAGTATTTTACTTCCCCACCATTGGCTGGAGACCCTTCAGGTCTCGCCAATAACTGCCCGGTTACGTAGAAACGGTCCCCTAGGACCATCTACAGCAGCAGTCCAATAGAAAAAAAACGCTCTTTTAATGCATCCCAGTTGTTTTTATTGTAAGTACTATCTATAATGTTCCAGGGCTAAGGTTTGGGCACTCGCCAATAGGAATGTTGTGTTGGAAATTGGGTTCATTTTACTACAATTTAATTCTAAAGTTAGGTCGGACAGAATATATTAATTAAGACAGAGAATGTAACAAATAATGGAGAGGGTTGCCATATTTTAGGATGGCGAAATTCAAACCATATGTGTGAGTAAGTATACCTAGTTATGTACCTCGATATACATATGTATTTCACATTTAATTAGGGCTGCAATCACCTAACTTGCAGACACCGGATAAAAATTTCAAAAACTGGTCGAAATCGAGGTTTTTCTTCGGACGACCATGAAAATATTTAAAAAAAATGAATTTTGAATTTTTTGACTCTTATAATCGCCTAAATATTAGTTTTTATTTATTAGCTAAGCATGAGAAGAACTCGAACAACACTATTAAATTATATGTGACGTACGTACTCTACGGAAGAAATAATAAAATATTGAGAACTAGGACAAATCCGGAAAACCCGGTCGGATGGCAGCTCTACATTTAACTAATGTACCATATTCGATTCGGAAAATAACCGGAGATACCGGTACTCAGGTACCTGTTGTTAAACACTTCAGTCATTTGACTTTAACAAAATTACTGTAGCGTGCCGTTGTAATAACATGCCGGATGATAATTCGACTGCAATTACAGCGTTTTGCATAGAGTGTACATTTGTAGAAGGTACACTAACTAAGTACCGTCTGGTCATTTCAATTTTGTATATAACGTTAAACAAAACTTTGATGGTAAAACATTAATTTAGCTTTAGACTCTATTAAACCAAAAATAATTATGGAACTAAGTTTTATGAAGATGTGTGTTTCACGATGCACCACGATCAAAGCTTTGTTTATTTTTATACAAAACTAGAGGTCGCCAGCGGCTTCGCCCGCGTGTCTGTTGTTTATCGCGTATTCCGCGTTTTCCTCTACTTTAATATGCATGTATGATACATATAAACTTTCCTTTTGAATCACTCTATCTATTAAAAAAAACCGCATCAAAATCCGTTACGTAGTTTTAAACATCTAAGCATACATAAGGACAGACAGCGGGAAGCGACTTTGTTTTATACTACGTAGTGATTTAAAGGGCCGGTCTATACTATGTGTCAATATTTAATCTTAGGTATCTGCATTTTTATTATAATTATTTATGGAAAATGTAATATCAAGTGATTAGCATCTTGCAAACTATGGCAACCTTTCTGACGTACAATCAACCAAAGAAATAAGTATACAGGCAACTAAATAAGTTCGTATTCTAACAGAGTCATGCGTGTGTTGAGTCATCGCTTGTCTGAGCATGTCCTGCCGAAAAATGTTATTTCGCAAGCAATTACAACGACAGTTGCCTGGATAGTGCATTAGTATCCGTTGTTTGCCTGTGCACCTAACTCTTTTGTTGGCTGTACTATGCCGTGTAATTCCCGGCCAAAACAAACCATCTCATCTTCTTCTGAGTGACTATAAAACTAGTGACTGTTCATTGCAGCACTTATTTGAAGATCACGTTTAGTAGTGAACGCCGATTAAAAATTTAAGGTTTTTTTTTATAGCTGTTTTTACTCTCAAGATATCGTTTATCTTATTTTATAATGATTTTTTGTCTAAGTTTTGATGACATTTAATTATGTCAGTTGTTTTATATAGTTTAGCTTCATTATATCTTTTGTAAATGTGAGAACTTCGTGGACGTTCTATACATAATAATTGTTTAAATTACTATTATTCATATTGTGTTATTTTTTTCTTTTTGGTTATATTTTGAACGCAAGGCTTACTCTTTATTACATTACTCACAGGTCTGTGGTTAAGACTACATTGTTCTCTCCTAATTATCCTAAATCATAGTACTGTATTTAATGAAGTTGTTAAAGGTATCCTTTTTTTAAAAGAGTAACCATGGAGTTTCTTGCCGGCTCTTCTCCATAGGGAAACGACTAATTGGAACCGTGCACCTAAATTCGATTTTCCATAAGTGCCTGTATTGGTTCATGTGATTTTTTTTTATTTCATTTGGTTTTAAGGGCTGCATGGTGCTGATAGAAGTAGTTGAATGCTTATTGTTTTTTTCTCTACTAAAACTCCTTCATCCATGTTTCTCCTTCTTAGCTTCTACAAAGAGTAGGTGGCCTCTTGCTGTTGCGTTATACAGAATGTATACGAATTCGTGTAATTCCTTCAAACCACGTGATCTACTGGTGACACTGATTGACTCTGCATAGGTTATTTTCAGATAAACAAAAAAAAGTTTTCAAAAATTGAACTATGATAATCAGTCTAAGTAATTTTAGCGTCCCGAGTTAACTGACTGCGTGGAGCGATATCGCGCTAGTCGTGCCCGTCAGCTGTGTCGCCGTGCCTTCACTCATTTATGTACGGCATCGAAATGCTGTATCACAAAAAAAATGGGAAAAAAAAGTTTATTTTTATTTTTAATCAATCTAAATCCCGTGCAGGGTTAATCTATATCTATAAATCATGTGGTTTGAAGGAATTACACGAATTCGTTTGCACCCTAAACCAATTATGTAATTTTTGAGGTATTCCATGAAGCACACCCAAACGAAGCACACCCAGACGAAGCACACCTAAAGTATTCCACTTAGCACACCCGTAGGTGGGCTTCAAATAAAAATTTAAAATAATTAATTTCCTATTCCACGAAGCACACCTACGAATATCACTCGCATAGTGCGGAGACTAAGAAATAAAAATGTCGATAGAAGAAAATGTTTATTAATGATAAATGATATTTATTTCTGTAAATAAATCTGTTACAGACACTTTCACAAGTCAATGTAAGCTTTTTTTAAGACTAGTTGGCGCCGGCATTTCCTATCTGACTAGCTCTGTGAAGAAAAGCCGAAACAAACTCAGAGGTCGACGTCTCTTTTAAAGTCCTATTTAAAAGACAAACTTAAATTTCTAACATAATTCAGTTTCATTATAATAATGTGACACAATATTTGTCATTTTTGTAATCTTACTATTTAAAATTACAGATTGTTTCATAATTATCTTTAATTCTTATAAGTTTAGATACTAAATTGCCCATCTCTTCAAGATTATTTAAGAATCATAAAGATTGTGATTTGTGATTTTAAACAGTCTGTGATTTTATATAAAACTAGAGTATTTTTATTATTAGTTAAAAGGTAGCTATAAGAAAACATCAACATAGATCTCTGTAGAGAACTATATTTACAATGTTTTTGATATTTGTCCAAGTTTTTTTGCATAATTATGAAACAATCTGTGATTTTATTAAGAGCACAAAAAAGGAAAATAGTAGAAAAATAGTTAAAAAATAATATTTTTTTTTGAAAAGTTTTTTTTTTTTATAATTATCCTTGCCCCACACTAAGATTTCTCTTGTATCGTAGGTGCGTTTACAGACACAAATCTCACATACACAAACGCCCAGACCCGAAACAACCATGTGTAGACCATACAAATTTTTGTTCCGTGTGGGAATCGAACCCACGACCCGTAGCGCAGAAGCCAATCGCTTAGCCACTGCATCAAACGTGTCGTCAAAAATTATGAAACAATCTGTGATTTTAAATAGTAAGATTTCAAAAATGACAAATATTGTGTCACATTATTATAATGAAAATGAATGATGTTAGAAAAAGTTAGTCTTTTAAATAGGACTTTAAAAGAGACGTTGACCTCTGAGTTTGTTTCGGCTTTTCTTCTCAGAGCTAGTCAGATAGGAAATGCCGGCGCCATGTAGTCTTAAAAAAAAACTTACACTGACTTGTAAAAGTGTCTGTAACAGATTTATTTACAGAAATAAATATCATTTCATCATCATCATCTGCCTAGCCTTTTCCCAACTATGTTGGGGTCGGCTTCCAGTCGAACCGGATGAAGCTGAATATCAGTATTTTACATGGAGCGACTGCCTATCAGACCTCCACAACCCAGTAACTGGGTAATACGATACTCTTGGTAAGACTGGTTGTCAGACTTTCTGGCTTCTGAATAAATATCATTTATCATTAATAAATATTTTCTTCTATCGACATTTTTATTTCTTAGTCTCCGCACTATGCGAGTGATATTCTTAGGTGTGCTTCGTGGAATAGGAAATTAATTATTTTAAATTCTTATTTGAAGCCCACCTACGGGTGTGCTAAGTGGAATACTTTAGGTGTGCTTCGTCTGGGTGTGCTTCGTTTGGGTGTGCTTCATGGAATACCTCTAATTTTTGCAGCTAAAAACAAAAAAATAAATGATAATTTTGAACTTAAAATAGATGGCCAACTACTTGAACGTAAACATAAAGAAAGATACCTCGGACTTATCTTAGATAGTAATCTAACCTGGAAGCCACACCTAGAAAAAATTAAACTTAAACTAAGTCCACTCACTGGGGCACTCCGCAATATAACAAATTGTCTCCCTCCAAAAGTACGATATCTAATTTACAATTCTTTGGTTAAGCCTCATATCGACTACCTCATTGAGATCTGGGGTACTGCAGCGAAGACTAATATAGATCCAATTCAACGAGTTCAGAACAGACTAATTAAAATCTTATTTAACTACAAATTTCGGACACCTACTAAAAAAATATACGAGGAAACAAAAATAATGAATATAAGACAAAGGTACGTATACTACACATGTATTCTAATACGTAAAATATTAAATAAAGAAATCCATTCCAATTTAAAGTTTCTAACAAAAAAACAAACACGAAAGATCAATCTAAGACGTGCTAGTTACTTAGTGACCCGTCCTCCCAGAACTAACTATGGAAAAAGAAATTTGGAGTTTGAGGGTGTTAAAATTTACAATACATTACCATCAGTAATAAAAGAAGAAAAAAGTTATGCCCGGTTCAAAAAATTACTCAAAATTCACACAATTAATACATACACATAAGGGAATAAATAATACAATAATATTTCTACAGTTACATATAAATACAACAGAGACAATATACAGATTAAGTACATAACTCTAAATTGGAAATAATAAATTAAGGGAAAGAAAAAAAAATTAAAAGTAATAACAAATTTAAAAAAAAAAAAAAAACATCAGTAATTAACGACAACGAGTAAATCCAATACCTAAAGTTATTTATAAACCTCATAAGTACCTAAAATATATAAATAGAATAATAAACTAAAAATAGAATAATCTTATAATATTAAAATCATACTAGTAGAAAAAAGTTGTTGATAACAGACTATGCCATCAATGCCACATCTAGTAAAAATCAACTCATGCATCCATGTTCTGCCTAGATAACGTACGATCGAGTTTCTCACCGTATATGTTATTTGTTTAGGTACCCACATTTTTTTTTTTTTATATTTTGCTTTGATTCTTGTTTACGTAAGTACTTTGTGCGCTCTGAATATGAATCTTAGTTTTAAACATTGTTTCTCAGTAAGTGAATTATGTATGCAATTCTTCATGAGAAATAAATTTGTTCTTAAACCTAAAAACCTAAAATTGATAACCCTTAGGTTTTAACTTCATCTTAGTAATGGATGAAATGCAGTGTAGCGGTTGAACGCTTGCCGTTCATGCAAAAGGATCTGCGCTCTATCCCGGCACCGCAACACTGACTTTTCGAATTCATGTGCAGATCAAAATTCGATTTTCACTTGCGTTAGCGGTGAAGGGAAACATTGTGAGGGAACATGCTCACAACAGGGAGCTACAAAAAAAAGAGTTCTCGATGGTGTGTGTGTGTTGTCAGCCGGCGCCCTTTATTGCTTACTATTCGTTAGTATCTGCCGCTATTAACGGACAAAATTACTGTTTTGTATCTAGTTTGTTTCAATTCAAAGTGCTGATATATTTTTTAATTGTTTGCGTATTTACCTACTCGTGATGTTTTTCATTTTCAATCGATTAATTCTCTCACTCATTTATTCAAAATAGACTAGAATTACTTAGTTCTAGTAATTTTATATACAAGGTGTAACATAAATAACGCACAACCTTTAAGAGGTCACTGTACCCATCATTATGAATAACTATTTTTGTGTTGTGTTATGTTTTCACATAACTCGTCAAAATTTAGGGAACATCTGATCTTTTTTTCGCGATTTCAAGCTTGGTCCCATAGTAAAAGTTGTTCATAATAATGAGTACAGTGACCCCTTAAGAGGTTGTGCGTTATTTATGTTACACCTTGTATAAGACAGCCCCCAAAATCGCCCTCCTTTCACCGCTTCCTAGTATTTTTGCTGTGAAGAAGAATTCGTGGGTCAAAGCCCCTTTGACCCTGGTGCGGCGACCCTAGAGCCGGTACTGCGTGTTGTCCACCAACCTGCACTATGCCAGCGTGATTGACTATGGCCTAAACCTTTCTCATTCTGAAAAGCAGGCCCATGCCCAACAGTGGGACAGTAGCAGGCTGATTATGCTAATTAAAAGGAGGTTTCATTATTATACGGTTATTTGATAGGTGATTTCTCTATACAGTGGATGGTAGTATGGCGGGTCCCGGTCACCTCGAGCTGGAGGTGTCAGGCGGCAACGGAGCTCTAGTGGCGAGCTCAGTGCGACCCCTCGGGGGTCATCGGTACGCGGCCGCGTTCACGCCGCGCCTGTCACGACCCCACACCGTCAGGGTCACCTTTAATGACGAACATGTACCTGGTAAGTCTTTTTTATACAGGCTGTAAGGGTAAACACCGTTATCCTTGAAACCAGTGGTTTGATTTCATTTATAGAACGTAAAATCAATGAAATATAACAAACTTTTTTTTTATAAAAATTTCGTTTTTCCTCAAAATCATTTCACCCTATGCGCGGGGGCAACAAGCTACGGGAGGGGGCGCGGGGAACTCGCCGCGTGGCCCGACCCACGGCCCCGAACAGTTTGCTACCCCAGTCAGTCAGCTGTCTCGTTAGCGAGTGTGTGTACGCCGCGTCGTAGCGCCGCGCCGCCGCGCCGCTCATTTCTCGCGTGTATATTTTTTTATTTATTTTTTACTCGGTCCTATATTTTTATGTTTAAGTCAACTACCTATGGTTTGAGTGATAACGGTGTTTACCCTTACATGCTGTATATTTCCAGACTATTTAGCAACATCACTGCAAAACATAGTACCTACAAATATCTCCAGCAAGTTACGTCAAGTCGCAGATCACTGCCGGATATAGATCTCGCCCAAGTTCCGCCACAATACCCGGTCCTCCGCCTTCCGCATTCAGTTCGCCCTAGTAGCCTTGTTCCGGTTGTCGGTAGATATAGTTGGGGGTCGTTACCAAAAAATATATGAGGTTGACACGTTATGGGCAATGCATTCCATAGGTTGAACACTGCTATTCTTAAAATAATATTTTGTAGCTATACGCGGCCGGCATGCGTTGAATGCCAGAATATGACAAAATTAATTTCTGACAACAAATATGTCGATTCTTTTTCATAGTGACACTATTTTGCATTTTTTAAATCTAAATACGCGATAATCAGAATATTGTGGATATTATTGTCGTCGATTCGAAACCCATAATTAATAGATACGTTCTTTAATTTGAGCGGACCCGAGTTTACCGTACCGTCGCGACGGGACGAACATCAAATGTTTGACTGACAAGTAGGAACAGTTTGTATGGGAAAATAACCTTGTTGTTTTTACTATTTTCCTCGCAACTTTTCCGTATTTTCTCACCAATTAAACCTTCCCTGGACTTCCACAAATGTTTCAAAACCAAAATTAGCCAAATCTGTCCAGCCGTTCTCGAGTTTTAGCAAGACTAACGAACAGCAATTCATTTTTATATATATGATTACTTAGCCTTATGTCTTGTACTATTTATTCTGTACTTATGTTGACAACCGATAGACATGCTGAATGCGGTCGGCCTTGCCGGTAACAAAACAAGTTGTGACCCACAAATAGCTTAAGATATTTTAACGACAATGATAATATGTGATGGCATGTGGACCTACAATTAATTAACCATCTGGATACAAACAAGTTAGACCATGCCCAGCTTATAACAGAGCAGTATTGTAAAGACTATAAATAGTTAATTACTGTTTTATTTAATGTAATAACTTTTATAAGTTACTAGCTTTTGCCAGCGGCTTCGCTCGCATTAATTTAGAATTTGACAATCAACTCTTAACACACTACTAAAATTTCTATAATAATATAATTCAATCATAATTCGAAAGACACGTGGCGCCATCTATTAACGTTATTGTTGTTTTCCTCGGAAACAGTACTTTTTTTCGGGATTAAAGGTACCCTATGTCCGTTTCTATAAACCTGACAACGTATATGCAAAATATCAAGATGATCGGTTCAGTGGTTTAGGCGTGAAAAGGTAACAAACAAACAAACTTACTTTCGCATTTATAATATTATTTTACTTAGTTAGGAAGTTAGGATACTACAGAGAATCTTAGGCCTAAGGAACCTCTACGGAAATAATATATGATATCCATATTTTGCATAAATATCTACGTGAACTTTAAAGCGCTGAATTCATACTAAAGCGAAACGCGAAAATCACCTTTCAAAAGAAGGGCACAGTGCAGCGCTTGCATTAATTAAAAGAAGACATACTCGTAAACCTATGAGCAGAAATTCGCAAAGCGAGTTTGTAGAAGGCTGGTTTATCCAAGAACACGCTCGCTGTATAAATTGTATGTGATTACGGGAATACGAGAACAAAGGAGCGAGCGAATCACACCAGCAGGCAACAGTGTAGGAAACAAATCAAAATTGCAACAATAGTACTCGGTTGCAGTACGCATTGTTTATACATAGCTGTCTGCAACATTTCTTCAGCTACATCGCCTTAAGCGTCTATTTCCATGTCGGAGTGAAATGTCAAACGTCCATTTTATTTTTAGACTTTGTTACAACCTTTCTCGTTTTTAGTTCCGTTTAGAATTTTTACTGCAACTCGAATTCATGGGAAAAGCATGTAATGAGATAGGAATTTTCAAATGAGCATCTAGTTTTAGAATACCGTTGATTCGTTTAGGCTTTGATTAACTCAAAACGGTTCCAACATCCTAACTAATATTATAAATGCGAAAGTAAGTTTGTTTGTTACCTATTCACGCATATACCACTGAACCGATCATCTTGAAATTTTGCTTATACGTTGTCAGGTGTACAGAAACGGACATAACTACCTTTCATTTCGAAAAAAGTACCGTTCCCGAGGAAAACTACAATTATGATAACAGATGGCGCCACGTGTCTTTCAAATCATGATTCTGATCATCTGTCATGTCATGTCATCAATCTGATCATGATTCATCATGATCTGAATTGTATTATTGTGCCTAAAATTCTAAATTAACGCGAGCAAAGCCGCAGGCAAAAGCTAGTGAATACAAAAGCTTAGTTTTAGTATATACTAAACCTGAAACTAGTTTGTTCAGAATCACTAGGAGAATCGATTGACATATTGTTTACACTTTTTTTTTTTCATAAATTTCAATTTTGTTTCAGTCGTTTTCTACCCATAACAGTTGACGGGAATAGACACCTTGAGGCTTGAGACGGTCCTCTCGGTCAGTTTCCGTGTATTAGACAACCCCTGCATAGCACATCTCAGGCATTTCACACTTTTTTAGGGAACTTAACTCGACATAAACTAAGATGTAACTTGGAGATTTACTAAAAAAAAACACATATTCAGGCAGTTCTGGTGAAAATCTATTTGGGTTGTCTCGGTTTTCGTATAAAGTAAAATAAGGTTGTATAACCAAAATAACGGAACACCAACAAGTGACATTATAAAAGGAATGACTAAGAAGAATACTAAGAATAAAATTAAGTTGTCTAATATTAAACAACTTTTATAAACCTGTTGGTTGATGAATGGCAAGTCATTTAGAGCTAAATATCGCAATAAATCTAAAATGGAAATTGATTTATCCGATCCTTGTTATTAAGACATTGGCGTATTTTTTTCTCACAAACAGTTCTGACTTAATTGCACTGATCCGTTGTTCAGGGATGTGGGCGTTATGCTGATATCCATACTAATAAGCGATTACGTAGATTTCTTAAGTCAGACAAAGGCCAGCGTGTTAAATGATTTTGAGCCATTTACCTAATAATCTTAGAAATTACGATTCGTTGATTCGTCGCCGTCGTCGTTGAGTCGTTACAGTATTTTTGAATCAAGCGTGAATTGTGGACTAAACCTGCCTTATGCTGTTAGTTTTAGTATTAAGCATAACCTTTTAAAATATTTTTAGTTAGGTATCTTAATATCATTGACGTGTGGCATTTTACCGAAACATGGACTATAAGATGGCTATAGATCAAATAAAAAACACAGTATAGATCAAACTACGGCAAACTACGGCCCGCGGGCCAATTCCGGCCCGCCAAGAGTTTTAATCTGGCCCGCCAACCCTCCCTTTATAGCAAGAGTGTTAGCCCTCGGAAATATATTTTTACAGCTTCATCGACGCTAATAAGTATAAAATAAGTACATAGACAAATTATAAAATGCCATATCAAATAGCCGAAATTATTTGAGCCAAAAGTGTTAGTTTTGGCAGAAGAAAATGCTTTTTTGTTTGAATTCTGGCCACTTACAAAATTACTTGCGTTTTTCTGGCCCCTCATAAAAAGAAACCCAAAAAAAAATTTACTATCCACTTAGTAAACTTGTTCAATTACGAATATATTTTCTAAATCACTTAAATCACCGTTAATACGACATAATACAGCGACAATTTGTGTGCAGTGAATACTACGCAATGCACCGTGTATTACTTTCTACATACACTCGTATTGTGATGAGTTTCCATGGTGCGTGTAATTTCGGCATTACTGCCCGGCCAGGGGAAACAACGTACCTCTTAGAACACCACCTCGACCATACATAAGTTAATGCTCAAGAAAGTGTCAACTCGATTACACGACTCAACTCTCGACATTTCTAATTGCCGACTTTCGCATAATTAACGTGTATTTTAACGAGCTTGCAGTTACAAACAATTGGTAATCTAAGTATGTATTTAACTCTTGAGCGTAATATAGAAGCACAGGTTTTTGTAGGTATTATTTTAATAATGTACAATCGGCCGCAAAAAGATGTAAGCACTTAGCAAAATTAAACAGTGAAATTAAGAAGAATTCGTGAACGCATTCTTAAAATTTCTTGAGTCAAGTACTTTGTTATTGTGTACAATAATAAAAGATTTCAAAAACTACTTCTTCTGAAAATCGCTTTTTCTATTTCACTGAGTCTAAACATAATTTCGTAGTTGACTATTGGTATTGTTGTTGTAATAATGATTCTAGACGGTAAAATCGCTTTTTTTATTTCACTAAGTGTAAACATCGTTTTTTAGCTGACTGTATGTATTGTTGTTGTAATAATGCGGTAAAAATATTTATTGTTTATTAAAGCTTTAATTTAAAAAATTCAACGTTTTATTAAGAAAAATTATAAATACGAGTAATAATTAAATCCTTCTATTATCTATATATCTATTAAATAAGGTCGCAAATACAGATGGAACGAAATTGGTGTTTTTTTTTTAAATCTTAATAATAAAATGGAGCACAGCTATCGTTCATCAGCTCAATATGAAGTATTTAAAGTAGATTTCTATCACAGTTACAGGAATTCAAATTCGAGTCTGTTTTCGAAAAAAATACTGTAAAAGATTATCTTGTAGGTATTTATTCCGTCGCGTTATTGCGAAACTATCCTTTATAAAATCTAAAAATTTGCATGTTTACATCGATATTAACGTAGGTACTTATATTAGAAATTATTTACTAATGAAATGATGAATATCTATGCCGGTCGTTACTGGTATTCAGAAGCCCGAAATTCTGACAACTGGGTTAACCATAGGATGTCGGTATTGCCCAGTAACTGGATAGCGGAGGTCTGATAGCAGTCGCCACGTGTAAAGTACCGATATTCAGCCGCATCTGGTTAGACTGGAAGCTAACCCCGACATTGTTAGAAATAAGAAGAAGACAAGAAGAAAAGAAATAACAAGAAGACTTAGAAATTTTTAACAAGCAGCACACTTCTCGCATACGTTTCCATAACTTGATCACGCAACCATGCATGGTTTTGATAAGCGCTTTACACAAACTTCTTAGAATAGGAACACTAGTTACATAATTTTATGTGCTTGACCTTCTAGGACCTACATTAATTACTTAGAAATTTAGAACGTGTGAAATTTTGATAGCGAAGTAGGACGTTATCAAAACATCGATATGTTGAAAACTAAGTTAATGCTCTACACAGCTTGTACTTCGATCCTCATCGATTATTAGACTACATTAGATGAATCGTTTGGATGATACTGGTCCCTCTGAAACCCGTGTTAAAAAACAGCTCTCATTTTAGAGACCAACTTTGAGTGTTGCATAGAAACGAAGAGAAGAATTAAAAAAAAAAGTTGTCAAGTTTTTGGAATGTTACTATATGGTAGCTCCTCTCAGGAGATCAATGAGAGCTATTTATTAACCATGCCCTGGTATGGGGTACAGTGAATCTCTAAAAGTTACAACATTTTAAACCAATAAACTGTTTATTATCCGATTGTACAAAATTGGATAATAAATGATGTACTTTAACATAAAACAATTTTATCGAATACCGGATAGCCTCGACAAAGACCTACCGTCTAAAAGCAACAATGTACTTAAACTGTTTACATATAAAAGTATGTAATATAATATATGTGCATCCGTTAACTACGCAGGTTTTAATGAGTGGGCACGGTCGCGTGTTAGTAACCGGGTACCGAGCAGCTAAACGCTATCGTGTCGCGGTCTTAGTGACCACCTAACTGCTTACCTACTTACATCAATCATGTAACTGCTAACCGCTAAGCTAGAATTATAACGTCCAGTCTTAATGTAAGGATAGCAAGAAAGATTGATTTAATTAAAAAGATGCTAAATTGTTTTTGTAAGGAGGTTCCTTTATCTTTATAACGTCGCCCGGCAATGCAATTTGATCATTTTTATTTTATCACGACTTGTAGGGACTATATCTTATGAGAGAGCCGCTCTATGTGAAATTAGTTTGTAGGCACTGAAACTAGCCTTTATCTATCTATACATATAAAAGGAGAAGCTGACTGACTGACTGACTGACCTATCAACGCACAGCCTAAACCGCTGGGGTTAGAAAGTTGAAATTTTGACAGTAGGTTCCTTTTGTAACGTAGGCATCCACTAAGAAGGGATTTTTCGAAATTCAACCCCTAAGGGAGTTAAATAGGGGATGAAAGTTTGTATGGAAAATCGTCACTTAACGGGTTCAAAATTTCACGCAAGCGAAGCTGCGGGCGAAAGCTAGTTGGGGATATAACATTTGTAATAAATATAAGGGCTTGCGCAGACGAGGGACAATGGCGGACAAAATGTCCGCGGTGCAGTCTTATTATTACTGTCATTTGGTTGCACTTTGTCCGCGTATACCGCCAGGCGACATGGGGTATTGCGCGGACAAAGTGCAACCTTATAGTAGTACTAATAAGAGCGCACCGCGGACATTTTGTCTGCCATTGTCCCTCCTCTGCGCAAGCCCTTATTGACTAGCCTTTGCCCGCGACTTATGCCACGTGAAAGCCCACATGAACCGTGTAATGACCAAATGCATTCCCGAGGTTTTCACTCCCGGGCGACGATAAAGGAGTCCTGAGTGTCATACGAATATCTATGACAGTTGTTACGGGTAGTTAGGAGTCCGAATGTCTGGCAAACGGTCCTACCTTAGGATATCGACATTGCCCAATAACTGGGTTGCGGGCTGATAGCAGTCGCTCCGTGTTAAATACTGGTATTCAGCCGCTCCTGGTTAAACTGAAAGCTGGCCCTAACATAAATGGGAAAAGGGTAGGTATAAAGTACAAATACATTTTAACAATTTGTGAATGAGTAGGTATATTAGAGGAAGTTTGAAAGTAGTGCGTGTAACAGAAAAGTTGAAAGGGAACCGATTATGTTAATATGGGCATGTGATGAGGAGTGACGAAAAGCATGTGACTAACCTCCGGTTTCTGAATTGAGAATTCGAGATAAGCAATACTTAAGTAGTATTTGAGTACGGAGCTGTCAAAACAATGCTTTAAAATCCGTATTTTTTTGAAAACTCCATTCTCAAATTTAACCGCAAAAGTTATGTACCTACTGCTTATCTTAGAATACTCAATTCAGAAACCGGAAGTATGAGAGGGATGAATTTTAATATTGATGGATGGGAAGAGTGAGACCAAAGAAAAGATGTATGGATTGTGTGAGAGATGATATGAATGAAAAGGGAGTAAATGATAGCCGGTCGGCTTATGGAGAAGAATGGAAGAAGGAGGAGGCAGGCAGAAGAACAAGCTCTTTTATAAAGGAAATCTAAGGTGATAGAATAGAATATACTTTATTGTACACTAAAATAGGCATGTTGACAGCATCAATAAATTGCAAATCCAATAAGTCCGCCAGTTAGAGTTTTGAAAAATAATGGACACGTATTTTTTCTTTTGTTAAATCTATGAATATTTGGAAAGATAAAACGCATCAAAACTTGAGAGTGGGAGCTTGTTACGTCAGAAGCAAGTACAAATTGTACTTGCTTGTGACGTTTTGCCAATTTTAAAAGTGTCGTATCTTCGTCAATTTTGGTTTACGTAAAAAAAGAAAAAATACGGGTCAAATATTTTTTTGATAATCTATCTGACGGACTAATTAGATTTTTTCAGTCAAATAGCCTATTGCAACACAGCTCTTTTACAATATCATATTTTTACATTGAAGGGTACAATGTAACATGATGATGTAACATGATATTTTAATGATATGAAAACTTAAGCACTATTTACTCAAGTCCAAATAAACTATTGAAAAGGTTTTATTAAAAAACCCAAGAGACCGTGTAACTACACAAAGTAATATTTAACTTTTGATCTTTCTCTCTTTGCCATCAGTCTGAAACTAGAAAATAAACAGGGCTGGTAGCGGTCTTAACTAAACTCGGAGTAAACTCCCCGGAAACTGTGTATACTCTGTACAACATCCTGAACATTATTAAGTTGTACTAAGCTAAGCATGAAACAACACTACAGCATTATTGTAGTCCAAAACTACATTCATTAACACATTTAGACTGGTACACATATGAGCGATATTAATAGGTAATTTAATCCCAATTCAAAATTGAAGAAGGGTTTTGACAGAAATTCAATATCAGTAATGTCAAAAACCTACATCAATCCTTGGATTTTGGATTGGGCTATATTATTAACTAGCTTTTGCCTGCGGCTTCGCTCGCGTTAATTTAGACTGACCATCAACTCTTAACACACTACTAAAGTTTCTATAATAATATAATTCAATCATGATTCGAAAGACACGTGGCGCCATCTATTAACGTTATTGTTGTTTTCCTCGGAAAAAGTACTTTTTTTCGGGATAAAAGGTACCCTATGTCCGTTTCTGTACACCTGACAACGTATATGCAAAATTTCAGCATGATCGGTTCAGTGGTTTAGGCGTGAAAAGGTAACAAACAAACAAACTTACTTTCGCATTTATAATATTAGTTAGGATTAAGAAGTTAGGACTAGTTAGATGTCCATTATTAATAATAATAAATCTTTCTTTCATTATTTTCTTTTCCTTTTGAAAAATACCTTGCCCCTCATTAGTATTTCTCCTGAATCGTGGATGTATTTATAGACACGTTACAAATCTTCACATAGTCAAACGCTCAGACTGAACAACTATTTTTGAGTCAGACTACTTTTCCAAGTTTGAATTGTAAAGCATCTATTTAGTATTATAATTAAGTTTAATTTTAAAAACAATGAACATCACTTTTTCGATTTCTTTTGATGTCCGTTTGCAGACGTAAAACACATACACAAATACCCAAACTTGGAACAAATATATGTGGACCATACAAACATTTGTCCCGTCAGTTCCGTGCAAGGATCGACACCGAACCCATAGCGCAGGGAGCTTCAACCCTCAGCTACCTGCGCAAACCGGGTCGTCAACCTATATTTTATGCGAACTGCTATCTAATCCGCATTTCCAATAAAATCACTTGTTAGTCACCAACTAATCGTGAACGCGCTAAAGAGACGAGTTTACAAATAGCCGGTGCCCCAGTTCCGACTCGACACCGAGTCGACGTCGACTGAACGCTAAATGCGGTAATAGAAGTGCATACAAAGCCTTATGTTCTGTCTCTTTCTGTTGTTCACGCTATGAGCGAGAGAAACAACTGCCGTCTCGTGACAGTGAAAGGGGCCGTTGTACCGACTGGGTAAAAATCTTAAAAGTTAGTGGGAGATTTTGAAATGACGAAAATAATAAAACCTAGAAAAACTTTTTGCCTTACAAAACCACTTTTTTATTTTATGCTCAACTCAATTTACGTTACAATAATGTGCGTTACATATGTGAGTTGAGAATGTTCAGAAAATAGGTACCCAAAGTCGTACGTCACAGTAGTATCTTACCTACTAACTCAACATGAAGGTGTATGCAAGTAATGTCCACAATTAAACGCTAGAACGTGTTCCAAACTAGCGTGTAACTCGTGCAAGTTTGGTGTGTTCCCACTTTAGTGCCGTTTGTCAACGCGAGTAGGTGTCGCTTAGCGCAGGGTTGCTGACGTCATGTCACAGCCATATTTCGTGAGATCTATACAAATTGCCCACGACTTGACACACTTAGAACTGCTAACAGAGCTGGATGAAGCAGATGGAGCTTGTAATTTATGCTTGTTCATATAATTCTCAGCGCTATTTCTTTAGTTAGATACTGGGGACGAGTACAATATTCTAAGGCGAAAGACAAAAAAAGTAATCAGCTGGGTTTTTACTAAATGTTAGGCTAATCAAATAAATGAAAAAAAAACAGCAAATGGTTGTTGCAGTTTATTACTACCTAAGTTTACTAATTGTACATACGTAACTTCGAATAAACTGTTTAAAAATATCTTTACCTAAATTATACTTATTCAAAAAAATGAACGCTAAATGCGGTAATAGAACAATCTTGTAGCTTGAACATAATTTACAAAAACACTTTTTGTCTACTATTTCATAATAATGACAAAATTGCACTCGGAAAAAACAGAAAACAATAATCAAGTGGGTGTTGGCTAGTCCAATCCGGTGCGACGCGGTAAACTGGTCGTTTTGCTACCACTACATGTAGGCTCTCGAATTCCAGCCGCCATTTTGAATACCAAAATGACGTCACGCAGCTGGGCGCGGGCGACTCTGCGCCTGCGCACCGTCTGCGTCTGACATTTGAGTCGCGTTCGCTTCCGAACGAGGCAATGCCTCCGAACCATCAAAATGCATTTTCGCCGCGTATTCTGTCGCGTATGTGCTAAATACTAATACACGTAACACAGTGCCTCTCTGATCTTTACGTTGAACAAGAACAGTTGAGCTTGTCTTCATTACAAACTTCATGGTGTAGTGAATGTTCTATGAAAGTGTTATTGTTGTGATTTCTTTTCGTCTGGTCAGTGCAGTGCCCTACATAGTTGTCGCTAGGGGGACGCGAGTTTGTCTCCGGAGGTCGTGTCGCCCTCGATAAGTGAGTTTATTTGCATGCCTATAATGTATTCCTACATCCGTGTTGTATTCATTGGTGTGGGCGCGACACGTCATTCGCAACCTTTGCGCAACCTTTTTGAGCTAATTGTTTTTTTTATTGTAGGTACTTGTACAGTTATCCCTGTTATCATTCCATTTCATATTGCTGTAGCCCGTCCAATACAGCGTGAGAACGAGTACAGCAATACACAAACTTGTTTCAAGCTCCATTAAAGTAATCTAAGTAATAACTAAGCAATCGCCCACATAGTTTTAGACGTTGAAATGGGATATTCCGGACGTACTTAGAGTTATGTTTTACTAAGAAATATCTCATAGAGTAGATATAATGGCTAAGTTTTAAAACACCTGTAACATACTGTGATATCGATAAAAAAACGCAACTTAATTCAGTTCTACACACTCGATATCGATGATTAGTAACTTGACAGTTAGATACACCCTACCTAGTACCTATGGGTACGTCCAGTCGGGATCTAGGCTACGTTTCGCGCCACTGGGTACATACAAAGCACGCACCGTGCGTTGAACTCTTTATAAGGGCCGCTTCTCACGCACACCCCTTTTATGAAGCAACGCATAACGCAAACAAAAACACACTTTAATGCTATGTAGGTTAGTGTATTTCGAATAAAAATCTCTTTGGACAGATAACGGATGTAAGGTTTTTATGTATAGCACTCATCACACCCGATCGCACGCTCAGTCCGATGTGCGTGACTGTAGCAGCTGTGTGCAAAAACTACCCGCAAACCAGATTATTATCTTCAAACCTACTTTGAATTGAACAGCAATTGTAATTTGAGGTTACTGGGTTTATAAAATTTTTATTATTTTTACCCGCAAATTATGTACATGCCTTTTAATTAATTAGCATAATTTTAATTCTATACAAAAAATCCTATTCATAATACGCAAAATATTCCATTGTTTCATATTCATATTTTGTTTAATGAACATCTAAATACCGCATAAAAACTACTTCACACACGGTTACCCATCACAAGTTAGCAGTAACACCCTTCCGCCCACTCGTTACAATAAAACTTAGCACTTCGAGATGATTTCGTAAACTACGTTTTAATCTCACGTTACGTTAGTGAAAGCAGCCGACGTAAACGTTATTTACTTGCATAAGTTAAATATTCAAACATATAACACACGTGTGTGTACTATCACTTTCTTGTTATATAATTGTGTTCAGAACTCGGAACAGATTTGACGACGAACAGAGAATCGTCTTCCGTTGTCAGTCATCGAAATGTCATTAAGTGAATTTTAAATTACTAATGGGTGGCGATGTTTTTTTTATATAACTTGTTAATTCATCATTCAGCCGAAAAACGTCCACTGCTTGGCATAGGCCTCCCCCAAAAGGGGGGTTTGCCATAATCGCCACGCTTGGCAGGCGGGTTGGCGATCGCAGTATGGTTGTTAAAGTACTCAGAGAACGCTGCTGCCCATCCTCTAGTGAATCCCTTAGTTGCCTTTTACGTCACACATAGGAAGAGCTCGGCTGTCCCATTTCAAAACCTAGTAAGGTACACTTTTTACAAAAACCGTTTTATTGCATAATCTTGCTAACCTAGAAAGTCTGTAAAAAAATAAAAAAACACCAGCGTTGAAAACGCACATAATAAGCAGATATATTTAAGCATCGATACCTAGTAAGTGCCATTCACTGCCTCTGATCATTTTAAGACCTAGTAAGTCACCTTAACCACATGGTTTTACCTAACATATATACTATTCAAAGGCTGACAGACTGAACGTTTATACGCTCTCCTATAAAATTTCGTTTTAAGCTCTTACTATATAGGTTTTGAAATGGCACAGCCGAGCTGGGGTAGTGCTATTCTTTACGTCTGGCAACACATGATCGTTGGACCTGTTAATTAAGTGAAGTTAATCTTCAACCATGATCACCAACTTAAACCATGTGGTTTCCGACAAAGAATAGGCCACTTCTTAGTCCTTAATTCGTGACTTGTAGCTGGCGTTAAAGGTTTCATTGCTTTCGTGAAAAGGTAACTGAGTGATTACGCCAAGACGATAGTCAGCAGTGTCCTCCCATCTCTTAGTATGGGAGAAATTTCTATGGAAATATTTATTTAAATATTTCTTATGAATAAAACATAACTTAAAAAGTCAGAGTTAGAATGCGAATATAACAGTTCAAATGTTGAAAACGCACAGTAATTCTCAACGGTGCGTAAATATTTTTAGATCATTATCATCTAAATTGACAAATGCGTATTTCGACCAGTATCAAATACCCAACAATAAAATAAATTAAGTAAAAAAAATATTTCACAATATTATGTGGACTTTAAGATTCGATTCTCTGTCAAACATGAAGTTAGGTTTTCTGATAACAAAATTCTCTGTAATTTCGTAGGATAAGATTTGTGATTAGTATATCGATACCTCTGGGCTTAAAGGGAGTATAGCACAAAACATGAGTTTTCAGGAGAAGCAAAAAACAACAAAAAAAAACGAATTTTCGTTATAAGTATGTGAAAATGTCATTATGCCAAAAATGTGATATACGCCCTTTGAGCCCAGAGGTATCGATATAGTCATGGGCCCCATATACTTAGGGCGAGATTTAGTTGTTGTTTCATACGAATATGAACATTATTCATAAGTAAATAATGTTCATATTCGTACGCTTACTTAGCAAAGTAAAGTCAAAGTGCGGTCTGTGAATTTCACCCTTATTCTTCTTCTCTCGTGTCGGCCAGAGCTACTCGAGAATAGCTTATGCCATGGTGAACATATTAGCCAATCAGCAAGGTTGGTAGCAGGATTAACTGCCCATACCCAGGGTGCCGTGAAGGCTCTTTTGATGCAACCCATACTTACACGTTCATTGTGCGTACAAATAAGGAATAGAACTCCCTGCCAGTGTCTGTTTACCGATAGCTATAACCTTGGAGTTTTTAAATCTCGAGTGAATAGGTTGCTTCTAGACAAGCGTGTACCATCGTCGACCGTATCTTCACTTACCGGGTGAGATAGTGGTCAACGTGAGCCTATCAAAAATTCAAAATTAAACCACAAAAATATACTAATTTCGTAGTATGAGACGAATGAGGTGGGTGCACCACAGTCGACACTGCAAACAATCCGTCTCTACCTTACCCTTCGGGATCTCATGCGTGACGGTTATTACGTGAAATTATAAAATCGTTCCAGTCATGACCACGTTTTACGCATTGGAGGTTGTATAATAGTAGAACATGCACAACGTTAAACGAATGCGCCTAAAGAGCAATTCTGAATCGAAATCCCAAAAAGTTCCAACGTTTCTAAACGTAATTAGAAACGTCAAACAAACATGGCGACCGTAATTCTAATTCTACTATAATTTAAAATGCCCCAATTTGAATGATAATTTCCTGCAACGTGCCTAATTAAATTATTAATAATCCCGAAATTATACTGACTGACAATATTTCGGCCATTGTGGCTTCAAACTCATCCGCGTAAATAATTTAACCGCCATATTTGTCATAATAACCGCATTATGCGATTTGCGTTAAACACCAACTTGTTTGAATTTCGAAGCAATTTGGAATGAATAATAATCCTGTCATTAGTTACGTGAACTATTTGGTGATACGTGTTGATGAGTACATGACACGTTACGTCGTTTTCATGGTAGGTAATTACCGTTAAAATATTTGCTGTTCAATATTTATTCAGTGTTGTGCAAGTACGGCGTAAATATCAATTATGAATTAGGACAAAACTATTGCGCGTACCAAACAACCTTATTTTCCAATTTTTCGTACAAATTTTATGTATTTGACATTTTTATCAATTGGCGTGTGTATTTTCGTAATATTGAAAATATACCATATAAACCCGTTCCCAATCCTAAGTTCATCGCGACCCGGTGCAGCAAATAGGCTCAAAAATGAAAATTAAGTTATTCCCTGTCACTCATATTGTATTTCACCCCAGGCAGCGAGGATGTTTACAATTATTTTTGCAATAAATAACTCATTCGAATTAAAAGCCTTTTTAATATATTTTATTCAAGGCTATTCATAGCACTATTATTACTTCCATAATTATAGCAAATAAAATTTTAAAATTAATTTATTATGAGGTAGGTGCCTAACTAGTACCTAACTAGGTACCCACATATAATATTAGCCAAGAAATTATTTTCAATGTTGATATTGTCACAACGTATGGGGAATGTATATCTCTGTTACTTGGATTCGTTTGCTCCATCTTAGACAAAGATGCCGATTCTGTTAAGGACAAACTAAACTTAATTTAGGCTATTGCCACCTTTTTCACTCTAATAAAATAAGAAAGAGACATATTTATGTAAATAAGAGCTGTCAAATTTAGTTGAACTAAAAGTTCCATACAAAAGACAACATTTAAAACGCGTTGACTAAAAACACGGTGAAGTTCAAGGCGTAAACTAATTTGACATCTCTAACTTAGTTGTTGTCTATCACCGTCCTTTTCTCGCGCTATCTGTTAGTAAAAGATAGCAATTCTCTAATTTTAGTTTAGTTGGTGAACAAGAGAATCGGCACCACTGTCTATTCTTATCATCAGGAGGCCAATTTTACTAACAAAAACTTTTATCAATTGCAACTGAATCGTTTATTCAGACAGTTTTCGTTTACAAAAACTATCAAATTGTTTGACAACAAAAACAAAACCAAACATTTTGATACTTTTCGAAAACGAAAACTGTCTGAATGAGCGATTCGGTTGCAATTGATAAAAGTTTCTGTTGGTTGAATTGGCCCCCTGGTAGGTCTTGGTAATGCGACCAAGGCAAAGAATAAAAAAAATATAATTCATTAAGTAATCATTCATTTAATAATAAAAATTTATAATCAATTCATTTAATAAAAATAAAAAACCGCTCACACGTTTGTTGCCCCCTTCGCCTATATACTGGCGGCTTTTCAGGGGGCCCAGCTAGTGAGCTGGCGAGTCACCGTCTGCCAACACAATTCAATTTTAAATTCGAAAGGCAGACACCGTTTTCTTCCGGCAATAGAAGTTATCCAATCCATTTAACACCCCTTCCCATAGACCAGATATTTTTCACCATATTTTACAATAGTCTTGCACCCACTTGGGACGGTCCATGACTGTACTCCAATAGTGCAGCCGTAGTCCCCGGTTGGTGCCCCACCCCATTTTAGATTAAAGTTCTCAAAGGGGCCTCTGCGCGTTGGACCTGTGTTCCCGTGTATACCTTCCAAAGGACCGGACCGTGATTTGAAGAGAAAAAAATATAAATCATTAAGTAATGTTTATAATTGTTTTGCCAACCACGCCATTGCGCCGTGCATTTTATAAGTAGGTACTTATAAGCCGCCATTCCTATATCCATTCTTTATTGGCACGGGTTTTAACATAAATCTATAGAATCAGGGTTGCCAAATTTTTATAAGTTATTAAACCGACGGAAGCGTATTCGTGAATCTCGATTTAAGATAATATTTGAGTAGAGATTTCATGCAAACAGTGCATAGTCAATAGTGGTTTATAACAGAAACATTGTGGCATGGTACGATGCAGGCTGCAAGAACAATTTTCTCTCGGGTGTCGGGTTTCGAGCCGCGGACGCAGGAGTCGGGTTGCAGCCTCTACTCGTGCTCTCGGGAAACCTTGCCTTTTACACACGATTTTGTGCCGGAGCGTATAATTTAAAACATTGCTATTGCTACTCCCTGCTACTTCAGGTTCTAAATACCTCCTGTTCTCGTGTCGGCTTTATGAGAATAGCTCATACCGTGGTGAAAAGATTAACTAGTCAGCAAGGACGCCTGGCTGACTGCCCAGGGTGTGCCCGTAATCACTCGCGGAGGCTCTTTTCATGCACCCCAAAAAACCATATGAACCTACTAGGGTTTTCGCGTTCCCGGCCTATTTGAGTTCCCGGGAATCGGGAATTTTTTCACTCAATTCCCGGGAATTCCCGGGTACCCGGGAATTTTCATGTTTTTTGTATAAATATAGTTTTTCTCGTATATTTCAACATTAAACTTGTGTAAGTACTTTAAAAATGATACATTGATAAATTATCTAACATACCAATCGACTTTTCTTATTAAAATATTTTTTTTACAATTATTTAAAAACTTGAACTAGGAACAGTTACAGTCATTTATGGTGCCAGCGACGTCGCGAGTTTTTTTAATGAAAAAAAAGTCTTCATATAATATGGCAAAATATTACGGAATAACCATAGGGTGAATGAATATAAAGGATGTTACCAAATTCGTGTAACACCTTAAAACCAACATGATCACTAGTCTAGAATGTAAGACCGAGCACGGGATTGATCGAAACACATCCAGTTAATAAGAAACAAATAAAAAAAATTTGTTAAATCAAAATTTTATTCGTTGGAACATATCGACGCCACTCATCAATGAATGAAAGCACGGTGACACAGCTGGCTAGCACGACTAGCACCAAATCGTTCTTTGCAGTTGGTTATCTCGGGGCGCAAAAAGGGCTCGAAAAAAGAACATTTTTTTTTAAAATAAACTATTTTGTGTTTTAAAATAAAAACCATTTAGGGTTAATCTGTGACCAGTAGATCACGCTGTTTAAAGGAATTATAAGAATTCGTTTACACCCTGTATATTTTCAATATAAATCTCGAAATTACACAAAAGATAAGCATTGTGAATAGTTTCTACAAATGAAACATTTACAAAAAAAATCAAACGTTTAGAATTTGTTTTCTAGACAGAGACAACAGTACTGTGTGCTGACATCACGATACATTTACCCCATTCTAAGTTCACACCACGCAGTACAATGTCCGTTTCACGCGAGAGTGACAGAAAATGCTCTAAAATCTTCGGAAGCGTGCAGACCTTTCATTTCTCATCATCATTTCTTCATTTCAAATAATTCCCGGGTACCCGGGATTCCCGCCAAATAATTCCCGGGTCCTAAAATCCCCAAATTCCCGGGAATTCCCGGTTCCGGGTACCCGGGGCGAAAACCCTAGAACCTACCTATCTATGATATTCTAAATACGTATGGACAAGAAATTATTATCTTGAGTACCTAACAAGTCTACCCAAAGCAACCTGCATCCGAATTGCGTATCATTCGTAATTTCAGTAGATTTCATTTTGACAATACAACAATGTCCATTACGTGGTACATAGTTGTGGAGAAGTCGGAATCTGTAAGTATGTTTGCTATGGAAAACGTTGACCTTTCAAAATCAAAGCGATTACGAGTGTTTTGCGCAATGAGAATGCAGATCATCGCCGGAATAATTATTGTAGTCTGTTCAGAAAAAAAAGCTGATTTCGGGAAAAAAAACTTAATTTTTGCATCTACATACAATGCCAGGTGGCCTTGTTTGTAGATGCATTAATTAAGATTTGCGTACAAGTATTTAATTAATTAATTTTTTAATTGATTTATTATGCAGATTACATGCTGTTTAACTGTCATAATATACAATCTCCCAGACTCACAGTTTGTAAAATATTACCAAAGAAGGTGAAGATTAATTTCTTCCCATATAATCATGTTTTAAATAACATAGAATACGAGAAATTACATTAATATTTATAACATGTAAATAAACTAACTAATTTAAAAAAATAAACTCATCGTAATATTCATGAAATGGATGGCCCAACAAATCTAAAGTACCTATCAAACTAACGACGATTTTAACTTTAACAATATACATAGGTAGGTAAAGAAATAATAATTCATCTTCTCACGATTAAATTCATCCCATATAATTATATACAGAGACACGGAGAAATTAAGTAGGTATGCGTCAAAAGAAAATTATATTCAATGAAGTAATTTAGCATAAGTTATTTTTAAACGTCTGTGATTTATATTTTGTGAATGGATTCATAAAAGTGATTGGGTGTTTCATAATTGACATTTTTGAAAGGCTAGTAATTTATCTACCTCACTAATATGGCTGATTTCAAGTAAACTAGCTCTGGCAGGAAGTAGATAGTTAATGAAATTGTTAGAATACTGAAGTTATTACATCATGTTGATTGCGAACCATGATTGGTTTTTCCTGTATTTTAGCGCTGGTTTACTTAAAACTACGCACTAGTCAACGCGACACCTGCACAGAACAGGTTAACGCATTGCATCGCTTTCGAAATTACGGAGAAAAAACTAGTTTCCTAATGAACGAATTCCCACCTCTATTTTTTATTGCCTATTTTCAAAATGATTATGAATGACATCAAACTATCAGGTGTTAAAACCAGTAACAGTTCCAAAATTTACTAGAAGCTAACTGTAAATATTACAAATGATAATCGCCTAAAAAATCATAAAAAATTGCCGAAGCCGGTTCAATCTGAACTACATACTACGTAGGAGTCATTTCGCTGCATATTAAATTCGATACTTTGCATACAGACATGTTATGGAATCGATCAGACCGTGTTACGAATTTCGATGCAAATATTTGGTAGAATATTGTCGATTTGTTTACGTAAGGTATTTCCATAATTTACTGGACCGTCTACATAATTCGCACAAACTGGACCGCAAATATTCATCATTCATAATTAAACGTTTCGTAATATTGTCGTACTGGTGAATGCGGATGCGATTGCAGGCTGTAATTGAAATGGTCCATCAAAGGCAGGCGGTCGATAGCTCTACCTAGGAACTTATCTGAGGTAGTGCGAAGCCGGCTGAACGAGTCACGTCGCGAGGACAACGGGCTACCCGCATTAACTGTCTAAATACCTTTCCACTTGACGCTGTCACACGGTATCGTGGCGGTACCCGGAAATATCTCGTTTGAATGAACAATCGTTATCTGTTGTTTATAGATTAGGGGAGACAATGCGTTCATTTTATGAGCAGATACAATAGTTGTATCAATGCCGTATGTAATATTAATATGTTCCACATCATTGAATGTACCAAATTAATTCACACCTTTGATTACGTTATGTGATTATGAAACATCAATTAATAAATGATACATCGTTGGCAAACGATGTGCAACGGAAGCAAGCAAATACTTCTGAGATTGAAATATAAACAAGTTTGCCAGTTCACATTTGATTAAATTACATTAAAGTTCTCACACAATTCAGTGAGTGACGGGCGTTATTTTATATGAACTACACATTTTCTTATTACATTTAACGTCCGGCCACACATTATCAGCAATTTCTGTCAGAAAATTTCTGACGCGCCTCTGTTCATACATTTTGTACTAGAACCCGCACACTGTCAGAATTTGACGGATCCGGCAGTCTGCTGGCTCTAGTACAAAATGTATACGCAGAAAGTCTTCGCTCACGCGTCAGAAATTTTCTGACGCGCGACTCTGCTCCTACATTTTATACTAGACTCCACACACGGTCAGAATTTGCTGGTTCCGGAAGCCTTTTGGCTATAGTACAAAATGTATGCGCAGAGAGTATTCGCGCACGCATCAGAATTTTTCCGTCAGAAATTAAATCGGCAAAAAGGTACGGAAGCTGGTTTAGGAACCAATAACAACCACACTTATGTCATTCATTCATAACAATATACAAGAAAAAAATACTTAACCTGACCTAACCTACGAAACATCGCCATAACTTTTTTAACACAGCGATTTGTAATTAGCTGCTGTAGTAGTTTTTTATTGCAGTATATTCAGGGGCGGATTTGATACGTTGGCTGCCCTAGGCCTATGAAATATTGCCGCCCTCTACTAGCTGTAAATCACGTAAAATTAAATGAACTAGAGACGCTATGGACACATTTTTGAGTTTTTACACTCGAGTTTTTACATTTGAGTTGAGTTTATTGAGTTTGAGATGGCGGATAGGTTCACCGAAGGCTCGAATACTAAAAAAAAACCCACCAAATTTTGCCGCTTCCTAAATTTTGCCGCCTCTTAAATTTTGCCGCCCTAGGCCCGGGCCTCCCTGGCTTAAAGAGAAATCCGCCCCCGAGTATATTATAATACCTATCTAATGACATATGTGTGGTTGTTATATGGTCATGAAGACCATTTTGTACGGTCCTCTTTCTGAAATTTGTGCGGCCGGGCAAAAAGTCTTTTGAAATACTTAGGCCTTTGGTATTTAAGACCGATGAAAGTGCGTTTACATTAGCAACTAAGTTAGTGAAGTCGTACTACTTGAGCCGCGTGCAGCGTACGTGCACGTTTTACGCATCGAATAGGTAAAGTATTCGAAGCCGTTGATAGTGCGAAGTGGGCTGAGACTACAAGGAGGTCACCAGACGTGCCAGACGGGGCGCGGGCGAAACAATACGAAATCGGTTAGTTACAATACTTACAATACGTGTACCAAATTGATGGAAACGGGTAAAGAGGTGCGGTCGTAATCATTCTATTATATTCGGATAGCACACCTTTATCATTGTTTCTTGATTTTTTTGTCTCGATTGAACAGGTTCTCGTAGTACCCAATGCTGCTATCTTAGACGATGCCTGGCAAGTCATGTTTGCGTCTATAGTAATGCATTTGTCCGTTAACATAGAAAGCGTTCCGAAAAAATAAAAAATGTGGCATTTATTTTTCAAAATCTATTTAGCATTACTTACTCGAGGACAACTCAACTCTTTTGGCAAAGCTAAGGCCATAATTGCTCTTTTATCGTGTATTATGAAATAATAATGTTAACGTTTACCTTTAAAGCTAATTCCGAGTTGAACGGTCGTGTCGTCCCGAAGGAAACAATGTCGGTGGTGGAACAATGGTCCAGCTGACTCGTGACATCCGTTGGGGCCCGCCATAAATAAATAGGAAACGACCACCACCAGTATTAACAAATATTTTTAGACTTTTTTTTTATATAGCTAGTATTTACAAAACTGAAGCATGAGCAAGCAAGAACTAGATTGTCACGGTAAAGAATTAACTATACTCGGATTTTCTTGATTTTATATTAATAGGCATACAGTAATTTAATTTACACAAACAATATTTACAGAATTACAAATATAAATAAAGAAAAAATCATAGTATTAAACTATAAACTAAAAGAGGGTATCACAATATTCCTCCGTATCACTGTCGACTGGTAACATACCCAGAAGACTGGCAGCATTGCCACATTGTATGGCAAAGCTAATCTTTTGGCCAAAGTAGAGGCCAGCTTTCGGGTCACAGGAATGTCGACCAGCCGCCTTGCAATGTCCACTCCACTTTATATTAAGTACTATTGAACGAATTAAAATATTTTTAAAAAATGTAACAGATTTTAATCTACATTACATAAACATAACATCACGCTTGTATTCCTCGAAGGGTTGGCAGAGGTCTATAGTGCCTACATCCTCATTTCGCCGGCGCCGTTATGTTTAAGTCCCATGTATTATGGGGCGAGCGTATTGCCATCAGCCGGGCACATATTCCAGACTAGACTCCGGGCTGCTACTGAGAAATTACAGACGGAAAAACCCAATAACACTATCCCCGTTTTTTTTTATCTTAGGAAATCTATACATATAAAAGGAGAAGCTGACTGACTGACTGATCTATCACCGCACAGCCTAAACCGCTGGGGTTAGAAAGTTGAAATTTTGAGAGTAGGTTCCTTTTGTAACGTAGGCATCCACTAAGAAGGGATTTTTCGAAATTCAACCCCTAAGGGAGTTAAATAGGGGATGAAAGTTTGTATGGAAAATCGTAACTTAACGGGTTAAAAATTTCACGCAAGCAAAGCTGCGGGCGAAAGCTAGTTCCTCATAGATACCCTTCACCTGGGGAAGGCGAAGAGTTATGCCGGACTCTTACCGGCTAAAAACCCACGGTGTTCCTTCTCCTGACCCTTGGCCGGGGTCGCGGGATTCGCAGCTGCATGCACCGCAACATCGGCAGACCTCACCTTCTGTGGGGCTTTGCCCCACGTCCTCCTGAGAGGCGCGCACGGAACACATGCGCGCTGCCTTCTCGGGCCTGTTACTGGTCGGGCGACGGGTCCCCTAACCCGTCGCCCGCAGGACAAACACTTTGCCCGACCTGGGGATCGAACCCAGGACCTCACGCTCAGCAATCACGCTTGCGAGACCGCGAGACCAACGAGGCAGTCTCCTACCTACCTACAGTAGTCACAACTAAAATAATTTTACAGTTGCCTAACATAATTAATACAAGAAAAGTATTTAAAGTAATCACTCTACCATGTTTTGACACCCTTCTATACTTTCATAAAAAGTAGTTTGATCAACTAAATTAATTAATAATCAATTTGAATTTAGCGAGCGCCTACTTGTTACGGAGCAATGAACCCAAAGTCATTAGGCAGGATTATCAGTGACCTCATATTCTAAATTATAAAAAAAATCTTTATTAATTACCTTTCAAAACTAAAACTGGAACTCCAATTAATATCTTATCAAAATTGTTTTTGAATTTTAACACAAAACTGGAGACGCCTACAAGAAGTTTATAAATGTTGCCCTTTAACAGTTTAAAAGTAAAATCTAGTCATTAATCTGTTTTTAGGAATTATATAACTAAGGTTCTTCGGTAATGAAATCTTTCCTATTGTTCAAAGTAACAATATCCGCTGCATCGGTTATGTTAGGAACTGAAAGATTTAATGTCACTAATTGCCGATTCCTACGATTATCCGAGCGTTATTAGTTAAAATTGAACCTATTGATTATTTAATAATAACAAAGTGAACCCCGTAGTTTTGCATAGTAAACGTTAGCAGCTATGACAGATAAAATTACAATAGCTTATGAGTTGCCAATAGTTTGGCAACAAAAATATGTACAGTAAATATAGCTGCTGTCCTAGGTACGAGTATGTCTAAAAGGCCGTTAAGTGACTAAACCTAATTTTGAGTTATGAGCAAAAACATCGAAAGTGTTGTCCCTAGAAATTCTGAAGACATACAGATGTTTTTGATTATACCAAATTATTGCGCTACTTTAAGCTCATTGTATAACTTTTAATGAGTTACAGGACTAATACAGTTTTTAAAATTAAAGTTTTTGTTTTTATGTTATGCTTTTTTTGTACTGAAATTGATCATCTACAATATGATATGGTATTATATGGTAATGTCTCGGTAAAAGTCTCTGGATCTCGTAATTGACAAATGATAGAAAAATACGGACCAGACTGGTCGATAGAGAAAATGTTGCGCTTTTACGTAGTGTATAAAACTCAAATTTGACAAAATGTCACTTTACGGTCTTTTAGACATAGGACGGCAGATAGAGAGAGCTAATAGAATCGTTTAGGAGTGAATCTATCATTACGGGGGGGAGGGGCAATTCGACTAACAGCTATAATTTCAAATAATTCAAATAAATCGACAGCTTTTGAAAACGAAAACTGTGTGAATGAACGGTTCGGAAATGGTTTATCAAGATCTCTTTTGGGAGAATTGGGCCCGGTATAGCTAACATGTCAGGTTATGGTACAATGCGGGCATGGTGAATATAGAAAATAAAACCAATATAGACTTTCTACCACTGAGAGTACATAATATTTGGGTTAGTGGTTAGTAACATAAGCTAGGTCACAATTATATTAATTTACAAGGTTAGACTTATTCCGCTGCTCGACACAGAAAGCGAGCTCCGTCGAATGACAACAGGGGGCTTACTATGACCTCTTAAAGCAGGACAGAAGTTGCCTGGAAGTTGACTCTGCCCTGCTTTTTTGTACTATGACATCGTTAGAGCAGGCCTGCTACGTTGACGTTTACGAAATCCATTCACCTTTCCTTTTGTATAGACTTTTCGTACCATGAACAAGCATTACCGTTCAACTTGGGTCAATAGTCGTCCACCTTTAGAACTGTCATGGTACGATTCAGAAGCAGGCCTGCTTTTGAACGGAAGTTGACGGGCTGGCATTTGAACGTTTTCATATAAGGTCATAGTAAGCCCCCAGCTTTTATAACATCGGGTGCGTTAATCCATGACACCCCGACTACCCTTCTTTATCTTCCAAACGTTGCTTGAGAGCTATCGACATACCATTGGCAAGCAAAACGGTTCGCTTTTGGCCTTAGAAACCGAACTAACGTCAGTTCACTTAAGTAAAATGATCTATGAGTTTGTTGTTACTATTGTCTATTAATAATTTTTCACGAAGACCTGTTCACCTTGCAGGTATCTAGACGCCTCGCATCATAATTTATTATCATTAACCTAACCACTAGTGGTAGATAAGATCAAGTTTAAGAATGACTTCAGAATCATCCATAGTTAGTATGCAACCACAATGCAACGCTGGAAACTTCATTGTAATTAAAATCTTGATAATGTTTGTACATATGTAATAATATGCATATAAAGAGAACTCATATCCTGTCTCTGTGTTGAAATTACATTATGGAATTTGCATTACACACGAAATCATTTGCAATTGCACAATTGGTAGATGTTTCGTCGCAATTTTTATACTAATAAGCTTACAAGTAACAACACATTGTATTTATGAATTGAGTAATCATTAAACATGTTCGTAAACTCAAGTAGGTTCAAAAAACTTAATCATTAACACCATGTAAGTCTGGAGGTTTGCTCGATTGAGAAATATTAGGTACATATTAAGGCACAATTTGTTCCAAGCCAATATTAGTTGCGATAACTGTAACTACTTACTACATAACCTACATACAACCTGTTCGATAATCATGCGCTTATTACAATGTTTTATATATTTTTAGGGCTTGGTAGAAAAAGTCCCGGCGGAAGCCCAAAGAGACAGGGCCTATAGCCTCGTATTCACACGGGGACAAATGTCCCGCGACACGTGTCGCTAGAGATGTCGGGCAACGCCGGGCGGTGTCGACCAACGTCGCCAGACATCTTGTCTAGCGATCTCTTTCGTTGGACTGATAAAGATCTATTAACTAATACATACTAATACAATAAACAAGTGCAGCACTACATTGGTCGTTCATATTGTTGCACATCACGCTACTTGTATCCCTAAACTGGGGGCCTACTCTCTAAGTCCGTCAACGAAGTTAGCACGGGCTAACTTCGTTGACGGACTTAGAGAGTAGGACTTTTGGACGGCCAAAAGTAGCCCGAAACGTTGGAGTTAACAAAAACAAGTGTCAAGTTCAACTTTTCGGACGGGCAAAAACACATCGGCAGTAGGGACAACTGTCAAATCGTGTTGTCATTCATTCTTAATTCGGGCCCCGAAATAATCGTATGTCCGTAGGTGATAAGTAGGAAACGCTCGTAACTAAGACCGAAACCACGGACTTCGTGCTTAGGGAGTAGACCCCGTGAAGCGACATGCTGACGAGGGCCATGTCGCGTGATGTTGCCAGATTTGTCATGGAACTTCGCCCGCAGTCGCTCGACTTCGCCTGACATCTTTAGCGAAACGTGTCGCGGGACATTTGTCATCTAGTGAATACGAGGCTTTAACTGTTACTATACTACATTGAATCCTGGTAAGGGACCCGAAAAATCGGTTATAGATTCCCTTTCTCACTTAAGTAACTAAAACTTCGAAAATAGGCGACACTTGTCACAACATTGGGAACTATATCTATTTACAGCATTTATAAGAAACCGCAAATGTATTATGTAACCTTATCGAGAAGTTATATCAGCTGCAGCGGTAATGCGAGTAATATTATAGTTTACCAACGGCCGATCATACCTAGTACCTACTCTGTTGTACTAACTCCCTCGAGCGTTAAGATTTAGCGATAGTTTGTTACCTCGTATCGCGCATAACTTTCCATTTAATAAGTTTCATAAGAATAAATGTGTAAATAAAATATCTTGATTTAGCACACGAGGTTGTCGGCATGTGGGATGTGGACTCAGCAGTCATTATCCCGATAGTCGTTATGGTGAATGGTCTAATAGCCAAGAGCCTCGATCAACACCTCATGAGACTCTCGTTAGGCGGCTGGAGCTAGGGCTTGATACAAAAAGCAGTACTCCTTGACATGGCACGCATAGTGAGGAGGTTCCTTTCTGGTGCATTGACTGCCGCCAGCTCGGAACCTGTTCCCGATGCCGGTGGGCTAAAATGTTTTTTTTTATAGAAATATTTGAAAATGTATCAGATATGAATGTTCAATTTAAAACGTTAAATAATAAAGGTGTAATACCGTATCGCGTGTCGTCGCTCCGCCATATTCATAATCGTCTTCCGTTTTTGAACGAGTCCATGAGTCCGCACGAATGAATGCGTGCAAGTAAATAACTTGTACTACATACAGGTATTTCAACGGAAATTGTGCGAGAGCTAATGTCGTACACATTTTCTCTTAACATCACGCATTTTTTTCTCCCGGGGAACGAGCAGAGGTGTGCTGTTGTTTCCACATGTCGTTGGTAATTGAATTGTTGTCTTTGATTGCACGGGGTACAAAACACTGCTATTGACAATTTTCTATCACAAAAAACCAATTTACACTTCGCTGAGACTAAACTACTTTGAGCTAACCAGACTTTATCCGTGTGTAAAATACGTGTTCATGTGGAGCAAGGTGCGCAGGGGCTCGTAGCTAATGTACAACCGCGCGGATCATTCAGTTTACAAGGTTAAGCTGCGCTTGCTTCAGTCAGGTCAGTCTATGGATAGCTGACCGTTCGATACACATCGAGACCCCTCCGTGTCTCGGGGAGCACGTTAAGCTGTCGGTCCGGGGAATACAAATACTTTTTTTTATCCCGTGTGGGGACGGGCTAGAATATAAAACTTCCTCAACGCACGCTGGGAATAGACGCGTTTTGTAAGATTCATAAAACCCAGCACGCTTGGTGGTAGGATCTACCTATACGGTCCACCTGGCTAGCTACCACCCTTACATTAAAGTTCGGCGCCAAGCAGTTTATTGTATTCCGCCGTGTGTATGTGAGAGCCAGAGGGGTATAGGGGAATCCCTCTTTATCTCTGTTATTCGTGTGTTCCATCTTAGACCCTTTCTGCGCTTACTATCAGGTGCTACGAGGGTCAAATGCGACCAAGTCAAGTAATAATGTAAAAAAACTACGACTGACGTTACGGATACCTAGTCAGAAACCCGAAACTCTGATAAACGGACAAACCTTGCACCGCATTACGCAGTACCTGACAGGGTTGCGGAGGTCTAATAGCAGTCGCTCTGTGTAAAATACTGGTATTCAGCCTCATCTGGTTACATTGGAAGTTTACCGCAACGTAGTTTGGAAAAGGCTAAGTAGATAGATATACATAGATAGTGGAGCAAAATGCGCAGATGTCTGTTCAAGATGAAGGTTTAAACATTGAGCCTCCAAAGACTTTTCGACACCCATTCTTTGCCGAGCACCATACATAAACAGCTGACCAGAATAACTACGCTCTACATCAAATAAAACCATAGAGATCTGGCATGCAGATAATCCTAATGAATTACTGCGTGCGGTTATACATTATCAGTTAGAAACTGGAACCATTTCAAACCACTTAGGATTTAGGGCAACCGGTGAGTTTTATGATGACACAATAATTTATTACTTAAAACTAATAAATTATTTTATATTATGTTAAAAAAAAACTAAACAGCCTAGCTCGACGGCTCGATTATTAGTTCAATTTATAGGCTTTCACATTATTATTATTAAACAAGTTTGCACCGTTATGATAGTTGATTCACGCAGTAATGGGCGTGGACATAGGCATGCTGGACATGAAACGGTATACCCCACTACTGGGCCTTATATGCTCTAATCGCTAACAAACCGTATACATAAACATTTAACGCAAAACTAGAAGTTTTTTTTTTCTTGTTTATTCTATGAATATGCAAAACGGCCTGTGTAAAAAAGAGCAATTAAAGACTAATTTGTTAGGGTATAAATTATCTTCGATAAATGCTAAAGACCCAAGTTTACATTGGTATAGTCTAACGGCCGATACCACTAACATAATTATAATATATCGAATGTAAGCTGTACTAGAGATAGAAATTTGACATTACTTCTATGGAGGTTATGTCAAATTTCTATCTCTAGTAGGGCAAACCATCGATAGACGGGTTATTGGTTTCGGGTTAGAGCGCTTGTTATCTCCGTCCGATCCGAATCCGAAGAAATACGATCCGAAGAAACTCTGCTGCAAATCTATTAAATTCGGATCCGATGTAGTGTACCGTTCATACAAATAGCTTGTTCGGAACGCATTTTCTTAAGACTCTGATCGAACGCAGGGCACAAGCTCTTAGTTCGGTCTGAAAACATTATTGCTAGCACAATGCCAACGCTCCACTAGCTGATACTAGTCTAATAGATTGTTTTTATATTAGTAGTAATCTATAAGACTACTAGCTAGCGAAGCGTAGTGGTACATAAATAATTGTACACGAATGTAAACAAGGCTTCTATTGAGATGGTAATTGTTAAGATAGATCTCTCTATTAGGTCTATTAATGTAAACAGGGCTTAAAATATCTATGGAATGCAATATATTTTGTGTGTTACCTCTGCCTGCCACAACAATCACTCGCCGAAAGTCAATCTATCTGACACGTAGATACATAAATTGAATTATATAAATTCAAGGCTAACTACCTACATCAATATGCATAGGAATGCGTTAGACAATGCCTTAAGCATACCAGATTATTTCAATCAAAACAATTTATAAATAATCTGACATATATCTATTGAAAAATAATCCGCTTTTATAGGCAGTTAATAATTTTACACGCGCCAAGTATAACCAAATATTTAATAAGTCAATTAATTTATCGATTTAAATAATGAAATATAGATAGTTAGTGATGACCCCCCACATAGATTAGCATGTATCGTAAATAACTGATCGGTTGAATTATACCGAATTACCGAACGTGTGAACTTATAGGTGACTAGAAGTCGCGCGCGGCTTAGCCCGCGTGGATGTCGTTTATCGCGTACTAGCGACCCGCCCCAGCTTTGCACGTGTACCTTTTATAGCTTAAAACCTTCCCCTTGAATCACTCTATCTACTAAAAAAACCGCATCAAAATCCGTTGCGTAGTTTTAAAGATCAAAGCATACATAGGGACAGACAGCGGGGAAGCGACTTTGTTTTATACTATGTAGTGATTCCTCGTTTTTCGGGATAAAAGTAGTCATTGGTGCCGATTCTCTTGTTCACCAACTAAACTAAAATTAGAGAATTGCTATCTTTTACTAACAGATAGCACGAGAAAAGGACGGTGGTAGACAACAACTAAGTTAGAGATGTCAAAAAAAATTGTCTATGGAACTATTAGTTCAACTAAATTTGACAGCTCTTATTTACGTATGTCTCTTTCTCACTTTATTAGAGTGAAAAAGATGGCAATAGCCTAAATTAAGTTTGTTTGTCCTTAACAGAATCGGCACCTATGTCATTCTCCGGGTTCCAGACTATCTCTGTACCAAGTTTCATCAAAATCCATTCAATGTTTAGTCGTGATGAGGTAACAGATAGACAGACAGACAAAGTTACTTTCGCATTTATAATATTATAGTAAGGATTGCATATTTATTTGTATTTTTCATGTTAACCATAAATCTCTATTAGTCGACGTCTGTGGTCTAGTGGTTCGAGTGTCGGACTGCTGATCACGAGGTCGTGTGTTCGATTCCCACACAACATAAATATTTATGTGATGAACATAAGTGTTTGTGTTGGTCTGGGTGTTTCTTATGTATTATAAGTATGTATTTACAAAAGAAAAAAAAGTATATAAGTATTATATCCATTGTCTAGTACCCATAGTACAAGCTCTGCTTAGTTTGGGACTAGATGGTGCTGTGTAAAAAATGTCCCAAAAATATTTATTTATATATTTCTCTATAGACTGTTAATAGGCTAAAACGTTATTCTGCGAGTCATTGCATTACGTAAGAATTTGTGACAATAGAAGAAGTTACTTACTTGGTTTCTATAAGAGAAAGTTGACAAAATTAATTATTACACAATTAGCTTTTGGTCTGTTACATACAGCGAGGTTAATTGGAAGATAACAAGTCATTGCTTTACGTTATTTTTTTAATAGAAATTGCATTTTGGAGTTCACTATATTATTAGAAAAACCGCCTGTTATTATTAGGAAACTGTATTTTTTAAATATATTTCATGAATGCACAGTGCTCCTCTTCCTACCTCTTTGGTCCGGAGACAGAAACAAGTATAATTAAAAATGTGTGATGAAACGATTACGATTAATCGTAAACGACGCTTATCTGTTTTCAGCGATTAATCTTAATCGTCGATTATTGTCAACGATTGCGATTCGATTATAGTCGCGGTTATTTAACGAATATGCATTAATCATGTAAATTATTAATGTAACTATTGCTATTATTCATAAGCACACCTAAAGACATCCTATCGTATCGTATGTTTGATACGCATTAAGTTGTCTAGTATCAGTTTAGTTCGTTTTTGAAGTTTAAAAATGTCAACTAAACGAAAGATAACAACACGGGCAGCATTTGTTTGTTTTAGACAATCGTATTTGTAATCGTAATCGATGATTACTACGAACAATAATCGTAATCACTAAGTAATCATCGTTTCATCACTATTATACGCAAGGGACCTGCCGTATCATCTTTCTAGGAAAAAAACTACGTGGTTGTACAGCCGATAATATCCAATGTAAGCGTTTGTATTTGCACTCATTATTTACGCCAGTACACCGTTAGAGGCCGCTCGACTGGTCACAGCACGTAATAACAAATATACCTCTATAAACCAGAGACAACTTGTAAATCATAGAAATGTATTTTATAATGGACCTCCTTTATCTCGGCTGAATCTCTGAACAAATGAGCAGTTCCTCTCACAGACCGGTCGTGTTTGTAACGATGTTCATGAGCATCCCTCTTATAAAACTCCTCCAATTTAATCACTCACTTATACTCGAAATTCTTTTGTATCTTTTTCGGGTTTTGAGCAACGATTTGAAGATAAGAAGAGCGGAACCACGAAATGATTTTTTAACAAGAACTGAAGGCGATAATTGACTACAAAACATTGTTCAACATGCAACAGCTGTAATTAATAATTAAACACGATTGGTATCAATACTTTTGCATGAAACAATGTAGTAGGCGCAATATAACATACTAGTTCGCATGAATCAGAACATTTCTCAAGTCGTTTTTATATATGTATAACACAACTATGATTATAATTACAATTAATAACCATGCACAGCCAAACCAGTACATATACCCACTATCTTCCCATCAAAAGGTATTTTTAGGGTTCCTTACCCAAAGAGTAAAACGGGACCCTATTACTAAGACTCCGCTGTCCGTCCGTCTGTCACCAGACTGTATCTCATGAACCGTGATAGTTAGACAGTTGAAATTTTCACAGATGATGTATTTCTGTTGCCGCCATAACAACAAATATTAAAAAACAGAATAGATAACGGTACGAACCCTTCTTGCGCGAGTCCGACTCGCACTTGGCCGGTTTTTATTTATGTATGTAACAACTATGATTATAATTACAATTAATCACCATACATAGCCAAACCAATACATATTATACCCACTATATTCCCATCAAAAGGTATTTTTTAATTAGAGTGGTCAATTATTATTTATGTTGGTCAGTTAACAATAATTAATATACACCGTTAGTTTATATTCGCATGATAAACCTACAAAACGATGTAACGAAGTAATGGTCAGTAACGGACCGGCCCGGTGTAGATTCAAACAAGTACAAGGGTCCCATTTATACAAAGTATACTCGATAATGGCTGTTCGAGTCCTACCTAGCATTTTAAAATAAAAATAATAAAATAATCTTTATTTCGGATAAGTAACATCCATATTTGGTTATTAAAAAAGAGGGAGAGAAACTTAAATGATAGAGAAAAAAAAATGTTACCAGTTCATTGTTCGTCATGCATCTTTGAACAATGGCATTCAACAAAGAAGAGTCGTATCTCCCTGCTGTGGTCTTCAGGATGGAGTTGGAGCTGGCCCGCACTCTGCAGAGCAACGAGGCTTACGAGGCAGATCTCTGTCTGACGATGGCATGAAAGCCATCGATGTGTGCCTGCGTGAGCATACCAGATGCACTACAGAAACGGGGCAGCCCCATCAACATCTTGAAACCGTTATTATGTTGGAACTATGTTGGGGTCAACTTCCAGTCTAGCTAGATGCGCCTGAATACCAGTATTTTACACGAAGCAGCTGCTATAAGACCTCCGCAACCCAGTAACTAGGCAATGTCGATATCCTAGGGTTAGATAGGTTGCTGGCGGACCGAGCCTGCCGGTGTTGCGGTGCATGCATCTGCGAATCCCGCGGCCCCGGCCAAAGGTCAGGAAGAGGAACACCGTGGGTTTTTAGCCGGTAAGAGTCCAGCATAACTTCGCCTTCCCCGGGCAAACGGTATGAGGAATATCCCAGTAAAAAAACCGGTCAGGTGCGAGTCGGAATCGCGCACGTAGGGTTCCACACAATTAAAGCCGCAAAAAATCATGTTTGTTGTATGAGAGTCCTCTTAAATATTTATTCTATTCTGTTTTTAGTACCTATTTATTGTTATAGTGGCAACAGAAATACATCATCTGTGAAAATTTCAACTGTCTAACAATCACGGTTCATGAGATACAGCCTGGTGACAGACGGACAGACAGACGGACAGACGGACGCGCCGGAGGGCGCGCGACGGTCTCCGGCCACCGTAGTGTGTGGCCTGCGGTTGGTGGGTTAGGGGACCCGTCGCTCGACCAGTAACAGGCCCGAGAAGGCGGCGCGCTGTGTTCCGTGCGCGCCTCTCAGGAGGACGTGGGGCAAGGCCCCACAGAAGAAGAGATCTGCCAGGGGCTGGCGGACCGAAACCTGCCGGGGTCGCGGTGCATGCAGCTGCGAATCCCGCGACCCCAGCTAAGGGTCAGGAGAAGGAACACCGTGGGTTTTTAGCCGGTAAGAGTCCGGCATACCCCTTCGTCTTCCCAGGGCGATGGGCATCCATGAGTATTTTCCCACGAAAAAAAAAAAAAAGATGGACAGACGGACAGCGGAGTATTAGTAATAGGGTCCCGTTTCACCCTTTGGGTACGGAACCCTAAAAAAGGTTTAGACCGGTTGTCAGACTTACGGCCTTCTGTCGTAACGACTGTCATAGGTATTATTCGTATGACACCCGGAACCGACGGTTAAACGTGCTCTCCAAGGCAAGTAGGGATCTCGATGAGTAACGAACGGTCACTTTCCACGGACTCAACGCGGCAATGAATGGCGCGGAATAGCTTTTCAAGTACAGCTAATTAATTTGCAACCTTCAACGTTCTCGTGGGTGACTCAAATGGTGTCCAAAGGATTATTTCAAGAGGATGGTCAGCTGCATCATAATGCGAATATCAATTTGTTTGCGAAGCTTGGTGGTGATGACGATCTTCCCTGAAGACGTTCCAGTGATGAAACGATTACGATTACAATTAATCGTAATCACCGATTATAGTTGCGATTATTACCTATTATTGTAGTTATAATTTTGATGTATGTACCTAAATATAATAATTTATTTAATTTATAATTATTTTCATAAACACACTTAAAGATATCGAATACAACTTTAATCGCGGTATTTTTATTACTTACATATATTTTGATGCACACTGAGTTGCTCAATAATATTATTTGTTTGATCGAGGCTTTACAAGTTTTATTGTAATGGTTCTTAATAATGTCATTTCAACGAAAAGATTGTTAAAAAACTGAAATAATCGTAATGTACGATTATTACGGTATTGTAATCACTATGTAACTATCATTTCGTCATTCATTGTGCTATAACGTCACATTTGGTAAATAAATTTCGTGTAATATTCGTAATCATAGTTGCAAATGGTACCATCCAGTCAGCAGTTGCACGCAGCTACACTGACTGCACCTTATCTGCCTGCAAGCTGCATTTGGCAAAGTTTGCAGTTGCGACTGCATGTGCAGTCCAGTTGCAGTTATGATTAAGAACATGAAACGAATTGTAAGTCAACTGTAACGTTACAGCCCCCTGATAAATCATTCTGAATACTGCGTTTTCGTAAACATGTACTTTCCCACAATACAATACACTAACGCTATAGATAGATGAATGAAACGCGCGTAATTAAAAACATAAAATAATATTCACGGCTCTCTATTTTTACATTTCTTTGTCCCCACATCTGTCAGCTTATAAATACTATTTTTATACGATTTTTATGATGTTCGTAAATTAAATGCGTTATTACAGGTATTGGTATAGTTTACACATAAAAATATAGTGTGAGTCTCCATAAAATGCACATAAAATATGAAATTGGATGAAATTAGACAATCATATCGAAAGAAAAATTAATAAAAATCCTAAAAAAAATTGGTTTTATAGACGTTTACTTTTTTATTGTAATTTTTGAAAAAAGTGGTCTATCATGTCAAAAAAAACCAGTAATGATTGTAAATAGCAGGCAATGACGATGACAATTACAATAAACTTACCGCAATAAAATTTACCGTCATTTAAAATTAAGGAACAATTTCCGGAATAACTGTTTTTTTAGTGTTTTTCTTGAAATTGTAAATGAAGAAAAAAAAAGTTTTTTTAAATTATTTTTCCCGTAGATAAAATTATATCGTTTCGTTTATCAATTTCAAATGTGAACTTTATGGAGACTATGCTATACTGCATATCATTGTGGAATCAGTAGCCACGGCATCGCCCGCGGTTGTGGGTAATGAATTTATTTAGTTTTGAAGTTAAAATAACTATTGTTGTAATATTAGGAACTATGTATAATTTATCCTATTTATTGCAAATTGTACACAAATCAGTGTTTGAACGGTTTTATGTACAAACTAAACATTAAACATACACAGGAGTTTGACCTAAATAATAGTTCCAATTACCGTAATTACTAATAACCAGAAGTTCGATAACTAATCAAAACATAACAATAGCGAACTTGTCTGTATTGTTTCATCTTCCCACATGTATTATTAATAGTCGAGGCCGAGGCCACGTTTAATAAGGAAGGGTTATGTCAGACAATCATTATGATGACTAACTTCGTTATTTAGAACCTTTAAACATCAAAACCCATCCGCCTAGCGTGCTAGGTTGACTGCTTGCTGCTGACTTCCAGACTAAACAAAGTCTACTGAGATAATATACCTATATGTTACGGGTAAAGGCCGAATGGCGGGTACACCTAGGTTTACCCGGGTACAACTAGATGCAACCAGTAGCAGTTGGGTAGAACTAGGTGTAGCGTAAGTCGACGGAGCCCCGCCTAGCGGGGCTCCTATTTCTGTCTGCAGGGTTTAAAGTAACCTAACGCGAAGGGGATGACGGGGGCTTCGCTCGCTCACTCTAGCCCCCGTCATCCCCTTCGAACCTAACCTATCCGTGTCGGGGTTCCCTTTAACCACCGGTGTGTGGGTAGACCTAGTTCTACCCGCTATGATGAAGGGTAAACCTAGTTCTAACCGAAGATAAGTAGGATACATCTAAGTTTAACCGCATGTGGCCGGCTGCACCTAGTTGTACCCATACATTGAATAAAAAATGGTATTCTGGTACACTTAAAGTCTCAAGTACTGTAATTATAGACACAATAGATAAAGAATGGCACTGACGAACCGGTTCGTCGGTCTGGCCGCTAGCGGTTAAATTTCGGTCCGGTTTCAGTATCATCTCAGTCTATCTCGATATAATGTCAATTCAGTCAACTTAAAATTTATTACCGATAGCATACCGATATCAACAGTCATAGACTAAATCAAAATGGCTCAGTACGGTACTTAATTTAATGTAACCAGACTTTTGGCTTCAGTCCACTTTCAATCTCATTTCAATATAAGTAATCTCAAGTTTGACGTTGTTTGTCAACGAACAAGAATACCATACCATTTGTCATATGAGATTGAGACTAGACTGAGACTAGATCGAAACTATATTTTGAACATTTTTAATTACGAGAATTGGCCTTCTGAACTCCACAACCCAATTACTGGGAACTACCGATAACCTTACCTCAAATCGGTTGTCAGACTTTCGGGCTCCAGACTACGACTGTAATAGGAAGCCATCTCTACCGAAACCGAAAACCAACCTTTCTAACTATATGTAAATACTGCTATTATTCATGTAGCTATTTGAACATCGTCACTATGATAAGCACACCTGTAGTTCTATAGGTAAACGCTCAAATACATTGCAATCTTTCACAACAATGTATTTTTACGTAAAATGTTTCTTTTTACTTGTTAAGGTGTGTTCCACGCGTAAACCGTTTGGAATGTGTGGCCACAGGTGATTGAAAAGTTTTAACTGACTATTTTCTAACTCAACGACCTCGTAGCAATCGGTTCCGCGCGGCGACCTTAAAATTTCGTAACACTTAAGTAGTGTGCACGCCTATTGTTTTAGCAATTTAGCAATACTTTCATCTGGTGCCACAGACGATATACTATAAGTTTATTCCTAAAGACATCAGTTGTACAATTTCAAAAACGATGTGAAGACGAAAGATACTTCATAAAGATTCGTTTCCAATCGATACTAAAATTTTAGTATCAATTTGTAGCAGGTTGTGGCATCGGGTGTTGCAAAACATTTACAGCTAGCTCATACTTTGAATGTTTCCATGTGTAATGTTCTTGGAAACATCTGCAGGGATAATGTTAATTAGTACCTACGCACCTACATACTTGTGGAGTGTTTACTGTACACATGTACTGCGTATCTGCATTTAAACGCGCAGTTTTCATGGCTACGGCTCCACGCCAGGTGTGGATCATTATGAACATTTTGATCATTTGATGCTTCGATCAATAATAGTCTAGATAAAGGATCACAAACAAAAACACATCGCTCAAGTGGCCACGGTTACACTCACATAAACATTTGTATTCTTACAACGAATTGTAGATAAAGGCTTTAAAATATAAACAACTTCGGTTTGTTATAAACATTAATACTCCCAAAATAAAGTTCAATTACGTTTGCGATACATTTATCTTTAAGACCTATTGTCATCGGAGAATAGGTACAAGCAAAGTCGCTCGAAAATAAAAAGTCATTTTTAAATAAAAACATAAATATTTTATTCTAAAATTAAACTTATCGGCTAAAAAATAAAGTTGAAAATACAATGTAGGTAATTGATGCTTACTCTATTTTTGAACTAGACGTAGTCTTGGAATCGGATAATTATTATAAACAACCAATGTTTTGCCCAACAGTTGGCGCTATCGCAACATTGGTCAAACAATCATTTTACTCTTAATATTTAATTTTTTGTTGTTTAATTCTATTTATACTTCAAAAGAAAACAGTTGTTGGCATAAACTCACTGAAAGAAAGATATTCCATCAAAAATCTTGATATTACGGTGGTTATTTTTACTATTTTTAACCACGCACTGCGGCATTTTGACGTCTTAATGTTGGCTATGGTTGGACCGTACTAATTTGAAATAAGACCACACAATTTTTCGTGGTCTTATTTTTGTGGCCATTTCTGAAGCGCTCATCGGGAATCTAGAGGATTATTGATCGAAGATTTGATGGATCGTGTCTACGTGATCGTACGTGCCTACCTGTCATGTTCCTTTATAGACACAAGATGTTACATGTCTTTTCGCTTTAGTTATGGTATTTTGCACGACGACTTTTGAAGCTTTAGAAAAGAGTTAGAAATATTTATTTTATTAATAACTATTTGGCTTTTGTAGTTATTAATTTACATGAGCTAAGTATTAACATTATTTTATTGGTATTTAGGCTTTGTAATGTAGTAAACCTACTTATTAAAAATACGGATTATTTATAATTTTATATGTAAAGTCTGGAACACAGAGATGGCTTTATCAAATTAAGCAAAGTTAGCCAAACTTCCCTAACTTAGTTAAGTAGGTATTTCTGGAAAATATTAAACGTATTTTTAAATACACATTAAAGAATTATTCGAAAGTCGGCACGTACACAAAACCACGGAAAGTTGTTTGAAAACCTATATCAAAATATTAGTAGACAAAATATTTCAGGGAGTAGAAAAAAGTAGTATATGAGAAAGTTAGCCGTAATGATCACTATTACCCGCGGAACCCGCTCATCGCTGGTGCCATCACCACAATATTTATCACGTTGTGTGTCATTATATCTGCACTTACGATCGTTCGCGCCCCACACAGGGAAGGTTTACCAGTTTTGTATAACTATACATTGACATTATGTTGACACATTCGATTTGCACTAAACAAGTCCCGTTTCTGTATACGATATTGAAGGAATAGGGTTTTTAAGTCAAATCATATGCTATTAAACTTCCTGCTCAGCAGGGCGATGACGAGTTCTACCCCCCTTTTTAAAGAGGCCTATATCAATAAAAATATTATGGGCTGAGTTTGATTACCACATTCGAGTCCACCACACTTTTCATGGAGCTCATACGTCATGCCGCCATACATATTGCTAGTGGACCTTCCAGGAGGGACCTCAGCATTACGTTTGCGCTAAGAGTGAAGCCTCGAGGAGGTTTCGTGGCATTAGGTTAAAAACCGTAAAAAATACGCTACTACGTAGTAAAATATGTGTTTGCTTGTTTCATGACGGTGTATTTTCCAAGAAAAACTCACATTTAAAATGAGCCCTCCACGAGGGCACCCGGCATCGTGAATGCGACTACAGAGTGCCCTACTGGAGGGCACCCGGCACTGAACGTGTTAACTCATGTAAACTTCTTCGAGTCTTATCTAAAAGAAGAATAGTAATTTTATTATTTAAAGCCCAGCTCAGGTTAGGCCCCAATTCATTTGGTCCTAACATCACGCCTGTATTTCGTGAAGGGTTGGGTAGAGGTGTATAGTATACACCCTCATTTCACCGTTATGTTTCCTGTTTGTTATGTTACTTTACGGACCTACGTATACATTTTAATCACATTGAATTGGTACCTTTAAAAAGAACATTGTTGTGTGAAGATTTGTGGTTTCAAGTGATTTTTTTAACGGTGTCGATCGTTTTTCCTCAGGGTCTCCGTGGAAGGTCGAGGTGATGGCAGGGCCGTTGGGCGGCGGTGGAGGGGAGCCCACTCGGCTGATCCCTGCGAGAGTGCCAGCCGTATTTGAAATAACAACCTCACCGGACGCAGCTACCTTTAGCAAAAATGAGGTATGACTTACTTTTTTGTACATAAAATAACACGTGGGAACTGGTTAAACACGCTTTACCGTTATTTCCATGACGTCGGATAAAACCGATAACTGTTAGATCGGGCCTTCGCAAATATGTGATCTGCCCTGGGATTTAGAACCTTTTCGATAAGCAGTTGTGGACCGGTTCGGTTTGTTACCTCGTTTCGTATACGATTCTCGTAACGAACGAAACCGAATCGTTCGTCAACTGGTTTGCCGAATCGTTCTGAATGTCTGGCTGAAAATCTCCGTCTTCTGTCCTCATTTCCAAAAAGGAATAATTCCTTCTTCAAGAAATTCAAACTCATTAGAACATAAATATTGAAGACTAGATGAAGTCTTTTGAAAATGGAATTACCATTTCTACCAACGTCATCAGTTTATTGAAGAGGTGGGATTTTTTATCGAATGCCAGTGTTTTCGCAATACTCAATGCGCGAAGCACTCACTCGTAATCAATTTAACTCTTCATTCAAGGATTGCACGACATGGTACGCACTCGACGGTGCTCTGAAACTGCAATTAAATTATCGAAATTTTTCTGCTTTTATATTCACAATAAATTGCCTACCTTTTGCAGAATACAGCTGAAATGAAATTTCATTTCAAAGAGACGGTAATTAAAACAGTAAGTGATGTAAGAGAACCAAGTTGAGCATTGTAGTTTCAAAGGGTCCAGTCGTGTAGGGAAATTTCAAAGTGAAAATCAGAACGAGAAAGAAAAATACTCGTATCAACTGACCTGCAAACTCATACGAATAATTGGTTTGTAAAATATTCAGATTAATGATGATCATCATCATCAGCTCATTACTTGTCCACTACCAGCCTCTTCTCAAAATAAGGAGGATTTAGACTTTAGTCCTCCACGCTCCGCATGCTGATGATAGTTGATGAGAAAATCCATGAAATCTTCTCATGTTTGTGCTCGCCCTTCATTATAATAATTAAGTAGCTCTGTAATGCCATCTAAGTGTAGCTCCAACATATGAATCTTATGTCTTTCCCCGACTGATTGTGTCGTATTGTTCAAAGGTTGGCGTGACAGTGACAGCGCCGTCCCGACGTCCAGTGACCGCGCGGGTCTTGGACGTGGCGGAGAGACCAGGGGTGTACCGCATCGAGTTCACACCCGAAGAAGTCGGCACACACCTTATCGATGTAAGTTCACTGCTAAACAAGTGCCTCTCGCAATGAACGGCGAAGGAGGAAACTAGCAAAGTCATCATACTCAATTGGTGACCGTAGTTTACTGGTATTAGCAGACATGAGGACGCTGCCACCCCTCCTCTTGAGGTAATCACTTAATAGCCTTTTAAGGCACACGAGGGCCTCAAGAGGACGTGAGGTAAGGCCCCACATAAGGAGAGGTTTGCCAGGGGCTGGCGGACCGAGGCCTGCCGGGGTCGCGGTGCATGCCGCTGCGAATCCCGCGACCTCGGCCAAGGGTCAGGAGAAGGAACACTGTGGGTTTTTAGCCGGTAAGAGTCCGGCATAACCCTTCGGAGGATTTCAAAAAGATAAAAAAAACTCGCCCACTTGTGGGAATGAGGTAAATTATTCGTTGCCTATATCCACGCGTAACTAAGCTGAATATTAAGTACTTACCGACTAGGTCCGTACTTACTCGCCCGCTCGCGTTGCACTTGCAATCAGGATAAAATTATCTATCCTAAACTTTCATCTGCTGAACCTTAAAAAATCAATAAGCGACAATGTTAAGATCCGCCAAATAGATTTTGCTAGATAAATAGACAAAAAAAGGCCTCTGTGCACCTCTAGACATCTGTCATTAGGTATACATTTATAAACTTATCTTGCTACTTTTAGCTTCTGCATATAGACTAGACTAGAAAGACAAGGTATTAATTATTTGGAAAACTAAAGTATTTGGAAAACTTCGCTCTTAATTCGAACTAACATGTTATCTTTTAATCTTAAGGTCACTACCAGAACTCAAAACTTGGAGTACCTACTCAATTTTCTCGAATTATATTCTTAAGTATTTTTACTTAGGTATCTATTTGCATTAAATACTAGCCGTAAATTTAAAGATTTCCAAAAATGTACATATAGATAGATATTATTGTCTTTCTGTTGCAAACTGAAGTTTTCATAACACAGAAAATATAACTACCCACGCTGCCGTAACCGTAAAATATCAAGCCAAGGAAGAGCTTTGACCTTCACCCTAAAGGTCACGGTGAAATATATATTTATTTTTGTAAGTAGGTGTCTCGTAATATAGTAGAATGTCATAGGTACCTTTGAACGTTTACCTTTGTAATGTAGTAGGTAGGTAGCAGTACTGTAGGTGGCTATAGGTAGGTACCTATTTATTGATATTCACCCACCTGTTTTTTCGCCTTTCATTTGTAGTTTTTTGAATTGTTACCTACTATTTACCTTTCGAATAAAAAATAGAATAACAGATTACCTTTTTATTAAAAAATATTTACACAATAAAAAATAAAAGTATATGCAAGTATAGAATAATATATCTTAATAAAACTATAAACTAAAATAAGGCAACAAAACATTCCTCTGCCACGCTTATTAAAAACTAAAATGTTTTTCGTTGAAGTTTTATAAAACACGAACTCTCTTATGCAATTTACTTACGTGCTACAGAACTTACATGATAAGCTAAAAATTCCGTTTATGCACTCTCTATGCATAACTATTACTTATCGTAACAATCTAATATTGTATATAAAGTTTAGATCATCAGCTGATTAGCATGCTAGCTACGTGTTACGTAACAAGTAGAGGAAACTGCTTTATATACTATGATGATACTTATTTAATGTTTTAAAAACCCGTCTAATAATGGCAATTTTATAAATATTTTCACTCTCGGTTGTCTAAGCATAAAATTAAAATTTTGCATGCGAAAGTCGCGCAAGTTGGCGGTTGGTGCTTTTTTATCAGCTTAGTCCCGTTGAGTTTCATTCAAGGAGATTATTAAATTAATTCTCTTTGTAAAGTAGAAAATTAATAATAATTCATCGATTTATCATTAGCTAGTCAATGCATTTATAATCATCATCTCACTTGTCAGACGGATCGATGATCCAAGTATGTTGTTTATTTGTTAACATGAGGATATTGCTGCCCATCTTGTAATCTTATATATAAAGAGACTTGTACTGACTGACATTTCATTCATCAACGCAGAGCCTAAACCACTAAAGCTGGATATATGAAATTTAGACAGTAGGTTCATTACATGACGAAAACATCCACTAAGGAGGGATTTTTAGAAATTCAACCCCTAAGGGGGTGAAAAGGGTGATTAACGTTTGTATGCAAGTCCGTCATTTTTGAAGTAAGAAGCTTGAAATTAAGTACTAAGGTTTCTGGTTAGAAGTAAATGTACACGTGTTTGAGCGTTTTTGGAAATTCAACCCCTAAGGGGGTGAAATAAGTGTTGTAAGTTTGTATGAGAAATCTGGTACTTTTGAAGTAAGAGGCATGAAATTCAATATTTAGGTTACTGGTCAGAAATAAACGTACACCTGTTTCAGGGTTTCTGTAAATTCAACCCCTAAGGGGTGAAATAAGTGTTGTAAGTTTGTATGAGAATTCTGTTACTTTTGAAGTAAGAAGCATGGAATCAAGTATTTCGGCTTCTGGTTAGAAGTAAATATACACATGTTTGAGCGTTTTTGGAAATTCTACCCCTAAGGGGTGAAATAGGGGATAAAAGTTTCTACGAAGTTAAAAGCATGAAATCAAATAATAAGCTTTCTGGCTAGGTATATAATACACGTTTTTGAACGTTTTTGTAAATTCTACCCTTAGGGGGTGAAATAGGAGGTGAAAGTTTTCTTCAAGTTAAAAGTATGAAATTAAATAATAGGGTTTCGGATTAATAATATGTATATGAACGTGTGTGACCGTTTTTGTAATTTAAACCGTCAACGGGATAAAACAGCAGATGAAAGTTTGTATAAGAAGTCTGGTACTCTTGAAGTAAGAAGCATAAAACATACACGTGTTTCAGGGTTTTTGAAAAATCTATCCGTAGAGAGTGAAATAGAGGATGAAAGTTTTTTTATTGTTGACACTTGCGCGAGTTTTTCTGGCATAGTATGTACCATCACCGTAATTTAGGAGGTGGTGCGCGAGTCCTATCGGATGGTTTTAAATAAAAATTCACATCGTTCATCCGACTGAGTTGAAACTTCGTACAGTTGATATTGGCACTAGCGCCAGAGTTTGTGATATAGTACTATTAACGTACAAGAGGTTGCGCGCGAGTCGTATCGGATAATTGTAAATAAAAATACGCATCGTTCATCCGATTGAGTTGAAACTTTGTATAGTTGTTGTTACTCACGCAAAAGTTTCTGACATAGTATCTTCAACGTACAATAGGTGGCGCGTGAATCGTATTGGATAATTGTTTGTCTTCTTCTAATATAAAGAGAAAGGTACTGACTGAAACATGATATTTGGACAGTCGGTTCCTTTTGTACAGTAAGCATCCACTAAGAAGGGATTTCTCGAAATTCAACCACTAAGGGGGTGAAAAGGGTGATTAACGTTTGTATGCAAGTCCGTCATTATTGAAGTAAGAAGCATGAAATTAAATATTAAGGTTTCTGGTTACAAATAAATGTACATGTGTTTGACCGTTTTTGTAAATTCAACTCCCAAGGGGGTGAAATAAGGGTTAAAAGTTTGTATGAGAAATCTGATACTTTTGAAGTAAGAAACATGGAATTAAATATTTAGGTTACTGGTTCGATATAAACATACATGTGTTTTAGGGTTTTTGGAAATTCGACCACTGAGGGGTGAAATACAGGATGAAAGATTTTCTGAAGTTAAAAAGAGCATGAAATCAAATAATACAGTTTCTGGTTCGAAATAAATGTACACGTGTTTGAGCGTGTTTGTAAATGAAACCCCTAAGGTGGTGAAATATTGAGGGTTGAGAATTTGTATGAGAAATCTGAAACTTTATAGAACAAAACAATACACGTGTTTAGGGTTTGGAAAGACTACCCCTAAGGGGTGAAATATGGATGAAAGGTTTTCTGAAGTAAAAAGCATGCATTCAAATAATAAGGTTTCTGCTGGGAAATAAACATACACGTGTTTGATGTTTTTTGGAAATTCTACCCCTAAGAGGGTGAAATAATAAGTGTTGAAAGTTTGTTTGAGAAATGTGCTACTTTTGAAGTAAGAAGCATGGAATATTTAGGCTTCTGGTTAGATGTAAACATACACATTTGAGGGTTTTTGGAAATTCTTCCCCTAAGGGAAGGGATGAATGTTTTTTCATAGTTGCATGATATCAAATAATTGGATTTCTGGTTAGAAATAAATATACATATTTTTGAGCTTTTTACGAATTCAACCATTAAGGATCTGAAATATGGGTTGCAAGTTTTTACGAGAAATCTGGTACTTTTGAAGTAACTGACTGACTGGCTGACAGATCTATCAACGCAAAGCCTAAACCGCTGGGGTTAAAAACTTGAAATGTTCAAAGTAGGTACCTCTAATAACGTTGGCATCCACTAAGCAAAGGTTTTTGGAAATTCCACCCCTTAAGTGGTGAAATGTGTTAATGTTTGTATGAAAACCTACATTTAAAAAGGGGCTTAAAGAGGGTTTAAAATTACACGCAAGCGAAGCTGCGGGCAACAGCTAGAGTACAAGCTCGCTTGCGTGAAATTTTAAACCCTTTTAAGCCCTTTTTAAATGTGGGTATAAAATCAAAAAAAAAACCGTCTTTTATTACTTATTTTGAACAGTGTTTGTGCCAAATTTTAAGTTAATAACCCCATGGAATAAGGGTTTTCATACAAACGTTAACAACCCATTTCACCACTTAAGGGGTGGAATTTCCAAAAACGTTTCCATAGTGGATGCCAACGTTATTAGAGGTACAGTAAATGCTCAAAAGTCCATAGGCACGCTAAGGACTACATTGCTATAAACTCGCGCACGATGCAGCGAATGCGTATGCATGTGCGTGTATGAGTGATGTCTCAACATTCCACAGATAACACACACTAATGAACTGTCGTCGCGCTACGCGAAATAACATTATATTTCTGTTGCATTTAGAATACGCGTCATAGTGATGCGTCATTTTTAACATTGCATTGCTAAAATTCGCATTAAACTAATATGTCCTGATAGCTGTTTGGGCTAAGCATTGAACCACAATCAATGACGTCTGAGTTCGAGTCTTACAATGCGTAACTCGTTTTTGTTTCTTTGAAACTATTATTATATTTGTATTAAAGCAAAAAAATTATTCGTTATTGATGTTTATTTATAATGTTAGTTATTGTATTATTATTTCATTATTTATGTGATTATGTATTCAATTTATCTTTTTTTGGTGTAGTAAGGTGGAAATAAAAAAGTTGTGCTAAATGATAACTAAAATGTTTATTCGTTTTATTTACTTATATTACTAACAAACTTTTATGAGAATTGTGACGTCACATTCCTACCTAGATAAAATAAATTATCTTGTAACCGTTCACAAGATTTTTTGTTGTATACCCAATGAGCTTATATTGTATACCTACTTAGTCAATTCATAATAACATAACAAGGAAGGGATATTCTAATGACACAAATGTAATTGTTGACATCCACTTATTTAAGTATCGGTATTCAGCAGAGTTTATTGAAAACTAATATGTGATTTAGACTTTAAGAATATGTTTTTTATGTAACGTCACAATTAATGTATTGAGGTTATAGCTTAAGTATTCATTTTCTTGACGAAAAGAAGATTGAAACTAAACCTCAATTTAAGATCATTAAATAATTACGGACATGTTAATATTACTAAATATTTAGTTACACCGTCTAATTATTAAAACCAATAAGTAGAACTGTTGGTGCGTGGAGGAATAAAAGCCAGTTCTCCTGCCTGCTGCACTCATCCATCCCCACATATTAATTGTAATGCGACCTGAGTCTGTATTAGGGATTACGTTTTTATCACACAAGCGAGTGTTATTCCAGCGCCATAAGTGAAGCCTACCCTTTTGACTAGATTTAAACGTCTTTTCATCTGAGAATATGGTAGTATTCCAGTCAAAATCTAAGTAATCCCGAGCGAAATGTAATTGTTCTTGTTTATGTAATTATTTCAAGAAGGGCTTTTTAGCGGGTCTGCTGTGATGCAAGCAATCCTTCAGCGTGGAGGGCACGGCGGACAGTTTGCAACGAGGTATCAAATAATTCCGTAAAGTCCCTCGTAGGTGTGAAACCATTTGTTTCATAATAGTCCACCATATGTTGTCGCTGCGTCTCAACAATAAGCGACGGCCTTCCACTTCGCTATCGACTAGCAAGGCTTCCCTCTTCCTCATATCTTTTGATCCAAAGACTTACAGTATTCCTCTAAAACAAAAAAAAGTAATATTAGGCGGCTATATCAAAATACTGAAGTGACTTCATTTTCATATAATATAATAATGTTTATTTAATATAATAATATAATATTATAAGTCTGCATTTTAAATCCAATAATAAACACTAATTATTTATCTTTTAGGCCTCATGATGGCGGATTTAAAAAAGAATTTGAAGACATGGCCAAATAATCTTAGGTGATTATAAATTTGAAGTAAATGGTCAAGTTATGAATTGTTTATTATGATACTCACATTCAGTCCAGTTTCATCACATATTTGTGTTCTATTTAAGACCACTTTTATGCAGCGCAATAATAGTCGCCCTCGTCTCAATATTATTATTTGCCTGCATTTTGAGAATAAATACAATACCGCTATCTATTAAACCACACGTCACTAACTAACATTTACAACCAATCGACAACGTTCGTTCCGATCAAGTTAAATATTCATAAAACTCATGTCTATCTACCCCACAAAAATCTAAATTCTTTATTTAGTTTTCTATGATCTACCTCCCTAACGTTACGAAATGTGTGAACCAGGCGAACAAGATAATTGAATATTATATCTGTCTCATTACTTACAAATACTTACAATCGAGTAAAAACTTACAAAAAGTCTGCATTGCGTGAGATTTGAACGCACGCCTCCATGAACCAGGCATGTTGTTGAACGCGCTTAACCACTAAGCCATCTTAACATATAGATTTTTGTTGAAATTATGAACTACAACGATGATGCATGTGTCTCTTAAAAATAGAAGGTCGTAAGTCAAACTAAACGCCAAGCTATTGCTTTGTGAGATTGCCTATGGACTTTTGGTCCCTACTGTACCTACTTTGAACATTTCTAATTTCTAAACCCAGCAGAAGGCTTTGCGTTGATAGATCCGTCAGCCATTCAGTCAGTTTCTCCCCTTATTACTTCAAAAGTACCAGATTTTTCATAAAAACTTTTAACCCTTATTTCACCTCCTTAATTATTATTATAATTATGTACATTTATTTCTAACCAGAAACCAAATTATTTGATATCATGCTTTTAACTATGAAAAAACTTTCATCCCTTATTTTATCCTTTAGCGATGCTAGCTAAATAAGCCTATATGTAGGTAATGATGCATTGAACTAAGAAACCAAGGTTTTTTTAAAATGATTTCCGGGCCGGGGGCCCCGGGGGCCCCACGTGCCCTTACGGTGAAGACGGAACTGGTAATCTAATCTAAATATATAAAAGCGAAAGGTCACTCACTCACTCACTCACTCATCACGAAATATCGAAAACCGCGAGACGTATAAAGATGAAATTTGGCAGGCAGGTAGTTTATAGTTAGTAGACGTCTGCTAAGAAAGGATTTTTGGAAATTCTACCCCTAAGGGGGTGAAATAGGGGATGAAAGTTTGTATGGAAAATCGTCACTTAACGGGTTCAAAATTTCACGCAAGCGAAGCTGCGGGCAAAAGCTAGTAATTAATAGAAAGAAAGAAATAAAATGAAAACAACCTGCACGAGGCCCAAAAAGGCCCCAATCTCAGCGTACAAAATAATGAAATATACAAGGTTAGTCAGAAAGGGGGTACTAATCCGAAAGGGGGTTAAAATACCCATAATAATGAATAACTTTTGTTCTACAACTTTTTCCAAAAGTCAATAGTTTAAGAGAAATAGGTGATCAAATATCTCAAAAAAAAAACTCTAAAATCTATCTATACCCAGTTATGATCAGCTGTGTTTACATTGTAGGTCATATTTGGAGTCATGAATTAGAAGCACCATTTTCTGAATTTGTAACTAAAGTAGGGATGAAGAAATTTTGAAAAAACAAAAATAAAAATCGGATTGCATTGAAAAAAAAATTACCGAATTTTGAAATTTTAACACTTGTTTTAAGACAGTCATCAGTGATACTTTAAGTGGCTTGCGGATTAGTACCCCCTTTCCGACTAACCTTGTATAAAAAAAAACATGCCGCTGCTCTCTAGTTTCTCTTGCTCGCTGGTTTCTCATAGGAACTTATTCTAAGGGACCGTGTGATGCGTGTGATGCCATGGGAGTAATGACAGAAACAGGTTTTTTTTTTAAATAACAACGTAACATCATGCCTGTATTACCCGAAGGGTTACACAGAGGTGTATGTACAGCCTCATTTCGCCGTTATCTTTAAGTCCCATGTAGTAGGGAGCGAGCCCATTGCCATCAACACGGCACAAATTCAGACTCCGAGCTGCTACTGAGAAATTCCACACGTAAAAACTCGAAGTACCTTGCCCGACCTGGAGATCGAAACCAGGATTTCACGCTCCAGCAGTCGCACAAAACCACTAGACTCTCACTTGTTTTTAATAGTACTAATTATACTAATAGTTACCTACTTATTTAATTATGACATAAGTGCAACTTGTGAGTAAAAATATAATCAATTCCCTTAGTCAGCTTATATGACACCCACGGGTGTAGAGAGGGTGGAAATTCTATGCTTGATTTTTTTCTGCTTTAATACAAATATTTAATTCGAAAACTTGTTCCAGGTTTCAATCGCAGACGACAAACTGGCGGCAGCTCCACTGGTCGCGAAAGTGTACGATGCCAGCCTTATCAAAGTGACAGACGTGGGCAACGCTGTGGTGGGCCAACAATGCCAGTTCAGAGGTACCAATCTACCATTTCAGAAGTCCTACCATACCACTAAACCCTGACATTGATTTCAGCCGAAACGCGTCGAATCGAGACGAGTCGCATAAGTTTCGTGTGAAGACGAATCGAGGCGAAACGGTCAGTAATCGCAAGTTGTTAAAACAGAAATTCGCGTAACAACCAATGCGCGCGAGTGACGCGACTCGGCGCATCTCGGCTCGTCGCTGATCAACGCAGTTTTTTATAGTAAATGTATAGGAGGCGAATTATTGCGATTCTATTCGACTCGACTCGGCGAGCCTAGTAGCCAGCCTTAACAGTAAACTACTTCATATCTTTCAGTAAATGCAGTAATAGGTGATAAAAGGAGTACGTGCAAGTCACGTCTTCCTGTGTTTTAAAAGCAAAATACTGCGATCGCCAATCCGTCTGCCAAGCGTAGTATTATGACAAAATTCCTATAAATAGTTGTTACATTATAAATATTTAGCAAGGAATGTTCATAAAGTTCAAAGTTCAAATATTTACATAAATAGGTTGTTTACAAAACTTATACAAGTCACTATGCTAGTTGGCTCCGGCGTTTCCTAGCTCACTGATCGTAAGAAGAAATGCTGAAACAAACTCAGGGTCATGGCCTTATTATGTAACTTTTTTCATTCACGTAGTTAAAGAGAACTTAAGAATGAACTATACCACCATGCTTAACAAACCAATTGGTAATGTTGGCAGTATTTTTTCTTTGTGGCAATAAAGGATGATGCTGCTCATTTTGTTAAAATCTTGACGTCGCGTCGCCGTCGCTTAGCTGGGTTTTACGAGGGAGGCTAGCCATTTTGACATCTCAATTGGCGCAGTAGCTGAGCGATTGACTTCTGCGCTACGAATCGCGGGTCATGATAGACTGAGGGTTCATGTGAAGTTTTGTCTATAAACGCACCCACGATATGGGATACAGTGTGGGGGAACGTTTTTAAAATAAGAAAAAAAGTATCTACGGGTTTGACCCAAAACAGTAAAAACAATTCCCTATTTTAGTATTCCGTGGGTACAGAAGCGGGCTTTCTCCAGCACACTGATAAAATTATGTGACAAGCCACGGAACATAGTGATTATGGTATTATCCCCTCAAGGACATAAATTATAGCGGTCTACAGGGAGAGGGGAAGATTTTCAGCAGTGAACGTTTGTAAACGAAGGGGTAGCTACGTCTCTTACCTCCAATATTATTTCTTGCTTCCTCAATTATATAGCTATCTAGATTTTATTTTAATTGGATGAAATAAATCCTCTTAATTGCCAAAAAGCTGTTTTACCGGAAATTGATACCAAACTTAATCTAGAACGTTTTATACAAGTACCGGTAAACCGGGGTTACTTTCAAATACAGGGGCGACATTGATAGTTACTAAACATTTTGCATTTGGTTAAATATCTGTGTGAAAATGGAACTTGTGCATTTTAATTTAATATTGTAGGGAACGTTGACAGTTTTCCTATTTTACCATTCAGTATAGAGGTGTCTGCGATGTTAGATGGCGATGATAAAAAATATTAAATGACACCCCTGAATATGTAAAAAAAACGAGTTTTAGATTTTTCGATTGGGGCTACTTTGAAATTCAATGATAGAACAGAGATCATCAAAGTAGAAGCTCTACGGTCCAAGTTTGATAAGGAACATTTCTCCTTTTTGCTATCGAAAACTGTGCTCTATAGTTTTTTTTATCTAGTCTATGTGATTTTATATATCTCAGTTAATTGAGTCTACATAAAATATTTTTGATGTAGCAGCTAAAAGCGAAAATAAATAAGATACAAACACATGAAGCTCAAAAAATTTATCAAAGTAACCCCGTTCTACGGTACTGAGATTAATGTCTACCATTTAAATTACTGTTACATATACATATTACGTTGTCACGGGAAATTGGTTACATTTAATTGGCATTACTTTGTAAAGCATTTTTTGTTTGTTTCTTATGAGAACACTTAAGTAACCAAATTTTTGGTGATGCCTTCAAAAAGGTCTCGCGTGTTTAAAATGATACTTAGAAACCTTAGAAATGTAGAAGGAAATAAATAAATAAGTGCAATTTTTAACGCTGGAGCCTTTTTTTTTATTTTGTTTTGCCATCCCTTTTGTTGCCATAGCAACTTGTACTGAAGAGTGGCCAAGAGGTAAAAAAAAATTGGATCCGGGGCCCGCCTGCAAGTGTCGGGCCAAGACTTGCCGAGAGGCAGTGAATGTGGCCAAAAGTAGTAGGAACAACACTGTTGTGGAACGACACTCGACACAATCCTTCATATCCCCCAGGCGGATAGTATTTTAAGGATTTTCCCCCATAAAAAAGGGGGCAAAAATTGTAGCGAGTGTTAGTAGTTTCTGCCTACCCCTATCAGGGAATCGTATGATCTTATGAAAAATGATTTTTTTTAGTGGACGCCAGTGCTGCCGGTGAAGGACAGTTGGAAATCTCAATAAACGAAGGCGAAGTTCCTAATCACGTGCAGGTGAGTTTACGTCATTATACCAGTAATCTAGCAACTTTAAATGAGGCCCTTTCCAACTTTAAATTGGATTTAAAAAAGTATTTTTTATTCTTCTAGCTGTGTACGATAGTATGTCGAGTTGGTAGCAATTTTTTGGAATGTCTACTTACCTACTTTAGCAAAATTATTTTAATTTATGGTAACGACCTTTTGGTGGAATGTCGCAGGGAAATACCTACCTATCATTACAATTCTAAAATAACTATAGGTAATAAATATTCATGAGATATTAAATTGGTATTCATCTATTAAATCTTCATTCATCAATTGCTGAAATACGTAAAAAGAAAGGTAAAACCTTTTATAAAAATGCCTTACTTCAATTACCTATTACTTTAACTATACTGCCGTCCTTTAACTAAAACCACGTTAACCCCAAAAAGTGATTTTGGAGAAAAACGCAAAAAACGCGGGAATCGTTGTTTCTAGAAAACTATTAAACATAGATCAGTGATTGTTAGACATGATTTAAACATACATTTTCCTGCATCATTTAGCATATTTCCTGCGCAGAAATATACTTTAAATAATTTAAAAAACAAGGATTTTTGGTTTAGTTAAGCAATACACATATTTTTTGACACTGATTACCGCACTAAAACGTCTCTAACCTACACTTAGAGACTCTTTAGTTAAGCATTTTCTTTAAATATATAAGGTTTGTAATGTTTGATACATTTACTCTGAAATGCTTAACTATAAACTCGCTAAATCAATTAACTGTTTTGTAGTTAAGACTTTTCTTAATATTTATACATTATTATCTTTCGTAAGAAGAGGCTAAAGCACCTAAGACTCTTTTAAGCTAATTATTACCGAAAAATAAAAAAACATTTGTAAAACATACGCTTGCTTACTAAGCTAAAAAAAGGCAACTCTTACTTCGATTGTTACTAACGTCTTTATAGCTAAGCATCTCATAACAAAAAACTGGAAAATTTAATAAATGCAATATAAAATTAGATCAAATTTTACCAAAACTTTGAACTAAATAAAAGTTTCCTTCACTTATCATTAAATAAAAAACAGCAATTATTAAAAACAGCAACAAAAAAAATCTTAACTCAAAACTAAATTAAGTAAAAGTTCTTATTTTATTCATTGTGAATAACATTAATATTTATTATTATTTCTCCCTACCACTTTAAAATCAACAGTATTATAGGATTTAAAAATTATCACTAGCACAGCCTTGATTAATTTTCTTAACTTACTAAACAATCAATGATATGAAAAAGTTATTTTAAGGCGCTATTTCCATAGCGGCAATATTGCGTTTTGACAATTATGAAAATTTCAATCATTTCAATAAGGAGAAGCTGACTGACTGACTGATCTATCAACGCACAGCCTAAACTAGCTGGGGTTTGAAACTTGTTTTGATAATCCACTAAGAAGGGATTTCTCGAAATTCAACCCCTAAGGGGGTGAAATAGGGTATTTAAATTTGTATGCAAGTTCGTCATTTTTAAAGTAGGAAGCATGAAATTAAATGTTGAGTTTGTGGTTAGAAATAAATGTATAGGTGTTTGAGCGTTTTTGGAATTTCAACCCCTAAGGGGGTGAAATAAGTGTTGGAAGTTTGTATGAGAAATCTGTTATTTTTGAAGTAAAAAGCAAGGAATTAAATATTTTGACATCTGGTTTGAAATAAATATACACGTGTTTGGGCGTTTTTGGAAATTCTACCTAGCAGCCTGGCCACGGGACATTCGCAAAGCATCTGGCGTCTAAAACAAATGTATAGAAATGTACTAATCACGCAACGCGTAGCGGCGACTGGCGGAGCAACCGGCGGCGAAATTTGCCGAGCGAATCGCAAGAGCGTCTGACTGCGCGGCGGACGGCAGAAACAAATGTATGGATCAGTACGGCGCGGCGCATGCCACGGGGCTGCGTGGTAGACGCGGCGAATAGTGTAGGAACAAGTGTCGCTCAACTATCGATTGTCTCTCGATAGTATTTAAATACTATCGAGAGTCAATCGATAGTTGAGCAACACTTCTCAAAAAATAGTAACAATATCGATAGGGCTATCGATAGTATTAGAATTTAACAATACTATCGATAGTATCAATCGACAGACATACGTAATACTATTGATGAGTACCAATACTATCAATTACTAGTATCGATGGTATTGAGTTGTGATACTATTGATACTATCACTATAAAAGTGCGTTTTACAACAATTACTGGCGATACTGATAGTATTAGAACTATCAATAATTTTATCCCATCGATATCTAACGAAAATTCAATAGTATTGCATCAGGATATAAGTCATCATTACCTATTACAGTAGAATGTTTTTTTATTAACATGTAAACTCACAAAAAGTATTAAAAACACTAAATTGTTATGGTTGAGTTCACCATTTGTGTACATCGCGTATAAGCACTTTTGCATCATCCACGCTCATTGGTAATGAGACTGTACATCCCGCGTAAGTGTCCCCACATTTACGCGGGATGTACTATCGAGGCTTTTTAAATGCTAAGACCCTCCACAACCGCGAGGTGTGCATTCTCAGGGAGTACTTGTCCCAAGCCGACGTGGGGATGCATCGAGATGTAGTCGCAGTGGACAAAGGACTCACCTTGCTCTTCTTGACTAAAGAGAACTAGCGCAAGCCTGTAGTACTTGATACCAATGGCCGCAAGGAGGTATGGCGGAGCAAGGAGCTTCATAGACGCTTCTACCGGGCCCTTCATGGGCCCGATGTAGATTTCTAGCGTCCGTGGCCTGGCTACGTTTTGATGAGCTATTTGGGAAAACCAAAGGTTTTGTTTGTGCAATTATGGACGAAGTAATGATGACGAACAACTATAGAAAATATACTGTGTGTGCACGGTTGACATCTGTCGGGCATGCCACTGTCCCGGTGAATCTATCTGACATATTATCTCTGGTTGTTCTCGTCTTGCTAACGATGAGTATTTGCACAGGGACGACCTCGTAGCTAGGATTGTCTACCAGCAACTTGCTCTCAAATACAACCTTGTGGACGCAGAAGTACCATACTACAGGTATGTGCCCGACCCAGTTCTCGAGAATGGTCATGTCACATTGTACTGGCTTATTGGCAACAATATAGTCCTGTCGGTGGTGATAGATCGATAGAGCGTCTCACAATGATTGTTGATATCACTTTTCCGCGTGACGAGAACCTTGTGAAAGCCGAGAAAGATAAAGAAATGAAATATCAAGACTTGGCACACGAGCTTGTCGCCATGTGGGATGTTGATTCAGCAGTCATTGTGCCGATAGTCGTTACAGCCAATGGTTTAATAGCCAAGAGCCTCGACCAACATCTAAAGAGGCTTTTGTTGGGCGGCTGGATCAAGGGCCTGATGAAAGCGGTACTTCTTGACACGGCACGTATTGTTAAGAAGTTCCTCTCTCTGAGGCTCTGACCACTGGTAGCTTGGATCCTGTTCCCGATGCCGGTGAGCTACTATGAGTATTTTATATATTTTTAAATGTTTTTATTTTATATTTTAATATTAAAAAAAAGGTATTAAATATGTTAGAAAATGAATAAAGAACATAATATAATTCCATAACCACATTATTTTTTGAAAATTTCACCGATATACCTACCTATCTGTTTTTTTTCGATATATCGAATTCGATATCAATATTTTTTTAAATATCGGTTTCATATACCTACATAGCGATACTTTTTGGGACTTCTTGCATCCCCACTGGTCGCGGCGGCGAACGTCACTGCCCGTGGCCTGCAAACTGTGCTGCATGGATTGCCGCCCCGCCAGGCGCACCGCCGTTCGCGCCGCCCATTCCCGTGGCCAGGCAGTAAGGGGTGAAATAGGGGATGATAGTTTTTTCGAGGTTAGGAGATTTTTTATGAAAATTCTTATTCCATTGGGTTTTACCTCATAATGTTCCCCGACATATTTGAGTTTTGGCGGGAACAAGTTACGATGACGCACTCTCACACCTTATGAGCGGTCTGAGCGGAATGGCAAGGCTTGCGGAGCCTTGCCATTCCGCTCAGCACGCATATTGCATCCCCGCACACTCCCGGAGTGAATGAAGCGCGAGCAACGGAAAACGTGTTTCTAGTTAGGGAACGTGGGTTAGCGGTTATTAAGTTAAGAATGACTAATATTTTTTTGAACAAATTCCATGTTAGAAGTAAATAACGTTTTTTTAACGAATTGTTTTGAGAAAATCGCACTATTGAATACTTGACTAAAATACCGTTATGGTGGACTAACTAGAATTAAGATAAGTTTTTCATCATAAATAGTCTATAGTATTGTTTTTTTTGTATTTTATGAAAATTGATCCTTAACTATAAACACGTTATACGCTCTTAGTGTATTTGTAGTCAAGAATAATCAAATAACGTAGTTTAAGCTAATAAAACGTTAAAAAAATATTAGGCGAATTTGGAAACTAAGGTACTTAAACGTGCATCAAGCTAAGAAGTGTGGTATAGTCACTTTTTAGTCAAGAATTTGTTGCATATTTTGCCATTTAACGGTATATCATGTTTTAATATCTCTAAAACTGTAAGTGATAGAGCTATGGTTCTTAGACAGAAAGATAGAGAATTTAAAACTGTAATACTTTGCATTCAAAACTCAAAATCGACCATTTGAGGGTTAACGGGGTTCTAGTTAAAGGACGGCAGTATAGCGGTGATTGACAAAATATTATAACCACAGAAATTTAAATACCTACTAAGGCAATATTTTATAGATTTCTGTGATTATAACAGTGCAGTTGGATATTATTAACAGAGACCATTAGTTGACGACATCTCTGTATAATAAAAAAAAAAACAATTTTGTGGTAGGTACCTATGATTGAAGCTACTTTCTCAATTTCCTCATGAACTAATGCCAAATTTTCATTTGTTCTAGGTGGTAGGTGGTGGACGATGCCTCGTTTTCTGGCGACCAGAAGCGGCGACGCCTCACCGGGTGGACATCAAGTTCAACGGAGAGCCTGTGCCATCTTCTCCTTTCATCTTCCACGTAGCACCAGCACAGAGAGTCACGATCGACACGTCACAAGTTGGTGCGTAAAAGAAAACTACTTACACGATAAAATTAAAAAAAAGAAACAAAACTTTTCTGTATGTAGGTAACTGCATTTTTTTTATATAGCAACGGTTATAATTTGGCAAAGAACGCATCTAACTGCATTTCTGTAATCACCTCTTTGCCAGAATGAAGACGTCATCGCTTTTAATTGATAAGTTCATTGTGAAACGTTAAAATCAGGGTTTTCTTTAATGAGTTAGTCAAAGCCTCACGCTTTCTCCTTGATTTACTTATTTAGCTTTTTTCAGGGTGACACTAAACATCATTGTCGATAGATCGATACCTACTAATCTATGTTAAATAATAAAAAGTAGGTACATAACTACCATTAGAATCCGGACTGAATTCAGGCCGTATTCATATTGTAGGTACTATCTTTGGTAGAAAACTTACAGTTGCCATAAAACTAAAAAATAGGCTTTGTTTTTATTCTTATAGGAAGCTATTTGTGTCCAAAAGACCTTCACAAAAAAGTCTAAAAACAGAACTTAATAACATTTTATGCTGCTACTCGGTACCTAGTGCTGTTTCAGTCAGTGTACAGTCTGACTTGGATCTAACAAATAAACATCTATTTAACTTGTGGAGTGCAATAAATATATTGAATAATGAGTATTGAGTAAATGAACATGGTGAAATAGAAAACTAACGTGAAATGTACCTACTGGATTTTAGCGATGAGAGTTGAATCAACCGTTGATCTCCTGTCAACGTATTAACGTTAACTGTGTATGAATCAACTAGTTGAATTCGTCAACGTCGTTTATGAATTTAACTCGTGCGTCTCGTTCCATAATCGAGAACGCAAACGCAACGAACTGAGTAAATCAAAAAACTTACGTTGAAAATAACGTCATAGATTGCGAGCAACGGTCATGTCATGGAATTTGAACTCTAAGTAACGTACATAATAGTTGATTTTCGAAATATTTATTTTAAGAATAGCACTTATGACGATATTGTTGGAATCAGATGATCTTTTAAATACGCCTAGAATATGGTTTATAATTGTATTAAGTCAATCCTAAGCCTAAAGAAAAATTATGAAGGGAAAGTCATCTAATTAGAACCATCAATCAAACGTTTTCCAATACAAACATTGAATCAAATTGTTTCTAAAATTTAACGTCGCAGCGTTGAATAAAAACCGTTCAATGAATGAACGGTTTACGTTGCAAGTTGACATTAGTAGTACGTTAACTCGTTGACGAATTTAACTAGTTGATTAACCAGTTGACCAACGTTAGTCAACGTTAACGTTTCGTTAGCGGAAAAACCGTCAAAGACCCATCACTACTGGATTTGACAGATTTTTGACATCTTCCTTGACAAGCAGCGCCGCCATCCATGTTTAGACCCTTAGCCGACTCTAAATATTTAGGAGTAGGATTCTATTTAACTTTAATCAAAAATCTGTTTTATTTTGTTCTTATATTCTCGTATTACATTTAATTTAAATAAAAAAAAAACAACTATAAACGAGGCGATGTAACTGGTCAAGCTGCTTGAGAAAATTCATGATAGCTATAAAATTAAATTGAAAATAAATAAATTTACTTTTCTGTGTTAATGGCAATCGGCGATAAAATTGCCGAGCAGAATAGCCAGTATACTATAAATTAGACTATTAATAGTCATAACATGATGTTTCGTGCTTGGGTTATGCAATGTATATAACGTTCTTTTACTATTAATAAGTTTTATTTATAGAATAGCTTTCACTGCATTATTTAAGTAAAAGTTAAATTTAAGAAATTGGAGTCGCAAAACGTAATTTTAATTTATCTGTGACATGCGGTGATGTGATTGTCAATTGTCAATTTATCATCTGATCTGTCAATTACTGTCAAGTACATTTTGGCGGGAATTATAATTTTTCATGTTTTTTGTCAACTAATCGATAACTACGACAAAAAAGCACTGTAGAAGTAACGCGTTTTATGTTTGTATCCTAGAGCTAATCCCTGTGGGTGAATTAGCATCATGTTCAGTTCGAGTGGAAGGTTCTGCGGGAGGCGAGTTAACAGTAACAGTTCGAGGCCCCAGGGGCGAAGTCCCAGTGCGATTGACCGGAGATGCTGTCACCGGTCTGGTCGCCAGCTTCACCCCAAAGAATGTCGGACCTCATACACTCACCGCACAGTACAACAACCAAATAGTACCGGTATGTTTCTAATATGTTTACATGCACATAAAATCAATATTTTGCAATAATTTAACTAAAACAATTTTGCTTATGCACATCTACAAACAAGTTAATCTTAACGACATAATGAATAAGCAATATACACAATATCCAGTTACCTAATATTTTTATATCCAATTTTATTTCACGGTAACTAAAATTCATTGTTATCTTTCAGGACACGCCATTTGTTTGCAAAGCATACGACAGTAAGCTAGTAAGTGTGAGTGGTGGTGCCGCTGCACGGGTTGGAGTACCGGTGCAGTTGGCAGTCGATGCTGCACAAGCTGGAGAAGGCAATCTTGAAATAACAGTTGCTGCCCGTGGACTAAACATTCCAACACAAGTACACCCACAAGTAAGTAACAGTGTCTTCAACATCATTTCTGCTATACACTGAATTTTTTCCCTGAAACACTTCTCAAATGTTATCACTTGCAGTATTTTATTCATTACTATGTTATTTTACATGAATAACCTAATGCAATCTTTTCTTTTCAGGGAAATGCACGCTTCATGGTTTCTTTCACACCTACAGAAGCCTGTGACCATGTTGTCAATGTATCTTTTAATAAAGTAAGTCATTACAGTTACATAAATGACTATCTGATGAATGCTGATGAAAGTTTTATTATCTTTTCTTGCACCACTTGCCTAGTATTTTAATGCCTCTTCATCATCATATCAATCTGTTACCTTACACTACTGACCTAAACTTTCTCATACTCTAGAATAAGCTTATTGTTAGAGTATATGATATCACCACCATTCTTGAGCTGTGTACTCACAGACAGTTTTACTCAATAGTTATACTCGATCATAAGTAAAACTCTTCATGCAAACCGCAAACCACACCAATCGAGCCGTGAGTTTTGCGGTCCACATGAAGAGATTTGCTCGCTATCGAGTATGACTGTCGAGTAAAACTCTGTGAGCATGGAGCTTTGCCAATGGATAGGTGGTCAAAAGTATTTAGTTGCTATTCCAATATTATGTTGTTAGCACACAGGAAAATGTTTTAGCATCACCCATAGAATAGTGATAGCCTAGCAGTTCAAGCCTTACTTCCCACACTTCACTTACAGGCCCACACTTCAGTCTTAAAATTCATGTGCAAATCAGATTCGTCCCCCTCCGCCCTAACTGTCGTATCTAGCAATTGATAATTTTTCAGTAGTTCTGTTAGTTGTGGCTTTATTAATGAATTAATAACTTTATAAATTGCTCTTGGCTTACTCTTGGCTTGGTTAGTAGTTGCTTTAAAGCCCTAAGGTATCTATTTATTTATTTCTATTCATTTGAAGCAGATACGTCACTGTGTGAGAATTTCTCTGAATAATTATCAATTGCTAGTTACGACAGTTAGCGCAGAGGGTGGCGAGAATTTAATTATTACTTGTGATAATGTTGAAGGAAAATCATTGTAAGGAAACCTGCATACCTGAGGGGGCCCCATAAAGTTCTCAGTGTTGTGTGTAGTCATAGTAGAGTAAGGCCTAAATTCTGCTTATTCTGAGAAGAGACCCGTGCTCAATAGGGGGACATTAATGGGCTGATTATGATAGAGTGGAGGATGGCTTATTTTTAACATTATGATTGAAAAGTAGTTATTTCTCAGAATAATCTTATTAAGTTCATTACTAAGTACACTTGTTAAATCTGCTGTTATTCTAGATGCGCGTTCCCGGCTGCCCGCTAGTAATTCAAGTATCGGAAGGCGGCGGCGGCGGCGCGCGCGTCACTGTCCCCGGTCCGGCGCCGCTGCACCAGACCGCTGCACTCACGTTGCACCACCCCTCCGCCTCGCTCGACCAGATCGAAGTCAATGTTGAGGGTAAGATGGTAAATAATTGTATTATAGGCGGGCCTTTTTAATTTTGTATAATAGGTAAACAAACCTTAGATCTTGAAACATTCATTTCGCTTTTGGAATCCATGAAACATACACATTTTTAGCATTGTTTTAATTAAAGTGTGTATTTTTAAACCAATCTGGATGATTTTCACAATAAAGGTGAGTTCCTTTTTATACAAAATTTAAATGGCTAGACTATACATAATAACATCACAGTCTGAACTATATCTCACTCCATATAGTCAGTTAACGCGAATATATCCGCTTAGCAATCGCGTGGATGAAATGTGCTACCTCAGCCTGGATGCGTTCTGGACATGCCATTCAGGCCAGAAAGTTCTAACTTTAAATGCAGTTCATTGTGGCGATGGACCACTATATGGGGTGTGTAGTTACACTGTGATATTATAGTATGCAACAGAACAGGAGAATGTTTCATAGTGTTGTTGCGATTTCAAAGGAATATCGTAGGGGTAAGAGAAAAACTGCTAACTTAACATTGAGAAAAAGCAGCAGTGTTGCATAGGCTTCTCAACTATGCTAAAGATACTTTAACCAAACTCCTGTACTGTGGTTAACAGTCGTTTCAAATATTTACTCCATCCCAGAAGTATTTTATTCCCTGGTAAATGCTCCGTCTCACTCTGACCTCTCAATAACTGAGGAATGGGAGTAGGAGGTATCATTTTGCGCATAGGCATATAATTTACCAGTGCGTTATATGATAACAGAATTACATCAAATGTGCACAGCTTCGTTCTATAAATGCATCTTGAGTTAACAGCCTGTACTTTAATAAAATATACTTTTATTGTATTGTTTATGAGGATCTATTAAGTGTTTTTAATAACATACCATATAATTAAAAACTCTTTTAGATAGCAATTTTAGACTATAGTTGTCTTATGCAAAATCGTGTTTAACTGTTGCTTAGACTAAACGGCTTATACAGGGTTAATTGAAAAACACCGACAACCTCTTAAGGGGCATTGTACTCATCATTATGAACAACTTTTACTATGAGACCAAATCTGAAATCGCGAAAAAAAAACAGCTGTTTCCTACATTTTGACGAGCTAAGCGAACACAAATGTAGGAAACAGCTGTTTTTTTTTTCGCGATTTCAGATTTGGTCCCATAGTAAAAGTTGTTCATAATGATGAGTACAATGACCCCTTAAGCGGTTGTCGGTGTTTTTCAATTAACCCTGTATACCTTTTTTTCTGTGAGTATGGATTTTGACGTAAGACACGGTTTTAACAAATTAATGTCTTAACTTTGTACACGACCTTAGATATTTTATTTACTGACTAATATAAAACAAATAAATAATTCTCTCATACCTAATGTAAACACACATTGTCTGGGGTGATATGGATATGGCCCAGGCGTAGTCAACTTTATGCACCATGTGGCTTGTCCTATGTAACATTACCTACTCCTTAGCTGTTTGCTTTTATGCCAAGAAATGTATCATAATCTGTTTGGTTCTTTTTCCAGGGTGGTATAAATGAAAGAGATACAAAATAATACTTTTTGGATACCTATCTAAAAAAGATTAAGAAATAGAATGAGGGAATTTTCTGTGGGAAACGGGGTCAAAGGAGTTATATAGATGAAGAAATCATAGTTTAATTACGAAGTACTTTACGTTAAAAGATATATCATAAATGCTTTGCCGCACTAACTACTTCACGTATTAAATCGCTTAGTTATTAGTACTAACAAAATTAACATCACTTATTATCTTAATTATATAAAATTGTAGAGTATATATACTAACGGGTAGCCAAGTAAGTTCATAAGAAATCGCGAGACAAGTAATAAGATTTCAGTTTACAGAGAATACTCAAATAACATGACGACGTAACATTCATACTATTATTTCGATAAGCTCATCCGCTTCGCCCTAACTCCTAACATCTACGTTTGAAGTCGAGTGGGGGTAGGGTGCGTTAGGGCGGGGCGGAGAGCTGAGCCGGCTGTCGGGTGCAGGGCCGAATGGGGCGTCCGTGCCGGCGGCCGTGTCTTCGGCTGGCGCAGGCGTGTTCCGGGCAGAGTTCGTGCCCAGAGCTGTGGGGGAACATCGCCTGAACGTGCTCGTGGACTCCGTGCCTATACCGGCCAGCCCGTTTCATTTGAAGGTGAGTAACATTTTATAAAAAAGAAAATAATTACTAAAGGGGATGACATGTATTTCTGTACTACGTTATTGTTGCCAGAATTAAAAATACATATTGGCATGAACAATAAGAATATCAAGAAAAGTTTCAGAAATGTAATGTAAGTATACATAATAGTTCAGACATGGTACCATTTATCTCTCTCCCTACTCTTGTCTGCCCCATTCAATATACTCTTACAGGAAAAGTATTAGAAAATAACTGTTAACATTACTTACAGGTGTACGACGTCACCGCCATTAGGGTTAAGGATGTCACACACGGCACTGTCGGGAAACCGGTCACATTTTTGGGTAAGTTCGCAATACCTTAGCAGGCTTCTACTAGTCATTTTCCCCTCACAAAACGAGGCATATACAGTCACCACTCTGGGCAAGTATGTTGGTGATTCTATTTCTCGGACATAACAATACTGCTGGAACCGGTCCAACATCTGGCCATCGTGGCTTAGAAGAAAGTTGAACCGCGTGCAGGTAATCTTAAGGACCTTTAGTTTGTGAAAGCTTAAATCTGGTTATTACAAGCTACCCCATTATGTACTTAAGTTCCTATATAGATATATTCCCTTTTATTATGTACAAAAGAGGGTTTAATAAAACCCATTATTGAAAATAGCCCCTTCTCTTTTTATTAAATGCAGTTAGAAAGTGATGGCTATATTCAAATCTGGATTTACCTTAGTGTTGGTTTAAACCATCTCTCGTAATAAGGGGGCTTAGGTTTGGTTTTACGAATGATGGAACTAAACCTCTATATTTCCCTACAGTGGAGACGATGGCAGCGGGTCCAGGCAACTTGGAAGTAACCGTGAATGGTGGACGCGTGCCAACTGCAGCGGCTGCCCAAGGAGCTCACACGTACGCCATCAGTTTCACGCCGCGCGACCCTAGACCGCATACCGTCGAGTTGCGGTTCAACGGAGATCATGTACCTGGTAACTATAATACTCGCAATTTTTTGTAATGCATTGAAACTAGCAGTTTAAATTTCCACTGTTACTAAAATTTATAAAGTGGCAGTTTTCTTTCCGCACGCTTTACTGCGATGTTGTTTTTCATCCTTGTTTTTGATCAATATTCGTGTCGAGAGCTCGATCATTTGCTACTGTTGTAAGGTCCAAAATCGTCCAATAAGTCTTTTTCGGGAAATAAATATGGCGGTTTGGTAAATTTTCTATAAAGAAACTGTCAAACTGCTATATTTATCCCTCGGTTTAGAGCGAACCGACAGTGGTGAAACAGGTTTTAGCATTACTGTATCAATTATTTTCTAGATACATATACAATAGATAGATACAAGCAACACTTAAAATTAAATACCAAAACTTTCATGATTAATTATTTGAAGCTATGTATCATGTAATGTGACCAATCTAATTCCCTTCTTATTTCTCCAGGCAGTCCCTTTGTGTGCCACGTATCAGCGCCGGCGCGCGTCATCGGCGCTGGGTCGGGCGAGTCTCCGGACAAGGTGTCAGTAGGCGAGGCCTACACTTTCAGCGTAGACTCGCCCACTTCACCTCACGTCGAGGTGCTCGGACCAGCTAGGAGGCCCGTACCTGTACAGGTTTGTACAGCACCCATTTTAAATTTAGAATTAACATGCTTTGGAATTAAAAGCCGTACTTAATTCCATTGAACAGAGTTTAGTTTCTATTGCAAATAAAACTGTTTTATGGCCTTTTCAATGCTTCAGTCATTCTGAAATCAAAGTAGTTCATGTGATCATAAAGTTTACATTTGTGTAAGTTAAAATAATATAATTTGTTTTTTCATATAGTTTACGAATAATTCTAATTTAATAACTACACGTCTATCACAGTCCACGCAAATATTTAGTTTCTGCTGTAACTAAGCAAGCGTATTGGTAACTCCAAAGACAGTTCTCTTGCACCGGCAAACAGTGATGGACTAGATTTTAAAAGGAGACTAGTTTGATTCCCACTTCATCACTATTGTTAATAAAATTCCTCTACATTGTTCTAGGTATCTGCCGAAGAAACTATCGGTGAAAATGAAGCCAGTAAAAGGTACACCATCTCCTTCGTACCTGTTGACGTTGGCGATCATAGTATTGAGGTAAGAAGAAAATCCAACTAGGTCACTGTCACGGATATTAAGTTAAATAGATATCGCAAGTTCTTCAAATTGTATTAAAACAAGCGCGTCACATTGTTTTGTTCCAACTACGTAACAACGGCAATTTAATACTGGGAAGTAAACATTGTACACGCCTCTTGCGCGTCTTATCAGTAAAAGATTTCAAGCTTGTTATACCAACTTGCGTTTTCTATTTAAGTCTATATCTATGGTCACTATCAACTTTCTACCCTTATGCCAATTTATTTGGAGTCAGCGCAGTGTCTTTTTCTTCCACCGTCATCTCAGTGGTTACTCAAATATATTAATACTTATGTGACTCTCCCACTGTAGGGCAAAGGCCTCTTCTTCTATCAGAAGAAACGAGCATAGATCAACACGCTTGCTAAACGCTGGTTGGCGATTTCAGACCATTAAGTACAGGCTTCCTCACGATGTTTTCCTTCACTGTATGTACTTCTTAGATTAACTAAGAAAGTACTAAATGCCCTAAATGCGTATTGGTACTTGCCCAGGTTTGAAATCGCAGCTCAGTGCTCGCGCAGCTCAGTTACCTCCGGTTGTAGAGTTCACACGTTTACTATAAAATATAATATCAAAGACCCAGCTTTGTCCTTATGGCATCAAAACATCGAGAAACTAACATATACCTCTTACTATTAAATTAATTTGTTTTTAGGTGCGCGCCGGAGCTATGGGTGGTCACGTAGAAGGCAGTCCGTTCCTCGTGAAGGCTTACAGTGCGGCGCGCGTCAACGTCACCGACATATCGCCCGGCGTCGTCGGCAGACCCGTCTCATTCACCATCAACGCTTCACACGCTGGTATGTACTTCTTATAAAACATTAGCGAGAATTGGCAGTGACAAATGAATGACGTAAGATAGCCAATGTCGTTATTTAGCTATGTTCCTAGTGATTTCGCTAAGAAATATAAGATGGTTAATTTATGTTCTTTTACTTTTCGTGCCTCTCCACCTAGTAATGATTTGCCACCCGATCAGCAAACCGCCATGTGTCATACTCGAGCCGACATTATCAAAATAACAACTTGGCTATCTCGCCGCGATATAATACATATATGCAGATAATAATGATGGTCAAATATAACCATATTTTGTTTTAGGTGCTGGCAACTTAGAAATTATAGTGGCTGTAAACGGCCGAAATGTGCCAAATTATGTACAAAGCGAAGGAAATGCCAGGTTCAAAGTAAGTACTTTATACATTACTCACTTGTATGCAGGATGTAAAAAAGGCGGTCGGTAGAGGGAAAGTATTGATGATAGCAAATTGTACTCAAATGAATAAATCTTTGAATGCTTACTTGTTAATTAAACTTATTTTTAAATATAAAGGGATGTTTCCTTTGAGTAAAATTTGCTATCATCAATATTTAAGGTACTTTCCCTCCACTGCCCGCCTTATATTTACACACTATATAAACACACATTATTTGGCCACAATCTACATAATATATCATTCTTTAGCTCCTATCAAACTTATGGCACCTATGAAAGTTTATTGTATTTTATTTTAAAGTAGAACTTTAGATTCTTATTTCGCTCAAATTTTTTCCCTAAAGAATCTCACTGCTTTAATGGAATATCTAGATAGTTATACTTATCCGTTGTGCAGGTAAACTTCAAGCCAGTAGAAGCGGCCCCACACACACTATCGGTCCGGTTCAACGGCCAGGCGGTGCCGGGCTCCCCGTTCAGTTGCGCCGTGTCTGCGCCGGCGGCGGCGGCAGATGCTCGCGCAACCGGTCCGGGTCTTGTATCTACGCCGCGCGCTGAAGCCGCTGAAATACAGCTTACTGGATTTCATAGTAAGTGGCTTTGTCTTACATCTTAAATAGAATAAGATAATGAGGATTTGGCTAGTATAGTTTGTATTGAAACGTCCCTTTTTAAGCCCATATACAACCTCCATTGACACTAGAAGTAAAAATGTGTGAGAAAGAATATTCACAACGCGTCAATCGTTCAATGCACATGTGTGCATTCTGCAACTTAAACAAAAACATGGATCAGTCGCTCGACAGATTTGACGTCGCTAATTAACAGTATGGTAACTATGGCACAGCTTGGAAGTTTGTATGAATGACACACGTGCGCTTTGTCGAGCGGTCACTTAAATTATGCACTAGTCGAGCAATAAATCTACTAAATATCAAACATGTCAATTACTTTCAAACACAAACATGGTGACTCGTTGGCATATGCACACACACATTGAAGACAGATGATGGAGGGGCGTGCCATGTTATCGTAGTTGATCTATAACAGGAATAACGCAAACACTCAAACACCACAATTGGAATATTCAGTTATTATAAATACATTGAAAATTTACTTTTATGTGCTTAAATACATATATTACTTTTTCGTTGTTAAATGCATTTATAATTCAGGCTTATGGCCTTGACATAAGGCAAATTCAGTCATTTATCTATACAATTTAAGTAAATTTTCTTTGCCTCAATTAAAATAATGACATGTAAAATCGCGTTTAAAAAAATCACATTAATAAAAATGTCTGAAATCGATTTAGTGGCCGATTCTTAACAATCTACTTTCAGGGTTTTCGTTTATTATATTATACGTAGAATATTAGATGGTCTAATGTAGGATGATACTGGTAGATTTTATAGCGATGTAAAACAGAGAACATATTATGGAGGCACCCTAATAATTTGGCTTTCATCTGAGGCTTAATAAATTATTTTCTTTGAATTAAATTGCTTATTTAGAATAGTTCAGTTTATTTTTCGATGGCGAAAGATAATTATGTTGTCAGCTCGCATGTAGCACAAACTACACTATTTATAGTATTGAGATCTAATTGTATAAATTCATTCAGTAGGTAAGTATGATGACAAACAGAAATGTTGTATTACCTTACCTTTAAAGACACGTAAACGATAAATATGTCACTAACGAGCGCCAATACACAAAAGGGTTCCTATAATGTTCTTGTGTATTATCCTTCACTAATATCAACTGTTACATTGTTTAGATTTACAACTAGATTCAATGGTTCACCCTCAGCTATTGTTTGTGTATTGCAGCATTGTATAGGCTAGTGTTTATTATTTGGGATCATTAAGTCAAATATTAATTAGTCCAGTGCTTCAAATGTCAACGCGCGTTCGACATCGCATTCGCTCGTTATTTTGGGGTTGTTTAAAATGTCACTGTATGTTACTTTATACAAGTTAGCATGTAGACTGAAAGCCGCTAGCAACTTAAACGCGATATTAGCAGAAAGTATGTAAAAATAGTAAAAAGTATGCCTAAGGCATTAAGTCCGCCTCTGCACAAATTTTATGCGAAAGTACAAATTACAAATCAATCAAGTTAATTTGTTAATTAAAAAAAAAACGTTTGCGTCTTGTTTAGAACCTACTTTCGACTTTTTGTGTCTGTTAAAATAGGCATAGCAAAATCATGTTCTATTTAATAAACAATTGAACAAAAATATCTCCTCTTAACTCATAATTGAAAACTTGACAAATACATAGTGTTTCTAATGGTAATTTATACGTGTAGCAGGCGAGCCTACGGTTTACGTGGCCGGTCCGGGCGGCAGCAACGTGCGCGCGCGCCTGTCGCCGACGGGCGAGGGGCGCTACACGGCCACGTACACGCCCGAGGCCGTGGGGCGGCACACCGTGCAGGTGACCTGCGCCGGCCGACACGTGCCCGGCTCGCCCTTTACGTGTAACGTGTACGATGTGAGACGCGTTAGAGTCACTGGACTGGGACCTGGAGGTATGTACTCATTTTATTTTACTCTGTATTCATGAACTCTCAATTTATTCTCCCCACTCCGTAAGTCCGTACCGGATTGATGCACTTACAAACTGTAGTCGACTTATCGTCAAGCAACATCGACTGTAGTCGAAAGGGCTTAGCAAATGGTGTTGCCTTGCTCGCCGAAAAGCGCCATTTTTCTGTGAGCGTCCTTAGACGGAATACAAGTTATCTAACTGCCTCGTGCACTCGACACTGAGTAATTAATTACGTCGTTGCCCTGGATTTCGGCCCTTCAGCCCAATTTACACACACATAAGTTATGTAGTCTTGTCGGTAGCGAGTTAAGATGCCGATTTCGTGAACTTGATTAAGCAAATACTGAACTGAATTCGCCAATATACTTCCAAATGTAGTTTTCTCCTTCACTCGTCTAATCTGCAAGTTAACTCGATACTTAACTTATGTGTAATAAAGGGCTTATTTTTCAACCGTCGCGGCGTCGGATAACTTTTAACTGCCGAATAAATTTGACAGTTTCACATATTTACTATTAAAAAGCTTTCAAACTTAGCTATAAGTTATCTGACTATGGAAAAATCGGTCCTTTATCAGACTTTACCTTTGCTAAACTTACCTTTCACATTTAATGACTACATGATTATCATTTTTATAATTTATTTTGCGATGCAGAACTCGAGGGCACATTAGAAGGCCTCAGCTTAGATGAAGGTGTTGATGAAGAACGAGGCGTGGAAGTAGGCAAGCCGGTGACGTTCAGCGTGGACGCAGCCGGCGCGGGAGAGGGCACTCTGGAACTGGTCGTCTCTACACCCTCAACTACTGTGAAGGCGGAGGTCTGTACCAAACCAAATATCTAACTTAAGTGTTCGATGTATGCTGAAATACTGCTCATGTCGCGTCGTCAATTGAAACGCTTCCTCCTTAAGGTGCATGTACCGATGGACCGTCCATACAATGTTTGTAGGGATTATACGCTAAAAATAGACACTCTTTGTTTAAAACGAATCATTTTATCACTTTTCTACAATCAAATGTGCTCGCGAATTCACTCTTTAGGAAATAACTTACACTAATTACTGAGAAAAACAATCATGAAATTCAGACAAAATTTGACACTTCTTTACATGTGTGGGTTTGTTTTGACAAGCAAACTAAGCGCCATGTTTGTTATAGTTTAAAATTGTAAGCGATAGATGGCGTGCAGGCGATATTGTAAATAGATATTAAAATATGCAGCGTTGCCGGTCTTCTGTAACCTTGATGGCGGCTGCGTTGCCAGCTAATTTGACTATGATTCGAATGCATGTACATTTTCAATATGTTGAACGTAATGTTGATGCACTAGGATTTGCGCGCGGAATTTGTTGCGTGTTATATTTTGTATGCTATTTTAATTTATTCAAATTGCAATATGTCTAGTAGGTACTTATGTAATTGATTTCAATTGAATATAATTATTGCAATTTATTATTGGTAGGTAAATAATTTTATTAATTATTCAAAATACGCAATTTTATTGTAAAATAAAATTACCTAGGTATATTTCGACGGTAAGTATTAGAAACAGCAAGTTGGCCCGTGAGTTGGGTTTTAGACGCTGCAATCTCGTTACAATACTAATTACCTACGTACCTACGTGTCGATGTTGTCATTATGTATATTTTATGGTCAACCATGAATTAAATTATTCAGTAAGTCACCAAAGTAACCACAACATTAAATTTCGTGAAAAAGCAATCTTGGGGTATGTTTTTACCAGGTAAAGAATACTTTGTATGCATATAGCCCCCCGCCGAGACGCCGTCGCGAGCAGACGTATTTTTGAACGTTCCGTGTTTTAAATTCAAAAAAAATTGTTTAAATTGCAAAATATTGTGTAAACTATCAGTGAAACGATCAATTAATTAGTGATTACCATCTCAGTGATAAAATATTGAAACAATTACAACACACAATTAACAATATTATCAAAATTATCAACAGCAAATCAAGACAAGTTGTTATAAAAAATCGTGTTAGCGTGCGCCGGGCCAAGTGTCCTTGAAAGTGAATGCAAGGACAAGCTTTACACCTGCAGCTACAGTACCTATTTTTATTAAATAGAACGCTATTTTCAACTCTCTTAGTAACGACGACTTGGTCCGATGACACATGGGCGGGACTGTAAGTGAACGTGATCGTGTGAGTATCAAGTTCAAACCTCCGCAAAACACATTACTTTTTGGAATGTTTTTTATTATGCTGCTAAAATACCAGAAAAATCTGAGATTTTTTACGAAAAAATTGGAGAAATTTCTGAAATATTATAATTAATACTTGCACAAATTGCTGCCTGCAACATTGCTTAATTAAAGAAAAATCCGCATTCATTGTTGCTTTATTTTGCTTTTGGTGCATTTGAACGCCCAATATGCCGCTAAATCGAACACCGCCAACCTCACCGAAATCTAACTTCAAAAAAAAAAAAAAAAACAAAAACATTCAGACGAATTGAGAACCTCCTCCTTTTTGAAGTCGGTTAAAAATCAATGATGGTGACGCTGGTACTAATATACTAAGTAAAGTTATTTTTTACAAATATACTAAGTAAAGTTATTTTTCTTTGTAGCACCTGTGAAGCAGTGGTTTCAAGACAAGAAGAAATAATTTTTGTTCAATTGAAAATTTTTTGTAGTAGTTTGTTTAGAATCTACATAATCATTGTATAAAGCTTTTAATTTGTATTTACTATAAAAGGTGAAATAATACCTTATTGAACTCAATAAAGATTTAGATTTTTGTTTTACTAAAAACTTAGGTAATAAAATAAAACTATATTTTACTGTGTATATTTGACATTATTTATTTCCTTTTTTTATTAATCAATTAAATGTTTTACGCCTTAAAATATAACTTTTATTTTCCTAAAATAGTACTAGTTTTAATTTATCGTAGGTGTCGTTCTGCCTACCCCTATTGAGAGTATTTCTACAAAATATTTTAGCCCTTTTTTAAATGCACGCCATCTAGTGGTAAACTTTGTAAACGTAGGGAATACGTCTATGTGTGTGTAAAAGTGTGTAAATTCAATGACAGATGTTATTATGGGATTCTGTGTCAAATTGGGTGGATTTTGAGGCATTGTTATGATCAAGTTCATTAAAAGGTAATGACCAGGTGTCGCGAACACTACTTCTACAACTTTGTAATGCTCAGATTTCACATAAAACGAAATAAACTCAAAATAATGATTTCAGCGCCATCTAGCGGGAAAAGTGCTGGGAACAGCCCGTATCTTTCACCTTAAGAATCTTAAAAGGTATGACGCGGTATTGGCAATGGCCCCCTGACATAACAAATTGAGGGAGTTTGACTATAGGAATCATCTGCCTAGCCTTTTCCCAACTATGTTGGGGTCGGCTTCCAGTTGAACCGGATGCAGCTGAATATCAGTATTTTACATGGAGCGACTACCTATCAGACCTCCACAATCCAGTAACTGGGTAATACGATACTCTTGGTAAGACTGGTTGTCAGACTTTCTGGCTTCTGACCAACAGTAACGACTGTCAAAGATCTACAAATGACAGCCGGGACCAACGGCTTTACGTGCTTTCCGAGGCACGGAGGAAACTCGCTATGGTAAATGGTCACCCATCCACAGACCAACCTCGGCAAGCGTAGCTTAACCCGGAAGATCGGTCTATGCTGCTGTAATTATTAAGCCACGAGCTCCTTTGACTATAGGAATAAATAATAATAAACGCTACATTGAATAACTATGCACCGTGTTAGAAATTGTAGAAAATATTTTACAGGCTACATACAACCATATAACTAATAAACCTTTATTTCAATTACAAGGTGGTAGCGGTAGCCCGTGGTTTATATGACGTAACATTCGTGCCAGTATCTCGGGAGCCGCACCGTGTATCCGTCACATTCAACGAGCAAGCCGTCCCTGGCAGCCCCTTCGTGTGTCGAGTCAGCGAGCCACACACTTATGTTCAAATTGGTTAGTACAAAACTGTGATCTGCATTACGTCATCGTCAACGAGGATCCCGTCCCTGGCCTGTACTTTTAGCAGATTATTTTGTAAATAAATCCTTAAGGCCGCTTGTACACGCTAAGAAAAGTCGCCGGGCCTATGCAAGAATTCGTGTCGTTTCTACGCACGAACTGTGTACACGACTTCGGCGCTGATCAAGAAAAAAATCTTGCCTGCGCTAGACACGACGCGTGAACGTTGCTGCGGTGCGGTGGGCGGGGTAGGGTAAGGTGGTTTAGGTGGTTTTTATACGTTTGTTTGCGTGGATGTAGACGCACGACTGCCCGAAAACAATCTTAACATTTACACGTTCCTATTCGTCTTGTCTGCAGTAGACACGGGAATTTTTCGTGCCTAGATCCGACAAAATTATTGTCGTGTACATGATAAATTGGTCCTATCTGCAGCAAACACGGTGAAATTTCTTAGCGTGTACAAGCGGCCTAAGGCTAAACGGTCAAATCAAATCCACAATGCAACGAAGGATGACGACGAATACGAACTGGTGACATTGTTTTAGACAGCGCAAGTTTTACTCGTGACTAGTTTGTAAGTGTCTAAACATATTATGCCGAAGATACGCGACCGAAATTCGGCATGATTACGCCTGTAATCCTATTTGAATTACTGAAGATACATTATTCCGAAATTATGACGCATTATAGCGTACAGCCGAACTTCGGTCGGGCGTAAGTTCAGCGACAATTCGACGGCAACGTATTCTGTAGAGCACACAATATACGCAACCGAAGTTCGGTTAGATTGCCGACGAAGATCCGGGGTGGGGAGCAGCGGGAGGCAGGCATGCTTGCGCCCCGCGTGTCCGCCCACAAGTTTGTGCAGTTGAATTTCTGCCGCGTAAGTTCGGCATTTATGGTGTATCATATCAGCCGAATACGTCGGAACATAAAATCAGCCGCGGAACTTCGGTCGCGTATCTTCGGTATAGTGTGTTTGGACACTAAAACAAAAGTTTAATTTGCCAAATACCTTCCTTATAAAGATTAATTCCGTGTGGTACTGGACGTAAAGAATAGCACTGCCCCATTTCCTCCCATGGGTGTCGTAAAAGGTGACTAAGCGACTCACTAGAGGATGGGCAGCAGCGTTCTCTGAGTACTTTAACAACCATACTGCGATCGCCAACCCGCCTGCCAAGCGTGGCGATTATGGCAAACCTCCCCAATATGGCTCGGGGGAGGCCTATGTCCAGCAGTGGACGTCTTTCGGCTGAATGATGATAAGGATTAAGCTTTCAATTCGAATTCTTAATTACACTTAATGTTCTTTTGTGAAACTCTTATTTAATTTTGACAGGCGGAGTAGCAACAGTAGAAATAGACGAAAACTTATCCGATGTTGAAGTAATATCGCCAACTGGAACGCGAGTAGCTGAGGCACATTTAGAAGACACAGGCCTCCTTACATTCCCGGCTAGTCGTGTCGGTAGATATGTGGTGAGGAGTGCGAGGGGCCCTGTTGCTGATGTAGAAGCACTTGATGCTTCAGCTGTCAAAGTACTGTCTATTGGAGATGCTGTGGCGCATCGACCGGCGATACTTACTGGTGAGTGTAGCTTTATGTTGTTATTAGATTGTTGAGGAACCTTGGTATGGTGTTCCTCCAACCAAAGAGAGGATCCTCCAACCAGGCGGAGTCCAGTGCTTGGCGGGCTACTGCCCAACGGTTATTTTTTTTTTCTATTGGACTGCTGTAGGTGGTCCTAGGGGACCATTTTTACGTAACCGGGCAAAGCCCAATGGTTAATGTTAGCGATTGTATACGAGTATATACTATCTGCGTGTTAAATTTTGATATCGCGATGTAGGATCGAATAGTTCGCATGTGGCGTGAATCGGCGTGATAGATGCCGCCACAAGATATTCATTGAAAAAAACATATGATGGTTAAATGTTAGAAGGTAATTGTTATTTTACATTATAATTTTTGAACTGAAAAAAACTGTAAACCTCTGTTTATCTACGGTTTCATCTTATTAGTATAAGAGGGAGTTTTTGAGATAGGACTGCATGGCCAAATCCGAAGCTATTACGAATAGACAACAGGAGTCGTGAGCTCGATTTTAGAGAGAAAAACGTTTATGATTTGGCCATGCATTCTTAGATGTCTGCGTTTTAGGGCGAGATTAGACTTTACTTTGCTAATTTAAGCGTTTCATTCTTATACGAATAATGTTCATAATCGTGTAAACGAATGTGAATAAGCCTTCGATACCAATATGAACATTAACTTTATACAAATAATGTTCATTTTCGTATGAAACGCTTACTTACCAAAGAAAAGTGCGGTCTGTGAATTTCGCCTTTATATGTTTCCACATTTTCAACGCAGTAGTAGTTTTTTTATTTGGTGTTGTTAGTCTCGCGTTTTACCACTATCTCGCCTGATGGTAAGCGATGATGTGGTCGATGGTGAAGCACGCTTGCCTAGAAGTAACCTATTCACTCTTGACTTAAAGGACAAGATACATTTTCCAGCTGTCATGGTGCATCATGACAGGACTCTAGGCTGATATGATTGATCTTTAACACAAACTAACACTCATCATAACATACACACCTTGAGTTACCTTTTAGTTTTTAGTTATGTCTTTATGATTGGAACCGTTGCATTTGATGTGTCAGAACAATAAACCATAATTGTCGAGAGAGACTAGATCCTGCGACACAGGGTATCTTAGTGCAGGATCCAGTGTCACATCTTAATATTGTAACATGTTACGTTATGAAACAATAAAATTATTATTTATTATTTTATTATGTTAATATATGTGCAGTAAACACAAGCGGTGCAGGCAACGGTCGTCTGTCGGGTCGTGTGACGTGCGGCGGCGCGGCCGTGCCCCACTCGGTGCGGCGGCGCGGCGGGGCCCGCCAGGAGCTGGTGTGGCACCCCGCCCGCGCCGCGCCGCACCGCCTGACGCTGCTGTGGAGCGGCGCGCCCGTCGCTAAGGACCCGCTCATTGTGGACGTACAGCCGGCACATCATGGACAGGAGGTAATCACTAACATTATTTTAATTTCATACATCTGACAACATACGTTACTGTTGGTCAGAAGCCAGAAAGTCTGACAACCAGTCTTACCAAGAGTATCGTATTACCCAGTTACTGGGTTGTGGAGGTCTGATAGGCAGTCGCTCCATGTAAAATACTGATATTCAGCTGCATCCGGTTCGACTGGAAGCCGACCCCAACATAGTTGGCAAAAGGCTAGGCAGATGATGACATCTGACAACATAAAATATTGTTTATTTATCAAATCAGCAACAGCTATGAGTGTACGTCGTGAGTGACGGCGCACGGGCGTATTGCGGATTGCGGAGCAGCTTTACCGTGGCTTTACCGTCGATACCTGCCCTTAGTGCACGCGGGAAAGTTGACACGTACTTTGGTTTTAATAATGTCGATATCAAAATTCAAACGTTTCGAACATTTATCTAATCCGCCGTTCATTCCGCCTGCGCGGTGCGCCGTCACTCAGGACGCACACTGAGTAAACGAATTCGTGTAATTCCTTTAAACCTCGTGATCTACGGGTGATAAAGATTAAATGAAAAGGGGCTTTTTGAAAATCAACTAAAAAAAATTACAAAAAGAATACTTACTTCGTTTTTTATTTCTGAGTAATTTTAGAGCCCCATGTTAACTGACTGTAAAGACCAATATCGCGCTAGTCGTGCCCGCCAGCTATGTCGCCATGCTTTCATTCATTTATGCATAGCGTCGAAAGGTCGAGCCGGAAAAAAGAGCGAAAGAAATGTTTTTGCTTATTTTTTGCCGTATCCTTATTATCGTTCGTTTCAAAATCCCAGAGACAAAATTGACAGGCGCAAATGTAAAACTTGTTAATTTTAGCAATTTTTTTTTTCAAATTTGACGTTTCGCGCATGTCAATTCAGTCTCAGAGATTTTGGAACGAACTTTAGGTGATAAAGATAGGATCACGTAATTAAACGGCAAGAATAAATTTTTTTTAATCAATCTAAATCCCGTGTGATTTCAATCTACACCAGTAATAAATCATGTGGTTTTTAAGGAATTACACGAATTAGTTTACTTTCTGTATGAGTGCAAACCCTCATCACCAGTCCCCTGAAATGAAATCCGTTTAACAACTTTAATATTCTCGTAATTCCTCATTTAACAACACATATTTTTCCCCACGTCAGGTGGCTGCCTGCGGTCTAGGGTTGTACCAATCACAAGTAAACAGAGTAGCATCGTTCAGTATCGACACACTCGGCCGACCGGCGAGAGAGTTTGATGTTGTAGTGTCCGGCCCTGGATCAAGAGCTTTGCCAGTTAGATGCTATCAAACTAAGTCAGGATTGTTGCAAGCTGAATACACCATCACTGATGTTGGACAGAGCACTATAGGTTTGTATGATTATATTATGTTATGATTATTTATTGATGTTTTTAGATATAGATTACATTATGTGATGAAATTATTATCACTGCATCGGTTCTAGAAAAAGGCTTATGGTCCACGGAAGCCCCTCTGTCACTAAATGCCTACATGTCTGCGATAATCTCTAACGTAGCAATAGGGAATCTGTCATTTTTTTATTAGTAATCTCCAGTCTATACAAAAATAAGCAACAGCGAAAAAACCAAGGAAATATTTAATAAAATGCCCAAGTTATAAACAATTTCAAATTGTTCACAAGACAGAGACAACACAACTACCATATAACGTCATTCCTTAAAACTTCATCCTTCGTCTTCAATATCCAAACTTAGTCTTTTTTACGGTTTTTTTCACCTTCCTTGTTCTTTCTATACTTTCTATAAAATAACACAAAATTGTTGTACATTTTAATGGTAGTTAAATATTCTATTGTTAAGTACAAGATGTTGTAAATTTAAAATTAAATTAAATTAAATAAATGTGAAGACGTTATGTACTTAAAATATTATTATTTGTTACAGAGGTACTACACTTATCAAAACCTGTGTCTGGAAGCCCTTACACTTGCGAATCATTTGATTCTAACAGGGTCATCATATCTGGACTACCTACAGGAAATATTATAGCACAAACACCTATCAATTTCACAGGTAACCATTGTATTATTTTATTAGTAAACACCTTATCTTTGACATAGAACATGTGAAAGAATCTTAAATAACAAAGACTTGTTTTTATTATTTTAGTTGATACAAAAGACGCAGGAGTAGCAGAATTGGAAGTGATATGTGAAGCGATGGGTGAGCGGCGCATACGGTTGCCAGTTGATATCAGAGAAGATGGACACACATACAGAGTGCGCTTGCGACCTTCTGTGCCAGCGCATTACAGAATTTACATCACCTATGGAGGTAACTATCCTTCTTGCAAGAGTTGATATGTATGGCCATCGTCTTACGTAAAACGGTATCCTAAATTATCGTGGCTTGGTATAAACAACCGAATATCAGCTCGGCCGCATACGATTAGAACAAAGATCGACCCCGAAGTACAGTACTAGTCTTTTTTATCTCACGCAGGCGAGTGTTGTGACTTTTATGTCTTTGATATGGGGTTCAAATTGTATTACTTCCCCCGCATTCGCGAGATAAAATAACTGTACGACATAATTTATGCGCCTCGATGACCTTCTCAATCTTCGGAAATATAAACGTGCTAAGATGGTATCCCATACAGAGCCGTTACAAAATCATTACCACTTTTCACATTGACTGACGGTGACCCTTAATTTATTGTATAATTCGTACCAACTCGAAAATGCTGTTACGTCAAAATAACCAAAATATTTAAGTTATGTCACTTTATTACAGGCGCAAACGTATCAGGCAGTCCTGTATCTCTAGGCGTGCTAAGTGGACGAAGTAGCAGTGTAGCGCGATGTGCGGGTACTGGACTTGCGCACGCGCATGTCGGCAAGGAGGCCGCCTTCACCATACACTGTACCGAAGATACGCCTCCCACTGTACAGGTAAGAGAAGATGGAATAATACCAAAAAATAATTTGGTATTTGTCGCTTTGTAAACAGGATCGGCTAAGCATTAGTTACACTACTGCCGACGTATCTTGGCGAGTCTGAAGTTAGCTGATTAGCTGCGCAGTAGACAATTTTGTTTCTAAAAGATTCATTACGCAGACTAAGAGCGATTACGCACTGCATCCGATCCGAATCCGTGAAAATCTCGGACCGAATTCGGATGTTGCTTACGCACTATTCCGATCTCTGATCCAAATTCAAACAATTCAGGGGCCATCTTTGGCATATCTGTTTGGCGTCTGATTTGAATCCGAGGTAATGCGAAAGCGTTCATACAAACAGTACTACGGCTACTTCGGTCCGTCAATTGTTCTTCCGAATTAGAAACTCACGGATGACGGATAGAAATCGGATGACAAATGCCGGATGTAGTGCGTAAACTACCATACAAATAGTACTACGGTTACTTCGGTCCGTCAATTGTTCTTCCGAATTAGAAACTCACGGATGACGGATGGAAATCGGATGACGGATGCCGGATGTAGTGCGTAATCTACCATACAAATAGTTCTATAACTACTTCGGAACGTATTTTCACGGATTCGGATCGGATGCAGTGCGTAACCGCTGTAGCTTCAGACTCGCCAAGATACGTCGGCCGTATTGTACCAAGCAAGGTCGCGTAAACTATGCGTTAGTTCCAGTTAGTAGGTAATATTTACGCATGTGAATCGGCGGCGCTTTCCGCGTCCACCTAAAACACGAGCAACGCGCATATTCGACAAAGGAATGATTAAATATTATCTAACGCCCTTTTTTCTGTTTTTAAACGATGTTTCTCAACATAATTTATTTGTTTCAGGTCGAAAGACTAACAACAGACGACAAAGAGGAAACATCAGAGACTGGTTTGCTTGAGTGTAGGGTAGTAGCGGGCGCGCCAAAGGAATGGCTCTGTGCGTACATACCACTAGTGGTAGGCCTGTACGAAGTCAGGATATTCACGTCTGCAGGTCCACTGCCCGGGAGCCCCTTCTCTGTTAAGGTAAGAAGTACCGCAATATTAACTGGTTTACTTTTTAGTCTTTTCTCTAACCCAACAGTACCAAACCATGCCTTAAAATATTCAGATACTTGTCCTAGCAATTACCTGGGTTGGGGTTACGGGTTGAAAGCCATCTGGTCCGTGTGCGTCTGAATGGCTGGTTGTCTGTATCGGTTCGCGTCAGGCTGGTGACCAAAGATTGCTACCTATTTGCTACGTTTTACTCAGTGTACTTCAGTGTATGCTACTGGGCATATTTAGTCTTATGATACCCACGGGAAGAGCCCAGATTACAAGGGAAAATATGGCCCTTTAATAGTGATACTTATGCTCAGTTTGTCAATACATCAACAGGTGATAGACACATCAGCAATCGTGCCAGTGGGCGGGTGGGGCGCGGACAACTCGGGCCGTGTGAGAGCGCCTTCCAAACTAGTGCTCGACACTAGCAACGCGGGTCCCGGCACGCTGGAATGCTTACTAGCTGGCAGGCATCAACGTGAGTTACAATATATTATTTGAAGGAATATTTTTGATTAGTTAAATACCTACCTACGATGAGACAATATTAAACAGTAGCTGTTTAATTAAATGGCATTCATTGTAGTGAAAATAGGTAGCATTCATCTAAACGAAAATTTTGCGGCATTCCACCGCATTTCCGCTTATGCAATTTAAAAATACTCCCAAATACAGTGAAGAGACGCGTTATTTTAGTGTAGACGATTCTTGCTAGTTTAGTTTTTGTATGACTTGATTTTTGACTTTGTCGCGTTGTTGCATTGTTTTATTTCATTACCATTGTCACACGTCAGTTACTAACCTAAGACTACGAATAAGGTTCAAGACAGTTATTCCCATTAGAATCATTAACACAATCATGCATCCCTTACAGGTGTGGAAACAGTATCCGGTCGCGCAGTTGTTACCCTATCAGGCGGCGAAGGCAGCACGGGTGGTGACGCCGAACTAGAGTTAACATATAACGGCGCACTAGTCGCGGGAGCTCCGCGTCGCGCGTTACTAGCGCCGCCCGCCAGCGCGGACCGCGTCACGCTCGCTGGAAGGGGATTGGCACACGCAGCGCCCCACATGCCCGCAGTGTTCACTATCGGTAAGCATACATTACTTACTATGGCGATGATCGAGCACTACTCTCACAATTGGACGTTGAAGGGAACTAGAGGTGTCACGTTAGCCGAGAAAGGGTTAGCACATGCCGCGTAGGACACGCACGCATTTTAAAGGTCCAAACTTACTTGCGCGACGCTACGCAGCGCTGTGTGTAACTGCAACTCAGCAGCCGCTAGTCCTGAACGCACTGACGCATGACGCAGCGCAAGTGCGTTTGGACCTTAATTAACCATCGGTACATACAGCGTGTTACGAATTCGTGTAATTCCTTTAAACCACGTGATCTACTGGTGACACAGATTAACCTTAAAATGGAATTTTTGAAATTCAACTGAAAAAAAAATTGAAAATAAAATCTTAGTTTTCTATTTCTGAGTCATTTTAGAGCCCCGAGTTAACTTACTGCAAAGAGCGATATCGCGTTAGTCTTGCCCGCCAGCCGCGTCGCCGTGCTTCCATTAATTTATGCGTGGCATCGAAATAGTCACTGAAATAAAAAAAAAATGCAATGCAATTTGTATTCTTTTTTTGTCTGTTTCCTTATTAGGTGGTTTAGATGTGAACAATTACCACGAAAGGATGAAAAAAAAAAATTTTTTTTGTCCATCTAATGACTGTCACAATCTGCACCAGTAGATCATATGCACCCTGTATAAGAAACTGTTCAAAGAAACAAATTGACGATTAAAGGTAAACTCGTCGTCAAAAACAAAGGCCCCACTTCGCTCCTGTCACGGTCGCCCAATGGCATTGTGCACTCGCATGACCACTTTAAACTTTCAGCGCTAAATTCAGAGCGGTCATTTTTGACGAAAGACTAAGTTGTTTTTTATTTTTACATGTTATAAGCCGAACAAACATTATTTGTTCGAATAGGAATAAAGGCATAGATTAAAAAAAACTGATCAAATATTTGTGCGTAGGTGTGTACCTACTTAACATTAAGATAACATTTTTGCAGTTAAATGCAAGGACTTAAATAAAGGTTTACAAAACCTCTCTATTTTGAAGTTATGTAAATATAAGTAACTTAACTTTTCGGTATGAATACTAGAGTGATATAGATATTTATGTCCATTCAATGTAAAGATTCATTCAATCTTTGTTAGAGTGCATCAATCGATATGTTTAAGTACATACTTGATACCACTAATTAACTGTTTAAACTCAATCAACGCACTTTGTAGAACATGACTCACTGCTTTCATAGATTAGTGCAAATTAAGACATCTCTCTATGCGACTCCGTGGCGCAACGGTAGCGCGTCTGACTCCAGATCAGAAGGTTGCGTGTTCAAATCACGTCGGGGTCAAATTGCACTTTTTGGGATTATGTATTTTTACACCATTACTACCACAATATCGCGTATCAATAACGGACTTGAAGTAAACACATCAATTACCACGCTTACCGCAATAAAATTCTTAATTATTTTGTGCGAGTACCTACTGTTTTGAAAGAATGTTCTTATCTGAGAGAAGGAACAGCACGCAATGAACAACAGACAACCAAATCAGACAAATGTAAATAAACAAAGCTTCCAATAAATATCAAAATTATATGTCAATAAAATAAAATCAACTGTAGGTACTTATTCTTAATTGGGCACATCTCAGATTATCAAATATTTAGCGATATTTTTTTACGGTACTTAATGTGGCCAAACGATCTTTGTTTCATGGTGTCACACGGGTACCGATGACACTCACTTCAATTAAATTCAGTGAACAGTTTGTTAAAATGACATCATAAATAGTTCGAATCTACCTAGGTTACCTATTTACTTCCCTTCCCGAAAGAACGCCCCACCCAAGCACGCTACGCTGCTATTGACCGTCAGCGGATTGCAGACTGTTGATCATAACTCAATGATGAATTTTCTTGTAGATGGCAGCGCAGCAGGTCCAGGAGCTCCAGAGGCATCACTAATGTCCCCGGAAGGCGACAATATTCCCGTAGCACTGGCGGCGGCTGGACCAGGCTTATGGCGAGCTACATACACACCGCGTCGCGCCGGAGACCATCAACTACGAGTGCTGTGGGCCGGACGGCTCGTCAAAGGTATATTTAGTTATGCGTCGCTTTTTTTTCTATTAGACTGCTGTAGATGGTCCCCAGGGGACCATTTCTACGTAACCGGGTAGTTATTGGCGAGACCTGAAGGGTCTCCAGCCAATGGGGGTATGTGTCGCTGCAAATATTTAGCTTATGTATTATAAATGTTTGAAGAGCTCGTGGCTAAATAATTACAGTCGCATAGACCGATCTTCCGTGTTAAGCCACGCTTGCCGAGGTTGGTCTGTGGATGGGTGACCATTTACCATAGCGAGTTTCCTCCGTGCCTCGGAAAGCGCGTAAAGCCGTTGGTCCCGGCTGTCATTTGTAGATCTTTGACAGTCATTACTGTTGGTCAGAAGCCAGAAAGTCTGACAACCAGTCTTACTAAGAGTATCGTATTACCCAGTTACTGGGTTGTGGAGGTCTGATAGGCAGTCGCTCCATGTAAAATACTGATATTCAGCTGCATCCGGTTCGACTGGAAGCCGACCCCAACATAGTTGGGAAAAGGCTAGGCAGATTATTGATTATAAATGTTTCACATTGAATTCCGTCAAATTAGTTAGGTATGCGAGACTATCACGCCGCGCCGATATATTATGCTGTTTGTATTCCCTTTACACCGTTCCCCTGCACATTACGACTTCATTTCTAACTATTTCGTGGTCTCCATGGACTTCGCATAATTGTCTGGCTGCCAACTTTGCATCCTACTAGCACGACTTTTATCTTCAATATTTTTTATCTAAATAAACCTGTATACAACTATAATACTTTATTGTGCAGGTTGTCCGCTGACGGTGAGCGTGTCGGCGGGGTCAGAGAGCGGCGACGCGTCGCGCGTGGTGTGCTCGGGCTCGGGGCTGGCGGGCGGCGTGCTGGGCAGGGACATACGCGCCTGGCTCGACACGCGCCGCGCCGGGCCCGGCGAGCTCACCGCGCACTGCACCGGACCCAACAAGGTGCACACTAGGGTTTTCGCGTTCCCGGCCTATTTGAGTTCCCGAGAATCGGGAATTTTTCCTCTTAATTCCCGGGAATTCCCGGGTACCCGGGAATTTTCATGTTTTTTGTATAAATATAGTTTTTCTCGTATATTTCAACATTAAACTTGTGTAAGTACTTTAAACATGTTACATTGATAAATTGTCTAACATACCATTCGACTTTTCTTATTACGAGTAAAATATAAAAATCTTACACTTAAGTATTTAAAAAATTTAACTAGAAACAGTTAGTCATTTATTGTGCGACGTCGCGAGTTTCTTTAATGAAAAAAAGTCTTCTCTTCATATAATATGGAAAAATATTACGGAATAACAATAGGGTGATTGATTATAAAGGGTGTTACCAAATTCGTGTAATACCTTAAAACCACTTGATCTACTACTGGTGTAGAATGACCGAGCACGGGATTTACTTAGCTTGATTAAAAATAAAAATAAAGTTTTTTTTCTCGCGGTAGCGATATGTGATCGAAACATAACCAGCTAATAATTTACAAATAAAAAAATTTAAAACTGCAAAATAAAAAAAATATTTGTTGGAACATTTCGACGCCACTCATCAATGAATGAAAGCACGGTGACACAGCTGGCTAGCACGACTAGCACGAAATCGTTCTTTGCAGTCGGTTAACTCGGGGCGCAAAAAGGGCTCGAAAACAAATTTTTTTTTTTGAAAATAATCTATTTTGTATTTAAAATAAAAACCATTTAGGGTTAATCTGTGACCAGTAGATCACGCTGTTTGAAGGAATTACAGGAATTCGTTTACACCCTGTATATTTTCATTATAAATCTCGAAATTACACAAAAGATAAGCATGGTGAATAGTTTCTACAAATGAAACATTTACAAAAAAAATCAAGCGTTTAGATTTTGTTTACTAAGTAGACAGAGACAACAGTACTGTGTGCTGACATCACGATACATTTACCCCATTCTAAGTTCACACCACGCAGTACAATGTCCGTTTCACGCGAGAGAGACAAAATGTTCTAAAATCTTCGGAAGCGTGCGGACCCTTCATATTAATCATAATTTCTTTATTTCAAATAATTCCCGGGTACCCGGGATTCCCGCCAAATAATTCCCGGGTCTTAAAATCCCCAAATTCCCGGGAATTCCCGGTTCCGGGTACCCGGGGCGAAAACCCTAGTGCACACTCTAAACTACCCTTACGATTGTGCGGCACAATAAAAAAAGTATCTCCTTCCGACTGATAATGGTCAATTTCATCGAAATTATGACCATTTATCATCCACATTTTTAGAGTACCAGAGCTTTCAATTTTAATGTAATTTTGCCTATTGCCTTTTGTGTTAAATTCATATAAAATCAGTACGCATCAGCCTGAATGTCATCTCCCAAACTACAGTAGCGCAACTCGGGACAAAGCCCCGCTCATTTCCTGCGATTCCTGCAGTATTGCTCTGCGGAAACGCTAGCATTGACGTTGACCGTGTATGGAATTAGTTATTGATAAACTCTGCCGGTCGTGTGTTTGGTATTCTTCTTTGTCGTGTATAAATATCTAATTATAGAATCTGTACAGGTCGCGTACTGTGAACTCTACGAGCACGGCGACGGTACATTCACGCTGAACGTAAAGCCAGCGGAGGCGGGCAGACACATGTTGAGCATACAGTTCGCTGGTGAACATGTGCCCGGCTCACCGTTCGTGCTCAAAGTGGCCGGCGCTCCCGACCCCTCCAAGGTAAGTTATCGAAGTAATTAATATAACATAAACAGACTTAGTAATCCCGATGCAATTTGGAGATTTGTCAATAATACGTGACGCAAATCGAAAAATATGGCCACACTGTGTAATCGAGCGCCGGGTGTTTAGTCCGACCGTTTCCCACTCTCGTCTATTCTTGTATTGCTAAACCATAAGGCTGCTTATAGAATGTTTCAATGAACTAACTGACTTGAGCAAGTATGTAGCGATAATAACAAATTTTGCCAAAAAACGACGTTTTGTGATCGCCGCAGTATGATGTTTTATGCACAATTGCACATTCTTTCAGTAGAATAGTTACCAATATGTTTCCCATATTGTCATCAAAATTCTATCCCCATTTACAAGTCTACAAAATTACCAAGCAATCTTGTCGTACCATGCCAATAACGACAGATTCTCAAGTATCTCGTTTCCCATAAATAAGTAAGAGCATGTCGCTATCGCTACACAGGTCCGTGTATACGGTCCGGGTGTGGAGCCGGGCGTGCTAGCGACGTTCCAGTCCCGTTTCCTATGCGACACGCGCGGCGCAGGCGCAGGACAGCTAACAGTGCGCGTGCGCGGCCCTAAAGGTGCCTTCCGCGTAGAGATGCAACGAGAAAGCCAGAAGGACCGCACCATACTTTGCAAAGTGAGTAACGACTTTTTTTATTGTTTTCTTATACTTCCCAAGTATTCACGTGTGAAAAGCAGCACTCCAGGGGGCCAATTCTACTAACAGAAACGTTTATCAATTGCAAATGAATCGTTCATTCAGACAGTTTTCGTGTACGGAAACTGTCAAAATGTTTGGTTTTGTTTTTGTTGTCAAACAATTTGATAGTTTTTGTAAACAAAAACTGTCTGAATAAACGATTAAGTTGCAATTGATAAACGTTTTTGTTAGTAGAATTGGGCTCCTGATATAGTTGGACGTCACCATTAGTCACGGAGCGATTACATTGCTAGAATTTGGATGTTTTTTTATTAGCTGTGTGGAGAAACCAGGTGTGGTGTTCCTCCAACCAAAGGGAGGATCCTCCAACCAGGCGGAGTCTTGGGCCTGGCGGGCTACTGCCCAACGGTTGATGTTGGGAGGTTGTATATATACTATCTGCGTGTTAAATCTTGATTGCGCGATGTAGGCATGAATAGTTCGCATGTGGCGTGGATAGATGCCGCCACAGCTGTTTTATTCTTGTTTGTTGTTGTATCACGCAATTGCAATGAAAAAGCATGGAATATACTTTTAGAGTTTGAATGTTTACGCTGACTGTACATGCAGAACTGGATTTAGGAAAGGACAACAGGGGCGTTAGTCCCGGGGCCTCCACAAAATGAGTTTTAGATTTCTTTGAACTAGAAAGAAATGACGCATTTTCTGACAAAAACAAAAAAGTTCACATTCACGAGGTTGCTTTTTTACAAAAAACATTTCAACTTCCACTTCTTCGTAACCCCTAAATAAATAAATTGGACCTTACGCACATGGGCCACTAAGTTGCTTGAGACACTGTTAATCGCCATATTTTGTTATTAGCCGCAGGCCATACGTATACCAAGCGATAACTGCAGCTCTACAAACAAATAGCGATCAACTGTGTCTCGATCGAACAACTGAGGCCAGTACAATACGGGCGACGTATCTTGGAGAGTCTGAAGTTAGCTGATTAGCTGCGCAGTAGACAATTTCGTTTCTAAAAGATTCATTGCGCAGCCAAACAACTAACTTCAGACTCGCCAAGATACGTCGGCCGTATTGTATTAATAGACAGCTCTCATTTGACAGATCGCATCCAACAGCAGAACAGTTACCATAAAGTAGAATTCCATACATTTGATGACATTTTTTAATACATCTCACGTCAAGCTAAAACTACACTTAAGTAAGAGAGATCTCTCAAATGAGAGCTGTTTATAAACCGACTGCGCGACAGTAAAGACGGGGTTATGTTTTTAATACGGGCCTTAGTGGCCTATGTGCTGTCACCCGTATTGCTAAGGGAACTATTCGTCCCAGAGGTCAATTACCCACGCAGGCGATGCCTGAAACCCACACTACGAAATATGTGTAAATGTTTCGTATCAATATAATGACTGATAAAATTGTAAAATATTAAATACTTTTTGATAAGATTGGATGTCCATGTTTTGGTCTTCAACATTATGCAGTAATTGTTATCAAGCAGATTAAAATAATATCTATTTGTTTTGAAAGTGATGATTCTGAAAATGATATTTTTTCTTTTGTCATTTTATCGATGTAAGGGAAGTTACTCGTTTTATACAAGGTTAATCGGAAAGGAAAGGGAGTACTAATCCGCGGGCCACTTAAAGTATCACTCATGACCAGTGATCGGAAAGGGGTGAGGTAATTTACCTAAACTTCAAAGAACAGAGACAAAAACTGGAGACTTCCTTACGATAACATTTTTTTTCGTGAAAATTATTCCGGGTTTCGGGACATCACTAAAGTACATTTAATATTAATGTTAATAGTACAGAAAACAATTAAATTCGTTTCCTATTTTTGTTTCCCAAAATTGTCACAAAACCAGATGACACGTTTTTCATTGTGTTTAAAAAAGGGATTGTTTATTGTTTTCAAAAAATGAGATTTTCTTTTATTTTTTGAAAACAAATGAAAGACAATCTCCGAGAAAATTCTCCCGAAAAAAAAATGCTGTCGTAAGGGAGTCTCCAGTTTTTGTCTCTGTTCTTTGAAGTTTAGGTAAATTAGCTCACCCTTTTCCGATCATTGCTGATGACGGTATTAAAGCAAGTGCTAAAATTTCAAAATTCGATATTTATTTTTTCCATGTAAAACAATTTTCATTTTAGTTTATTAATAAATTCTTCGTCCCTACTTTAGTTACGAATTCAGAAAATGGAGCTTCTAATTCGTGATCCCAAATATGACCTAAAATGTAAACGCAGCTCACCATCACCATAGCTGAGGATAGATAGATTTTAGGATATTTTTTTTATGTAATTTTTGAATAGCTATTTCTCTTAAACTTTCGACTTTTGGGGAAAGTGGTAGAACAAAAGTTACTTATGGATAATTTAACACCCTTTCGGAATAGTACCCCCTTTCTAACCTTGTACCTATATTTTAGTTACTAATACAATTCTCAAATGGATACGTCTACATTTAAGTAAATAAATAAATAAATTTATTTTATGCGTAGATCTATCTTCGTAATAGGTATGCCAATAGTTGTTTAGTGCGTATTATTTTAATAACATATTTTACTATAGTAATTACTTATGATTACAACGCTAGATAATGTTGATAAAGATCTATTAATTCTTACACATGACACATAAGTTCTTTATCTAACCAGCTTATTATTTATTAATTTGTGTAGGTTTATATCCCCAACATACAGAGATGTTATATGATAATAGCATTAATTATCATGTCATCACTATGCATAGCATTTCTACTCGTATCTCCTGAATGACGTAATGATGTAAAAACTAAATCACTATTATAATTCTAGTAAATGTAACTACGTAAAATTTGTGATCGCGCTTAATCTTCAATGAATTTATATTGTTTGATATGCCTTAAGTAGCGAAGTATACAACGTGTTACAAAAATACCCCTAAAGCCGAAAGGGGATTAAAAGATCCCTTGTAAAGAGTCTATTGGCAATACTTTAAAACAAAAGAAACACACAAAAAAAAATTGGACAAAATTATAAAATAAAATCATCACTGAAACGCAACCCTGAAAACATAAAAGTAAAGAGTAGACTACCTACCCAGAAAGTTATTTACATTCTTACCTAATTTCCTCTGAGAGGTAGATACCTAAATGACAACAACCATAAAAGACTACTTGATTAACATTTTCTTTTTAAGGGAAATTACGTAACACGTTGTACTTAAGCTATAAATTATTTATCTATAGGTTACACGTGTAAAAGGAAGCTACAACGATGGGCACACATAGGTAAGGCAGTAGGCCCACCGTACGCGCAGCTTGGGCGCGTTTTCGTACGAATTTGAGTAATACCATAAAATGCCTGATCCTCCAAGTGCTGTGGGAGCTCATACACTAGGTATACAAAAGACTAACTCGTACCCAAAGTGCACTCGAAAAATCCTGATATTCCAAGTGCTATGGGAGCTCATACAACGGGTTTACGGACGACTACCTCGTACCCAGTCAGCGAGCTCTCGTAACACTTGGGGCATCGGGATCTTTCGTGCGTATTCGCACTACTCAAATTTCTACGAAAACGCGTCCATAGTGTGGCGGGCCTACTACCTTAGCTGTGCGTATCATCGTTGTAGTTTGCTTTTACACGTGTTAAGCTTATTTCGCTACTTAGGGCGTAGTATTTTTTCGAACAATATAAATTAATTGAAAATTTAGCGATCAATACAAAATTTACCAAGTTACATTTACTTAAAATAAATATACAATATAATTTAGTTTTTATATCCTTACGTCATCTAAGATATGCCTAGGAATGCAGCCTTATATACAAGTTAAACGTGTGTTCCACGTACAACACGCATGTAGAACAAGCTTGAACAGCCTCAGTATAATTGACAGAGGATTTCAATTCTTTAAATTAAATCCGTGTGTTGTCCCCAGTTTTCTCCCACCGAGCCCGGCGACTACCGCGTGGAGGTGCGATGGGCTGGCCGGCACGTGCCCGGTTCTCCCTTCCCCGTCATGATCTTCGACACGCAAGAGGAACTGCGTCGATACATGCAAGCCTCTGCCGCTTGACACAACACACAACTCACACCTGTATAACGATATATTTACAAGAATATTGTCCTGTTAACTTCCCAACAAATTAATGCCTTTATTAGTACCTAAGATTTCCATTTAATTTTGCTGTCTCCATTAATGGTCTTTTGATCAAAAATGTACAGATAACACCGATTGGTTGAATGTAACATCATCTGTACACGTATGTGTACCGTCTACACGATTTTATTTCAAAATATTATGTTATTGTAATGTTTTACTTATTTAACGTGCACGTGTAACGTTATATCCGAACGCGTGTGTAGGTATTTGCGATTAAATCTGAACGAACAAAGCATATATCGGATTTAAAGTGAGGTTTTATTTATTATATTTTATCAATCGTAAAATAATAAATAACTGTATTAGTAGTGATTTTACAAAATGTAATAATCCGTCCAAGTGTTGTTATAAGGTAGAGTAGGCAAACCAGTAATTCCTGCAGTTGTACGATTTTCTATATAAACGGCGCCATTATCGGAATAAAGGTATTTAAATTATAAATTAATAGTCTAATAGAATCTCTGTATCGTCTTTAAGTACATACATTCTAATGCAAAATTCTAAATGTAATTTAAGAGATAAATGCATAATAATTTGTTTGATAATATTTATTAATAACGACATTAGTTTTACATCATTTAACTTAACTATTGTAACTAACGAGGTATTTGTTTATTGTTATTACGGGGTCAAGTTCGTTTAACCACACCGATGTGAATTTGACCGCGTAAGCTGCTGAATTATTCAGTTACTAATTGTTAATAAATTGAACTTTATAAATGTGTTTGTTTTGTTTTATACAACTAGAGTAGTTTCTTATTATAACTCGTGAGAAAAATTCATATATATAATTAGTTACGGTTTACTCACGTGCTAGTCGGGCAATCCCGAAAAAAACACGTGAGTTAACAGTAACTAATCATAGGTAAATATGAACAAGTTTAATTTTCAACTTGACTCGTCACTTTCTATGAGATAACATTATAACTCACATGAATTAATAGACAACATAACCTGTCTGACATTTTTTTTCGATATCATGAATAATCGTACATAAATATTACAGCACGCTTCAGTGCTTTAGTACGGAAGCCTAAGCCTCCCTTTTTGTTGGTCGAGCTAAACTATATTTTGGATTTCCTATCAGTTTCTTAAACCCCCGAGCACCCCACCCGAGGCAAACGCACCACTGTGCCTGTTGGACGTAACGGACTCATGTTATCGAATGCCTGCATGACGTGCATGCGTGACCGTGTGGAGGCTTCCATCCATCGCAGACGTGAGTCCGTGACGTCAGTCATGCACGGTAATGCGTAAATCCATATTAATCATTATGAAACGCCATTTAATTTTAATCCTGATAGTCCATAAACCTCTAATACTAAAAATATTTTTGTCCAAACAGACAGGTCTATAGGACAAAAAGAACGGGCTCAAGGATAAATTACGATTGACAAACAGAGGGGTGATCGCAGTATATTGTTATTAGTGTCACGATGCGTCGTTGCTGTTGCTGCCCAAATTCTCTTTCTATTAGCGCCAAATCCACTAGGATGTAATAGGTACTGCGCAAATTACTGCAAGCAAGTGCTCGCATAGTTCGTAAAACTTGCAGGAATCTACTTACTGCGGGTGTGTGCACAGTTGCAAGTCTGTTGCAGAAGTCAACTTTCGCAGTGAAACTTCCTAGTGGATTTGGCGCTTTATGATACCCATGGTAAGAGGATGCATGCAGCTAGGGTTACCATTTAGAAATTTGAAAAGTCCTGACAAAAAGCCTGACATTTCAATAAAAGTCCGGACATTTTAGTCACAAAATGCAAACATACGAAGATTTATTGTTTGATTTCGTTAAGTTGATTGTTAAAGATTTATATTTTGTTTTTAGATGAAAGAGAAGTTAATTAAGATTAAAAAATTATTTGATATTACATAAAAGTAAGTTTCATTACTCGTATTCCATCTAAGTCAAAAAATCCGGACAAATTAAAGAGCCGGACAAAATCCGGACGGATGGTAACCCTACATGCAGCTGTACTTTTCAAAGAATGTTTTGTCCTTTAAGCACGATATTAGATATGGGGCGTAAAGCGGAGAGTTCAAAGACGACTATGCGTTTATGGAGACGCGTTTTTCCGCCGTATTGTTAGAGTTGTAGATGTATGAATGACAGTACGCGGCGAAGTCTAGAGTCTCTATAAATGAGGCCGTTATCCTTCGTCCTAACTGAGCAGCGCAGTGCGTTGCATTGCGTCGATCGCAGGATGCGCAACGTGAGCAGTGCATGTAACAGAATGGCGCGTATAGTTTGCTTTTAGCGGTTTGACTGCAGCAGAAATTTGAATTTGCTCATCAAATACAACGCAGCTGCTAGAAAACTCGACTGCGTTGTAACGCGCTGCTTTAAACATGCGCCACACTGCCCGACGCAACGCAATAACGCGCTGCCCGGCTAGGACGAAGCCATAAAGACGAGTATACGAACTTCACTTACACTCTTGTAAGAATACATGGGTTGGGTATGCAACGTGTGATCGCACTAATCGTTTTAATTTTATTAGTGGCGCACTAATTAGATCTCAATTAACCTTGCGGATATGCTTTAGGGCAACGACTTCGAGGTTTGTTAAAATGATTGAACATAATTTGGCTTCTAGATGTTATCAGAATCTTGCAAGCATAAATCCCTATCAAATATCATGTGGATTTGAAAATTACAAATATCATATTACTACCTATGTACCTACCTACCTACGTAGGCACTTAAACTGATATTATGGAATCTCTTCCCAGAAAATACCAGCTTTGTACTAATTCGAATAAAAACAATTCAGATCAAAATCGTCTACAGGCTGGATATCCTGCAATGATTTATCCATGTTAGAAAAGGTACCTATCTGCTACAAATTAATGTGCTAACCTCTCATGAATCTACATTCACTTTCAATACATGAAATACTAGATATAAATGTATAACTACTCGCCATTCAAATGCTTATTATCACAGCCCGTTCGGTTGGTATCTGAAAGATACGGTATTCCTGGCTGGGTACATATTGGTGCGAGAGTTACCGGCAAGTTGCTTGCGCAGCGCGTCCAAACTCTGCCACAGCTGCTGCATCTGTCCGAAGATTATCACTTCTAGACGCTGGATCGAACTGTGGAGCTCTCCTGCAAATCAAAGAAATTAAAAATTAAGGAATCAAAAAACAGAATAGGTCAATATGGATCATTATTAGATTATCTTAACAAATTTTTAATAAGTCACTTTCGTTCTCGATTATCTCGTAACAGTAAAGCTGCGTCTACGCTATGCGAGCCGAGCACGAGCGTAGACGGGCTTAGGAGCCTCGAACGAGCACGCCTCGAGCGTTTGGCTCGCGCTCGTTTGAGCTTCGCCAATTGTCGGTTTTTTGACGAACATAAAGGAATTCGGCCGCGCAAAAGCATTTTTTGTCGTACCTAGGTTCGTTGTACGTCCACACTTGACGCCGCGACGCGAACAGAACGGCTCCGCTCGTGCTCGGCTCGCCTAGCGTAGACGCAGCTTAAGAATTGTAGGTATTTTCAGGTTGTTTTCATTCTTCTCTCATTGCTTGTTAACGTGATTGTACTTAAGTATATTCGTTTGGATTTTCATAATAACAATGGAGTTTAAAACGTCTGCATACTTAGCTCTAGGAAGGGAACGACGGAACTTTCATAATTTTCGATAAGATAAGTAAATGATAACTTTGGGTTATTATTTAGATTATCTAATCGTAATTAGCACCTGTATTTTTCTATGATAACAATAGCAGTCCGAAAATGAACGAAATTGATTGATTATAAGTAGGTATCTATGATATAGATATTGTTAGTACACCTGCACACACACCACACGAAATACCTAAAGGTCTCCTAGTTCTGATGATGGTGGAGTTACTGGTAACATTGACCTATTCCTGAAGTCATGAACTGAGGCAATGGCCTTAGCTATCGTAAACGTTCGTGTGCTTCAGGTTTTATTTATCTCACATAACATTCAACGGTGAATTACTTACTAGAAGTAACGACTCCGTGCAGCCTCCTAGTAATGGTAGCGTTGGCCGTAGCATTGACCTCCTGTGTTTTAACTGAGCACATGGCACGCGCCTCCTCACGCGGTCCGCTGCCGTGGTACGTCGAGTTGCGGACCTCAATGTACGGCGTGCGACTTGCTTCAGGAACCTTCGTTATCGTATAGCTTGGTCCTCGTGCTGTGGAAATTATCAATGTGTAATTTGTGAAAAATTGGCATTTTTAACTCATTGAAAACCAGTTTCAGAGCCACAATAGATAAATAATAGATGTCGCCGCTGATCGGTAACATTAGCGGTTAATAGGTATTAATTTCCTGATGGGGCCTGATTCACCTAACTAAAGAAGTTCAGTTGCAGTGTAGTTACAGTTAAGTTTTGATCAAAACAACGCTTTTCGTAGTCACTTAATAGGCGATCGCTGTCAGACACGCTCGCGTGAACTAACTGCAGCGACACTACAACTTGATCAGCGCGTCATGTAATTACGTGATTTAGTCCCTATAAAACTTTTCAAGGTGGATTGCCGTAATAGTCTATTAACATCGTACTGCATCTAATTAAGGCGATTCCATTTTACTGCTCATAATAATTGATGTTGATGCACATGGCGATCTGGGTGGGGGCTAGTAATGTCACATTTGGTGAATCATATTTCGTTACATAGCGTAATCATACATGCAAGTGAACTATACAAACTACAACATCCAGACCCAACTACAAACTATGCAACTGCCAAACGCAGCTTTAAGGAGAGCCACCCAGCATCCGACCCGCATCGCCTCGCCTCGTGTGGTTAGTGATCTTTATATGAACTTGTATGGATACGCGCTCATTACATCAACTCCGTATCATCACTGGATCGCCTCGGGCGTATGCCGTCCACGCGCGGATATAGAGTTGACCACTCGGTGACAACTCGCTGCTCGCATGCTTGCCTTGCGTTGCTGCGCATTGCCAACGCACAAGTCCCGAGTGAACCGCGCGCTGCCATCGAGTGGACTCCTCCGACGTCTCTTCTGGTTGACAACGCGACGTTTACTTGTGATAACGCGGCGTCCACCCGTGAACCACCTGCTGACAACGAGTGGACGCCGAGCGACGAGGCGATGCAAGTCGGGTGTCGGGTGGCTCTAATGAGCTGTGACCATTAGTCAGTGCAACTGAGTGAAAATTGCCGGCTGGATGTCCACTGTGTGCAGCCCACTTGCAGTTATGATTACGAATATAAAACGAAATATGATTTACCAAATGTGACGGTCTGACGGTATTAGCTCCCCTGCTTTTCAAGCGTAATAGTATTGACCATGTGACATTGGCTACATTTGGAGGATACGACATTTTAATCAATTACGAAGCCTGGATATCGGAATATCATCTGCCTAGCCTTTTCCCAACTATGTTGGGGTCGGCTTCCAGTCGAACCGGATGCAGCTGAATATCAGTATTTTACATGGAGCGACTGCCTATCAGACCTCCACTTATTACGATACTCTTGGTAAGACTGGTTGTCAGACTTTCTGGCTTCTGACCAACAGTAACGACTGTCAAAGATCTACAAATGACAGCCGGGACCAGCGGCTTTACGTGCTTTCCGAGGCACGGAGGAAACTCGCTATGGTAAATGGTCACCCATCCACAGACCAACCTCGGAAAGATCGGTCTATGCGGCTGTAATTATTTAGCCACGAGCTCCTCCTGGATATCGGAATATCTACAAGAGAAATAGGTAACAGTGCTAATTTTAAAAACCCTAGTGTTATAAGTAATTTTGTACGATATAGGCGCACGAACTAGCTCACTGAGATAAAAGGCGTGTAACTAAATAATCTTCTGATGGCCTTGCATAGTATGTCTTCGCTTTTAAGTAATTGTTGGATGCCCTTACACGGTCATGTTTTTGTGTTTCATAACTTATCTTAGTTTGGAACTTAGCTAACTACGTAATAGGTATTTATATAACAGCAGCTGTATGCTGTAGGTATATTATGTGCCAGCAATATTTATCGTCCACAAGTAGCAGGTATAAAATGTTCATACAGGGTGTATCCGAATTCGTGTAATTCCTTCAAACCGCATGATCTAGTGGTGACACAGATACCCCTGCATGGGATATTTTCAGATTTATAAAAATCAAATTTTCAAAAAGAAAATATGTATTTCTGTACCAGAGTAATTTGAGTGCTCAGAGTTAACCGACTACGCGGAGCGATAAGGCGTTAGTCGTGCCCGCCTGCTATGACACCTTGCTTTTATTCGTTTATGTGTGGCATCGAATTTACACCTTATAAGATAGTTTACATAAGCGAATACTTACGCCTACCGCAAGAAAAAAATAATCTTAATAGATCATGTATGTGGTTTTAAAGAATTACACGAATTCGTTTAACCCGTTATATTTAAAAAAAACAGGCAAAATATCTGAATGCTACAGTGCAATTATTTTTAATAGAACGCTGTGATCTGGATGAACTCCAAAATTTGAGCAGATAATAAAGTAGGTCAATCAATTAACAAGCATCTGTAAATTGGTCCTGAATTCGTTGTGGATAAGAGCAATAGACACCTATTTGTTCCGCTCTTGAACATGATACATTTAGGAGTCAAGAACACGATGATTTTACGAGCGACTATTAAACAATCATTATTTATCATTGTTTTGAGTGTTGTAGGTAGGTCAGACAGTGATATCGAATAAAGAAAAGAAGATAAGTAGGGCATCCGGGCTCAATAATAAGTACTTGGCGTCATAGGGTACAATTTATAATGAGACTTGGGAATGAGGCATAAGGAAATGTACCTATATTTATGATTTCATGATAGTAGGTAATAATTTCGATTGTTTTCATGTAGGTACCTACATAATTTCGATTGTTTTCATGTAGGATGCATAACCAAGATCTGTGAAACATATCTTTAATGTAAATTAAAGTCCATTTGTAACGATTCGAAAAATCAAGAAAGCTTCAAGATTCAATACTTTTCATTAAGAATAGGCACAGTACATGCACTTAAGAAACGTCTCGACAGTTTAATTGCACGCTTCCAAAAAGTAGGTCCTATGGAGAAGAGCCGGCAAGAAACTCCCTCCAGCTTTAGACGCAATACCGCTATCGAAATGGAAACGGCCGTATAAATTTATTAAACAATAATCTTTTATCGTGGTATGAAAACCAAATATTAGCATTACAAGATTACACGACTATTGATAGTATTCTATTATTTTTCTTAATGGCAATTAGTGTCGATGTCGACAATTCTGCCAATGTCGAAAGTGAAAAGGAAAAGAAAGTGTGCAAAAAGAAAAAACTTCGGTGATTTAGTTGAACTCAACGTAGACTTGTTGGGTTAGTAATTGTTATGACAATAAAAAAATACCACATTCACCTAGACAGAAAATATTTATAGAAAAACTCATAATCTAATATATTGTGACGGATGAAAATCATCATCGCCACCTTAGTGTGCAAATAAATAGTTTGAGTTTGAATATAATAGGACCGTCTCAAAAAGATGTCGCAATAAAATATTAAATAATGAATATTTCTATGCTTATCCACAGAACGAATAGAAAATATTTACAATAATATGCAAGTACTATATTTTAGCCATGCCTAATAATTATCGGCTATTCATAAAATTATTGTCATTGTTTAAATTAGATAATCTGAAAGAACAATATCGGACACGAACAACAAAAACGGTGGCGTAGCTTTAAGGAAAGGGCAGAACAGTGAATAAACTATAGGCCCTCCCATAAACCAATGCTGACCAGAGTCCGATTTTAAGATGGAGAGAGTCCTAAATATATATATTCCTTTATGTAGTTTGGTGTGGGACAGGACGCAAATTACGACTACGATTATGACGTCAAGCACTGTGGAATAGTCAACAGAGCGAATGTAGCAGCTGCGAATTTTTTCTCGATTTTTGAGAAAAAAAGGACGTGCTTGAAAAAATTGCTTAAAATATCTCTTTAAAATTGTTTATAGGGGGCAGTAGGGTCGATCCCTATTACATGGGACTTAAACATAACGTCGAAGTTAGGGTGTGCTATACACATCTACCCAACCTCTCTGGGAATACAGGCGTGATTACATGTACTTATGTTAAAAGTTGTTGCAAATCAGGGTTCCTAAAAATTCGATATTTAAGGTAAATATCCGATATTCGATCGACTATCTCCGACATATAGGGTGACTGGTAATAATTAGTGACCCATACTATAACATATGATTGTACTCATCGACAAACAACTTTCCCAAAGAAACATAATCTATAAAACAAAAAAAAACTTAATACGAGCTGCGTCCATTCCGTAACGGTTTATTAATAAATTTTAAATGAAAAATATAAAATAAAACTAATGTTTCTTTGGGAAAGTTGTTTGTTATCATGAGTACAATCATATATTAAAGTATCTGTCACTAATAACCAGTCACCCTATATGTATAGGGTGGCAACATTAAGTGATAACAGATGATTATTTCATCAATATTACAGGCAAGATTGATATTTTTAAAATTAATATTAACACCACGTTACCTATAGAACAAAATGACTTCTTTTTTTTTATTAATTTGCTTCTCATCCAAAATTTTATTCTAATTACACTCATACAATTTGTATAAAAGTCGATATTTATGCGACAATTCTGTAAATAAACAAGCAGTTTAAAAAAACTGGTATCGAAGCTTAAGTAGTTACTTGCCTACTGCAGCTACTACATAAAAATACATCCATATGTATAAAGACATCAATATCAAATATTTGGCCATTCAACTCCCTTATTTTGGCATGTTTCGTTGCCCGATTATTCCTTGGGGTAGGCAAATAATAATTTCTAAGTATAGTCATGATAGGTAAAGAAATAAATAAATGACCTTAATACATGTATACTACTCAAAACAAAATAAGAGCCACTCGTTATTTTCACATTTCAGTGTAATTTAACGAACGTTATGTAATTAATAAGTAACACAATTTTGATGTCACAAACTCTTCGATATTTAATCTCTTTGATTTTGTACTTGAGACCAAAATACTGGCAATCATTTAAAAAAAAATGAATTTGAAATTTTCTTGTTATTTTGTTTCGATTTTTCTTTAAGTTTTGTTTCGATTATCTTTATGGTAATCTGAAATAATCGTTTAACTTTGTTTAGTTAATTTGTTTATGTAACATCTTACGTTAATATGCCACAAGTACGAAGACATATGGACGTAATTACTGCAACCAGAGCCGTTACAATGATCCAAGAAGGAATTTCGCAGCGGTCTGTGGCTTTGCATCTGGGTTTTTCTCGGAAAGCTATCCAAAATGCTTGGAATCGCTTCCAAGAGACTGGTAGTGTTGCAAAAAGATCTGGTTCGGGTAGAGTTTGCATTACAACTGTTCACGAGGATCGGTACATCCGGTTAAGTGCCTGCCGAGAACGCACAGTGACGGCTCGTAAGTTACAAAATCGCCTACGGTTGACAACGGGTACTCGCGTCAGTGACCAAACGATCCGTAACGGATTGCACGAAGACCAGCAAACTTCAAAACGTCGAGTTGTTCGAATTCCTTTGTCTAGGGCTCAACGTGCAAATCGTTTAAGTTTCTCCCGTCAATATTAAGACTGGGGCTAAACGAGTGGGGCATGGTGCTTTTCACCGACGAGTGTAAAGTAAAATTCTTTAATGACGATCGGTGCATTAGAGTATGGAGGCGACGTGGCGAGCGATTTTCTGAAGCCTGCATTCACGAGGTTGACCATTTCGGTGGACCCAATGTAATGATTTGGGGTGGAATAAGCTTACATGGCAAAACTGAACTCGCTATTTTAAATGAAGGTTCCGTAACTGCTCAGTGTTACATTGAGGAAGTCATCAGGCCTCATGTGATTCCATTTGCACAGCGAATGGGTCCTGGGTTCATCCTGATGCAAGACAATGCCTGTGCATACACAGCTCAAGCGACCCAGTCTGTTCTGGAAGGCTCTCACATTCAAGTGTTGCCGTGGCCAGAAAACAGTCCGGACTTAAATTCGATCGAGCACATGTGGGACGAATTAAAACGAAGGGTTAGAGAGAGTGCGCAAGAGGTCTACAACCAGCACCAACTGATTGATGCTTTGAAAAGTGCCTGGGAAGATATCCCAGCTGAAAACGTCAGCCATTTGATAGAGAGCATGCATTCTAGGCTACAGGAGTGCATAGCCAAAAGAGGAGGGCATACCCGTAATTAAAAAAGAGAAAAACAAATAAAAAGTGAAGTTTTTTTTAGTTTTTAGTGACTTTTTGTTATTTGTGTTTTTTATCCTAAATTGTCATTTTTTATCAAAAGTTAAATAAAAATCACTAATTTCAACAATTACTAGCCTAAACGGTAAACAATAACATTGTTTTAAGTTTACGAAGATTGAACAACGTGTTAATTTTATATTTTTCATGGTATACCTTAAATACCTAGTGGCTCTTATTTTGTTTTGAGTAATATAATACAAGGTTCGCAGGCCACTTAAAGTAGCACTGATGACGGTTTTAAAGCAAGTGTTAAAATTTCAAAATTCGATATGTTTTTATTCCCATGTAAAATAATGTTTATTTTTATTGTATTTTTTAAATTCTTCGTTCCTACTTTAGTTACGAATTCAGAAAAAGGAACTTCTAATTCGTGACCCCAAATGTGACCTAAAATGTAAACACAGCTCACCATAGATGAGGATAGACAGATTTTAGCATATTTTTTATATAATTTTTGAACAGCTATTTCTCTTAACCTATTGACTTTTAGGGAAAGTGGTAGAACAAAAGTTACTCCTTAACACCCTTTCGGATCAGTACCCCGGGGTTTCTGACTAACCTTGTATATTCACGTCTGTAATCCACGAAGGGGTAAGCAGTCACAGGTATTGTCCTATTACAGAAATCTCTACACACACGTTTTGCCTTTTCTATTAAGTCTCATGCAACCTTTTGCTATTTTTGATGCAAAATTATGGTAAAATAAATGAAATAGAAACAAAACAACAAAACTTACTATGTTGATAATACGTCGGTGCCGTAGTAACATGCGAAATAATCGCGTACAAGAAAACCGAAAGCCCCAATACAGTTCGCCACATCTCGACAAAAAATAAACACAAACCACAAATTTTCTTTCACCAGATTAATTCATAACAATTATTTTTTGCCGAACTTTGAATTTCGAATGTGTTTCCCGCGACCTTAGTAGACGTTCAACAATCTATGGTGTATGTATCACGGGTCAACGTGTACTGAACGAGATGAAGTCGGCGAGCTGAGAATAAATAGTAGCTTATACATTGACGAAATATTGTCCAAAAGCATCACAATAGGCGAGATTAATTACTTTAAATGCATACGGGTTGTATGTCGCTGATATATAAATGGTCATTGGTATATACTTATTAATATATATTTTTACTATGAATAGCAAAGTAGACTACTATTATGAAAACTACACAACTGCAATGCGATTAAAAAAATTCAAAGGCTACAATAGTTGAAAATTTTCTATATAAACGCATAGATCTGTCTCATTTATTTATGCTACCGTATTTATTTACAGTTTAGGTAATTTACATTAATTTCTATGTCAGATGCCAAAAGAATTCCTGAAACGCGTCTGTCTGTGGTTACTGACTAATAATTTGTTTTGAATGAAATTGTATTAATAGAAAGTTTAGTCTTAACTGAAGATAAATACACTGAAAAGCTAGCTAGTCGCTTTTACAATCTTTAAAAAAAGTAACAAAGTTTTTTTAAACTTTACGTAAAAATAAACGAATGAAATAAAAGCTAAGTAGGTACTAGATTATTGCTTTCATTTCTCTGTATTATGAAAATATCTAAAGTTCGTTCGAAACCTGAAGGCTAGGTACTATTGAGTTCAAGGTAGTATTGCTACGTAAAATACGTAGCATGCACTGCTAATGCAGGCGTAGCATCTTCTTTGTCACCGTATAAGGGCATTTCTGTAACCAATCCCACAAGTACCTCTACGGGGCGTAGTCATAATAATATAATATTTTGTAAATTTTTAAATGTTTTTATTTTGTATTTTAATATTTAAAAATGTATTAAATATGTTAAAAAATGAATAAAGGAACTAATACCAGTAACCGTCCCACTGCAGCACAAAGGCCTTTTCTTATCCCTTTACACCCGAACTAAAACGAGTGGGTTTCACTTTAAAAAAAATCTGGCGCCAAACTGTACTTTCTGCGAAAGCAACCGGCATCGATTGATGGTGAGGATGTCTCGCCAGCCACACGATCGATCCATGCCGGTTGCATTGCAAAAAGTAAACGGTTTGGAGCCAGAATTTTTTAAAAGTGAAACTCCCTTGATTTGATTTGACTCATTTCAGCTCAGGTGTAAAGGGACATAGAAGGAACGAGCATTGATCGCGACGCTTGCTCTCTGCGGGTTGGCCATTTCAGACCATTAGGTCAGGGTTTCCTCACGAAGTTTTCCTTTACTGTATGAAAAAGATTAACTAAGAAAGTACATATGACGTTAAAAAAGTCACATTGGTCTGGATTTTAACCCGCAACCCGGTGCACAAGCGGGTTCGTAACCTTCGGGCCACACCGACTGTAGACACGACGGCGTGGTCATAGCTTCCGTCTAAAAAATACCTAAAGGGCGAGGTAACACCCGACCTCGACCGAAATAGCACGAACAGACAACGATATCAACGGGAAACAGATACGGACCAGAAGAATTTATTGTTTTCACAACACCTGCTGGATATTTATAACTAAACTGCGAGTGAAGTGTCTAAAAAATACGCAAAAGGCTGATTAATGGTTTCCCCACATGGGAACACATACACACATAAACTGAGGTATTTTAATGTTAGTAATGTAAGTAGTCCGTTATCTCTATTGGCTATAAAATTAAGTAACTGACAGAAGATAGGTCGATAAACTGGATAACTAATTAAACTTAATTATAAAAATTTAATTGCTCTTTAAAAATGGTTTTTAACCAAATGTATAGTGTATCGAATTATTATTGCTACGTTATTTCAATTTGGAATTGTTTTAAATTTAATTCTTGAGTTAGTAATGTAAAAGCAAATCGCACTGACTTGCAAACGCCCTTAGATGTACATACCTAATTTTAAATCCTACTAAAAGACCTATGGAAATAATACATTGTACATTTATGCAAGATAAATAACTTTTAGGGCCTATGCACACGGCGTCTTTTCTACGCGCCGTCGATGCGTGTTTCCGTCAAACCCCACACATAAAAAATCACAATGACGTTTTTTAAGTATGAAGTATGACAGAAACGCGCGTCGACGGCGCGTTAAAAAGACGTCGTGTGCATAGGCTCTTAAAGCAAAAATCCCGGAATGTACAACTACCTCCAGTTCAAGGCATAAACTATACTTGGCAGCAAATAAATCGAGCCACTTCTATTTTTCACGTATAATATTGGTAAAATAATAATATTTAGGTGTAATGTGAAGAGTGAAAGTAAAAATACTAAAATATTGAAACCTTAGTTTCTCAATATTCCCATAGGTTACAGGAAGAAAAAATGCACGGCAATAAAGTAGATAATAGTATCTATCATCTGTGATAGGTTTCGTTTGTGTCCGCTACTTTTCGAAAAGCGGGGCAGAAAGTTCCCAATGTCATTTATAAATATTTAAACTTTTATCTAATTAGAGCCCTCAAATATTGCAACACCTGGAAAAGGTTGCTAAGCTGTACCTACTTTATATAATAAGACCTATATTATTTAACCTTAGTGTGCAAATAAATAGTTTGAGTTTGAAAATATAGCAATTCTCTAATTTTAGTTTAGTTGGTGAACAAGAGATTGCCAGTGATTGCAAAATTAAATTATGATGAGATGAACGCAAATACGCTTTACGTCTTATCGTGGCCATTAATAGTCCAACTAAACTCGAAGTAGTAGTAGGTATAATTGAATGGGTTAACAGTTAAGTGCTTACTGTTTCTATACCTATCTATGTGGCGAATTTTAATTGATCTAGTAACTGGATTCAGGGGACACTGGATCCAGTAACTGGATTGACCATAGACGATCATTCTATTCAAATCCAGCGCTAGTAGTCTGGATTGAAACGTGTTTACATTAATTCAATGCCAACCCTGCGCTGGATTCCAGCGACCCTGAATCCAGCTACTTGATTAATGTGAATCCACCAGCAATGTTCTTCATACATATTCAAGTGCTCTCAGATTTTTGCCATTGTGGTTTGGTACGTCTGAAATCTAAATAAAGCTTGTGATCTGTATTAATATGTACCCCAAAGAAACTTTTTCATCTACTTCACTTAACACGTTCAGTGCCAGATGCCCGCCAGGAGGGCTCCCTGTAGTCGCATTCACCATGCCGGGTGCCCTCGTGGAGGCTCATTTTAAATGCAGGTTATTCTTGGAAAATTCACCGTCATGAAACAAGCAAACACCTATTTTACGACGAAGTAGCGTATTTTTCAAGATTTTTAACCTAATGCCAGGAACCCTCCTCGAGGGTTCATTCTTAGCGCAAATGTAACGCCGAGGACCTAATGGAAGGTCCACTAGCAATATGTATGGCGGGATGGCGTATGAGCTCTATGAAAAGCGTGGTGGACTCGAATGTGTTAAGGAATCATCCCCCTACTTAGTTTTTAGACATCCTCCGCCAATTTCACATCTATTAAGCGCTTCTGCTATTCTATTCTTCTCGCATCCTTCCTCATAAATTTATCTTGTTCAAAGCAAGACACTGAACTTTGAAAGACCTACGATTTCATAGGATGAATAAAACGCTAACCAGCTAACTAAAAAGATGGAAACAAGACTTACTTCTAATCATAATATCATAAAATAACTAACCCATTACTGTCCTACTATTGGCCCCGGGCCTCTTCTCTGAATGAGAAGAATTCAGGTCTTAGTCAACCAGGCTAGCCTACTGCGGGTTGTTTCAAAAACTCATGGTATCAAATCATAACATACAGACGGAGGCTGCTTACGAATTATGTAAATTACAAGCTGACTGACTAGATAGATACTTAGTGTAGCGCCACACCATGCCGAAAACATGCGACGTAATTTCGGCGTGATTACGCGTGCAATGCTTTTTAAATTACCCGAGACACACCACGCTGAAATTACGTCGCGTCTTACTTAAGTACTTATATAAAAAAACGTAGACGCCGAAGTTCGGTTGCGTTATTTCGGCATGGAATGGCGCTACACTTAGGGTGAGGCCAAACGAGCGTAATTTTTTGAGCTGTGAGTCGCGTAAAAAAATAAGTCAGCGTAATTTTTTGGAAGGATTTTAGAGACTCATTTTGCGTCGCCGTGTGAACGAAACAGGAGTTTTGTATGAAACCGAATGTAGCAGAAATTACGCGACCGAAATTCTGCGACTCACAACGCAAAAAATTACGCTCGTCTGGCTTCACCCTTAGATACGCGTGAAAAACATAACCCTGTCTACAGTCGCGCAGTTGGGTAATTACATAGAAAAGATCCCGTAAAAATCCTTTTAAATGCCTTATGAAATTATAATCCCATTTAACTTCTAAGAACGCAACTTCATGGTAATTACGTTTGACTAAGAAACGGAAACATTAAAACTACTTACCTACAGAATGTTGGCGCCGCTTTAAAATGATGACGAAGCCGCCGTTTCGAGGCGTTTCATCATTGGCACATTTGACATTGGTGCCAAAAACGTATAGCCGTGTACGCACGAGCGAACACGAAGATCGCGAACACGAATATCGAACACATTGTTTGAAAGTGTGTACCACTACCGAACAGTGTGTTTGGCGAACACCTTCATTCGTGTTCGATGTTCGTGTTCGCGATGTTCGTGTTCGTTCGTGCGTACACGGCTTATTACTCCTTTATCACCATATCGAATTAACTTTATATGAAACGAGTTTTTAAAAATTCCGTTAGAAATTCCGTTCTTAACTCGACCGCCTTTTTCTAATATAAGTACGTGATCAGGGGGCCTACTCCGAAAATTGAACTACGAAGTTTCGGCTGACGGATCGCACGTTTTCCAACCACGAAAGTGTTTCAGATCCGACGATTGATCCGATTTTTGCCAATTGAAATTTTGTCTTTCGTTTACTCTACTCCCAAATGTTATTTGTTATCTAGTTGTTCGTTGTTTGACAATACTTTGATCTTATATTTTTAAGTTCGATGTTCGTCATTATTTCTTTTCGATCCGAAACTTCAACGTACCCTGAGGGCTTACTCCGATAAACGATTGTCGGAGTAAGCTCTCAGGTACGTAGCAGCAACCATAACGTTTATTTCATCAAGATTAAGGCATATAATTCTAATTGTAGCCACATCTCGTATATGGAACTATATTCCTACTTGCGCGGCAGGTACCTCAACAGGTAAATGTTACTTTACAGAACAATGAACTACATATCTACTGAATTCAAAATTAATAGGTTAGGTACATGGAGACGCGTTACTAGACTCAAACTAATAACTTATTTTAATTACAGCTTTATTTCCTTCCGTTACGCTCTACTTGGTCTACGGTTCCAATCGGTGACCTATTTCTAGACAGACTAACAGCCCCCTAACCAACCGCAAACTCTAAATTGAGCATAAAAAAAATAATTTTACGGTCAAAGTGTCGACCACTAATTGATTTACGAGCTCTTTGGTGCTCTCAACTCAAACTATTACTTATGTCAACGGCTGTTTGTCCGTCATGATGTGTTTTTGACATCTGGCGTCGCGTGCGCCGAATCGGAACACAAATAATAGATACAGAACGATAAATCTCGGTCGTAACTATCGATGAAGCAATCGACTCGACGTTTGTATAGATGCAGATATCACTCATAAATGTAGGTGGACATGTGTGTATCCTTTCGATTGACATCATTTGAGGAGTCACCTACTACATAGTTAAGTATAAGTATACGTAGAATTATTTCCTCGTTATGGCGGCCTCGTTGGTCTAGTTACCGCAAGTGCAACTACTGAGCATGAGATCCTGGGTTCGATTCCCAGGTCGAGCAACGTGTTATTGGGTTTTTCTGTGTAAAATTTCTCAGTAGCAGCCCAAAGTCTGGATTTGTGCCCGGTAATGGGAATAGGCTCGCGCCCTATTAAGTACATGGGACTTAAACATAACGGCGACATGAGAATGTTCTAGGTACAGTAAAAGAATTCGTGTAATTCCTTCAAACTGCGTGATGTAGGTACTGGTGACAAAGATTTACCCTAAATGGGTTTCAATGAAACTCAAAGTTTTTTTCTCCAAAAAACTAACTTGGTTTTCTATTTCAGAGTCATTTTAGAGCCCCGAGCTAACCGACTGCAAAGAGCAATATCGCGCTAGTCGTGTCCGCCAGCTGTGTCGCCGTGCTTTCATTCGTTTATTATGCGTGCCTTAAAACATGTAAATTGTTTTTTTTTCTGCCTTTTGTTTTTTTTTTCTTCCTAGTTCCCTTGCGGGGTTAATCTATACCAGTAATAGATCCTGTGGTTTTAAGGAATTATTCGAATTCGTTTACACCTTGCATAGATATACCTCTGCCTAACCCTTCGGGGAATACAGGCTTGATGTTATGTTATAGTATCTATTTTTTATGTCGCAGCAAGATCGTCTCTCATAAACACAGAATAAAAATAACCTAGCGTTTGAACGCTTGGTTATTTGAAATTCATGCAGTCAGAGATAGATACCGGCTAGACTTAAAAAAACCGGTCAAGTGCGAGTCGGACTCGCGCACGAAAGGTTCCGTACCATTATCTATAAAAACGGCAAAAAAATCACGTTTCTTGTATGGGAGCCCCCCTTAAATATTTGTTTTATTTTAATTTAATTATTTATTTTTAAAGTGAATACATAACTAAGTATTTTGTGAATATTTCAAACGTCTATCTGTTGCCGTTATCAATAACGAGCAAAATACGGAACCATAAAAATCACGTTTCTTGTATGGGAGCCCCCTTAAATATTTATTTTATTATGTTTTTTAGTATTTGTTGTTAAAGCGGCAACAGAATTACATCATCTGTGAAAATTTCAAATGTCTAACTATCACGGTTCATGAGATACAGACTGGTGACAGACGGACAGCGGAGCCTTAGGCACCATCTCCACGAGCGAGCGAATCGCGGCGATATTCTCGCCGTGCCATCAAATTCAATACTAACTATCGCTGCGATAACATCGCCGTGTGTAGACACGTTCTAAGAGAGTGTATAGAAATATGTGGCACGACGATAATATCGCCGCGATTTTCTCGCTCGTGGAGACGGCCCCTTAGTAATAGGGTCCCTTTTTACCCTTTGGGTACGGAACCCTAAAAAACGGAGTCATAAGCGGATCATAATTAGATTATCACTTCGCGTTAACGGTGAAGGGAAACATCGCAAGGAAACCTGCACACCTGAGAGAGCTACTGCTAAAGTTCTGAATGGTGTGTATAGTAAACCAACCTGCACCAGCACGCTGGCCTGCTAGCCTAACATGCGCAATCTATACATATAAAAGGAGAAGGTGACTGACTGACTGACTGATCTATCAACGCACAGCCTAAACCGCTGGGGTTAGAAAGTTGAAATTTTGACAGTACTTAGGTTCCTTTTGTAACGTAGGCTAGGCATCCACTAAGAAGGGATTTTTCGAAATTCAACCCCTAAGGGAGTTAAATAGGGGATGAAAGTTTGTATGGAAAATCGTCACTTAACGGGTTCAAAATTTCACGCAAGCGAAGCTGCGGGCGAAAGCTAGTGCATAATGTATGACTTATCTCGTCTTGGTACGCGATATTGGGACGACAAAATTATCTCGCGCCGCGCATGTTAGGCTAGCAGGCCAGCGTGAAGCACTATAAAGCATAAACCCTTCTCATTCTGACATGAGGCCCGTGTTCAGCAGTGGGACAGTAATGGCACAGTCTACCTATATCTTACTCCTTACAGTCGGTCAACGTAGAACATTGTCGCAGAGCAATCGTGCGGGGGGTTGCGGGGTGAAGGGGCGGAGGTTATGTCCCAAGTATGTAGTATGGCTACATACAGTATACTGCATACTTGGGACATAACCTCCGCCCCTACATAATTTTGACATTTCATAGGACCTGTCAAATGTATGGGCGTTGACCCACTATATGTAGTAAGTAGGTACATTGTGGTAATGGGCTGATTGTGCTGTACTTATAACATTCTTCATGATTAACATGAACATGACAGTTGAGTGTAGGCCTTCTCGTCATCACCCCATGCATTTATCAGTACCGCGCACTAAATTTCGGCCTGTTTTAATTTAAAAATAATAAATGCTATGATAAATTGGTACAATTATTAGCTTTGACTTGGCCTTTATGAGTTAGTACTAGTGCCAAAGAGTCAATTAGGTTTACAGCTATGTTTGTAAGCAGTGTCCTATATTTTGGAACATAACTATTATTGTTACGTCATTAGTCACAAGGCCGTTGTAACTATTAACGGGTAATATCTATAGAATCACCACAATATGAAATTATAAATACTTATATTATACTTAAAATAATATTAGACAAATAAGAGCCATTGTATCGAGGAAATATATATTATATGTATACTATAAATAAGCAACATTTTGCTTCAAGCAGGGGTTCAAGACAGTATTGTGGTTTTATGAATTTTATCGATTAAGCAAGATGAGCTGAAAGTGCTGCAACTCTACTTGAAGAGATTGTTCAAAAGATATTTGTGCCTTCTTGCCTGGTGGGCTACTTTTGTCTAATGTTACTTATATGAAATTGAATATACTTGAATAATATCTATCTATGCAATAAATAACGTTTAAAAAACTACATGTTAACGAATAATATTGTCTACTATTTGGTCTAGAGGTCGCAAGCGCGACTGCTAAGCGCGAGGTGTTGGTTTCGATCGGACAAAGTGTATTTGGGTTTTTCTGTGTGGAATTTCTCAGTAGCAGCCCGGAGTCTGGATTTGTGCCCGGTTGATGACAATAGGCTCACCCCCTTTACATGGGACTTAATGATAACCCTCAATAAAGGGTGTACTATACACCTCTCTGCCAGTTACCACCGCCCTGGAACGCAAAGGGCATTAGGAGAAACACGGATGGGTTTTTTTTTACAGTAAGAGTCTGACACTCCCTTCCGCTCCGCCCAGAGCGGAAGGAGTCATTTGATGATTAACAATAAATAAAAAAATAAAAAAGACTACACCTCTGCCTAACTCTTCGAGGTATACGGCGTGATGTTATGTTAATTTATAAAAGAAATCACATTTAAGCAGGAGAATGTGGACTGGAGTTTTAGCTTCGATAATTTCCTTAGGTATGCATGGCACCAGTCATTTATAACAAAGTAGGTACCTAAAAGTTGGAAGGAACTGCCTCAAACTATGTTTAAAAATAAACTTCGTACTTTTTTAACCGCCAGAGCATATTATAGCGTGACGGAGTTCCTTAATGAAAAAGAATTTGTGTTGACATAATTAGATTTATTTTGACATTGTTATTTTGAATAGAATTTTAATTCTGATACTGTAATTTTAATTTTAATTTTGACATTATGATTATTTTTTACATTCTTTTTTTTATTTTTTGCTTTGTTTGCCTAGTGCGACAAATTTTGTACGCCTTATATGGCAAAACATGTAGCTACCTCATTTAATTATAAGACCTTTATACCACACTCATGTTTTACAAAATAAATATATCTTTTCTTATCTTAAAGACTTGCAAACAGCATAGACACAGCCGAAATGGAATCTTAGGCCGGCCATAAACGGGCAGCTCGAACAGTCAGCCAGTGATAAACATACACGGACAGCTCGAGCAGTCAGTGGACTGCTTGACCGCACGCCATGCCACCAACCGCCCGAAGCAGTTGCAACCGCTCGAGCTGTCCGTGTATGTACGTACGTAGAAGGCTGTAGTTTACTATGCAGTTGCAGCTTCAAGCAGTCGATCCTGACTGCTTCAAGCTGCCCGTGTATGACCGGCCTTAGAATATGACTAACCTGCAACTCCTGCAAGTAATAAGGTAGTGTCGGCAAGCGGCGTCCACGTGGGCTGCAGCAGAACAGTCGCCAAACACCAGTCCTCAAACATCACTTCATAGCACTATTGCGAATAAGTTACTTAGATTTTGGCTACAAAAGTTAAGGCACAGCGGGTTAACCAAAGTTCAAGCAATTTTACACATACACTTTCTACAAAAAACTAAAGGAGACGATCCATCCATCTTGGTGGTGGAGATCGAAGAGGCGAGACGAATACGAGTCCCGCTAAAATCGACAACACTATACTTGTGGGTAGGATCAAAAAATTGAGGGAAATTTTGGGTAGCATAAGTAGTCAGTTTACGTTTCATTTTACATTTAAAAAGTAAAAACTGAAACAAATTAAAGTCACCGACTTATTTTTTGTTATTCTTCTGTTATATTTATAATTTGGTTATTATTTTACACCTTTTAGTTTTTTTTTTTAAGTCGGTTTATTTTTTTTATTTAATACTCAAAAATAAGGATTTGAACACGTATTATTAAATCTGTAATAAAACTGAAAGCTCCCATAAAGGCTCTCATATTTTTTAGCAAAATACCCTAAAAAAAACACCCAGATGACCCAGACAATGTAATAGTACATTCTTACCCTAGCGGCCTAGGGGTGAAAGTAACTTATTTAGCCCCAAGACTAGAGGGACTAAATAAGTCTTTAACCTGAGGTAAACACTGCTTTTCATTACGAATACAAGGAAAGTAAAAATAAAAACCTGAATTAGCTAAAGAAAAAATGAGTGATCGGATGGGTCGCGCCCGTTTGGTAACGCTCCCGTATGATAACGCTACACACACTTACCTATAACGGTGTATCGAATGTATCAGGTACAGTCAGTATGTTAAGTCTAATTTTTCAAGGCGCTATTCAGATCGTCAAGGGTGCAGGTGAACGGACATTTGGGACACTTCAGCATGTAGGACATAGTCTGATCAGGAGCTCCACAATCGCACTGGGTATCAGACGGGTCTAAGATGCCCCATTAAGATGGTCATTTCGCCAAATTATGTTTGCAGCAGCCTACTTGATTCAATGCCTTCCAGATTCCACTGCAGTTTACTGCCGGGAGGCAGGTGTTCCTGGAGCTTCAAGAAGTCGTGAGGTGGTGGATGTCTTTCTTCCCACAATCTGCTTCTCTCTTTGGGTAGTCTGTCTTGAATTGTCTGGGTTGATCGTAAGAAACTCTACTCAGTACTACTACTACTCTACTACTCAGTAGTTTATTACAAGTAACCCTGTATATTCGACTTAATACTTTATTTACTTGATTTTTATTTTTGTAGGTATATCTAGTCGCAATTAGACACATTTGGAATGAATAAACAAAGTTTACCTATTGTATATTGTACTAACGTATGTTATTGATTTTTCTTTGCTTAGTTTATACAATTAAATACTTATAATAATTATAAATATACACTACAAAAATCTTAAATTACTTATTTCATTTCAAACAAATTTACATTCCTTAAAAATTAGACTTAACATACTGACTGTACCTGGTCCATGAGATACACACCGCTATAGGTAAGTATGTGTAGCGTTACCAAACGGGAGCGTTACCAAACGGGCGCGACCCCGCTTTCCTGCCTATTTTGTTTTTTTTCTGTGGCCGGCCAGCTTATCAGCCAGCTTTCAGCTTTTTTTTGAAAAAATGGTAAATATTTTGCCCAAATCTGTTATTTTAAAGAAATAGTTGGAACTAAATTATTATAGTCATTTAAAAAAAACTTTAGTTAATACATAACTTTATGTTATTACAATTTTACATCGCGCTGTAATTGAGTGGCTGTACTTATAGAAAGTTGGAACATGGTTCAATAGAAATGTGAAAATAGAATTTTACGTACAGTAAACGCTCAAAAGTCCATAGGCACGCTAAGGACTACATTGCTATAAACTCGCGCACGATGCAGCGAATGCGTATGCATGTGCGTGTACGAGTGATGTCTCAACATTCCACAGATAACACACACTAATGAACTGTCGTCGCGCTACGCGAAATAACATTATATTTCTGTTGCATTTAGAATACGCGTCATAGTGATGCGTCATTTTTAATGATAGCTGTTTGGGCTAAGCATTGATCCACAATCAATGACGTCTGAGTTCGAGTCTTACAATGCGTAACTCGTTTTTGTTTCTTTGAAACTATTATTATATTTGTATTACTTATAGCAAAAAAAAAATTCGTTATTGATGTTTATTTATAATGTTAGTTATTGTATTATTATTTCATTATTTATGTGATTATGTATTCAATTTATCTTTTTTTGGGTGGAAATAAAAAAGTTGTGCTAAATGATAACAAAAATGTTTATTCCTTTTATTTACTTAAATTACTAACAAACTTTTATGAGAATTGTGACGTCACATTCCTACCTAGATAAAAGAAATTATCTTGTAACCGTTCACAAGATTTTTTGTTGTATACCTACTTAGTCAATTCATAATAACATAAATCAAGGAAGGGATATTCTAATGACACAAATGTAATTGTTGACATCCACTTATTTAAGTATCGGTATTCAGCAGAGTTTATTGAAAATTAATATGTGATTTAGACTTTATGAATATGTTTTCTATGTAACGTCACAATTAATGTATTGAGGTTATAGCTTAAGTATTCATTTTCTTGACGAAAAGAAGATTGAAACTAAACCTCAATTTAAGATTATTAAATAATTACAGACATGTTAATATTACTAAATATTTAGTTACACCGTCTAATTATTAAAACCAATAAGTAGAACTGTTGGTGCGTGGAGGAATAAAAGCCAGTTCTCCTGCCTGCTGCACTCATCCATCCCCACATATTAATTGTAATGCGACCTGAGTCTGTATTAGGGATTACGTTTTTATCACACAAGCGAGTGTTATTCCTGCGCCATAAGTGAAGCCTACCCTTTTGACTAGATTTAAACGTCCTTTCATCTGAGAATATGGTAGTATTCCAGTCAAAATCTAAGTAATCCCGTGCGAAATGTAATTGTTCTTGTTTATGTCATTATTTCAAGAAGGGCTTTTTAGCGGGTCTTCTGTGATGCAATCCTTCAGCGTGGAGGGCACGGCGCACAGTTTGCAGCGAGGTGTCAAATAATTCCGTAAAGTCCCTCGTAGGTGTGAAACCATTTGTTTCATAATAGTCCACCATTATGTTGTCGCTGCGTCTCATCAATAAGCGACGGCCTTCCACTTCGCTATCGACTAGCAAGGCTTCCCTCTTCCTCATATCTTTTGATCCAAAGACTTACAGTATTCCTCTAAAACAAAAAAAAGTAATATTAGGCGGCTATATCAAAATACTGAAGTGACTTCATTTTCATATAATATAATAATGTTTATTTAATATAATAATATAATATTATAACTCTGCATTTTAAATCCAATAATAAACACTAATTATTTATCTTTTAGGCCTCATGATGGCGGATTTAAAAAAGAATTTGGAGACATGGCCAAATAATCTTAGGTGATTATAAATTTGAAGTAAATGGTCAAGTTATGAATTGTATACTATGATACTCACATTCAGTCCAGTTTCATCACATATTTGTGTTCTATTTAAGACCACTTTTATGCAGCGCAATAATAGTCGCCCTCGTCTCAATATTATTATTTGCCTGCATTTTGAGAATAAATACAATACCGCTATCTATTAAACCACACGTCACTAACTAACATTTACAACCAATCGACAACGTTCGTTCCGATCAAGTTAAATATTCATAAAACTCATGTCTATCTACCCCACAAAAATCTAAATTCTTTATTTAGTTTTGTATGATCTACCTCCCTAACGTTACGAAATGTGTGAACCAGGCGAACAAGATAATTGAATATTATATCTGTCTCATTACTTACAAATACTTACAATCGAGTAAAAACTTACAAAAAGTCTGCATTGCGTGAGATTTGAACGCACGCCTCCATGAAACAGGCATGTTGTTGGACGCGCTTAACCACTAAGCCATCTTAACATATAGATTTAAGTTGAAATTATGAACTACAACGATGATGCATGTGTCTCTTAAAAATAGAAGGTCGTAAGTCAAACTAAACGCCAAGCTATTGCTTTGTGAGATTGCCTATGGACTTTTGGTCCCTACTGTACATACCTACCTATAGTTTTTTTTTAATAATTTGACAGCTGTCAGTTGAACACGATTCTTCCTAGGTCTGAAAAGTATTACTTTCAACCCGCTCCTCAGACAACTTCAGACCTAGTTTCCGAGTATGAGTAATGAAAAAATCGTTACATTTTTGTAGTAATCTATGGCACAGATAATCAAAACCTATATAATGAATGTGTAGGACTCTATTAAACATAGATTTATGTAGATAGGTATAAGTGCCTAGACATCAGTAATTTTGTATACTATAATGTAAACAAATAAAGTGCACACAGTCTAGACGGGTGCGGTGGGCGAATTTTTATTGTTGGTTAAACAAAATATTTTCTATTCCATGCAGGTCAACGATCCAATCATTGAAGTCTATCGTAGTTTTCAACATAATGACTCATATTGTGGTGTGTGCTAAACATTGTGCCTTTTCAGCTCGCACAATCCGTCTCGTCTGACTTTTATGGTGATACGTTATGAAATGTCGCACTCCACAATGCTCTCATAAAATCCTAGTCTCACCAAGATGGGTGCGGCGATTTAGTCACAGATATGCATTTAAAACGTTTTATCTTTAAATGTGTCAAGGACTATGCGGATTGTAGCTTTTGTGGTCTAGTCCTCATGGGAAAATTAATTCAATTAATTTACATACGTTTGATGTACGATTCAACAAAGGTTGATAGACGAATAACGTTTGATTGCCTTCGATGTTGACCGTGAAGAACATTGAACCCTATGCTATTGCACCAGTTATTATGATACAACACTAGTCCGCTACTTTGGTCGTCTGGTTTATTATGTTTTCTGTAAAAGCAGCTAACTGTGTTCCGTCATGTGTATGTGAGAACCAGAGTGCTGTAGAGTAATCCCTCTTACAAGGTGTAACTTAAATAACGCACAACCTCATATGGGGTCATTGTACTCATCATTATGAACAACTTTTACTATGGAACCAAACATGAAATCGCGAAAAAAAAAACAGCTGTTCCCTACGTTTATGTTCGCATAACTCGTCAAAATGTAGGGAACTTGGTCCCATAGTAAAAGTTGTTCATAATGATGACAACCCTTTATAAGGCAGAAGATTTTAGGAAAAGTAGTAAGTAGTAAAGAATTTGGCATTTTTTATAAAACAAAAAAAAAAAAGAAAACAAAAAAAAAGGGGAATGCCCATCAGCCACATAAAAAAATGCCTGAAATGAACAACAATGAAATATACGCCAAATTGCACTATAAGTCGTAGGGAACCCATATCATTTTCAATAATTACAAAAAAACTCGGCAAAACTTGTTCCAAACATCTTTTTCTAAAATATAGGTTAAGTCAAGGTTTAAGATTATTACGCAATAATTAATAAACAAAACTGCATTTAAATGTTTTAATCATCATTAAAAACCACTAACACATCATCAAGAAACTGTGCAGGAGGATTGATATTGGGTTGGTACCGGGCCCATGCTAAGTACCATATTATTGACATAGTATGGGCACAGGTACCAACTGTTCGCCGTCCCACGAGGCAGTTACAATAGCGATGCTGTAAAGCCCTTATCCCTGATAAGGAATTGTTAATTATTATATAAACAAAATATATTTTTTGAGAAATATGTCTGCTTTGTATTTTTCCTCGAAGTAAAAAGCAATTACCCGGAAGAGATAAATGCTCAACTAATTCGTTATCCAGTTCCCTACATATTTCAATCTTATAAATACCATTCGCTCGTGTGTGCTCGCCATAGTATGAGCGAGCCTGTTTTATTTGGTACGTACCACATGCCAACAAAACCATTTCGCTGTATGTCAGTTGTGGGAAATCAGCAACATTGTTAGGATTTATATTAATGCTTTGGAATTGCGCTCTGCGACGATTCAAATTATTTGTGATCACATAATCAGCTAGTATATTTTCTGTATACATATTCTGATGTATTATTTGCAAAATATCAACAGCATCTGGCCTGTCAACTATTCTAGTATAAAACCTATTAATTAATGCTGCTGCTATAGAGAAATCTACCATTAAATGTCTCGAAGCTCTATTAAAAAAATCTTGGCGAAATAATTTGAATTGCTGCTTGAATATTCCATTTACGGCTTCCACAACCCAGCGGCAAATAGTAACTCTTCGGCTTTTATTAGCTTCCAGAGTGGATAATTGAATTTCATTTACTTGCAGTGTTGATGGCATGTGAACACTATAATTGCAAGATTGCAAAAGTGGAATGGAATCCCTGAACCCTCTATCAAGAATGAATACGTCACCATCCTGAAAATATTGTCTCAATGGCTTACTGGGTTCATCAAATTCACTAATCATTATCTGAGCATCGGAAGTTGTTGCTGGATAAGGGCCTAACACATCGATTATATAGCCATCGGAGCAAACAAGCAAAAATGGCTTCACAAGGTTTCGATATTTGTGAAGAGAATATGTCTCTTTTTGATACAAATAGTTGGAGCTTTTTTGTACATAGATATATGTTCCATCAATAATTGCGACAGGCTTCCTTATTCCGTCGACTTCGCCAAACAGCCCATTTGGTAGAACAAGGTTTCTTGCTGCTATTTGTTCTCTTGTTATATGTCCAATTCCAAGGTTCATAGGAACAAAATCTTGATGCAGTTTTTCCCTTGCTTTAGCCATTAGACGTTCCAGAGTACTTCTCGGTATTTGTAGAAGAGATGATAATCTTTCATCAGAATCTCCAGTTCTCAATTTCATCAGGTAAGCTCCAAGGGCAGTAGAACCTCTATGCATTTGCGCCAATCGGGGCACCTCTCCCATTAGAGTACCAAAACTATTTCTACTCATTCCTAAAAAGTACCACACCATATGTTCTTCCATTAAGTGTATATTTTCGAAGTCCAAAGCACGACATTCATAATTCACAAATGATGCAAAGTCTTCAATGTGGTCCACAGTGAATTCATGATTCATATCTTCCAAAGCAGGGAGTTCATGCCAAAAGTCACTATTCAAATGATGACTACATATTTTTGAATTCTTTGGTATATAAAACTTGTAGTCCTTGAAGAGCCACACCCTTAATGAAAGTGGTACCACATGTCTATCAATCATATTACATCCTGGATAGAAACAATGACTTTGAGTATCAACTGCTCTTCCGTAATTAGGTAACAGTACGCTGGATCTTATTTGAGGAGGTTCTTCATGTAGAGGTATATTCAAACTACCTGCCTGACTGGGTACCGGACTCGGGCTTGGTGAAGGAGTAGTAGGGGGTGAGGTAGCCCGGCTGCATCGTTGCCAACATGGGTGGCAGATCAAATCCGAAGAACGTAGCTGCAAGCAAAATGAAAAGTAAAAGTTGGTTTTGTTTTACTTCAAGCTCGATGAACGAAAACCTATGCATAAAAAAGTACTCTGTGATAAGTTTTTAAAAGACATGATAGTGACGTTATTTGCACGGGATAAGAGGGAATTACACAGAATTAGGGCAGAGGAATGAACTTACCTGGCGTGGTTGGATTCTGTGTGCTACTACATTCATTATGTGCCTCTCACGATCACTGCTATTTCTTACAACATGTGATCGTTGTCGTAGAACAGACTGTCCACAGCAAACGCACACATGTTGGTGGCCTACTTGTCTACCTGGCCGGCTGGTTCCAGGTGTCTCGGTGATAGTGTGAACCGCTAATCTAAGACATGCATCACAAACAACACTACCTGGTTCAACCTGTGAGAAAGAACAAAAAACAATGTACTAATTGTTCAATGTCAGTGCGTTCAGTTCAATATAATTATTCACAAAAACTATGGAATGAATATACTTACAGCTAATGGTGTTATCCATGCCTGTATTAAACGACGTACTTCATCATTTTGCTCTGATACGACATTACGTCTCATCGCTGTAAGATCGAGATAGCAATTAACACAGTGTACGTTTCCATCCATTTTTAAATGTACACGGTGTAAGAGTCCAAAACAATAGCAGAGTCGTATAAAAAGCAGGTCCAGGTCCGTCGTCAAAAAGCCGAGTCGTCGTCAAGGCGGGTTCAATCTAAGTCGAGTTCGAAAAGGGGTAACGTGTGCAGAAGTAAAATCAAAATCCTTAAAAATGGCCAAAGTCGTCGTTATTATATCCTATTAAGTTATACTCAAGTCGCAAACGCAAAATGTGAATCGATCAATTCAAAACCACAATTCAACGGAAAAATGAAATGCAGTAATCAATATCAAACTGTCAGTAAGGCAAAGGACATGTTATCCATGCAGCCTACGATACTTTTTCTTATTTGAAAATAATTTTATTTTAATTAATATTGACATGCATATAATATTACTTTCATTAGATAAACGTTATAATTAGGTCGAATTATTCTAAATGAACGATAACTGTGCAATAATTCTATAAAATACTTCGATAAATTATTTGAAAATTCTTGTTTGGCTGAATGTCGATTACACATGTCAGATTAAACACAGTTGTCCATTAAAAAATAAGAATGAATTAGACGGATATCAAGCGAAATATTTTAAAGATCGTTATATTTTCCTCCTACGTTTACAAACTTGAGAATTATTCATTATGCATATTTAATTCTAATTAGAATTAAGGACTATTCGTATTTTCTGTCCATTTCAGGCATTTTATGGGCGTTCCCCTTTTTAGGTGTCATTTTATTTTTATTAAAGAAAATAGGAAAAAATAATAATATTGCCAACTTTAAAAATAAAAATATAACAAGGAGGCTTTCGAGACATCTTCCAAAATAGTTGGTGGCGGATATATTGCCACTACCGTATAAAGGGTTAAGAGGTTGTGCGTTATTAAAGTTACGCCTTGTATATCTCTGTTACTTGGATTCGTGTGCTCCATCTTAGACCCTGTCTGAGCTTACCATCAGGTGCAACTAGGGTTAATAGAGAACAAATAATTAAAAAAAAATAAGTATGTGAAAAATACGTGTTAACTACATAGGTACTTTCTTTCTCGACCTTTTTTTAAATGTTAAACTTGGTACTCAACATTTTATTCAACCCGTACAGATGAAACAGCTTGATGAAGAGAAATACAAACTTTTTCAAGTAGGTACAATACGGCCAACGTATCTTGGCGAGTCTGAAGTTAGTTGTTTGGCTGCGCAATGAATCTTATTAGTTTAAGATGTCATATCAACTTATGTCATAACAACCTTGTGAAAACGTAATGTGCAAGCAATTATAGACTTTAGGGTGGTAAACATTTCAAGTCCGCGACTGTACATAGGTAGAAACGTGGCTACTTTACAGTAAAGTTTTGAGAAGGTACAGCTACAGCTAATGGTTGCACAACTGTTTATTAAAATATTGTTGCCAAATACTTTATTTTAATCTAAAACAAACAAATTAGACACTAAAGATATCGTAGATAATGAAATCCGTATTTCGAAACTGCAGTATGATTAGTTTTTCTAGAAGTTAAATCATGGATTTCTTGATATGACATGGCATTCTATATTTAAACGTTGGTCATTGAAGAGATCAAAATTAAATCATTTGTTTATTGAAGTATTTGTTGCTAAGTCGTATCCCACAGCTGGGCAAAAGAATCCCTTTGATTTCCAAGTCGCACAGTTTTTGGCAAAGCGTTGTGTAAAAATGAAAATTCTCATCTTACTATTGGTAGTGCTTATTTTAAATGAAAACGTCAGCTGCTCCAACGGTGGTAGGTACCTACATAAATCGTGTAATAAATCATGAAGACATTGTTTACTACACCGTGAGTTTAAATTTATCAGTTTCGGTTACCGGGTAAAGGCCAACTGTTATAGTTAGTCGAGTTTACTGATAGGTAGATTATTTAGAATTTCTTGTTGAACTTTTTTAAGTTTTACTAATAGCATGTCAATCATACAATGAGTTTTATGTTAAACTAGCTTTTGCCCGCGGCTTCGCTCGCGTTAATTTATAATAAAAAAAAACCTCTTAACACATTGATAAAGTTTCTTTAATAACTAATTTTTTGATACTAAAATATAGCCTATGGCACTCGCGTATTTCTAGAATATACAAGGCCAGAACGCATCCATATGAAACTAGCCGCGTATATTTTAGAATGCTGTAAATTAAAACTTCGGTTCTAAAATATACACAGATTTTGCGTAATGATCGCGTATACATTAGAATGTTCAGGGTGAAAAAACGGATTCAAAACTATACAGTGTCAGTTACATTTAAGAAGTGACTTAACTTTTCCAAACGGCTTTGTTAGGAAACAACACTTAAAATGTGACTTAACTTATGGGATGTATATAAGTGACCTTTAAAATTATTAGTTCCGACATTAAAAAGGCACTTTAAAAATTACTTAATACCTAGTTTACTTTAATTTTTAATTCTAACTTTAAAATTTTGCTTTCAACTTCAAAGTTCCAAGCGATAGGAAATAAACTGACAAACAGATAGCTGAAAGGTAGGTTAGAACTGTGGCCAGAAACGATTCGCTTCGCTGATCACTTTCCAGCATTCGTCTAATGCTACTTTAGAATAGAGCATAGTGGCGCAGGTGTTCAAAATTATACGCGATTAGTACGCACTGCGTGCTGGATGGTACTAGTGAAGTATATTTTAGAATCGAATGCTTGAAATTATCAATTCTAATATACAGGGCGTCCCACGACTTTGCCACATGGAGGGGAAGTACCTTAAATACTGTAGATAGAAAAATTTACTGAATGATGACTTCATTTTTATTTTAAAAACAATACCAACTGCATTCAAAGAATTTGAAATAATCACCTGTTTAAACCGGGAATCGAACCCGCCAAATGTGAAAACAAAAAAAAACTGTAATTTTATTGCACTAATCGAAAGGCTCGATCAGATACATTTATTTCTTCTAAGTAACCTAGCATCTAAAATAAAAGGAACACCATGGAATTTAACATTTATTTGAAATAATAAGACACGTTTAACTGTGCAACTTACAAACAATTTAATTGATTAAATGCTCAAAATGTGTCTCTTCCTATTGTATACAAATTGTAACTCTTATAATAATCTCGCTTACCGTTGTTTTTTTTTTCATGGTGAATATTTGAAAAAATACTTCGAAATAGTAATAAAGCAGAAAGTAGTACATAAAGTCAGTCGTTATAAGCACGAAATAGAGAAAATGCTGTTCAATATTCTGAACAAAATTTTAAATTAAATATTAAATTTCATGGTGTTCCTTTTATTTTAGATGCTATGTTATTTAGAAGAAATAAATGTATCTGATCGAGCCTTTCGATTAGTGCAATAAAATTACAGTTTTTTTTGTTTACTCATTTGGCGGGTTCGATTCCCGGTTCAGACAGGTGATTATTTCAAATTCTTTGAATGCAGTTGGTATTGTTTTTAAAATAAAAATGAAGTCTTCATTCAGTAAATTTTTCTATCTACAGTATTTAAGGTACTTTCCCTCCATGTGGCAAAGTCGTGGGACGCCCTGTATACACGATTATTGCGGAATACTGATGTATAGTTTAGAACGCTCGATCGTCAAATGTGTATTCTGAAGTATACGCGATTAGTTCGGGCGGCTGCGTACTGGCTTTGTATACTTTTGAAATACGCATGGCACTCAGGGATAACGTAACTTCCTATTTTTGAAAGAATTTTTGAAATCGGATGAATAGTTTCGGAGGTTACCTCCTACATACAAACAAACAAACAAATTCTACCTCTTTATAATATTAGTACAGATAATTAATACTTAGAGTTTTTTTTATAAAAACCTAGTTATATCGGCCACAAGCCCACAAGCAACCATAGAGGATATTTAAAATAATTAAAAAACTTAGGCGATTAACACACGGCACCGCGCACCGCCCGGCGCGGCGCCGCGGTAGGCGGTGAAGCGGATCTCGTGTCGCATTGTAAGTAATCCGTTGATGCCAAACACACGTACACAGCCCGACCGCGCGGTCGAGCGGTACTCTCACCGCCTCCGCCCCTCCGCGCGGAGGGGCGGCGCCTCACACACGGGGCGCCGGTGTTCTTGTCAGTGTTTGTGATCGAATTGGTCAAAACCGCGTTAAATCTATCCGCGCGTACAGGCGCGTAAACCGCCTTACCGCGCAGGGTACCGCTACGAAATCCGCTTTACCGCCACCGCCCTCCGCGGCGATGCGCGGTGCCGTGTGTTAAGAGAAACGCGGTCGACGACCGAGTCATCGCTGCATCGGTGGCCGAGTTGCTCTATTACACTGTCAAATATACCTAATTACGATTAGATAACCAACGCGCCTGATATCTTCGAGGTTTCATCACTGACGGTTGAGGTTCCATCTCCCATGTGATTTTCAGGGAACTTGTCACAGTTTAGTTGGCACAACTCGAAATCTCCTGCGACTATGTCTTTGTATAGAAAATAGTTAACAGTTTCTCACAAATTACCCATTATTTATTTTATAGGATTTCATCGTCAATGCAGGATTTTTTCGAATTTCCACAGGGTTACTAGGAACCATTAATAGACCACATTTCAATAAATTATACCTTAATTAGTAGTTAAATAACAAAATACCTAGCAAAAGTGTATGTCAATCCAGTATAATAGAGATAAACAATTTCATAGCGTCTTATTTCCAAAAATAATTAATTAAAAATAGTCACTAGTTTTAAAATAAAAACTACAAACGCACCATACAATGAGAAATAAATTTGATTTGATTTTAACAATATTTTAATTTTTAATAGCACTTTTAGATAAAAAGACTCAAAAATATTTTTCACCTTTCTAATAAATTGGATTGGCATACACTTTAGTAGATACTTTAGCGATAAGCATAAGTCAAGTTTAGGTATTTATTTATTTAATTGTGTTCTATTAAATATACCTAGTAACCCTCTGAACGTTTGCCTGTTCATTTGGAGTAGGTAACCCTATACTTATATCTACTTATAGGCATCAGCCCTGCCACTGGCGAGCGGTTTACCCCAGAGGCAATAATTCACCAAATCTCTGAACAAATAAGAAACCTGATCAAGAGCGGTGATGCTGCAAACGATGTGCCGGTCCTGGATCCCTACGAGTTTCAGTGGGGACAGCTCAACTTAACGGAAGAAATGTTCAGGTAGGTACTAGAACGTAATTTTTTAGGTTATTAAAGCTTACATTCTGTGTGTTATTTTGTCTTTTTAACCGACTTCAAAAAACAAAAAAGGAGGCGGTTATCAATTCGTCGGATCTTATTTTATGTATGTTCCCCGATTACTCAAAGACGCTTGGACCAATTCGGAAAGTTCTTCTTTTGTTTGATGGGTATATTCAAGGTTAGTCGGAAAGGGGGTACTAATCCGCAGGCCGCTTAAAGTATCACTGAGTGTTAGTGTTAAAATTTCAAAATTCGATAATTTTTATTTCCATAAAAAATAATTTTTATTTTAGTTTTTCTAAAAATTCTTCGTCCCTACGTTAGTTACGAATTCAGAAAATGGAGCTTCTATTTCGTGACTCCAAATATGACCTAAAATGTAAACACAGCTGATCATAGCTGAGGATAGATAGATTTTAGCATATTTTTGTTATCGGTAGCGGTTAGCACTGGGCAATGTTGACAAGAGAGGGTAGTCGTCGTTAAGGATCGGCGCACCCGAGGTTATAAAGGCAGTGGTCATTCGACGAAGCGAGAACACCGCCGGAAGCTGCCGGACGATGTGCGTGAACTGTTGACGGAGAAGAACGCATCCATCCGTGCCTATGACTCTTTTCCCTGCGAAGCTAACCGCGCCCATATGCGTTCTCTACAGCGTGCTGTAAAGAAACGTGTACGGGAGGTTCGGGAAGCCCGCTGGGACAAGATGTTGAGCGACTTAGAGCCATCCCATCTGGCCTTCTGGCAATTGCAACGTAATCTGAAATCCGATTGTGTAGCTTCAACTCCCCCTCTCAATCGTCCGAACCAAAGGCCGGCCTTTGAAGACGACGAAAAGTCCGAATGTCTAGCCGACAGTCTAGAAGCCCAATGTACTCCCAGCACCCAACCCGCAGACCCGGTCCATCTTTCCAAGGTGGATCGCGAGGTCGAACGTAGGGCCACCCTCCCTCCCGATGAAGACCCCGACGACACCTTACCCCCCATCACCGTAGACGAGGTCCACACGATAGTGTGGAAACTCAAACCTAGGAAAGCCCCCGGCTCAGACGGTATCACCAATAAGGTGATCAAACACTTTTCCGCCCCGCTCATAGTCCTCATGACCGCCATCTTCAATGGCGCTCTGAGTAATAACATCTTTCCGCAAGCTTGGAAACAAGCCACCGTTATCGGTATCCCCAAACCCGGCAAACCCAAGAGTGAGCCCACTAGTTACCGCCCCATCAGTCTTCTCAATGTAATTGGGAAAATCTATGAGCGTCTCATTTATATCCGTTTAAAGGATTTCGCTGACTCCCGTAAACTCATCCCCGACGAACAGTTCGGTTTTCGAACCCAGCACTGTTGCATTCGGCAATTGCACCGCATAGTCGAACACATTAGCTCCCGTTTTATGCGTTCATACAAAACGGGCATGCTCTTCTTCGAAATAGCGAAAGCCTTCGACAAGGTCTGGCACAACGGTTTATTATACAAACTGTACCAATTCAACGTGCCGGGACCGTCTCGTGCTCATCATTCGAGACGTTCTGTCGGATCGCTCCTTCCGCTATCGCCTAGAAGGCACCCTCTCGTCCCCTCACCCCATTCGCGCCGGAGTCCCTCAGGGCTCCGTGCTATCGCCCCTTCTGTTCACGCTGTACACCAGCGACATTCCCAAACGTGGCTTGGCCAAGTTGGCTCTCTTCGCCGACGACACGGCTATCTACTATTCCGGTAGGAGTCTCGATAGCATGCATCTCTCGAACCCTTCAAACCGCAGCCGACGCCCTCGGGGTCTGGTTCCGGAAATGGAGAATAGAGGTGAATCCTGAAAAGAGCGCAGCCGTTCGTTTCGAAAGACACGGTGATTCCCACACCCACATCCGTCCCGTCCTCATGTTCGGCAAACAGATCCCTTGGGAGATGAAAGCCAAATACCTGGGGGTTATCCTAGACCACCATCTGAGTTTCCGAGACCACATCAAAGCGGTGTGCGCTCGCGCCGCTTTCGCTGTCGGTCGCCTCCACCCCATCCTTAGACCACGCAGTAAATTGTCACTTAGAAATAAGCTGAGAATCTACGTGACGTGCATCCGCCCCATCTTGACTTACGCTAGCATCGTTAAGCCTTGTCGTTTCAAATCCTTCCAAACCCTCCAGAATCGAGTGTTGCGCAGAGCCGCGGCTGCCCCGTGGTTCATGCGTAACGTCCAACTCCATCTCGATCTAAAAATGCCAACCATCAGGCAATACCTCAAACGCATCTCCAAGCGTTACTTCAACACTGCCCCCCTCCATCCGAACCCCCTAGTCGCCGCAGCTGCCGACTACAGTCCCTCTCTCATAAGTAAAGTTCGCCGTCCCAGGCACACACTTTTAGAACCCGATGACGAAATAACCCTCCTCCAGGAGGCGAGTAAATCGATCAGCACAATACACAACGTCCGCCGCCGTCCGGCATACCGTCCTCGCCGACGAGGCCCGTCGCGACGTCCCACCGCCGCCGGTCACGATCCACCGAGCTCTCCCGTCGTAGAGCCGGTCGCCTCTTCAGACTCCGCAGTCACACCGATAATTCAGCCCTCATCAAGCTGTCTCCCCCCCCTAAGTCCACGCCAGCAACGCCCTAAGCCGAGGTCCGAGTCCCACTAGGGGTCGCCCTTAGTGCTGTTGTTGCAGGTAGCATGATGTTAGTGTAGTACAAGTAGTTAGCTTAGGTTAAGTATTTTACTCCCCCCCCCCCATTGGCTGGAGACCATTCAGGGCTCGCCAATAACTGCCCGGTTACGTAGAAACCGTCCCCTAGGACGACCTACAGCAGTCCAATAGAAAAAAAAAAACGACGAAGCGAGAGCATTCCGTGTTGATCTGCTGAAGAAGTCTGACCTATGATATCTGATTAGCTTGTCCTTATTTTATGATCTTGTAATAATTGTGTAAAGTAATTATTGTGATCTAGTTTATGTTACTAATACTAACCCAAATACAAGTACTCTCAGTGCGGTGGAGAGTCTGTGTTGGTTTTATTTACTGTGTTTACCTTGCTCGCAATCCTGACATACCGATATTAGCTATAACTGTAATGATAGAATCACCCCTAAACGATGATGTTGTTGTGTCTTTTACATTTTTATGTAATTTTTGAACAGCTATTTCTCTTGAACTATTGACTTTTGGGGAAAGTGGTAGAACAAAAGTTACTCATTATAATGGGTACTTTAACACCCTTTCGGATTAGTACCCCCTTTCTGACTAACCTTGTATACTTCCCAGGTAGTCCCATAGTTATCAAGTCAGGGTCTGATGATGGGATCCTGGAAATCGAGGGCACTCTTCAAATTTTATAGGCACTCTTGAAGCGATTTGGGTTTTTTTTTTGAAAGAATATACTACCGAGGTGGTCCCATTTAAATTTGGTGAAGATCTGATGAATACCCTCGGAGATTGACAATGAAACTCTTCAATGCATAACAACAAATTACCCGGGATTGCTGTAATGCATGTTTGTGTATTGTTTATGCCACTTAAAATAGAAAAATAAATTAACTTTAGAAAAAAGTAAAAACCGACTTAAAAAAAACAAAAACGAGTAAAATAATTACCTTATACATATAAAACTAACAGTTTCAGAAGTCGGTGCCTTCAATTTGATTCAGTGCATCTGGTTAGCGTATACATAAAGGAAGCGGGTAACCGGCGCCGACCTGCCAGCGCTTGTCGGTACCTTATTCCCTTGCAAATAGGTACAGCAACAAATGACGGCTTACCAACGCTGATCGGACCAGGTCGGAACTTGTCGGCGCAGTTCGGAGCTTGTCGGCGCCAGTATAGAGACTACCTGCGCCGACTAACTGCGTGGACCAGCACCGACAAGCGACAGATTGGCGCCGGCAACCCGCTTTCTACTTGTATACGCACTTAGACTGGAAATTGATCCTAACGTAGTAGGGGAAGGCTACGCAGAATGATTTGGCTTGCTTATGACGAAATAAAATACATATCCTGTTGTCCCCCGCGCAGGGGATTAATACCATGTTATTAATATGACGTCCTTCCGATGTTTCAGTGCCAACATGAATATAACCAATGGAAACTTGACTGGTTTGGGAAACTTCGTACTTCAGGAATTCAACTTTTCAAGAAACGAAATTGCGATTCAATTTGACATTAACATTCCATGCTTGGAACTTTATTCAGGTAAAATTATTTTACATCTAACTTATTCTTAAGTATAAAATATACTGTAGGGTGTTAACGAATTCGTGTAATTCCTTATAACCACATGATCTACATACTGGTGTAGATTGGCCCCGCACGGGAATAAACCTGATTAAAAATAAAAAAATACAAATCTTTTTTTTTTCACGCGGTATGGGTAAGTGATCCTATCTAAACCACCTAATAAGGATTGAGTAAAAAAATAAGAATCATTTTTTTGCAAAATAAATTTTTCATACTCTTGAACATTTCGATGCGACGCACAAATGAATGAAAGCACGGCGACGCGGCTGGCGGGCACGACTAACGCGATATCGCTCTTTGCAGTAAGTTAACTCGGGTCTCTAAAATGACTTAGAAATAGAAAACTAAGATTTTTTTTTCATTTTTTTTTTCAATTTTTTTTCATCAAATGTCTTTTAGGGTTAATCTGTGTCACCAGTAGATCATGCGATTTGAACGAATTACACGAATTCGTTAACACCCTGTATAAGTTATGACATCAGGCAGTATCAACCCGTCAAGGATTGCTGTTGGATCTGAGCCTCCTATAACAGACCGTTGCAATTAAAAGTAGTGAGGAAATATTGCCACCCTTAGACAAAGAAGTGGTGATCGCAGTATCAAAGAGTTTAAGACCCATTTTCATCACTAATACAAGGTGATCGAGAGAGGGAGATAGACCACTCTCTCTCCCTCCGTAAGTGTCTTTGCAAGCAACCACACGAAAGGCAAACCGACCGGCTGACGGTCGGTGACCGGTCAGTTCGCGCCAGCTGCGCATGTTCGCGAAATTGTTTCAAGTGGCACCTTTTCATTTATTCGCCTAGGGCGCTGAGTTTGCTCAGGCCGATGCTGTTTATAACCTCCACGGAATTCAATCGCTTTCTAATATTCCGTGGTAGCCTCAGGGAACTAAAAGTTTTGTCACCATGTCCTGTTAATTTCCTATCAGAGCGCAGTTTTATAGGTACTGAACACTATTTTTTTTTTCAGAATATTACGAGTTGGACGGAAATATATACGATGCGGTGCCTATTAAAGGACAGGGTATAGTAAAGTGAGTATTTTAGAAGGGACATAGAAATTACAAAATATATTTAGATTTCTTTGAGACGTATTATCATAGTACGATTGGGTAGATTTTTTTCCGAATTTAAACATTGTTTTTCAGCATCGAAATACATAACATAAAACTTTGGGGAAAAGTATATTTGAAGCAGTCAGCGGATAGCAAGTCCATACTCTTGGATAAGATTGAAGACCCTCAGTTCAGCATTGAACGTATTGTGGTAAGTGTACTAAATAGAATCCAACAGTAGCATGACCATCGTAGACAAAATGACATATTGCCACTATGTATACATTAATTTTGTCTATTCTTTTGTCGACAAAACCCTTGTTTACGGTGGTCACGCTACGCATATAGCAGATAAGTTGACACGACTAAGTTTGAATATTTGGCGGAAATATTTCATCTCATCTAGTTTTCGCAATTACTGTTAAATTATTTTTGTTATTAGTTTTGTTTTCAATTATTGAAAACAAAACTGTAATGCTGAGTAACATTTTTTAAACAAGTTTTCTTGTCTTCACGTAGATACTACGTAAATAAGGTAGTAAATGTTTAGTAGTTCGAGATAGCTCAATCCACAATATTCTGTGTGGTGTAGCAATTTATAATACACACTTGCACTGAGAAAGAAAAAACAAGGTAGACCAAGAAAAAAGTACACAGCCCAATTGAAGGAAAAGGCGGAAGTGATAACATACAGAGAAGTGAAGGAATTGGCTCTGGATAGAGAAAGATGGAGATTGCTACACCGACAAGTGTGATTAGCATATATTAAGATTAGACACTTAACGATTTAGACAAAGACAGGGGTGCGACTTCCTTCGTGGATTGAACTATCTATACTATACCCATTATTTATTGAAATTACTCTTGAAACTTTCTTTACCAATAATGAAACGTAATCCATAGCTAATCGCAGCAGACCCTTCTCATACCAGTTAGTAGCTAGCAATTAGCTAGCGCAAATCCAGTAAAAAGTACTTAGGACCTGTCCACATCTCCATCACGACGTACGTGCTTGCACGTTATGTCAACGCACCGTGCCGCTTTACCGCACCGTTCCACGTTGACGACGCCGTGACGTGGAGATGTGGACAGGCCCTTACGTATCTTTTATAGTCCATCGGAAAGCATACGAATACAGGTATTAAATAAATAACCTTTCATGTGTTACAGTCGCGAACCCAGTTCGACAACAACATAGACGACATCATCAGCTCGATGGTGGAGGAGCTCCTCGCTGACTACCTCACTCGCTTCAGCAAGTACATAGCAGCGTCTTACAGCGAGACTGTCGTACAATACCTGAATCCCACGTTGAACAAGTTTGAAACCTGGAACCTTATCGCTCTTATACTTTCTAATGTAATCGAATATTAAATTATAGACATGGATTTTGTGTATTTTGTTTTATTCCTTTTTCGTGTGGTTTGGGAACCACCCTGCCATCATCATCATCATTCAGCCGCAAGACGTCCACTGCTGGACATAGGCCTCCCCCAAGCATTGCCACTTCGACTGGTCCTGTGCTTCTTACATCCAGCGGATTCCCGCGACCTTCACCAGACCATAAGTCCACCTTGTGGGAGGCATACCCTCCACGCTGCGCCTTCCGGTACGCAACTACCCTGTAATCTAGGTTAATAGGTAGTGATTACGTTGGGCGAGACCTGCCAGCAGTAGTGAGGGCTATGCTGGCAGTTCTCTAACTGGAGAGAAATGGCCTCCTTTTGTGAGACCGTGATGGTACAGCAGGAGGCCGTCGAACGGGATCGTGCGAGGGCCGATCCCGCTCGGAGAAGAAGGCGTCGGGAAGGCAACCGCCTCGGTGCCTAACACGCTGAAACCCCGCCTGCATCATTTAATGCAGGTGGGCCTTTGGGTCGCGGATGCTCAGCGGGGACTCTGTCCGCCTATCGAGTGACTTCAGAGAAAACGATGGCAAAGTGGTCATGTGCTACCGTGCACAGCGAGGCTCAGTGGAGACCTCTTTACAGTCTCGCCAGTGATGAGCCTTAACAGATATTGCACAGGGGGGTTCTGGGGTGGTCTTTTAGGTGTACAGGATGCCCCCTCCATGTGCTAATAGTGGTCACCGCCATGGTTCTAATGAGGTAAGAATCCCACGCTCGCCCGTCTTATTCATGAAGACCCGTGCGCCTTTTGAAGATTATACAGCCGAAAAACCAAAAAAAATAAAAAAAATATAGTAACTAGGTTAGTAACAGCGTAGGGTGCATGAAAAGAGCCTCCACGAGTGACGATACTTCAGTACGTCCGGCGCACCCTGAGCAGTCAGCTCCGCTACCAACCTTGCTGACTAGCTAATCTTTTCACGTGCTGACACGAGACAAGAAGACTAACAGCGTAGGGTACCGGCAAAGTCAACTTTGTCGTTGAAGGAGAAATTCTATCAGGGATGACATAAGACGGATAGTGGTATCAGGACACGCGTTAAGTACTTTGATCGGAAAAAATCACGCAGTTTACACTACTTACTGGTATACTAAAAAAGAACAGCTACTATTTAAAAAAAAAAATATTTTGGTGATGTAGATCTTTAAAACGTTTGCCTTAAATATTTTAGGCATGTTAATGTTAAAAACAAGTACAGTCACCACAACTAATTGGCGTCGGTATCGGCAAACTTCGTAAAACCGATCACTTCCTAAATGAGTGCGACTTCGATGACGCGAATGTTTATTAGCATTGCAGTAAAAATTATCTTTACGCTGACGCACTATGTGTGAGTGGCGCAAAAATGAGCGACTGCCATTGGTGATACGATCAGGTACATCCGTGTGGTGCTGGACATAAAGAATAGCACTACCCCATCTCTTTCCATGGGGGTCATAAAAGGCGACTAAGGGATTCACTAGAGGATGGGCAGCAGCGTTCTCTGAGTACCAAGCGTGGCGATTATGGCAAAACCCCCCAACATGCAATGCTACGAGGAGGGCTATGTCCAGCTGTGGACGTATTTCGGCTGAATGATGATGATGACATTGATATGTAACTTGACACGTTTGGTGCAGTGGCTAAGCGATTGGCTTCTGCGCTACGGGTCGTGGGTTCGATTCCCACACGGAACAAAAATTTGTATGGCCTACAGATGGTTGTTTCGGGTCTGAGCGTTTGTGTAGGTGAGATTTGTGTCTGTAAACACACACACGATACAAGAGAAGTCTTAGAGTGGGGCAAAGATAAAAAAAAAAACTTCTTGGTTGTCGCTCTTGTCTTCTTCTTCGTTCTTCTTTTTCAGCCTTTTATTACCGAATGCTGAATGTAGGCCTCCTCCTTTGCAGGCCATGCAGTTTTCAATTTCCAAAAGTTTGTCGTATTGCTTGCAACTACTTTTAATAATTAAATTACCTTTATACAATAATTTGTTTACAATGTGTATTATGGTGTAAACGAGGGATAAAGCCAGTTACAGCCTACGAGTTTCCTTTTTTTTTAATAAAAAGAATCTAACAATGGCACACACAAACCCTGACGTGATCCGCCATCGCGGGAAGAGATGGAGAATATCTGATGAAGTTATATTACTAAGAATTATTGCCTGTACCCCTAGTACGAGTTTGCAAATTACGAAAATGACAATAGTTTTCGTGAGCTCACTAAACTTACCTGTAGACAAAATGGCAATCGATGATCGCTAGAGAATAGAAAGATGTACTGGATTGACATAAGCTTTCGACCAGTCAAGCGATCTGGAACCCAATTCTACTAACAGAAACGTTTATCAATTGCAACTTAATCGTTTATTCAGACAGTTTTCGTTTACAAAAACTATCAATTTGTTTTACAACAAAAACAAAACCAAACATTTTGAGTTTTCGTAAACAAAAACTTCCTGAATGAACGATTCAGTTGCAACTGATAAAAGTTGCTGTTAGTAGAATTGGCCCCCTGTTATGTCATTTCCATACATTTAATTGTTGTTTCTATTCTCTAGCGATCATTATTTGCCATTTGTCTACAGGCACTTAATATATTTTGTCTCTTTTTCTTCCGGATGTGTAAGTTTCGTTTTCGTAATTGCAAATTCGTACTAGGCGTACTGAACAATCCTTGTTTTGCCTTATTCAAATCCTGATATTACTGTCAAGGTAGGTTTGCAAGAATTTAAGAAAATAAATATTATGCAGTTAGGGTTTCTGCTCGAGATTTCTCTAACTGGAGGGAAATGGCCTCCTTTTGTGAGACCGTGATGGTACAGCAGGAGGCCGTCGAACGGGATCGTGCGAGGGCCGATCCCGCTCGGAGAAGAAGGCGTCGGGAAGGCAACCGCCTCGGTGCCTAACACGCTGAAACCCCGCCTGCATCATTTAATGCAGGTGGGCCTTTGGGTCGCGGATGCTCAGCGGGGACTCTGTCCGCCTATCGAGTGACTTCAGAGAAAACGATGGCAAAGTGGTCATGTGCTACCGTGCACAGCGAGGCTCAGTGGAGACCTCTTTACAGTCTCGCCAGTGATGAGCCTTAACAGATATTGCACAGGGGGGTTCTGGGGTGGTCTTTTAGGTGTACAGGATGCCCCCTCCATGCCAACTCCGATACGAGAAAAAAATCCTCGAGAAGTCGAGAAATCCAAGATTTTCTATTACTTACAAACATCACGCCTTATTCCCCGAAGGGTTGGCAGATATACACCTTCATTTCACCATGATGTTTAAGTCCAATGTAATAGAGAGCGAGCTTATTGCCATCAACCGGGCACAAATCCAGACTCCGGACTGCTACTGAGAAATTCCACATGGAAAAACCCAATAACACTTTGTCCGACCTGGGGATTCGAACGCCGGACCTCGCGTTCATCAGTCGCGCTTGTGACCGCTAGACCAACAAAGCAGTCGATTTTCTATTGTTATGTAAAATTGGCTTGAAATTGACATAGTCTTCGCATCCTGCCTTCTGATCGTACTTACAAGGCGCCATCGATAATTCAGCCCTCATCAAGCTGTATCCATACCAAACCCCCGCCAATAACGCCCTAAGTCGAGGTCCGAGTCCCACTAGAGGTCGCCCTTAGTGCTATTGTTGCTAGTAATCACGACGTTGTAGTATAAGTAGTCGGCTTAGGTTAAAGGTACAAGTCCGAGACGGGCAGACTGCAACCGTAGACCGCAAGTCGCCATCGGAATAGCGCCTTTACGGTGTGCACTTTAAAGGTGCTATTCCGACAGCGATTGCAATACTGCAACCGCAGACCGTAGCCGCAGATCGCACCGCAAGCGATACTACTTTTGCAGCTTGCGGTCTGCAGCCCGTCTCGGACTTGTACCTTAAACATTTAAACTCCCCCCCCCCCCCCCCATTGGCTGGAGACCCTTCAGGTCTTGCCAAAAACCGACATTCCCCCGCCGTGCTCGCCTTTGCAACCCGGCTGCTGTATTCAGTCTACTCAACGAAATTATATTGACTTTAGTTGCAAAAGATGGTCTATCAATTTTATCCGTTAAGTACTAGAAGTTATTTGGTTCATTTATAAATATTGTTGATTTCTTAAATAAATAAGTGAAACATGTTGATTTTATCGTTCTCATTATGTTATTCTCAAAATACTATAAATTTTGTTTTTATTTATATTTATAGTTGATTTTTTAAGCTTTTTAAAAAACAAAAAGAATGTTTTACAATGAAATGTTTGTTTACCTTTTATACAATATTCTACTTCTACTATACATGCTTTTCCTAAAGAGCTGCAGCTGCTACGCACGTAGTAGGTACCCACGCTAACGCGGATTTTCGCAAAGACACTATTCTGCGATTTTACATTATTCTTTTGCTGTAATGTAAATCAGGCAATAGATTACTACCTAAATCAAAGTCGTTACCATGATAACATTATCTAAGAATTATCTTCTCACTACCGAATTACAGATCTCTACATTCGATATTAATATTAAGTATGTTTAAACATTAAATAATCGTGAAAAACAATTGTAGGTAGCTACTACGGACGTAAATATAATGATTATATAAACAGATAAATATTATAATACGACAGTGATTAATATTTATCACCTTATTTAATAGCAGATATTGGTGATTGATGAAATAAATCAGTGTTGATCGCAATGATTAAGACCCCTTTACAAGGTGGAAGGTGAACAATATACAGTAGTAATTCTTCGTGTGTCGTGAAAACTACTAGGTAAGTCCTGAAAGAGGAAATATCATCGATAGATTCAGAACAGATTTATTACTTGATGTAATTACATTAGATATAAGTTGACAACATCATACCCTGTCTACCTTCACCGTATTTATAATAAGTAGATATTTTTGTGTTAGAGAAATGTCTTGGAGCAATGATCTGTCCTGCAGGCGTAGTATGACTACCGTAAACGAGGGTTTTGTCGATAGAAAAATAGACAAAATGACATATTTCCATTGTGTAAATGTCATTTTGTCTATTCTTCCGTCGCCAAAACCCTCGTTTACGGTGGTCATGATACGCATGCTGGGTTTCGGATATAATAGCCTATCTACCATTTTTAACTGATGAAGCTATTCTTCTTCCATCCATTATTTTTAAACACATACCTATAGAATTAGATCTCGTTCTACCAAAATATAATCTAAAGTTTTATATCTTGATTTGCTAAAACATTAGACAGCGTTAAGAGGCCGTATACAACATTTTGCCGATTTCGCTGATTCACATGATTTTACAGGCGTTTTTTACAGTTAAAATAATATATTTCTATAAGTTTTAATGCACAACATGAAAGATCTTTTAATTATGATCTAATAAATGAGCTACTGTTTTTAGCAATACTACTTGTCAAAAGCTTTTTTGCCATTACCGGATTGATAGGACGCATGTCAATAGGACATATCAAGCTATATATTTCCAGTTTTCCAGTATGAACTGATTTCGCATTGTATGGTTTTCCGTACAATGATGGTAATTCAGCCGTGTTATTTTAGCAAACATTTATAGAATAAAAAAAGCGACACATAGCACTTAACTTAATGTTGTCAGCTTATAAATCAAAACGGATACCTTTACTACACATGCCTAACATCGTTGCCTAACATGTTTATAATTTCAGCGGCGATACGATCTACATTACAAACATTTACATACAAAATTTTAATGATCATTATTATTTACGCCATGGATGTAAAATATAATGTTTTCCGTTTCAGAATGAAAGTAATACTAGTGTTGATGCTGTGTGCCTTGGCAGCTGCGGCGTACAAGATCGAAAAACCAACCCCTTTTGAAGTCAGTAAGTACCCTTCCATCTTTACGTCAAATACCTACGGTAGACGATTCGTTTGGTCAACTAAAAAAAAGTTTGTAAATAATTCTAAATTCATAGTAGATTGTTGCATCGAGCGCAAAGTGAGATAATAATGCACGAGTGTTGTTATGTTGGTGCCCAAGCGCACGCGAGGACACTAAATTAACACGAGTGCATTCATTACTCACTTAAGCAAGATGCGTAATCTACTTTTCTTTCAACTACCAATCTACCTACCGTAATAAAATATCCATTTAACATGTTTTGGTAAATATGAAGTATCAAAGTTTTACAATGGTACAAAATGCGCGCCATTTGTTTTTTTTTTCATCAATTCGGTTTTATTTAGCTGGTTTTTATTTTCAGCCAGTATCTTTTTGATCTAATGCATACATTTTACTAAACATAATGGGAGACATTAAACCTCTGTAGAAAATTTATATAAATAAAAAATAAAAAACAGTGCATCAATGAAAAACTGTGCAACAATGAGCACATTTCTGCACTGTTTTAGTTCTAAGCAAAAAATACGTCCTTTGTGATAGGTTTTGTAGTGATTAATGATAACCAGTGATCGAAAAAGGGTGAGCTAATTTACCTAAACTTCAAAGAACAGAGACAAAAACTAGAGACTTCCTTACGACAGCATTTTTTTTCGTGAAAATTATTCCAGGTTTCGGGGCATCTCTAAATTAGATTTAATATTAATGTTAATAATACAGAAAAAAATTAAATTCGTTTCCTATTTTTGTTTCCCAAAATTGTCACAAAACCAAAATTTCCAAAAATAGACACGTTTTTCATTGTTTTTATAAAAAGATTGTTTAATGTTTTCAAAAAAGGAGATTGTCTTTTATTTTTTGAAAACAAATGAAAGAAAATCTCCGAGAAAATTCTCCCGAAAAAAAAAATGTTGTCGTAAGGAAGTCTCCAGTTTTTGTCGCTGTTCTTTGAAGTTTAGGTAAATTAGCTCACCCTTTTCCGATCACTGATGATAACGTTACTACGTAGTTGAAAGAAAAAAATATTACTAAACGGATATTTACGCGAATCTCCTTTATACGCCCGACGTTAGTTATTAACCGAAGTTAATTCCCGTTTAGCGAAAGGTTAAAAATCTAAATTCAATGTCAAATCTTACTTGTACGTGATGCGCTGACACTAAACATAAACAGAACAGGCAAATGTGCAACCGGGTTTGTGACCGCAGTGACGACGATGACCTGGGTTGAGGTTACCATGATCCCTTAGCGTTAAAACGCACTAGCGGCCAGCCGCAATGCGGCGTGCCGCTTGCGGTTGGCCGCACATCGATTTTTACATGAAACCGCATGATCCGTGGCCGCACGGCCAGCCGTCGTGCGCCAGTGCGTTTAGATCATGCGGTTTCATGTGAAAATCGATGTGCGGCCAACCGCAAGCGGCACGCCGCATTGCGGCTAGCCGCTAGTGCGTTTTAAGTCTTAGAGCAGGAATGTTTTAATATTATTACGAAAGTGGGTAAGAGATGGCGCTAGAGAGCTGTCTAGCGCTGTCACTTTCCCACTCTCGTAATAATATTAAAACATTCCTGCTCTAACAGATCATGGTAAGGCAAGTACCCACGATGGTTATCTCACCATCGCCAGAGTATCCTCGGTCAGCGTCACAACGGCAAGGTGTGCCATGACCACCGTAGACAACGGTTTTGTCGACAAAAGAATGGACTAAATTACATAACTGATAGAAAAGAATGAAGAAGTAGATAAAGATTGCGCAAAAATCGCCTAGAGCGATAAGACCGCCCATTCTACATATATTTTATATAAATAATGTCTCCTCTTTGTTTTTGTGTACAATAAGAAAAGAGTATTTGTATTGTGAATGTTATTTTGTCCATTCTTCTGTCGACGAAACCCTTGTTTACGGTGGTTATTCTACGCCTAATGCACGTACCTACTCAGCTGTGCCTGTATCAATGACTTTAAAGTCTTTGACCTGCACATATTTTTGCGACAAGGTGGGCATTGCAAATCCGGATGTACTGCGCGCCTCGTTGTATTAAATTTTCCTCATAATACCATCACCTCTAATTACGAGGTCTGAAGTAACTTTAATAGGCACTCTATTATTAACTTATCGAGTACTGTAATTATAGACACAATAGATAAACAATGGCACTGACGATCCGGATCGTCGGTCGGGCCGCTAGCGGTTAAGGATGATTCATGAACTATAAGTAACCTACGTAATTAATATCTATAATACATAATTACTATGTTATCTGTTTCTTTAGATGCTCAGGCACTGAGTGATAATGACGACAGCCGCAATCTCCTGGTGAACGCCCTGATCCGTCAACTGATCGCGTACGTCCGCCGCGTCATCAACAATGGCTCTGATCACTTAGGCCTCCCTCCGCTGGACCCCCTGGACTTGGAACATTACCATTTGTACGTCCCCGCTGGAATTGTCAAGTAAGTCATTCTCCGTGAGCAGAGATGTCCTATTGTACATCAACCTCGTTCAATTAACAATCTGACAGATAAAATGTCTTTTACCTGCCAATGTAAAGAGAAAGAAAATACGTTACGTACGGGCGTACGCATTGTTAGTAGGTATCTTATTTTAAAGATACTACTGCCTTACCACTAAATCTTATTTAATGTTTAGACTAAACATAGGGCTTAAAAACAACTCTTTTATGTATTGAAACCAGTGTCTAAACTTTTCTGGGGTGAAATACAATTCTCAACATTGTATTCCGTTCGTAACAATTTTTTTTTAATTGGATTGCTGTTTATGTTAGTCGATTGCTATGCATGATGTTCGTATATGCCTAAAAAGATTAAGTAAATTGGCATTTTACAGCCATTTTTCAGTCGTATTGAATGACATCAAATACGTTCTGTTCCTGGTATAATATGCAATTCTCCTTTCAATATATTTTTCGTCCGTCTCTTTTCTTGTCACGCCCTGAGGCTTCAAGGCTAAGTGCCCATAGAGTAAATCATGCCCTGCCCTTGCATTGATTAGTCAAAACCCGGAACTGTAAACTTCGTTTCGACATTTGACTACTATGTTTAGTCACTCCTATAGGATTGACTAAAAATAAGCCGACACAAGAAACTATTTCGGGGTTTGACGAAAGACTTTGGTCAAACCTATATAGAATAGACTAGTTATTCTGCGTAGAGAACACAATCAGCTTTTGACTATACAGATACAAATAACTCCTGGTGGATTGGTAAACTGATATCTATCGTACGTAAATCATTGCTCTTTATTTTTTAGCTTGGATTTGAACCTGCACAAAATTTTCGCGACCGGTATCGGTGCCTTCGTGGTGCACAGGAGCCATCTGGACCTGTCAGACCTCTCCTTCGACCTGGACATCTCTGTGCCCACTATCAGGGTATCGGCTGGTAAGTTTCACATGAATTTATGTATAAAATGTGATGAGGGTACCTATAAGTAATAGAAGTGGATTTCATCACCTAAATTCGGAAACGGTACGTCTTCGTAGACAATAACGACACGAAATCCTTTCGAATGTAGATAAACATAGTGCAGCAGCTGATGTTAGTGTTACATAGTGAGCTATCATCATGAAGGCCATCGATACCTACATCAAAAATGTACCTAGCTTTATGTGTACTGTCTAAACTGTTTATTGTGGAATGCATTATGAATGAAAACTCTCCCTGAATGTGGTACCCACCCAACCTTTCCCCTTCCCTTGGGGAGCGTATTGGTGACCACAGAACCAGTACCCTTATTTATACCCATGATGCTGAATATCCTGCTATTGGTCGAACATTAGGTAACACAACAATTATTTAAACAGCGATAAGACCGCCATTGTACCCTTCAATATAATACATGATATTGTATAAGAGCTGTGTTACAATTTTGGTGTACAATTAAGTACTATTCTATTCTGACAGTATGCGTGAATTACATAGAAGCGGCGTAAGGTGCAGGCGCGGCGCAGGCGCGCCATTTTCATACATTTTGTACGAAAAAGATTTGAAGCGGCACGAAAAAACGTATGAAAGTGACGCGCCTGCACCGCGCCTGCGCCGTATGCCGTTTCTATGTAATACAGGCCTTAGGCTAAAAACGCACTCGGCTTTTTACATGAAACCGCATGATATCAACGCACTGGCGCACGACGGCTGGCCGGAAATCAGTGCGATGAAATCATGCGGTTTCATGTAAAAATCGATGTGCGGCCTGCCGCAAGCGTCACGCCGTATTGCGGTTGGCCGCCCGCTAGTGCGTTTTGAGCCTTAGAGTTTTTTTATGTCAAAACTTACGTTAGCTGAATTTCAATTCTTATGAAGGTAAACGAGCCATATTATACTATGCTCTGTGATTCCCTTTAAAACACTAACGTATCCTATAGGTACGATTTAATTATTTTAAACTTTGGACTGCCAAGTTGGTCTAGTGGTCGCAAGCGCGGCTGCTGTTCGTGAGGTCCTGGGTTCGATCCCCAGGTCGGGCAGTGTTGTTGGGTTTTTCAGTGTGGAATTTCTCAGTAGCAGCCGGAGTCTGGATTTGTGCCTAAGTAGTTGTTATGTAATGAATGTTAACTATTTCATAATCCTAATAATCTAATCTCTTTCTTATTTCAGAGGAATACGACCTATTAGGAGATTTCCTCACTGCCATCCCTCTTTACGGAAGAGGAAAGGCTGCGTAAGTTTTCTTTAACATTTACGAAACTCTTCTGTTTGCATAAACGTCCAGAAAACAGAGAACTTTGTCTTGTTTTTAAATCCGTGGTTTAAAGTAACATTTTGGAATGCTCTGAACGAAACCCCTATATATGTATATTCTATTACTATTTTGAAAACTAAAAAGTTGATACGACAATTTTATTTACATTTTCAGATTCAGAGCTGATGGATTCAGATTCCAAGCTAAATTGTTCCTGAAACAATCTGATGACGGAGACTCTGTAATCATTGACAGAATCGAAAATGCAACCTTCAAAGTTCCTCATTTCGAGGTAAGTTCATCAGTACCTAGGTACAGGATGGAATAGTAGTCCTAAGCCTGCTTACAAACTGTGAGCTTGGATTCAAATAACGGGTCATAGTAGGCTTGCCAACCGTAATGTATGAATTTACCGGGACTTCGGCAATCAAAATGCTGGATGTGGCAAAAAAGCGGGACCTAACTGTGCGACCCATTTTCGGAGAAAAGTAGTGGGAGGTAAGGGAGCGGGACGACATTGAGCGAGCCGCGCGAGCGGTGTTCGTTCGACGAGAGACTCGCGGTCGCGATCTTCCACTCTTCGAGATAAACAAAACGTGCGTCCACTAACTTTCGACTTCTGTCCAAAGGTTTAGCCATAGTTACGATAAAACGGGACAATTGGCGTTCCGCACACGTTTTCGCGGACTAGAAAAAGGACGTCCCGGCTCTGGCGGGACGGTTGGCAAGCCTAGGTCAGAGGGTGTTATAAAACCATGACATTAAAATCTTTCGTTGGATTATCAGCAGGCGTAGCATGACCACCGTAAACAAGGGTTTTGTCGACTGAAGAATAGACAAAATTACATATCGTCGGCGACCAGTGAAAACCTCGTAAATGGTAATTTTTGTCAAACAGGTTTGAATTCAATTGAATTGAAATTCAATTTGAATGCAAGAAAGTAGTTGATTATGAACAATACACCTGTTTATGTGCTGATAACCCCGTATTTAACGACCAAAATCCTATTTTTTTTTTCAAGAAAACCACATAATTCGCATTTGACAAAATGAGGTTCTCTTAGAAAAATATATTTCGAGAATTAAAAAAATATTTTCAAGTGGGTATATTCATGTTCAAATATTATTATCATGATTTAGTAGATAACGGTACATAAATAAAAAAACTTAAGTCCCTTACAAATTTTTTCATGAAATAGTTTTTTGCGTAAAATGTTGCTTTTGGTAAAGGAGGTTTTCACTGGTCGACAACGATATTACCATTGTGTAAGCCATTTTGTCTATTCTTCTGTCGACAAAACCCCCGTCTACGGTGGTCATATATGCTACGCCTGCTGGCGCCTATCTGTTTTTAACATTCCCACTTATTTTGACCAGATACGTATCCAACCTATCATACCATACCAGAATCATAGATAGTCTTGCTCTGATACTGATACTTACTTACTTATTTTATAATTCTAATTCCAGTCAGGATTGACCGGGGTAATCGGCGGCGGAGACATCGATGGCATCGTGAACTCTGTGATCGAAGAAGTGCTTGTGGATTACGTGAACCGGTTCGAAGGCGCCGTCGCCCTAGCTGCCTCAAACCTGGTGTTGTCGGGACTCAACCCTATCCTGGATGGGCTTGACACTTGGAGATACATCGCCGTGCTGCTACCTCGCGCTTAAGTTAATGACAGACTATACGTGTTGTGAATCTGTGTAATTCCTTCAAACTTCGTGGTGATACAGATTAAATAATGGATTGAATAAAAATATATTTATTTAATTGAATTAAAAAATTTTTTTTTTATTTTATAGGGTTAATCTATACAAGTAGCAGATCATGTTGTTTATAGGAATTACACAAATTTAATTTCAACCTTTGTTGTATCTTGTATATTACAAGATGCTTAACTCATTTCTCAATAAAAAATATATGAATTGTTTGATTTTTGGTTAATCAAGGAACTCTATTTTTTTTGCATATCTACTGGAATTAAAAAGATGTTACGTTTATTTAGTGTTTTATTAGCCTCCGTGGTAATCTCTGTCTATCAAAGGATTTACCTATAATCAACTAAGGAAATAATTAATTAACAATTATCACGTACCTAACTTAAGAACGTCACCTGTGTAAAACGAAGTCCTGATAATAAAATAATCTATACATATAATAAAACAGTAAAAAAACTGTGTCTGTACATTGAATATATTAAAAAAACAATAGTTGAGGGGGGTTTAGAAACAGTAATAGAGCACGAATCCAAAAAAAAGTCTGTCTGTTTGTCTGTTTGTTTGTACACGCTAATCTTCGGAACTACTGGACGGATTTGAATGATTTTTCTTTTGCTGTATAGGTATTAAGTCTGGGCAACATATAGGCTATAATTTATTTTGGAACCTTGAACACCTGATGCAGAACCGCAACAGACCAGCTAAACTATAAGAGATACAAAAATGGTACCAAAGCAAAAATTATTTCACGTGATAAGCATTTTCTGATGAGAGAATAAATTTGAAGATCTGGAACACCTGATGTGAAACCCCAAGAGCCCAGCTACACTATAACATATGTATATCGGAATGACGTCTTAGCAAGAGTTGTTCAGCCTGATGAGCACTCTCTGTTGACGTATAAAAAATGAAGATCTGGAACACCTGTTGTGGAATTCCAAGCGCCCAGCTACACCATAACACATAAGTAGAGGAATGACGTCTTAGCAAAAGTTGTTCAGTCTGATGGGCATTTCCTGTTGAATTATAAAAATCGAAGATCAGAAACATCTGATGTGGAAATAAAAGTTATCACTAATTTCACTGTATAATTATAAAATAACATAATTACAAAATTTGACTCTACTGGCCAAAACTCCCATTTTTTTTTATTTTATCGACTAAATATGCCTTCGAGCTTATGTTATTTCAGTGTTTAATTTCCTTTTCCATTTACCTTCGTGACACGGTATCCTACCCGGTAACGCAGGGGAGCAGTCACTTAGATTAGTAGAAAATTCATGGTTATGCGAACGCGCCATATTGACCCCAAAAAATGACCAAGCTGCAAAAATTAATCAAAAAATGTTGGCGGATATTGTAGGGCATGAAGTGGTTTTCACTTCTTTCGACAGTGTTGTCGATCAGGACGACGCCACTAATTACCCAGTTTAGTTTCTCAATTCACTTACAGCGAGTGGTCTCCCTGCTCATAAAATAAGACTTAAAGTCGGTGTTCCCATAATGCTGATGCGAAATTTAACTCCGCCAAAACTGTGCAACGGAACCCGTATTATTGTCAACGCTTTACAACGTAATATAATTGTTGCTACAATCCTCACTGGGTGTGGTGCAGGTGAGGCTGTGTGCTGTGAGAATAAATTTGAAGATCTGGAACACCTGTTGTGGAACTCCAAAGCCCATCGACACTATAACATGTATAGGAATGACGTCTTAGCAAAAGTTGTTTAGTCTGATGGGCATTTCCTGTTAACTTACAAAAATGAAAGATCTGGAACGTCTCGAATCGTCTCGCGCATCCCGTTGTTTACCCGTCCCCAGGCTCTTAGAATTCGACATCAGACGTTTCAGATTTTCGATTTTGACGACCCCGTTGTCGCTAGCATAAGCAACAGGATCCGCGTACGAAGTCGCGGGCAGAAGCTAGTAGATAATAAAATAATAGATTATCTAATATTTTTAATGTCGCTGAACCGCTACCAATGCCACTTGCATCATTAGATTAACTAATTTAAGAACCTGACATAACTATAGCCATAGAAAAGTTCTCATATAGGTTTGATAATTATAGTATTTTTCACAATGAGGTAGATTTTTTTGATATTCATTTACAACATAATTCAAACAACACTGACAGTAAAATACATAGTTTTATTTCAAAACTGGTATTTATTTTTACTGGGAATTAAATCCAAGTTGGGAATGGCAATGTCCAAGTCCCAGCAGACTGATTTAAATGTAGAACACAATCTTCTCGTAATGACAAAACAGTTGTTATTATCTTCTAACGAGCCATATCGTAGTCGTCGTCGTCATACCACACCTCTCGACAGCTCCCGGAGACATCCAGCTGAAATCCTTCAGGGCAGTCATTGTTCCAAACTGGCGAGTCTTCGGCCACAGCGAACAGCACATTCTTCTTCCCCACTCCTTGCGGTATAAGAACAGATTTCTCTTGCGTCGCCAAGTTGGGACGTGATAGCACAGAGTACACGAATAACGTTAGAGTTATAAACAAACTTCGATTCATTTTTTATAAATAGTTTTTTGTCTGTCTATGAGTAGGGACTGTCCGGACATGAGCGAGTTGACTGAGGATTTGCCGATTTGGTAATTTATCACGTTTAGATTATGAACTTCCTTCACCCACGCTACGGTCTGTCGTTTATTTAAATCAGTAGTTATGATGAAATATATGCCATGTAGGTATCTATTCTTATTTGAATTTTGATGATTCTGATTTACTTCTTCCCTGAATTTTGTTAATTCATTAGTGGGATTCCCATTCTCTATTAAAATACCCTAATAAACTTAATTTCACAACATTTTGTAATACGTAATCGAATTTGTTTGGTTTTTAATGATTGTGTGTTTTGTGTGAACTAACGTCATGTCCGTCTGTCTATCACACTCTCGTAAAATCCTAGTTTTTAACCAATTTGCCTGAAATTTCTCAGGTAAGCGTCTTCTGTAAACCGCTTCTGAAAACTGAAGATATTTAAGGTTGGCACTCCATACCATACATAAACGGACGTGTGAAAAAAAAATTACACACCTCGTCGTGTTGGATAGAATAGATCTTTACAAATAATGTAAAAGTTCCCAAGTGACTTTTTTATTTAGGTGAATACCTATGTGTTTGGTGAGATTTGAGCTCTGAAAATCGTTAACAATGTGAAACGTGCAAAACGTGTCATCAAAAAATCTGAAAAAATCGAGCTTGTAGAACATAGTGAACACTTTTCAAGAAACAAATTTTGTTTTGAACAAGTATGGTTTTTTTGAGTTCATTGACCGTAAAAATAATATCATTGTGAAATATTAGAAAATATACTCCATATGCTACATACTTTAGTACTTACCTACATGCTACGGAACCCTAATCTGCGTGGTCCGATGCGCAGTTATTCTTTCATAGTTACAATAATTAATTGTTAATTATATTGAAAAAACAAAGAAAAAAATTGCTGTGCGCATTGTAGCAGGGGCGGACCGTGAGTTTGTACCTGGGCTAATACTACTAAACTACCTAATTAATCAACTAATTGCCATTTTCTCAAAAAACTGTTTTCGATAATGACTTAATGATGTACTAGGTACCTACAAGGTGGCCTAAACTCATTTTCCAAAATATAAAACTAATAACACAACAGCAAATACTCTGTACAGAAACTGGTAAGAGTAGATCAATGGATAACATAACACAATTAACTTAAAAATAGACTATAAACTAGTTTCAGATAAAACTGTAGTCTCTAATTTCTTTGAACAATTCTTTACGAACATACTTATAGAGACTGCTAAATGTCTCCCATCATCTCCTTTAACAGCTGAAATAAAATGTTAATTTACATGTACACTACCTACCTACTTTTGAATTCAGTTCTGTTAATTCCACTAATATAATTAAAGCGTTTAAAACTATAGCAGTAAAAAAACGGAGGACTTATGAGGGTTGTCAATAAAGGCCATCGAATCAATTATTGTTAATATCGCGCCCATGTTGGCAGCGATCTTTATTACTTGCATCACGGATAGCATTTTCCCCGATCTCATGAAATCAAGCAAAATTGTACCCGTCTTTAGGCAGGCTGCCTAAATAACGCATCTAATTAAAGGCCATGCAATATCTGTAATTGGTACTTATTTTTCTTTTTTATTATATCTGTATTGGCAAGGCTGATTGCCTTGAGTAAAATCTTTGAAAAAATCAAATGTTAGTACCTACATTTCAACAAAAACGCGATATTACACGTCTAACAGTTTGGATTTACGAAGGGCCGATCTACGGAAGACGCTGGTGCCACTGTAATAAAAACAGTACTTGGAGCTTGGGAAGAGACACACGATGCTATCGGGGTATTCTGTGATCTCTCTAAAGCATTTGACTGCGTGGACAACCGCACGCTCATTCTGAAATTAAAGTACGATGGAATTCGGGATAGATCTATTGAACTTGTAAATTCATACTTGTCGAATCGGAAACAAAGACTGGCTATTGATAAAGCCACTTCTGCAGGCTCACTAGTTAAATTGGGAGTACCTCAGGGATCGACTCTAGGCCCTTTTCTGTTTCTTGTAAATGACCTTCCACACATCATAAATGATACGGGCATCGTCCTATTTGCTGACAATACCTACATCACTTATATTTAAAGTAAATAGGAAGGATAGGGATCTTGTAGAACCCAATCATATACTTAATCTAATATCTACCTAATTAGTTTTCTACTAATGAGCTTCTTTTAAACGCAAAAAAAAACAAATGTACTAGGTTTTCTACACTATTGTACCGCATATACAGCGTGTCCCAGAAAGTAGTGTCAAGCGGAAGTCCAGAGGTAGAACATCCTTTGGGGTACCCAAATCACCCCCATGTATGTTCCGCGATTTTTTGTAGTTTTCGAATTATGAATGTTTTTCAAGTTTTTCAATCAAACTCTGACTATAACGACATTTTTGATCATAGTGACGTGAATATTTAAGATACATGAGTAATTTTTTTTTCTAAATTAGCTGATTAGTGACCTTATCGAATGCATAAACATTTGTAACCATAGATGTAACGGATGCGTTACAAAAAAATATTGAATTGTCATAAAGTTAAAATCCTGCATGTTTCCTAAATCTTTGTGGGTGATTTAAAAATAAATCTCCCTAAACTTTTTTTGTCAAATGTATTTTAAAAACTTATCCATTTCATCAGCTATTTACCCTGTAAATTTCATTAAGCTATCTCTACGACATCACAATAAAAATTTCATTCAAAGCATACAATATCGAAAATTCCACTTGTAAAAGGGTGAATGAAAAATTGATTAAAATTAACTTATAACGTGTTTTTTAGTAACCCTCGACGCAAAAAGAGGGGTGTTATAAGTTTAACGTGCGTGTCTGTGTGTCTCTTTCTGTGGCATCGTAGCTCCTAAACGGATTTTGATTTAGTTTTGTCTTTTGTTTGAAAGGTGACTATAACGAGAGTGTTCTTAGCTATGATTCAAGAAAATCTGTTCAGCCGTTTGAAGATCATCAGCTCTTTTCTGGTTGTCGAAGGGATATGAGCAACTTCTACTCATCTGATTGATTTGAAATTTACTATCCTGTGACTTCAATGATATTGATGACATGGTATCATGCTGTTTCAGATGATGCTCGAACTTTTTTTTTTTGAAAATAATCTGTTTTGTATTTAATATGAAAACCATTTAGGGTTAATCTGTGACCAGTAGATCACGCTTGTTGAAGGAATTACACGAATTCGTTTACACCCTGTAAGTATATTTTCATTATTAATCTCGAAACGACTACACAAAATATAAGCATTGTGAATAGTTTCTACAAATGAAACATTTACAAAAAAATTCAAGCGTTTAGAATTTGTTTTCTAAACAGAGACAATAGTACTGTTTGTTGACATCACGATACATTTACCCCATTCTAAGTTCACACCACGCAGTACAATGTCCGTTTCACGCGAGAGAGACAGAAAATGCTCTAAAATCTTCGGAAGCGTGTAGACCCTTCATTTTTCATCGTCATTTCTTCATTTTAAATAATTCCCGGGTACCCGGGATTCCCGCCAAATGATTCCCGGGACCTAAAATCCCCAAATTCCCGGGAATTCTCGGTTCCGGGTACCCGGGGCGAAAACCCTAGTAGGTAGGCAGCTGCATTCAAATTGCACTTTTGTAGCTGGCTGCAGTAGAAATTCGATTAGCATACAATAAAAATGTTGATTGAAATAAAATAATTTTGCAATTTGGTTTATTTGGATCACATACGAAACTTTGCCTTTAACAATAATAAACTTCTAAACTTTAAGTTATACAAAAATTTAACATTTTTAAACATTTATAAATATATTGTATTTTCACACATTACCTTGTTTTTCTAAGAATATTTATTACACAGTCATAATAATAGTATGTACTTATGTTGTAAATGGTTATAAAAGGTAAGAATATAAAAATAAGTGTTATAATATATTTTTTACTATACAAAACAATCACTACAACTTGATTCCACAACCTTAGGTATTATATGGCACAAATGTCCAATTAGAATCCAAATAGTTATCACTGAAAATGAATATAATCATCCTTTGTTACTTTACACTGCTAGTTTGTGCATTATATACCAAATACAAGCTCAACAGTAGACAATATTTTTCATTAATGATAATGATAACCTATGCATTATCAGTATGAGTCATAATTAAGAGGTTGGATCAGTACACACCACATAATGAATCACATTATAAACCTTAGTAAGAGCTTGAACCACACCATGTTTAAAGTCCACAATTATACATTTAGTATTTTATAATATTAAGTAGATGCTATAAGAGTCTCATCTGTCTCATAAAATAGATTGATGTGAACTAAGTATAGCAAAGCAGAAATATCTATGGACAAGGAGAAAACAACTGAGCGCATTTAAGAGCAAAAGTAAGCAGGTTCACAGATATTCCACTAAGTTGTAAATAGATCAAAAGTCAGTGTCTTGGAGGTGGCGGTGGTTGTCGCTCCCGGGGCGCTGGGGGAGCGTGGCGCTCCCGCGGTTGGGGCGGGGGTTGAGCAGTGGCACGGCGTGGCGGCGGCGGCGCCTGCCGAGCCCGTGGCTCGGGCGGGGGTTGACGCTCACGGGGTTGCGGAGGCATATGAGATGCTGAGTCCATTCTGAAAAGAGGATCAAGTATAAAGAAAATTGTTCTCGTCAGAAAACAGTTTTCAACGCCTTAGACATTGGTTTTACTGATAGTTTGCCAGTGGGAAGTGAATTTAACACAATTTACATTAGGTACCTATACCTATTGTACACTGACCCTGGTTAGAAAACAAGTCTTCAAGAGTACCATCAACATACAGCTTTGTTCAATTATTTCACAATAGTAAAATGTTCTTTCAAATAAATAAAATGTGCCGACAAAATATTTATGAAGATAAGTAATTACGATATATTTTGAGTTTTAGACATGTAGTTTACCTGTTTAGTGGTGAGTTGACAGAATGTAGAATAAGTCGATCGTCGAAATAAATTAGATTTTCATCAGTTGGTATTTCATTCTATCATGATCTGTTTCTGATCTAGTTTATTAGCCTTTCAAACAAGTCTAAGCAGGAAAAATATTACACAAGACTCAAATTATTGTTATTAACAATTTGTATTAATAAAATAGGCAATTTAAGAAGTAAGCAAGCACTGTGTAATATTGGAAATGAAAAGGTTAAAAAATAAAAATTGCCTAAAATGAGTGAAAATAATTGTATTGTTGTTTACAAGGATTTTTTTTCCTCGACTGACTTGACTCATTATTCTGAATCTGAAACCTTGTTTTTTAAGCTCATTTCACATTACGAGTCGACGTCACGCAAATAAAATATAAAGCGTTGAATACACTAGCAAGTTAAATGGCACAAGTCATTGAAGCCAGTGTTTAGCGTTAAATCCACTAGCAAGTTAAGTTGCCCAGTTTATTGAAGAAGCGATTGCTTAGGTCGGTGTCTAAAGCTGACTTGCTGCGGGTGTGTCCAATATGAAAGTCGGTTAACTTGCTAGTGAATGCCAGCGCTTAACTCTCAATCACCGTAATTATAGACACAATAGATAAGACAATTAAGTGTCGTCTGACGGGCGCCGGGCGGTACGCAACTGGTTAAGCTTATCTGTATTAACTGAAAGCAAATTTTTGGCAGAAGCCGCAAGTCACTTTAGCAAGTTTCTTTTAACGATTTCTCGAATCGACTCGATAAAAAGATCCGTGCTCGCTGGGCTGTATAAGCTTCATCTATTGTCGTCCGAGATGAACATTTTATGTAATGAAACAAGTGTGATTGCGACAGTTTCAAAAATCAGTATACAGCTTTGCACAATACTAGGCACTAGTCATACATTAAAACATTAGTTCAATAATAACTTCTTTGGATAGTCTTATTCATCCTAATCCTAACTAATATCCTAACTTCCTAATTTTTATTAATATTTTAATATCATAAATGCGAAAGTAAGTTTGTTTGTTTGTTACCTTTTCACGCCTAACCCACTGAATGGATCATCCTGAAATTTTGAATATACATTGTCAGGTGTACAGAAACGGACATAGGGTACCTTTCATCTTGAAAAAAAGTACTGTTCCCGAGGAAAACAACAATAACGTTTATAGATGGCGCCACGTGTCTTTCGAATCATGATTGAATTATGTTATTATAGAAACTTTAGTAGTGTGTTATGAGTTGATTGTCAAAGAAATTGTATTTTCATTACATTTTTAATTACTTTCAATTTGTTAAAATTCATTATCATTACTTACATAATTTGATAGATGCAGTCCTGGCTTTAGTTTTTCTTTTTAATTTGTATAATCTGTGTACAGGAAGAAGCGACATCTAGTAGCAAGAAAAATAAATTGAAGCGGAAGTGCTCTCATGATAAAACAGTTTTCACCTAAAATTAAAGATGAAAATGTTGCCAACTTATTATATTTCCTGTTTTCATGGGCTTTCAAGGGAATCTTGAAGATTTCCTAACTAATATTTTTCATTGTCTGCATCATTAATTTTGATGCAATAATTATTTTTGTATTATTGAGGATATGGCTGATCATGTGAATAGATTAAAAACTTAATATTGTGCGATTGAAAACCCCTGTCTAACAATTATTTGCTTGGTTTTAGATTTAGGTATGGGATCATTGACCGAATGAGTGGGAGTGAACGAACGAGAATTAAAGCGAGATGCTAAATAATCAGTGAAGAACAAAAACTACGAATGAAAAGTGATTTCGGAGAGAAAAATTGAAGCCTTTTCATGTGATTTTGTGAATTTGTGTTTGTGCAAAATTCATTGTAGACTGTGTTTGTATAATATTTTTGGAGCAAAGTTCCCAAAAAAACGTACCGCTTGGTAGTAATATGAGTAATGTTACCAACCAAAATGGAACAGGTCTAGAGCAGCAGGTCTGTACCTCATGTACCTTCATGCACTTAGTATTGATTTTTATAATTTTGGATGGAAATATAGTTAGAAATGGCACTTTTCAAAGATTAGTGCCTTCGATTTGAAACGCTTCTAATTCATGAAAAGATCACGTTTTTTGATGAAAGCATCGATCTATAAAATCTCAATGCTTTACGTGTCTTAGAATAACCAACATGGCGACTTAGTTCTTCCACTTTTATGGTATCTATTTCATTGATTTTGTGAAAATTTCATGTTCTGTATGCCATTGACACGTACTTAGTTATTACAGTAGTTTTCCAAAGGCACTTAAGAGTGAGGTCATTGTCATGCTATATTTGCGTGTCATGGCGGGAGGAAATAAAAGGTTTCGCAATTAATATGTACCTACACCGGAATACGCACATGAAGAGATATCCAAAAGGATAGTTGTAATTTGATCATTTAGCTAGAGTTATAAATGTATGTTTAATTTTCTCATAGTAGTATTTTGTCATGCTTGTATAGTCAAGTTAGCATGTCTAATTTGCTATAGTTGGGATGGCGATATGTAGCAACTAGGCTCATGTTGGTTAGTTAACCAATAAGATCTTGAATTTTCTTTTATTTTATATTTTTACGACATGGAAACTTTTGTGCGCCCTATCAATCAGGTGTAACAACTCAATGCACAAGGTTATTTGATGACTAGTAACTCTCACAATGAAATTATAGCCTCATAGATAAAATCACACCATACGGTTTTATATAACAGTTAAACAATAACAACTTTGTAAAATATTCACTGTATCAAATTACAAATGTTTTTTTAAATAACTTTGTGGTAATCACAAAGGAGTTGGTTGTAATAGGTTCATTCTCCCTGGAAATATTTATATGACTGTAATTCTTTTAGCTTTGATAATATCAATAGATAGGTTTTATTCTCACTATATTATTATCTTTTTCACATAAAGTAAAAAAAAAAAAAAAAAGATTTTCCAGAAATTAGATTTCTATTACTTTTATCAATGATTGGTATGATCATTCCAATGATCTGTACCTAACTATTGTCTTTAAATTGATAATCTAAATCAATAATCTGTTAAGTTTCAATAGACATGCTGATTTGGATTACAAAGTAAGGGTGCGGCCATCAAATAAAACCACCTTTACATCATCTTTATGCAGCCTTAAAAACCATAACTTCAAAGTCCTTTGTTGATGATCCACTTACATCTGATAACCACTTAAAATTTACATTGTGGAATGCAAATGAAGAAAATTACATGTTACATTTAAAGGTACAAGTACGAGACGGGCTACAGACTGCAAACTGCAAAAGTAGTATCGCTTGCGGTGCGATCTGCGGCTGCGGTCTGCGGTTGCAGTTTTGCAGTCGCTGTCGGAATAGCACCTTTAAAGTGCACACCTTAAAGGTGCTATTCCGATGGCTACTTGTGGGCAGTTTGCAGCCGTTCTCGTAATTGTACCTTTACAAATGTGAACAAATTGTGACTTTAATTGGTCTTGCAGCTTGCTGGTCTGGACTTGCAGCCTCAGGCTAATAAGAGTGCTGGCCGCTACATCCCCCCGCACCTGCGCAGGCAGTTGCAGGCCAACCCTTCGCAAGGTAAGTTGATTACAAATAGAAGATTTTATGACATTCTATTGTGTTTTAAGAATCATGCCCTTGGCATATAATTATACATCTGATTATCCTAATTAAAATGCTAATCAAATGATAATATAATCCAGGCATTTATAAATATTGATTAGTTATTTATAGGTTGGAAGATCTGTATTATTTTTATAACTGTTGCATGATTTTTGTATAACTGCTTGAATGAGAAAACATGAGTGATATTTATGAAATCTCATGTTTAAGAATAATTAAACACATAACAATTTATACAGTGGCAATACTGAAGGTAATAGCCAAATGACAGGAATGCCTTGTTAGTTTTAAAGTGGTGAAATCCCTAACTATAGCAAAAGATGTATGTGTGGGAGGGAATACATACAAAACAGTGTTTCCAGATTCACTAGTCACAGTAGATTTACTGTAATTTTATCTTTTTCTTTGTATATTGTAATGATAAATTATAGTGTGCTGTAGAATATCTGTATTTAATATGATGAGAATACTTTTTTTTCTGAAATGATAGTTGCCCAAGTTATGAGATTACTTTACTAGTGATAGATCAGTAAATAATCAATAAAATTTACTACAATAAAACATTGAATAAATGTTTGTAATCTACTATTTTTTTTTTTTTGGGAAATTTCTTTGCTTGGAACATATTATACTTTTGCGATCTGGAAGCACGAATCAAAGGTTTATCATAAGGATGGAATATTTTAGATACACTTCAACATTGTTCTAAGTGCATGGCTTGTTGAGTTGAAGATGATCACAATTCTCCAATGACGTCAGACAACAATGCACTAATTAATCGGCTTCAAGTGTGTCTTCAACGTTTAGACATTAGATTGGAGAATGCAGTGTGGTTTTTCACTTAACTCTCATCCAAAGTTGACTTTGTGACATCACTACATAGTATAAAACAAAGTTCATGCTCTGTCTCTATGTATGATTAGATCTTTAAAACCACGCAACGGATTTTGATGCGGTTTTTTTTAATAGATAGAGTGATTCAAGAGGAAGGTTTTAAGCTATAAAACGTACACGTGCGAAGCCGGGGCGGGTCGCTAGTAAAATTATAAGTATTAATTAGAGATGGGCCGAACATGGATTTCACCGAATACGAACATTCGGCCGAATGTTCGGTAAAACTTTTACCGAACCGAATATTCGGCCGAATATTCGGCATAATTGATTCCCTAAAGTAAACAATACAAGTCTGAATGCGTTTACTAAAAGCGCGCATATGGGCGTTTTAAGAAAATTTACTTTCATGTAACTTAAATAAAAATTAATAAAAATGTGAATTCTTAAGGTTACGTTCCTATATTATAATATTCGATTTAGTCTCTTATAAAGATCTCATATTTGTCTTAGTATGTCACTAATATAATTGAGTAACGCTGTTTGTGTAGGGGTAATTGATGAATACCTATAAAAAAAGAAATTAATTATTTCTCTTAAAAAAAACTATATTGGTTTAATACTTTTAACGTTTAAACTTTAAAGTTTATAAGACAATAACTAATTTTTGCCACTTTAAGTAGAAACTAGAAATATGATTATCATATCTGCTGAAATGTTGTAATTTAATCATGCAATTCTTTCTTACGTTATAGACCTGATTATAATAACATATATTATTTTATTATAAAGAGTTCACTGTAGCTTAATCCCAAAACAGCTACATACTTATATTTTGTTTTCAATAACCATCTTTTTATCTGCTGTTATTGGAAATAAAACTATAGTGTCGACAAAAACATGTAAATTAGTTACCTCATAAAAATAACCCATTTAACACTCAACTCATACTCAATCATACACGGCTCAATACAGTAAAAAATACTTTGAGTACCACTTTGCCGAACGTTCGGTGATTTAGCCGAATATTCGGCCGAATACGAATATTCGGTAAACCTGCCGAATATGCCGAATAACGAATATAAAACGAATATTCGGCCCATCCCTAGTATTAATGCATACTTATAACATTTATTCCACTATAAAGTTAATTTGCTTCCTGCATCATTACAAAACAATCTTACGTTTGTATGTGGACATCAGCTAAGAAAAGGTCACCCCATTCTATTTTTTAGGTAACATAAAGGTCCGAGATGGGCTGCAGACCGCAAACTGCAAAAGTTCGCTTGCGGTGCGATCTGCGGCTGCGGTCTGCGGTTGCAGTCTTGCAGTCGCTGTCGGAATAGCACCTTTAAAGTGCAGGCCTTAAATGCGCTATATTCCGATGGCGACTTGCGGTCTGCGGTTGCAGTCTGTTTGCAGCCCGTCTCGGACTTGTACCTTAAGAAGCAACCAAGCAATACTACCAATATCACGGAAACCTTTTAGTAGTATAGCTCTTTGTGACAGAGTTCATCCGTGGAAGTAATACTACCATCATACCTATCTCTACCGTGAAGCAGCACTGCTGTTCTGGTTTGAAGGGTATGGGTGCCGGTGAAAATACAGGCACATGAGACTTCAACTTTGTCCTTAAGGTTGGCAACTCATCAGCAATCCGGTTGTAGGTGTTTATAGGCAGTGGTATCCATTTACCATCATGTGGGCCAAGTGCCAACTTAATAACATAAAAAAAAGAATACTCTACAATTTAGTCCTCCCTTATGGCATAATATTAGCCCATGGATATCCGCCACTGAACTTAAGCCGCCTGCTCAGACTACTACCACAGTCTAAATATATCTTACTCCTTGCAGTCGGTCAACATAGAACATTGTCGCAGAGCAATCGTGCGGGGGGTTTCGGGGTGAAGGGGCGGAGGTTATGTCCCGAGTAGCCATACTGCATACTAGGGACATAACCTCCGCCCCTACATAATTTTGACATTTCATAGGACCTGTCAAATGTATGGGTGTTGAACTGTTGACCCACTGTATGTAGTAAGTAGGTACACTGTGCTACTATGAATGGTTGTAAGTGAAGACTTGTGATTTATGTGTGTTGTATAGAACAATGATGCTTCTCATTCTCGTAACAATACTAAGTCGCTTTTGTACACACCCGGAAGAAGAAGGGGTGGTCTATTCTTCTTTCATGAATACTGAGTATGTCAATTAAAACATCAATCATACCATAACATTCATTGTTGGACAGGGGCCAATCTAGACTTCTACAACAGTCTTAAGAAAATTGCAATAATCATTACAATAGTAGTGAAAGCCTAGCTGCTGAACGCTTGTCTTCCACGCTGAAGTTCTAAATTCGATCCCCGCACCTCTGTTTTCGAATTCATGTGTGGATCATTGAAGAAAAACATTGGGTCCTCACAATATTTTTAAATGTTTAGATTTCCTAATCTGACACCTGAGATGGCTCCAAAAAGTTCTCGATGTCGATGTGTGTTGTGTGTAGACTCTACACACAACACACATCGACATCGAGAACTTCTACACTGTAGAGTCCACCAACACGCACCAACCCCCCTGATTCAGAACGTTTCAGGGCGTTTGTGCACTACAATGAATTATACTGATTCCCACAGGACACAAATATTTATGTGATGAATATAAGTGTTTGTGTTCGTCTGGGTGTTTCTTATGTATTATAAGTATGTATTTACAAAAAAAGTATATAAGTATTATATCCATTGTCTAGTACCCATAGTACAAGCTCTGCTTAGTTTGGAACTAGATGGTGCTGTGTAGAAAAATGTCCCAAAAATATTATTATTAGACTGTCCGGCAGTCCCATTTTTTACGGTCCGATGTGGCATGAAAAAAACGGATGATTGGCTTGTGCACTTGTCCGTCTTTACTCGGATCGGTGCGGCGCAGTTTAGGGTAGCTTTCTTTGAAATTACACGACTCGCCCGCTCATGAATAATACTGATCGCGGACGCAGTGCACATTATAAACACGTTTTTCATTACTATCATCTCGGACCGGAAAAACGGTCCGGAATGGAGAAAAGTAAAATGTCGGATGGTAAAATTACGTATAGTGCACAAATTAGTATAAACATTGATGGCGTGCCATACCGGCCCGTAAAAAATCAGACTGCCGGACAGTAAAATTCCTTGTAGTGCACAAACGCCCTAAGTACTGACAACTGTGCCGAACGATTCGGAAAGCTATCTTTTTCGTCTTCTCACGAGAATCGTAGACGGAACTAGATAACAAACTGAATCGGTCAACTGCTTATCGAAAAGGTTCTGAATTGGGGGCAGGCGTGATGAACTGAGGCCTAAACCTTAACAGACAAGAGGACGCGACTGCGCTCTCTTGAAAACATTTGTTAAATTCTGGCTATCGCGACAAAACGGCTATTTACCAAAGTCTAATAACTGACCGAGCTTTAGTTACCTAATAGAAAACTCTAGACTTTTCTCATTCTGAAGAAAGCGCGCGACACGGTGTCGGTTTGCTTATGAGAACATGACCTGTTGCCTCAAGCAACACAGGCTCTGGCAATACACATTCATTCGAGTTCGTCTCGCGACCTCGCCGCGTGTTCACCTCATGATTAAGGGCTCCGTTTGGGTCCGAAACTAGTCGGGCAATCCCGAAAAAATGCACGTGAGTAAACCGTAAATAAATATGAATATTATGCATTCAAATGTTAAGAATGCGACAATAATAGTACCTACATGACTTTATCAAGTGAGGATGACACATACTGAGATTTACTGGTATGAATTGAACCTATGTCTCATTCAAATATATAAATCCAAACAGATGAACTGTTTACTCTTGCACAACTATAAATAATAATATGTTTATAGTTGTATCCTACATCAGTATTCAGCTTTGTCCCCAAGCGAGTTGAGTAGAGGTCAGTGTAACCAGATACCATGTTCCTATTCCCTATGATTCATAAAACAGGAACATTGTACTTTGTGATTATAGTTTTGTGCTATATTCTGGCGGATATTTTTGATATTATTTCCGGAAAGTGGAACATTTTGATAAAAAATTTAAAGCATTGACTTTTTATCATTTTTTTAGTATTCCTTATCTTAGGTATTATAGTATTCACTGCTGTGATACTACAAGTACTAGAAATGCTGTTATTGTTAAGCTATTGATTAATTATAGATGTAGATAGATCAATAGCTAAGAATAGTTCAAGGGATGTATTGATTGAATTGCTTATTAGGGTCGGTATCTTTTGGTTAATATTTCGATAGATTAACTAACCTAACGTGATTTTATTTCTCATAAACAAATCCTTAATACAGTCACAGGATTGATTGTCATCATTTCACTACATTCACAAGTACCTACTCATAAATTTTAATGTAGATATCACATCTACATTTCATTTAAATAACTCCCTTTGACGTCATTGTTAAACTGCATACATTTTGTGTTTGTTTTATCGTGGTTTCACCAGATTTCGCAACATCCATAAATAAATTATATGACATTATATTAAAAAATGGTATGGTCTCTTGAGCTTATGATTAAATGATAACTTAACTGATATACTGCTGTATTTTTGCAAGTGCCGATAGGAATACCCTATGCTTCCCACGCTAGTGTTATCTGGAATTCATAGCGACTCAAAAGAACGTCGCAATAGAAAACATTACTAACGTTGTCGTGTTCCAAACTTTCCATTTTCAATTAAAGTGTTATCAACTAAACGATAAATGAAAGGTCGAGACGTGGCCACACACACGACTCTCGTGCATTAGTTCAGTAGATTACTAAATGATTAATTTGTGCAGGGGAAGAGTCTAAGCGTCCAAGCTTAGACGCCCGTTCAAACGATCAACGGGACGGCCGTTCATCATTCGGAGGCAACTCTAGAACCTACGACCGTGGTGGTCGGCGCGACGACCGCGACCGTGACCGCGAACGTGAATACGATCGCGGCAACGATTCGCGATACCCGCGCAGGGACCGCGGTATGTCCACATCTGTTAAAATACTTACGTATAACATATACATAGTATTCTATTGTCATGTAACTTCTCTAGACTAAAATTATCTTCGATCTTATCTCAGTTGCTGTTGTTATCAATGTATTGATTGGTATTCATTCCCAAGTAGATAAGTTGAAGTCGTATGTAACCGTAAATTGCAAAATACCAAGCACTATGTTCACATTTATTAAAAGTGCTGGAGATCATATGTTTATATCATTTTATACATATAATGGACATTAATTTTGGGTGTAAGGGGAAGCATACATCCGGCTTCCCCAGTCGTCAACCGCAACTATATTCGGTGCACCCTGCGTTGATTGATGACGAGATGACGACCGTCGGATGGCGGGATATATCGAAACAGTCTAGGGCCCGTATTAATAAACCGCTTTCAACATCGCTGTTTTAGGTTATATCTCTCGAGTAGCTCTCAAATTGAAAACTATATTTTGACTCCATACATTTGTTAAGATATGTTTTTTTTTAAACTCTAATCAGCATCTCAGGTGTTGTTAAAACTCAAGGTACTTATACGTTTCTTACATGAGAGCTATTATTAATACAGGCCTAGATATCCTAGACCCGTGACGGGTAGTAGCGTGACCGACACGAGCTGGCTGACAAACCCGCCCGCCCAGTGACGTAAATTGAAGGGCTAACACAACACTTCCTTTTTGGGAGATGTGTATTCGATTGACAAGTTAAATAAGGAAGCCGAGCCGTTTTGAGCTTTTACAAAAAATACTCTGTTTGTCTAGGTCGTGATTCAGGATATCAAAATGGCGACTCAGAGCCGCAGCGTTGGTCGGAGTCGTCTGACAGATGGGGCGGAGAGCGCGGCGGGCGCAGCTCCGGTACGGGGGGCGCGGGTGGCGGCGGCGGCGGTGGTAGCACCGTGCCCAGCCGCGAGTCGCGCGACGTGCGACGTGATGAGGACTTCAACGAGCCGCCGCCGCCGCGCAACGATCGCTGGAAGGAGCCGGAGCCGCGCGCTGACGAACGCAACAACTCGCGTTGGGCCTCCGATGATGTTCGCCGCACAAGTTCCCGCAGGGACGAGGTTGGCCATGAAAGCAATTCAGTCAGTCAAACTTTTATTATCTTTACACAGGGCGGGTTGCGACACCTTTTTGACGCTAGATATTGACGAGTCTACATCTATAAAAAAATATCGCCGAACGTAAGACTCAAATTTTCCAAATGAATATTTGCCTTTTACATTGTGTTTGGCAAACACTTCATAGAGGTGGACCTGACTTATCGAGCGTCAATGCACAAAGCTTTGCTTCAAGAACAGTACCTAATGGCTTAATAATTTCAACTGAACATTTTAGCTTGTAATTATTAATGTTTTTAAGTAACCTGCCCACCGTGTTCAAAATTTTACCCATCTGACCTAGGTTAGATAATTATGCAAGCGTTGGACAGATTTACGTAAGGGACATTTGTTACAGAATGATTGGACAGTCCCGCTACCTCGCGACGAGCGGACGGAGTTGGAGTTGTTTGGCACTGGCAACACAGGCATCAACTTCTCCAAATACGAGGATATACCAGTCGAGGCCAGCGGAGACCGCGTCCCAGATTTCATTACCACCGTAAGTAACATAATTAAATATTTTATTAAACAGAATTTGCCTGTGTTTACATATTAATTTTGAAATATTCTATTCTTTACAGTTTGAGGATGTTAACCTGACGGAAATAATGCGCCAGAATATCGCCTCCGCTCGCTACGACAAGCCGACGCCGGTCCAGAAGTATGCAATTCCGATTGTGCTGGGCAGAAGAGATGTTATGGCGTGCGCACAGACTGGTTCAGGCAAGACGGCCGCATTCCTTGTGCCCATCCTCAATCAGATGTACGAAGCTGGGCCCGTTAAACATATGGGGTGAGTATCAGTTGCCAATATGTACTTCTAGTTACCATATCATTGATTTATGGAAACATGTTTTTGGTTTGCAGACCGTACAACCGTAGCCGCAAGCAGTACCCGCTAGGTTTGGTATTGGCCCCGACTCGCGAGCTCGCTACACAGATTTTCGATGAGGCTAGAAAATTCGCCTACCGCTCCCGTGTGCGACCATGTGTCGTGTGAGTATCAGTTTATTCGTGACGATATAGTCGTATTGTGTGTTAGATCGAAATTTGAAATGTGAGCTCATAATGATAATATTGTGATCAGGTATGGCGGTTCCCCGATACACGAACAGTTCCGCGAGCTGGAGCGCGGCTGTCACCTGCTGGTGGCCACGCCCGGGCGGCTCGTGGACATGCTGGCGCGCGGCCGCGTGGCGCTAGACCACTGCCGGCATCTCGTGCTGGACGAAGCCGATCGGATGTTGGACATGGGTTTCGAGCCCCAGATCCGCAAGATCGTCGAAAGCCACACGATGCCAAAGACTGGCGAGCGCCAGACGCTCATGTTCTCTGCTACTTTCCCCAAACAGATCCAGGAGTTAGCGCAGGATTTCTTGTTTAACTATGTTTTCCTTGCTGTTGGACGCGTCGGTTCCACATCCGAGAATATCACCCAGAAGGTAAAATATAAAAACAATTATAACCACTAAACTTAATATTTATTTTGAATGTTTCTCTAAAAATTCATTGTTAACTTCCAGGTGGTATGGGTGGAGGAAATGGACAAGCGTTCTTTCCTGTTGGATTTGCTGAATGCTTCCAACTTGCTACAGCGTGCAAACCCTGAAGAGGATCAACTAATTCTTGTTTTCGTCGAAACCAAGAAAGGTAAATATTATTTAAAATCATCATTAGCCTGTTAACATCCACAGTTGAACATGAGCTCCTACTAGCCCTCAATACTAACGGCCGTCAGGGAAATTGTTATAATTACCACTGATTGATAATGGCAATCATTATTGCCTTTGCCTATCACTTATTACATGCATTATAAATTATTTATGCAAATCATCTAATCGCTATTTTTATTCAGGTGCCGACCAACTCGAAGAGTACTTGGACAATCTTGGATACCCTGTGACGTCGATCCACGGTGACCGTACACAGCGCGAGCGTGAGGAGGCGCTGCGTCGGTTCCGTACCGGACAGACTCCGATCCTCGTGGCCACCGCCGTCGCGGCCAGAGGTCAGTCAACTGCACGCATTTAAACAAGGTGTCGCGGGCGACCTCTTTACAGAATTAAGAAATCTGGCTCATTTCTGTTCACAATGGCACAAGCTATATGAGAATAGGTAAGGCCGTGATGAAAAAATTTGCCAGTCGGCAAGTGACGTAGACAGACGTATTGAAGTATCGTCACTTGTGAATATTTTCGTTTAGTCTTAACACGTTCACTGTCACAAAACACAACACTGTACGTTTGCGCAATGCTATGTTCATAACGCAAACACCGTGTTTGCATACTTTTTATATGAAAACGCACATACATAACTGCGCGCAAAGCAGCAGTGCTGGCTGAAAAATAATATGTATGTGCCGTTGTCAGTGTTAAAGAGTCGAGATCTAGCTCTTTACATTACAGAATTTAGGACTCACTATGCGAAAACTATGCCCTAAATCCCTCAATATACATTCAGTACACTAAATAAGTGTAAAGATTGGTTTCAACAGACATTCAAAAACATTCCACATGATAATAGCATTTGTTCACAAAAATGTTTCTCAGTTGTATTGTTTCATGACAATAGAAATACAAGTACATTCAGCCTTATCATATATTCACACATGAACATGTATCTGCGAATAATGTTCACACGATACACCCACACATACACGGTATTGTAATTGTTCCTTATAAATCATAATGTTGTTTAATCACTGCCTTATTGATCTAATAGTTACACAAGCTTAACTGTCGAGCGTTAGGTTTTGGCCTCAATCCTTTTGCATTGACTTTGTTGAATACTTTTACATTTTTCTATTAGACATTGGTGCCAATTCTCTTGTTCATCAACTAAACTAAAATTAGAGAATTTCTGTCTTTTACTAACAGATAGCGCGAGAAAAGGACGGTGATAGATAAGAACTAAGTTATAGATGTCAAATTAGTTTACGCCTCGAACGTCAGCGTGTTTTTAGTCGACACGTTCTGACGTTTCGTCTAAAGGAGATGTTTCAGAAATGTATGGAGCCTGGGCTAGCACCATGTACACTATTATATAAATATAGCTTCACAATAAAGTAACCGTTTTTTAATGTTAATTTTCTATAATTTTACATTCAAGTTATTTTGGGCCAAGGAGAACAACACACACATGAAAATATGGCAGATCGAAATGTCATTTTGACAACTGTTGACATGTCAATGACCCCATAGTGTTTATTTCTTGTGTACTTGCATAACATATGTACGTTGTTTCTAGACGAAAATACTTGGATTACGCTATAATTATAATAAAACAGAACTAGAGTGCGCGCAAGATAACTCTGCGCGTGACTGAGGGCGTGCTAAACGTTTCCATGATCGCAAAAGTTCAAATTACCGCTTTTTAAGCTTAACTTTTTATCGCTAAACATAATTTTCCCGTTATATAATCCTACAATCAGGTAGTTTTACTATCAAAATTGATAAAACGGCACACACTTTGGTGAACCGTGATTAGTTCCGATTTCGGCCGCGCGCAGACTTATCTTGCGCGCACTCTACAGGTGTTGTACACGAAACCTAGCACTGTCAAAGTTGTCAAACTCATGTCAATGTCAAACACAACTGTCATTTCTACCAGAAAAAAAGGGTTAACATATTAAAAAACGTCGCCAAATAATAATTCCAGTACAAGAGAACTTTTCTTCAAATTAATTTATTAGAATTTTTATGGAAATCCTCAATTTTTTTTCTATTTTTCTATATACTGTACATAGTGGTGGCCCAAAACCAACATCTCCTTTGTATGAAAATCAGGAGCTCTTATTTACGTGCGTCTCTTTCTCATTTTATCAGAGTGAGAAAGATGAAAATAGCCTAAATTAAGTTTAGTTTGTGCAAAACAGAATCGGCACCAATCTCAACTTAAACTTTGCTCCCTATTACATGTACTGTCATCGGCGAAATGTGAGTGTATTGAGTCCATGGCGTATTCAGGCGTGAACTTTATTGATGTAATAACTTTACATTACAGGTTTGGACATACCGCACGTGCGTCACGTAATTAACTTTGATTTGCCGTCGGACGTTGAGGAGTACGTGCACCGCATCGGTCGTACCGGCCGTATGGGTAACCTGGGCGTGGCCACGTCCTTCTTCAACGACACTAACCGCAGCCTCGCGCGGGGCCTCGTAGAGCTCCTCGTTGAGGCCAAGCAGGATGTGCCTAAGTAAGTTCTGAACACATTGACTTGTAAACTAGTGTCTGTAACAGATTAATTTACAGAAATAAAAATCATTTATCATAAATATAAAATAACAAAAATGTGCTATGATCATCACTGAAGCATTTGGTGATTATTCACATAACCAAGAAGCAGAATCCGAGTTGTTTGGTTAGTTTGCAGGGGGCACAAGTCCCGAGCTATCATACTACAACTCGGGACAAAACATTTGAGCTGGAGCATTCTGATCTATTATATGCACTTAACTATTTAACATTGGCGATAATTTTTTTTATGTCATGTGATGAATTCATCAAAATTTCGAAAGGTCTGTCAATCCAGAATGATTTGTTTGCATCTTAATGTGGCGCACAGAACCACCAAAAACAATAATATTAAAAAAAGGTGTGCGTTATTGTCTTAAAGCAATATAAAACAAAGTGATGAACACTTTATTCTGTTATTTGTCAGTTGAGTACATTATGGACATGTTTCAGCTGGCTGACGAGCACGGCAGCTGACGGGCGGGTGGGCGGCGGCGGTCGTCGCACCGGCGGCGGCGGCGGCAGTCGGTCGGGCGGGGGACGGTTCGCAAGCAGCGGCAGCGGCTTCGGCGCGAGGGACTTCCGTACACAGACGCGTCAGCCTCCGCGATCTGCAGGGCCCTCTACTATTGGCTCTGGTCGGTATCATTTTGTAATATTGTTTGAATCTGATTCCTTGCAGTCCCTCAAGGTTGTTTATCACCTCGCTTTCTTGCGATGTGTCCAAAGAATGCGAACATCCTGTGGGAGATAGATGGTGGATCCATCAACGCATTTCGAATGGAACGTTGGGAGCGTACTCGTATATGGTGTCGAGTGTGGTTTGTACTGTAAGAAGTAATGAATAGTAAGTAACTGTGATATGTCCTCCCAGGGTTCGGTTACGGCGGCGGGTCGTACGGCGGCAACTACGGCGGCTCGTACGGCGGCGGCGGCGGCGGCGGCAGCAGCGGCGGTCCCGACTGGTGGGACTCGTAAGCGTCAGCACGCACCGCCCCGCAGACCTCGCACCGCACGCGATCCCCGTACTCGACCCCTCATTCGTAACTTAAGCGATGTGAAACGTTCTAGATTAATATATTTTATTTTAATTCGTAAACTGATAGTTGGACTGAAATTGACCTGTGACTATTTAATACGGTAATGTTTGTACAATAGAAGAGAGCGGTGCGACAGAGAGATGTGTTTGGGCGCGCTTCGGCCGCGGGCGCTGAATCTCAGGTGCGCTGCCCGCGAGCGTGGACGTGCCTTGTTTCTTAACTTCATACTATCACCATGGGCATGCTTAACAAATGTCTGTGACTATATTCCGCGAGAATGGTAGTTCGCGATCATTAATGGAAGTAATCGATTAGATTAAATTTTGATCACATGTATCGTTTGCGTCACGCGCGTCGTGACTCGCACGCGTTTTGTCTTTTTTAGTAACGATTATGTGAATGTAGTCTATTAATATATAGAAATATTTTTGATGTCCGATCTGTATCGTGAATTCGTAAGTGAACAATGTAATTGTGTATTTTCGATTTTCTATTTTCTGACAGTCTCATAGCTGACTCACTCATGACAATTTTGAATTTTGAAGCATTTACGCACTCTAAAAATCGATGTAGCTAATGAAGCAGTAGATTTAGAAATTGAAAAGTACCGATACAGTATCATAGCAAATAATTACTAAATTTTGTCAGTAGAAATCCCATAATGTAATATCTGTCTTCGACGTGATCTATTATTTGAATGTGAATTTACCAATAAAAATTAAGAAACAGAATCATCTGGTTTTGTTTTTTTAGGTTTAGGTGCAAAAAACCTATTTTCTCATTGATTACAAAATTTTATCAAAACTTAAACGCAATCGACACTGCAATTTGCAAATGAAGGAGTGTGCTACCCACGCCATATCTCAAGCTCAACTATACTTGGGAGCAAAGAAATCGAGCCACTTCTATTTTTCACGTAGGTATAATTGTTATTATTTTTGGTATTATGGAATAGATCACGTCTAAACATATATCGCCAAAGGTTGTTTGGCGATATACCTTTACAATGAGGGTAGTTTTTTGTATTTTGAATTATATAATTCATGAAACCAAAACTCATAACCAAGACACGTGAAAAAAGGAGTGGCTCGGTTTCTTTGCTCCCAAGTGTACTTAGCATCGTCATTCTAGATGTTTTGCATCTTGCCTCAGCACGTCTGGGCTACCGATCGACATTGCTTTAGTTATAATAAGGAATTATAACAGTAACAGCGATTACGCATTGCATCCGATCCGAATCCGTGAAAATACGGATATAAAAAACTCGGACCGAATTCGGATATTGCTTTACGCACTGCATCCGATCCGAATCCGTTAAAATACCGATCTAGAGGAAAAATCTTGGACCGAATTCGGATGTTGCTTACGCACTATTCCGATCTCTGATTCAAATTCAAACAATTCGTCCGTCAATTGTTCTTCCGAATTAGAAACTCACGGATGACGGATAGAAATCGGATGACAGATGCCGGATCTAGTGCGTAAACTACCATAGAAATAGTTCTACGGCTGCTTCGGAACGTATTTTCACGGATTCGGATCGGATGCAGTACCTAACCGCTGTAACGCTACAACGTAAAATGTGTACAGACTCGTATTTTGACTCATTTCATAAGACAACGAAAGTGCAAATTGGCTGGCATCCTTGAATTTATTTTAGCAATTTTAGTAAGATTGCAAATGATGTTAATGACATTTGAAAACCGTGAAATAGGTATTTGTGGCCATTTCGAAGGCGTTTATACGTTGCTGATAACAGAAACCTGCGAATAATGCGTTTATCGTAAAATTTTAAAATAGCTGCGTTACGTAATCATATCCGCATCGATATTAGACCGTTCAATGTGTAATTTACGTCATTTATTCAGCATATCGCCGTAGACGGCGTGCAGTAGACTGCTGGGCAGGACCTCTTCTGAAAATATAAGTATTGCCGTTATCTAATCACCAGTTCCCCATGCACATCCTCGTGTTCTCGCCAGTGACGCTACTGGGCTAGGCCGTTGGAACGATAATACATAAAAATGCGATTCGAATTCGCAACGCAAAAATTTGCGTCGTCAAAATCAAATCTATAAAAGACAATAACATACCTAATCGTTCAGGAATGATTCTATCATTACAGTTACAGCTAATATAGGTATGTCACGATTGCGAGCAAGGTAATTGTAGTAAATAAAACCAACATAGACTCTCCACCACTGAGAGTACTTGTATTTGGGTTAGTGTTAGTAACATGAACTAGATCACAATATAATACTTTACACAATTATTACAAGATCATAAAATAAGGACAAGCTAGACAGATATAAAAGGTCAGACTTCTTCAGCTGATCTACACAGAATGCTCCCACTTCGTCGAATGACCACCGCCTTTATAACATCGGGTGCGTTGATCCATATCGACGACTCGTCGATATGCAGCATATCGACGACTACCTTCCTTTGTCAACATTGCCCAGTGCTACCCGCTGCCGATAACAAATGTCTAACTTTTTTTTTTTGGTTAAAGCATTTTGTCTATGGCACCAGCGCATGATGTTGCACTTGTCGCGGTCAGTCTGTGGATGGGTGAGCATTTGTGTCACGTGCCACCTATAATGACAGTCGTTTCGAGTAAAATCAGTGCTGTGCACTAACACAGCGAATACTGAGACGGAGCCCTTGTTACACATTCTGGTCATTTACTGTTATTAACTTGTGTATGCATGACAAAATAAATGGTTTAATTGGTAATAGTCAGAACCCCGAATGTATGTATGACAATCGGTCTTACCTTAGGATATCGGCATGGCCCAGTAACTGGGTTGCGGAAGTCTGATGGCAGTCGCTCCGTCTAAAATACTGGTATTTAACCGCATCTGGTTAGGGCGTATACATAAAGGAAGCAGGTAACCACCGACGACCTACCAGCCAGGTAACCGCTACATAAAGGAAGCGGGTAGAAGCAGGGGCTGGCATTTTTAAACAAAAATACGCCTTGTTCCAAATACAAATTCTCGCAAATACAGCAACAAATGACGGCTTACCAGCGCGGATCAGAGCAGGTCGAAACTTGTCGGCGAAGTTCGGAGCAGGTCGGTGCTGGTTCGCCACCTTAGAGCGGGAGCACACGATGCGTTGCGGCGCCGCACCGCAAAGATTTCACCGTATCAGCGGGCACACGAGCGGTGCGGCGCTGCAACGTTGTTATGTCGCAGCGGCGCAATCTCGCAAATCGAAACGAGCGAGCGTGTCTTTCCTTTTGATGCATAAACAACTGAGCGGTGCCGCTCCGACGTCGCAACGCATTCACCCCTCCCCGCCTCGTCTCGGTGGCTGCAAGTCCGCTCCGGCGCCGCAACGCATCGTGTGCCCCGCTCTTAGATGAACAGTATAGAGACTATCTGCGCCGACTAACTACGCGGACCAGCAGTGCGAGCACGGTTCTTCTTATCGAGTCGAGTCGAGAAATTTATCAATTCTAAACGTCAAACTTGACATAACATATGGATAAAACGACAGCTCTTGTCGTTATATCTATATCTTATGTCAAATTTGACGTTTAGAATTGATAAATTTCTCGAATCGACTCGATAAGATCTCGAGTCGATAACATACCGAATCTTATCGAGGGTCGGTAGCACGGAACTTGCTTCGGGAACTTTATCGAGCCTTGTCGACGGCTATGTTTTCTCGACAGCTTATCAACTTTACAAATAGCAACACCAGAAATATGCAGATACACAAATACTATTACTAAAATATTTACAATAAATACTATTAAACAATCTAAGCAATTAGAAAATAACCACAAAATAATAAAAAATTACTCCGCTGTGGATCCTTTCCACGTCCCGACGTGCTCTGCTTTCAACATTAACAAGATGATTTCTCCAAAATCCATTTTTTTGCTTCAAAAAATCTTTATCGACCAACTTTTTAAAGACGACAACGATTCGAGATAATTCGAGAAATTTACCAATAAGAACTGTCAAAAGTCGATATAATGGATAAATCATATCGAGTATGTCGACTTCATATCGAGGCGTCAGTAAATTACATTGATGAAAGAAAAATAAGAGGATATCAGATGTGGTCACACGATCTGAAGTCAAGTTTTCCTCTTATGCAATGAAATACATCTTCTGATGCAACACTTTGTCATGTTAGGTTTTGTTCATTTATCCTTTATAATACAACAAAAAATACCTAAACACCCAAGGTTCACTGTAAAACTGTAAATAAACTACGAACAAAGCATGAACGACAGACGAAAGGCATAAGTAATTCTCTAAAATGGCGTCATGTCAAAAATATCCTTAAAGGCGGAGCTTGGTGACGTTGAAAAACGATAATAGAAAATTAAAATCTATGACTTATAGTGTACACACTTTTTACATTTGTAAATTATTACGTGTAAGAACAAGACAGATTACATTTTTTACTGCGATACATATTGGCATAGTATTTAAAATAACATCAATTTAGGGCTTATCCTCTTATGTTTCTTAAATCAATGGTAAATTACGATCCGTGCTACCTTTGTCGTTTTATCAATGTCTTATGTCAAATTTGAAGTTTAGAGTGGATAACTTAACGTCTCGATAAAATTCGATAAAAAGAACCGTGCTCGCACTGCAGCACCGACAAGCGTTGGCAGATCGGCGCCGGCAACCCAAGAAAAGGCTTAGCAGAAAAAGATGAAGGTAGATTTTGTCTTGTACCTATCACGTCGATCTATATTCTCAAACTCAGTGTAATTATTCTACGCCCACTGTTCATATTATGTTTTCACGGGTCATGAGATGAGATAGGTCTATCGCCATTCTCAACACGCAATTTTATGTCCAGTTCTATCTTGATTTCTCAACAAAAAAACAGGCACGCTTCCGCATTGGATGAATCTATGTTCTTAGGCTGAATTTACTACAGTCACGCTGACCGTCGGTGTTGATCGGCGAATATGCATTATTATAAGGCGCATGCGGCGGAGTTACTCTTCGTATGAATTCCTACATCTTGTAATTAGGCACTCTAACGGTAGTACGGTGCAAGTTGAAGGCAGCTATCTCAATTTCCGAGGTTATCGTTGGAGTCATTGCTTTCTAAACGTGTCATCTTTAGCGCCTGAATAAAGTTGGTAGCATCCATAAACGCGCATGACGCGCATACGCACCCCTATATTGTGAAATCCCGCGTAGAAACCGTGCCACCCATTCATTCATGTAACGAATAGTAGGTACCTACCGTACATAATTTAACACACATTCTTGACTATACCTGCCAACGAGGGAGTGCAAGTAGGCCAAATCGACATGTACAGACGCTAACACTTAAAGCTACTACAATCTGTCAAATTTCTTTAATAGATTTTCATCTAAATGCAAAACTATTAGGTTCAAGGTTGATTGGGAAAATTTGACATTTTCATGTAGCTTGAGTTGCTGGCGTCTGTTAGGTCATATTTGGGGTCACGAATTAGAATCTCCATTTTCTGGATTCGTAACTGAAGTAGGGACGAAGAATTTTTGAAGAAATAATAATTATTTTACATGGAATTTTGAAATTTTAACACTTGCTTTTAAACCGTCATCAGTGATCTTATAAATGGTCTGCGGATTAGTACCCCCTTTCCGGCTAACCTTGTATTATTTCGGATCGCGGTTCACAACAATGGGTAATACGAATAATTAGGTGGTAGATGCTATGAGTTGGATACCTAATATTAAGTACCTAAGTATAATAATCAACTGCTCTTGTTGATTAATCCTGCAAATTGTCGGTAACTACGTAGTTTAAATGATTGACGCACGAGATCCCGCCGCATGATAACTACGCTATATTAGTAATTTAATCGAGATGATTCATTATTTAAGTCCAAACTGTCTCACAAATTAGTGTCTGTTCGAAACTTTTTTCGCCAAACGTCTTCACTTATTTTATTTTTAAGCAAATGTGGCGCCTTATTAAAGATAGTCATAAGGACAAATAAAACATTGGTTGTCACATTTGTCAAATGGTATGGCAATGTGAATCAGTTTTTTTTAATTAAGTATTTTACTTGATCACGTTTGACTCTAGTCGCACCTAGACGTAAGCGCAGACGACAGGGTCTAAAGCGTGAATTAGATAGAAACGGCGGCGTAAGGCGCAGGCGCGTCGCTTTCATACTTTTTGTCGTGCCGCTTCAAATCTTTTTCGCAAAAAATGTATGAAATCTATATGTATCTGCACCATAAGCCGCTTCTGTGTAATTCAAGCCTAAGATGGAGCACACGAATCCAAGTAAAGCGATATAGAGGAATTTCCTGACATTGTTCTCACATTTATTTTTCTTATTCACATTCACAATGTAGGTAACCAAGAAGTTGGAGTCTATTGCCCGTTCTTCTCCATAGGAATATACACTGTATCGCGGCAGAAACTGCTTTTTTTTCGACAGTTCAAAAGTGCCTGTAAGTAGTCTAATTGAAATAAATGCTTTGACTTTGGCTTTGACTTCCCTATACCCCTCTGGCTGTCACATACACACGACGGAACGCAGTTATCTGCTTGTTGCCGGACTCTAATGTGACGGTGGTAGCTGGCCAGGCGGACCGTACAGATCCTACCACTAAGCGTGGTTTTGTTGCATCTTACAACACGCGTCTATTCAGCGTGCGTGGACATAGTTATGTCATAAGTTAAGCAATGAGATCTTCTTCTCTCATGTCAGCACGAGCTATAAGAAAATAGCTGATGCTGTGGTGAAAAGATTAGCCAGTCAGCAAGGTTGGTAGCGAGGCTAACTGCCCAGGGTGCACCGGACGTACTTAAGTATCGTCACTCGTGGAGGCTGGAGCAGTGAGATGATGATAAGTAAACAGAAATGAGAGCTAAGTAGGTAGGTATATCTACAAAATGAGGCTCCGAAATGCTATATTTACCAGAAACCTAAGTATATCACTACATCGTATTCAAGGAGGTAAGAGACAATGTACCTACCCTGTCTTACTGTGTATTTTTTTAGTTAAATACGATACTGACTAATAATTATTATTGTTCTTCTTCTTTTCGCGTCGATTGACTCGTATTAAATTTTGTCCGACCAGTATTGAGCAACCTGTACCTACAGCTCTATCATTGGCCTCGTTTAGATCTTGGACGGTGCAGGTGGTTGTGCACGACGGGAAACTACGGAGGTGACGCATGTCCTGTGATGGTGCTAGGTACACACTGGCACTGCGTTTGGGATACGTGAAGAATGCCCCACTTGGCCAAATTAGTTTTACAGCGGCCAACCTGGGTCCGCAATCGGTTAAGAGATTTCCAGATTGGCTACTGCAGTTGACATCCAGGGGGTAGAGATTCTTCCGGGGTGGTGATGTGTGGAGGGGGTGGGTGTTTGTGTCTCCACAATGCACACCTCTCGTCTGTCGCACTGTCCACTTCACACACACAAAAATTCAAAACTTACTACAGGAAGATTTGTTTTAAGTAAATTAATATAACATACTTAATTTCTTTTTGTTACAAATTAATGTTTTTTTTTAAATACTAAGAGTAGGTAGGCAAATGTTATTTACTTAAATTTCGTCTTTTCGATACGAGGAGGCAAATGGCCTATTCTAGACTGTCACTTGTTACGTACCAAGGTTGGAGGTCTTTTGCCGCAGGGGCTGGCCAAGAAGTCTACCGGATTGTAACTTATAACATTATATTAAACTGTGATCGTCACTATGCCTTATCTGTATCAATTTTCAAGCACCTTACAGTTCGTTGTAATCCCAGGAAACAGCAGACACTTATTTACAAGTGAAATAAATGATCATCATGATCATTTATTTAACTTGTAATGATGGTAATGCACTCAGCGGTCATCAGAACGCTGGGTGCATTACCGTCCGCGAGGCCTAAGCTGAGCTTTGCATTTGTGTGAGAATGAATGCAGACGCGTCCTTTGCTTGGTTTAAACCGGTTTATACTGTTTTTTGGCAATCGATTCTATGTGCATTCACACAAATGCAAAGCTCAGCTTACGCCTCGCCAGTTGTACCTACCTATCTATACATATCAGTGACGTAGGGTGAAGTTTCTTAAAAGGGAAGCCGGATCAAAAAATGCTTACCTTGCTCAAGTGTGATGTGTGATTTCCAGTAACTACTCGTTTCGAGAGGGAAGCCGATAGGAATCGAGTTGTATGGAGCCTTCGCCACTGATACATATACCACATGAATAAATATTTATTCATGTGCATATACAGCATGACTGGTTAGTCGGTTTTAATCCGAAAACCACGAACTCTGTTCATCATATCGAACAACTTTTGCTGGGGGACAAAAGAAAATTCGTGAAAAAAAAACTGCTTTTCCATACAAAATAATAAAAAAAAAATCACGAACCCTGCGTTTGATCCATAGTTACACTTGTACAGAATGATGAGCACAGTTCATAGTATTCGGATGTTAACCGACTAACCAGTCATGCTATAGTAGATAATATATTATAGGTACCTACATAAATAAAACTACAATAGAATTCTCTTGTTCAGAAACTGTACCTGACTTTTTTGTAAGTAAACGTGCTTAGACCAAATAAAGACAACAATCATTAACTTTTTGCACGGTTCTCCATGCACGTCACTAGCGTTCAGACATTCAGTAAATGTACCTAAGCACGTCCGCGGCTCCACAGATTTTATTATAACTAATTTATCTCATCGATTACGTCCGGTAATGGCCAACGGCTTATTGAATACGTCTTTTTGTGGCGCCTTTTTATTTGGAGATCGCGTCTAGAGCAGGCGGGACCCCGCCGCGATGGCATCCACGGAATGCCTAAAAGGTGACTCGTGGATAAATTACGGACATTTCTTCCATTTTAACGATTCCGTTTATTATTTAATTTATTTTTATCGTATGTTACACATTTGGCTTATAACAATGTTTGTTTTTGGGTTTCATTAGCATAAAGCTCACGCTGGGGTTGAAAAAAATTGAGGCTCGACCATTTTGGTTTTTCGATAGGATCTATTTTATCTTATGACGGGTGTTATTCGTTAAAGAGCTTCACGTGTCTATAGGGCAGATAGCGGGATGTCTCAATTTGGTAATTTGTCGGTTTTTTATCGCGTCTCGGATGTGACATAATAAAACAATTAATTTATTATCGCTCGTGGAGATGATTTTGATCAGTTCATCGCCGGCGCATGCCGCTCCGCTGGATGTTAATTGTTTTATGTAACAAGTAATTTTTATTAATTGGTCTTTGATGGGAATGATACTGGGAACACTCACATATTGTTTTGTCATGCGGGATCTGTCAATATAGTGTAATATCTACAACATTTTATTCTTTACATTATCTTTTAACAAATACAACGTTCCTAATTCCAACGTCTTTAAATTCAGAGTTGATCCCTTACAATAAAGGCACACAATAGTTGGTCAAACTTTTGTAACGCCATAAAACAAAAAAATAATGTTTCAGCTCGTTTTGTGCGGAACTACAATGAGTTGTAAATCATTAGTGTCTTTTGTGTAAAACTGTAACTATAGTAATTTATTACGGGTCATTTACCCTCGCTTACGCAACTTGTTTGTTTTACGTGATTTACTGGTCAAAAGAAAATTATTATTAATAAACTTCCAAACTGTGTAAGTAGGTAGGTAGGTAGTTAATAACACATTCGGAATCCACAATGGATGCTAAATGTGTCACTTAGTTTTAATGTACCCAATCACTATGTCTAACTTAAACGATTGGTCTTATTTTTTCTCATTAGTGATTTTCATATTTAGTCTAGCTAGACCACGATGCTTCGTGAGCTAGACAGACTACTTATACGTAAATAAAACGTAGACTTAAATAAATGCAGAATTTTATTAAAAATATATTTCAATAATTAACTTACCTTACATAATATTTTAACATAAATAGATATAATATTTAAAAACATAAATAAAAATTGGCCAGATTTGTCCGCGCGGCTCTGCTCGCGTATGATTTTATATAGGTACATAGTACATAGGTATGTACTTTTTTGTCATGTAATACCACCCCCTTTCTCTTCTTCAGGGGCTGATTTAAAAAAAAAAAACAAAAGCATCTGTATTGTTTATTTGGTTTAAAGATTATCCACAGGCCACTCAATGCAATTCTTGCTTACAAACTTTAATAACAAGTTTTATCCTCTTTTAGGGGTAGTTTTGGGAAATCGTTATACCTCATTAGTATTTTATTATTTATTTATGAGGATTCGTGCCAAGTTTCAAGTATTTAAACCCAATTTTTATCATAATAAACTTCACCACCCCGTTTCACTACCATAGGGGTTAATTGTAGAGGTACTTTACTTACATATTTAATAATTCAAGTCTTACATTAAATAAATCTTATGTACATTCTTATTTTACATAAATACTAATAAGGTAGGTAGGCGAAGTACTTAAATACTATTTATTTTTCCTGTCTGATGAATGATATAATGAGATAATACAACGTTCTGTATGTGTAACATTTAAGAGTATCCTCGTCTATTCAGATTGTAGTATAGTCCCTTGAGGTTGATGAGCTCAGCGTGCTGGCCCATTTCTGCGACCTGTCCGTCGTGGATGACGCAAATGATGTCAGCATCTCGCACCGTGCTCAAACGATGAGCAATCATCACGCATGTGCGACCCGCCTTTGCTGCGTCTAAGGCTTCTTGCACCACCTTAAATAAATTGAATAGAAGAAAGTGTCATGAATTGGAACTCGTCTGACAGTCCAATTCTATTTTCCAGATTAATGATTAATCTGATCATAGTAATAAACCAAGAACGTTTGGTATACTAGGTTCAGCTTATGTCTAAATCGATAACGATTTAATACTTTATCATTTACGATTCAATCACGTGCATTTTTCGGATAAGAAGTCGGGTAATCCCGAAATATATACTTAATAATATGTATAATTATAGTTTCGGACCCAAAAAGAGCCCTTTTATGAGCAGGTTTAACGCGACGAGATCGCGAATCGAACCCGACTCCCAAAAATCCCAAAAAATGCACTTGAGTATACCGTTAATACTCACAAATTTAATACTCAGTGAACTGAACAGTAAGTAAAATAAGGGTCAATTCATACTAGCGCGGAGTCGAAGCGCATCAAAGCGTTAATTTGAAACTTAACATAGCAAATTCACCCTTATCTCCACAACGTAATGCACATTATTTCTTCTGAGATAAAAAGAAGACGCGTGAATTCGCACGCATTTGACGGAATTCGCGCGTTCGCGCGCACCCAATCGCTCGCGTACCAACGCGTCGTCACTCGTCAGTCGGAATAGGAAACTGACCCGTGTCGGAGTTGATCACTGGAGCAGTATGTAAAAGCGTGCGAATGTGCGCGAATTCACGCGAATACGCGCGCATTCGTGCAACTTCGCTTTAATTTTGAAGAATTTGACGCTTCGATGCGCTTCGAGTCTGCGCTAGTATGAATTAACCCTAAGGCTGACAAGCGCAACATCGTTTACTCCTGACCAAATTTCACTAGTCCACGCAAACTAAACAAATCGTCAATATTGCGCCAGTGGGCCATGGCCTTAGACCTTGATTAGTCTGCAAATTATACCAGTTGACAGACTTTTCAGGGCTTCTAACTGCCCCCAACGCTATCAAAGATATTAACAGGTGTTGAGAACGGGATGAAGTTCGGAAGTTAAAACAACAATCAACCAACGTAAGTAGATTCGGTTCCTTGCTTTCTTTGATCGGAGCTGTAACAATTTTGTTGCGAATTTTCCTAAGAAGATAGTCATATTTTTAAAGATATATTACCTTTTCACTTTCAGTATCAAGAGCGCTGGTGGCCTCGTCGAGGAGCAACATCTTCGGTCTACGTATGAGAGCCCTCGCGATCGCCACCCTCTGCTTCTGACCACCAGACAGCTGCGTGCCTTTAGATCCAATGTTAGTTTCGTAGCCCTGATAATGTAATACAGAATATTTAATAAGAATTGTGTAGTATCGTAGCTTTAGGACCACATAGGTATTAGAGCCCAAATACACGTCCGATACTTGCCTACGATAGTCGGTTCCGATAGTCTGATCAGACTATCTGAAGGCCTCCGCGTCATACATTTGTTTGAACATGAATTACACGTACCTAAGATCAGACTATCGGATCGGATGTCAGAATCGTAAGCCTCGTCCGGGCGTCGTCGTCGTCCAGAAAATATCGGACACGAGAATCGTAGGTACGTGTATTTCATGGATCCGATCAGATATTCGGATCCGGCTCCCGGAAGCAAGTATCGGACGTGTATTTTGACCCTTAATCAGAATTTATTCATTGTCGTAAAAGAAATGCAAGAGATATAATTCCCTGATGTTTTCTTGAATATCCCTCCAGAAACAGTTTCAAATAAACCGAGAGCCTAGTATGTTATGGTCACATTTGAAGCTCACGATTTTTGTATTAGATAAGACCCCATACTAAAAAAAAAAACATCTCCACGTCGAATATGGAACCTGCTCCTTTTTTGAAGTTAGTTATAAAACAGTACCATGGTTTTAGATACTAATAGCCAATATAGACCTAGGAATCCATTCATCTTTTCTTTGGCCTACATTTAGAGCCCAAATACACGTCCGGTACTTGCCTCCGATAGTCGGTTCCGATAGTCTGATCAGACTATCTGAAGGCCTCTGCGTCATACATTTGTTATTTGTTTGTATTACTCTACTACTATCGTCATCTCAGTATTCACTCCTTTCTTATCCATACGGCCGATATTAATAACCGATTTCAATCCAAAATCTCTGGATTGATCTAGGTTTCTGACAGAAATCATCCATAGATAAGAAAGGAGTGAGTACTGAGATGACGGTTGATGTAGGAGAATGGAAGAGGAATACACGTTGTGCCGACCCCACCTAGAGTGGGATAAGGACAGGGAGACTGTGATAGGGTTGCCAACCCTACTGTATAATAAAGTATCCTACTATATTAGAGTCCCGACTACTATATTTCTGAAAAAAGTATATAGTAGGCGAAACTCACAGATCACAGAAATTCTGTGATCTGTGGCGAAACTACTATATTTGAAAGGCAAAACTCAAAGTAATAATATTCGTTTCAAAATGTGTAAGCGTAAAACGAAACGTCAATATCTATTTCTGAACGATTCTGGTATGTCAAGTTGACAGTTACGTTGACTTGGACAGATTGGCAATTTTAATTTTCGCGCTCCAGAGTATGTGTTTTGGTAAATACCTACTTTTGAACGTATTTATAAAAAAATATTCTTTTTTAGAAAATTAAAGTACCTATTCTGGAACCTACTATAGTTTTTTTCATCCTTTCGTTAGCTACTGTATTTTTGTGGATAATCATTTTTGACCGACAAAGAGTTGGCAACTCCAGCTGTGATGATGTAGCCCTAAAGGGATATTCAGAATTTCATCCCAGGATTGCAGTCATTCTGTCAGAGACAGAAAGAAGCACCCACGACCAGTAGCATACACCCTGCGTCTGGTAACTGCAACGATTATAAATTCTACACTCACCATAGGGAGGGATGCGATGAAGTTGTGGATGTTTGCTTGTTTGGCAGCGGTGATGATTTCATCCATAGACGGTGTGCGCTCATTGTCTCCGTAAGCTATGTTCTCCCCGATGGTGCGGTCAAACAGTATGGGCTCCTGCTGCACGAAGCCTATCGCTCTCCTCGAATCTACCAACCGGAGTTTCGGGAGCGGTACGCCATCTTGAGCCTGTATTTAAAAAATATGAGTTTTTAACGATAATTTCGATGGTCTAGAAGATAAAATACAAATTTTTTCTTCGTGATGAATTTCGATATTGAGTTTTCCTTAAAGCTAGAATATCAATTTTAAAGAAATAATACGAAACGGGCGGTTCCAACGAAAAGAATAGTCCACTTATGGGGCATGCAATAATAGTTCGTTCCAAAGTTCGAAACATTAAGGTACAAGTCCGAGACGGACTGCAAACTGCAGACTGCATCCGCAGACCGCAACTCGTCGTCTGAATAACACCTTAAGACTAGCGTTGAAAATTACGAAAGATACATTTTGTTTTTTTCGAAACTTTGTATCTTTCCCAATCTTTCCTGTATAATACGTGTAATTTTCGAAAAATACAAATGTCTCGTTCGTCTGAAAAATACAATCATACACGTATAATACTTGTATTACACTCATTTTCTAGGAATTCTATACATTTCCTAAACAGCAATTGGAAATGTGTTGTTTGGGTTTCCAAAGCAGAGTCGACTCATTTTTCTGTCTGCAGGGTTTAAAGTAACATTTTTTTAAATGCGAAAAATACACCGTAAAATACTTAAACTTGCGAAAGATTCAACCGAAGATCCCCAAGGAAAGTTTCTGTATTTTTTTGAAAAATACAGGGGCGTTTGAAAGATATATGTATTTTACATGTCATTTTCAACGCTACTTAAGACCCAATTTCACCATAAAATGTTAGTTGTTAATGTCTTGTTAAACATTTTAACAGTACATTCAAATTGACATTGAATGCTTAACAGAACATTAAGAACTAACATTGTATGGTGAAATTGGGTCTTAAGGTGCACACCTTAAAGGTAGTATTCCAACGGCGCCCGCAAACTGCAACTGCAGATGACAGCAGCAGACAAGCGACACTACTGGTTCATACAAACCAATGTGACTTGCGGTCTGCGGTTGCAGTCTGCAGTTTGCAGCCCGTCTCGGACTTGTACCTTTAGTTTTGGAAAATTCTTTCGAACACAAATTTTGTGTTAAATATCGCTTTTAGTGTTTCTATCTTTCAGGGGGTGCATGAAAAGAGCCTCCACGAGTGACGATACTTAAGTACTGAACTTAAGACTGGCTAATCTTTTCACCACGGCATGAGCTATTCTCGTATAGCTCGTGCCGACATGATAGTAGAAGAAGTGTTTCTATCTCCGAATGTAAGTAGTTGATATTAATAACTCACCACAATACCCTCATCAGGATCGTAGTAACGCTCTAGCAGCTGTATGACAGTACTCTTGCCGCAACCACTGGCGCCGACCAAAGCTAAAGTCTTGCCTCTCGGTATCTCCAGGTCTAAGCTCTTCAGGACTTCTACCATCGGTCTAGTTGGGTATCTGAACCGTACGCTTTGTAGGCTGCCTTCCCCAGATCCCTTCTGAAATAAGGAAAAGAGTATTTAGCATTAGAAAGCGTTTTTTATGGTAGATATCAGCCTTTGTCGTATGATCGGGGTTTGGCAACTAAAGTATGAACACCATCATTTGTCCCCTAATTATCATCTTCATCCTAACATTTATTTACGTTTCGGATGTTACTCGAACTGACTGCATCCGAATGAGTGGGGGATATACAGGGTGTAAACGAATTCGTGTAATTCCTTCAAACCGCGTGATCTACTGGTGGCACTGATTGACCCTGCATAGGTTTTTTCAGAACGAACAATAAAAAGTTTTCAAAAAATGAACCATGGTATTCTGTACCAATTTTAGCGTCCTAAGTATTTATTTATATATATTTATTTATATACTCTTTATGTACATAATACACCAGTTAACAAAACGAATACAAACATTTATTTACACAATATATGTACAATGGGCGAAAGGGTACAGGAAAGGGTACTGTCAATATAAATCCCCAGGTTCTTAACTTTGTTGGTAATAGGAATTATAGTGTTATTAAGAGAAACCTGAGGAAGTATAGTCCAGTCAATCCTGGAGACTGTCCGAGAACTGCCCACAACAGTCAACTGGGTTTTAGTAGGGTTGACCTTCAGTCCAAACTCTTTACTCCAGTCACCTATTCGAACCAGGTCTAGATTTATAGTATCTACGGCTTCTGACAACTTTCCAAGAGGGGCTTGACTATAAATTTGAAGATCATCTGCATAAAGGTGGTAGGAAGAAGTAAGTCGGTGAGAGATAGAATTGATAAATAACGCGAAAAATAGAGGGGATAAAACGCCACCCTGAGGCACACCGGCAGAAGTGCTGCACCAAGAAGAGAAGGTATCTTCGATGCAAGTACGTTGTCGGCGACCATACAGGTAACTACGAAACCAATCAATCACCGGTGGAGATATGTTAAAAGAGCAAAGTATGCCAAGCAAAATATCGAAATCCACGGCATTGAAAGCATTGCTGAAATCTAGCAATGCAAGTACCGTCAAGTTTCCGATTTCCATGCCTGACCTAATATCATCCGTAATATTCACGAGGGCTGAGGTAGTACTGTGTCCAGGACGAAATCCAGACTGAAAACGATTCAGGAGGTTAAATTTGGAAAGAAAAGTGCTGAGTTGATGGTGTATAAGGTTTTCGAGGACTTTAGAAAGGAATGGTAATATAGATATAGGACGATAATCAGAAAAGGATGCAGGATTCGACTTTTTGGGTAAAGGGATAACTTGGGCATCTTTCCATGCAAGGGGAAAGACACTACTGGAAACGGAGAAATTGAGAACATGGAGGATGACAGGAAGAATTTCATCAAGAATGGGAATGATCATGTTACGGCTGATACAGTCACATCCAACAGCGTTGGTGTTATTGTAGTAGTGTAAGTAACTGACTGCGTGGAGCGATATCGCGCTAGTCGTGCCGGTCAGCTATGTCGCCGTGCCTTTATTCATTTATGCATGGCAAAGAAATTTTCTATCACATAATTTTTTTATTTGTGAACAAAAAAGTTTATTTTTATTTTCAATCAATCTAAATCTCGTGCGGGGTTAGTCTATACTATTAATAGATCATGTCATTTGAAGGAATTACACGGATTCGTTTACACCCTGCAGTTATAAATAAGCCGGACTATGAGAAATTAGCTGTTGCCCGCAGCTTCGCTTGCGTGAAATTTCATGCTTCTTACTTCAAAAGTACCAGATTTATCATACAAACTTACAACACTTATTTCACCCCCTTAGGGGTTGAATTTCCAAAAACCCTGAAACACGTGCACGTTTATTTCTGATCAGTAACCTAAATATTGAATTTTATGCTTCTTACTTCAAAAGTACCAGATTTCTCATACAAACTTACAACACTTATTTCACCCCCTTAGGGGTTGAATTTCGAGAAATCCCTTCTTAGTGGATGTTTTCGTCACGTAAGGAACCTACTGTCCAAATTTCATATTTCCAGCTTTAGTGGTTTAGGCTCTGCGTTGATGAATCAAATGTCAGTCAGTACCAGTCTCTAAGAAGATAGTAAGTTTCTCTAAGAAATATCAGACGCGTGCGCGAAAGCCCTCTGTGCTAACACTTTGTACTAGAGCCTGCAGGTTGCCGGATCCGGAAAATTCTGATAGTGTGCGGGGTACTACAAAATGTATGAGCAGAGTTACGTGTCAGAACTTTTCAGACAGAAATTTCTGATAATGTGCGGCCGGGCTTAGACTTAGACTGACGTGTAATGAAGGGTCACAAGTCCAACACCAGATTGACACAAGTTACAACGGAGTTAGTTACTGCACGATGTAGATTTATAAATCTCCAAAGCCATTTGATCACAGGGCAACGAAGGAAATAAGGAAACAGGTACAATACTTACAAAGTTATGGACAGCCGGTCTCGCAGGGTCAGTGATTTTGGACTCTCGGTTGAGCAGCATGATAACGCGGCCGGCCGCCTTAATACCTTTTTGGAAGTTTGGAGCGAAAGCAAACGCCTGCGCAGCCGTTGATGAGCCTATCAACAGTGCCTGAGCTGACCTGGATGGCAAAGTAACTAGTTGTAAAAGAATCCAAAAAAAAATGGTCTTTGTTTTAGTTGTCTATAGATAGTAGGTAATATTATTAATTTATAATTATTTATTTATTCAAACATACTTCTTAATTTCATCTTATAAAAAAGAAATGTGGGAAATTAGTCGAACTAGGAACTATACTCTATTCAATGTCAGATGAGTCTTAAAATAGTGGTAATTTCGTAAATTGTAGCCGTAAAGAGACTGCTAACGAAAACACGTAAACGACATTATCAAAAACCGTAATATTCGATACCCAGTTCGGGCAAGATGATGTTTGGTTTTCCGTATGGAGTTTTTCAGTAGCAGCCCGGAGTCTGGATTTGGTTGATGGCAATAGGCTCGCCCCCTATTACATGGGACTTAAACATAACAGCGAAATGAGGGTGTACTACCTATATACACCTCTGCCTAACCCTTCAGGGAATACAGGCGTGATATATTTATCCATGCTATGTTTTTCAAAATATTTGATATTCTTTGTATGGTAACGTTTTATAGAGAAATTTCAGGACTCATCTTACGGTGAAAAGGGTATAGTCCAAAGGCTGTCTGATGGATATCGCTATCAGCGATAAGACCGCCATTGTACCCTTCAATGTATGATATTGTTTAAGAGCTGTTTTACAATTTTGGTGTACAATAAAGTATATTCTATTCTATTCTAGTCCCCCCGGGATTCAGAACCTTTTTGATAAGCAGTTGTCGACCGATTCGGTTTGTTATCTCGTCTCCAGGGGCGGATTTCCCTGTAGGCCAGGTAGGCCCGGGCCCAGGGCGGCAAAATTTAGGGGGCGGCAAAATTTGGTGGGTTTTTTTTTCAATAAATTTGCTGCTCAGAAAGCCAGACAAAAGACCATTTGTGAATAACGATTCATTTTTACTTACATAATTAGAAATGCTAAGCATCAGTATTTGAAACACTGATTGAGATAATTTTATCATTTACCGAGTTTCGTTGTTTTTTTATTTTAATTTAATTCCTATAGTTCATTGAATTTTTCGTAATTTACAGCGAGTAGGGGGCGGCAATATTTCGTAGGCCTAGGGCAGCCAACGTATCAAATCCGCCCCTGCTCGTCTCGTCTCCGATTCTCGTAAAGAGAGAAAAAGAGATAGCCAATCGAATCGTTCGACAACATAATAATCTAATCGTTGTGAATCAGGGGGTAGGTGATACTGGCAATTAGAAAAGAAACCATAATATTTTCTTATAAGAACTTACTTGAACACGACATCGTAAGGGATGCCCTCGTTAATAATAAGCGTTCCTCCGTAGTACAGAGAGGAGGCGATGACAAAGTTAAATATTCCTCTCGAGAGACCGAAGACGAGTCCTCGATAGTGAGAGGCCTTCTTGGCGAGGAGCAAGGCGGGGAGGAGCTGCTTAGCGTACTCCTTACGGAATGCTTCCTCGCGTCCGAGGGACGCTACGGTGCGGACGTATGCTACGGCTTCGACGGCTATCTGAAAATCGAAACACAATAAATAATGCTTGAAAACGACCGTTTATTTGGTCAATGAGGAATTTGAGGAATCATGTCAATGATAAACAATGTTTAACAGTCGACAGTTCGTATTTCAGAAGGTGTAATGTGTGGTGCGAAGTGTCTGTGCGTATTGTCACCTATTAAATCACGTTTACCTACTATTTATATTTATTTATTGATACTTTCGCACAATATTTGTACAGAGGCGGACTTATAGTGCCTTAGGTATTTTCTACCAGTCGAGCTTAGGGTGATGCAGTGAAAACATGATAGGTGCCCTAAATAAAGTTAACTATGTGATGCGATACTAACTTAATAAAAAATGAGACAAAGATAACTGTAAAACTTTTTCGACTTTAATATTAATACTTATAAAACATATACAAGGTGTTACATAAATCACGCACAACGTCTTAAAGGGTCACTATACTCATCATTGTAAACAACTTTTACTATAGGACCAAAAACGAAATCGCGAAAAAAAAATCAGCTATTCCCTACATTTTGACGAGTTATGCGAACATAAATGTAGGGAGAGCTGATTTGATCCCATTAGTAAAAGTTGTTCATAATGATAAGTACAGTGGCCCCTTAATTGAATGTGTTTTATTGTTTAAGATTTTTAATAATAACATTAATAGTTCCGATATTCTTTCCAAATTTTATTTTAACGTTCCCGGAAGGTCGAAGCGTTGGTACCCTCCGCTACGCGTTCCATTCTGCTCCACCAACTACAGGCTGAACTCGTTTATTGTGCGTGCAAGCAAAAACTTTAATACATTGTGTAAACAGCACGACTTTGATCCCTTCTCGACGAGTGTGTCTACGGTCAGAAGGTGCTTGAGCCTTAGCTTTTTTATCTAAATTAAGTTATTATGTGTTTACTTAAAAACACACAGCGTCGATATGAAGTTGATTTTGTGAACGTACTTATTAATCCCTGCTCTATGGTAATATACCTGTTTGTCACCGGCGAGGTAGCCAATATTTTTTCATATTTTTATGAGGTATGTATGGCAACCCTTTTGAACTGGCATAGCGTTTTGTGAAATTCCCGCTCACCGGTCGAAAACTTTTTTCGCTTCGGCAAAAGTGAATTTTCTTAAGTTTTCCCGTACGTATCGACGTAATTTTGGAGTGCGGAAGTGCAAAGTTACGGATATGTTAGTAAAATAAGTGAAAATGCGACGATTCGTGACTTCGAATCGTATTCTCACGGAGAGAAGTTAAGTCCCGATTCCCGATACATTAGATCAGGACAATGGAGAGGCAAACTTTACAGTCAGGACCTCAGGTGGTAAGTAAGCCGTTCCCACCCAGCTAGAGGACAAGAAAAAACCACTATAGGACATATTTGACTCACGAATAGTAAGTCAAACCACCAAGTAAGTCAGATTTCAAATTATTTGCAATATTCTGTCCCATAAAATTATGCAAACTAAATCTAATAACTGAGTGGACATCCACTCTGACCGTTCCTTCCTTATAAGGCGGTACCGTCATGATCCACGGCGGAGTTTTTAGTCAATCCTAGCTCCGGGCAACTGGACTAAGAAAACCACGAGATGGTGACCGATACTGCAAAGATAATCAAAAGTGTAACTCCAAGCATTGTTCAGACACTTTTTACACAGAAAGTCAGTGTAGCAGAGTTCTGAGTTCTCTAGTTAACGGTCAGTGGACCAGCGGTCTAGTGTTGAAATCTTAATTTTAACATTTTAAATACTTATGATTGGATGGAATTAAAATGTTCAAAAGTGTGGACTTAATAGACAGATTTCAAAGATCTGAAGTTAAACAAAGAGTTTTGTCTTCTCAATTGGGGAAAGGACTATTTAAAAATGGTAAATTGAGCCAACAACTCACTTGGCAAATTAATGTAAAGAAATTTATTTTAAAAATAAATAAATAATAAGTTTGTTTGGATTTGATCAGCTTTTACAATTAGGTAGTTTGTGGATGTACCTAATGCATAGGTAACTTTTAAGGTAGGTATGAGAAGAGTTCTGATAACTGTAGAACATATCTTTGATTGCATTGTGATTTGGCTCATTTTGTACACTAACATCAGTTATACAATCCTTGGGGGTACAAGTACCTAACTCAATATGACTACTTACTGAAAGAAAGTAAGCAATATAAAGTCTTTACCGGAGAACAAGCCCACTTCAATGCACCCACATCAATGCAATTCAGATAGGATAACCTATAGACTGATAAAACAAGACTCTATAGGAGATTCCTAAAGGAAACCAGACTTAATAATAAGAATAATAGTCCTTTCCTTCCAATAAGAAATTACTGTCAGTATTTAGATATTAAGGGGAAGAAAAACAGCATGTATAGTTCTAGTAACGGACTGCTTTATAATTATTATTTTTCCCTGGTTCTTACATTCAATTCTTGAATGAGCCCTCTGATAATAATATATCCTTCCACAAGTATAATTAGGTGATACAGTACCAAAGTCACACCGGAAATGACACAGATAATAAAATACTTGAAGGAGCAACAGGTGCACACCCACACAGACAGGCATCAGAAAATAAAAAACTGGCAAGCCTACGCTTCCTGTTGAAAATGTTTTAGTACCATAGAGCAGCGGTGGCCTCCGCCCTGTTTTCGACCTCCATGTACTGAACATGTATGTTCATTCATACCAAGAATTTCTGACTAATTTTTCATGCCATAATATCAGAGGTTTGGCAGGCATAAGTTTGCATAGTGGAATTGGATATTTCCAATGCATATTATTTACATGCCAAGGGCAAAATCCCCTTGTTAACACATAGTATTATTTTACCAGGGTGAGTTACTACAAATTTCATCTCTCCCTTTTGGGCGATGAATTGGTACGTATTGCTCATAAGAAAATTCATGCCAATTTGCCATTAATCTTTAGTCTATCTAAAAGATTTTTCCTTGGTCCACCAGGACTAGTCCAAATTGATATGTCAGACTGCGGAAGTCTTCAGACTCTTGGAATGGACCAGTGCAAGTTGATCTGTCAGACTGTGGAAGTCTTCAGACTCTTGGAATGAACCAGTGCAAGTTGATCTGTCAGACTGTGGAAGTCTTCAGACTCTTGGAATGAACCAGTGCAAGTTGATCTGTCAGACTGTGGAAGTCTTCAGACTCTTGGAATGACTGGGAAGGCAACTAAAGTACCCAAAAATGATACTGGAACTAGTAGATCAAATGGAATACCAGAATAAACCAAATAGCATTGCCCGAAGAAAAAATATGGAAAGATAGGGCTTATTAGGCGATACTCTGAAGAGAATTTATGCTAAAGTAAATAAAAATTTACTAATTCAATTGAATTTCGCCGTTTTTGGTCCTCAAGGGGCTGACTACACTGTCAGTACCTTAAAATTTTCCTGGAATGCTTCAAGTGAGATGCTTATTCCGCAACCATAGAATGAGTCGAATGTTGCCACCAAAGGTGTTAGACAATTTTAGGCCGCCAAGACCACGACGGTTTTACACCAACGACCATACCTTTTCGTCTCGACAAACGTCGCAGCGGACGCGGGTTTGGGATGCCCAGTTGATCGATACTCAGATGTCAGGCATCTGAATGGGAGAACAGGGTAAATAGCCTCTTTAATTGGAATTCGGAATCGATCGCATGGTCTGTAATGTTTAATTTTTGTTCGATTGTTATAACCTTTTAGTCCAGTCTGATATTCGGACAGTATGGATCGAAGGCGGAATACGATCCCTGAGTTTTCTCAATATGAATCGCAAGTTGTTGAAGTTGACAAGGAAATCAGATTTCTATCAGCTCATTACCTCTCGGAGGGGTACAACTGCACAGCCGATTGCCTCTCAAGACAGCGGCTATTTAAGTGTAGTCTGTTGCCCACTGCAACAAACCGATTATTACATCGTTGGGGCACTTCAGACGCAGATCTCTTCTCGTCTGCAGAAACAACCGTGTTCAACAGATACGTCTTGCTAGATTGCAGACATCACTTAACATGAATTTTGAATTCGCGAATTCCGTCATTCATAATTGGAAATTTCGCCTAGGGGGATATTTCCTCCCCCCAATTTCACTCCTCGAGTTATAGCGCAACTAAACAATGCCAGAGACCAATATATTACTACCATAACACCACTGTGGGAAAAAACCTACTGGTTAGCGTAGCGGATATGAAGTCACGAAAGCCTAGCCCTAGAGCCGCCAGTGACTATAGAAAGACTTTCGGAGAGTCCAATAGATCCAGCATCAGGCTTACCTCCAGCTCATAGTTTATGTACACCAACTGACCCTTCAGGCTAGGTTAGTTGGAGGTGGGGAGAATAAAACCACTGTTGGTCAGAGATAGAAAAACAGCTGTTAAATACCAGATGGAGGCATGGATAATTGACACCTACTATCCAGCCATTAGAAGTTGGTGATTTGATGTGTTGATGATGAAGTCAATACTCAAAGAGTCACAGATACAACAGATAGCTAGATTTTTTGCCTATTTACATGTACAAATCTTGCCTACAGCACAATGTTAGCTATACATGTATAATTCAGTTGGCATCACATAAATCGTCAATTTTTTACATTTTGTCAGATGAAACAAGAACAAGCAGAAGATCATACACTTCTGAAGCAAGTAGTGCTATATAATAATAAGACTATAGCCACAGCTCAACTACTGAACCTGAAGCCACCATCCTCAAGTTGTCTTCAATGTAGCTTTTCTTGTTTTAGTATTTAAAAGACAAGTGTATGGTCTCACCTTACTTGAAAAACAGAAGAATTCTATATATTTCTTTCAGCAAATAATATAATCCTAAGGCTAGTATTAGCTTCTAGGACTAGCTTGGTTTGGCATAGCCAATCCGGATGGCTATTGCTAACACCCAATACAACAGGTTTACCCAGTTAAATGTATCAAACATCTAATTTTCCTATCAGGAGAAATGAAAAGCCAAGAAGACAGATTACAGTATGACTTATATATTACAATAATTGGCGAATTAGTCTCTACCTCTTAAACTGTTACGAGGGATTGGTAAAGACCTGTTTTGAGTGATATAGGAGTAGCAGCTACCTTAGGATCATTCAGGTCTACAGTAGCCTCAACCGGCTGGATAGAGACCCGTCCTATGCGTGATATGCTGTCTTTATGTCTTATGTGTAGGAGAAACTGGAAGTTAACATATTTTCAGGAAATCCTATTGTAAAGAAATAGGAATGACTACAAAGGAACCTTATTACTCTTTGAGAATATTCAGGTTTCTCATATTATTAAGGATTAATTGATGTAATGTCATGTGTTGATTTTATTATGAAGAAGTTAAATTGTTTTTGATTTATGATTTATAATTATTACAAGACATTTCTGTTAAGAAATTGTAGAGATTTATTCTCTCTAAGACTGATTGAACATCAACAGTGAGATTACTTTAATATAAGTAATTCTCTTGTGCTTCTTTAAACATTTATTATTCTATCACATAGCGTTTTGTGTTTGTCACCAGCAGATATCAAACAAGTCTTCATATCGACGCTGTGTGTTTTTAAGTAAACACATAATAGAATATTTTGAATGAAAACAAAATTATTATTACGTGTTGAAAGAAAAACACACAGCGTCGCAGGAATATCTTCCTGGTGAAGAGACTATGACAGTTCAAAAGGGTTGCCATACATACCTCATAAAAATATGAAAAAATATTGGCTACCTCGCCGGTGACAAACAGGTATATTACCATAGAGCAGGGATTAATAAGTACGTTCACAAAATCATCTTCATATCGACGCTGTGTGTTTTTCTTTCAACACATAATAATAATTTTGTTTTCATTCAAAATATTCTATTAATAAATATTATGTAGGTATACTCAAATATTAACTCGGTAGATGTAAGTTCTAGTGCCTATGTTAGATTATGCTGTTTCTTAGTTTAATAAGCTTTTGATTTTGTCCTGTTTTTTTTTCTTTTTCTTGTGTTGGCAGTGCTGTGTTGTTCACATTATCTTTGCCAGCCTGTTTTTTATAAGTGAAGACTTGTAATTGGCTGTCAGTTACACCGACTACACACATCAAAAGTGTCTAGGGATCAAGCATTTTTATGCGGATTTCTTGAGATTGAGATGTGGCTTTGTAATAAATTTATGATTTTATAAATTTATATGGATCCTTTTTGGTGCATTTCATAATTTGAATCAGGAACTGTGAATCAAATTCGAGTAAAAGATGAAAATCAGCTGTCAATATTTTCCCTATAAAAACATACAACGCATTGAAGACATTATTAGTGCTACTGTTTCCCTACTACTGATTAAAACCAACGTTATTATGGAGCGGCGACGTCATTTAAGCAGGGAAGAAATGCTCAGAGCCGTGGGAATGATAGAAGCTGGTTCCCGGCAACGTACTGTGGCTTTAGCTCTGAATACAAGTCAGAGTGTTATCAGTCGACTTTGGACACGTTACCGAAGCACTGGTACCGTGGCTGAGCGCCATGGAGGACGGTATCGCTGCACCACACGGAGACAAGACCGATACATTCAAATCTTAACTCGAAGAGCTCCAACAATAACCGCCATGATGTTAGCCGTGAGGCTTCATCACTCTTCAGGGAACTTAATTAGCGACCAAACAGTCAGAAACCGCTTGCATGAAGTGAACCTTCATTCCCGAAGACCGCTACGGGTACCACCTATAGCAATGCACAATCGTAGGATTCGATATCAATGGGCTCTTGGACACAGAAATTGGGCAGAAGAACAATGGCGTTTCGTGTGCTTTTCTGATGAGTCTCGTTTTGGTATGAGACCGGATACAAGACGTATACGACACTGGAGAACCCCTGGACGCCAACAGCGATTAAAATCCTGCCAGGAAGTCCATCCTTATAGTGGTGGAACCATCATGGTATGGGCGGGTATTTGGATCGGCGGAAGAACTGAGTTGATTTGGATCAGAGGCAACCTCAACGCTCAAATTTATGCTGAGACGATTGTATCAGACGTCATCGTTCCTCTACAAGCGCAAATCGGTCCCTTATTTCAGTTAATGCATGATAATGCACGACCGCACACCGCAAGAGTTGTAAGACAGACTCTCGCCGCAGCTAACATCAATGTCCTGCCCTGGCCTGCTCAGTCGCCAGACTTGAACCCGATTGAGCATGCATGGGATATGCTACAGAGAAGAGCTCTGCCGAATATGGAGGGTATCCAGTCGCAAGAAGACCTTTTTTTGTTGTTGCAACGAACATGGGCGGCCATTCCACAGCGTGATTTGGATGAACTCATTTTGAGTATGCCAAACCGATGTTCTTGTGTTGTTAGTGTTCGCGGTAGAAACACGGATTATTAATTGTTTAAGTTACCCAATAAAATTTTAAAGAAAACTGTTATTTCAGTCTTTTTTTCGAACTTTTGTGTTAGTGGTTCAAATGTCAAAAATCCCTTTATTAGGAAAATGGCAAATTTCTTTATTAATGCAAAGGTGACTTGGTTTATCGTTACTGTGACAAACGAAAACACTTTATTTGATGAATCCTTAAAGAAAATTTTAATTAATATCAATCAGGAGAAAAGTTATTGCAAAAATATATGTTGATCCCTAGACACTTTTGATGTGTGTATTTTTTATTCTGTTTTGTTTAGCTGTAAGTCTTCCAGAGACCATAAATAAATAAATTAAGAGGTTGTGCGTTATTTATGTTACACCTTGTATAAAGATGGAGAGAAGAGAATAAAGCAATAAATATTAGATTCATATTCGTATTATGCATACCTAATATTATTAATAATCTTAATATAAATATTACATTATTTTTTACAACCCCTTTGGATTGAGTAGCTAGCTATTTCTGAATGTTAAAATATTACGTTATGTTATATGTGCTACGTATAAGATTCAGTTTGCCTTTCTAAATTATTTCGCTTTCTTATAAGATTTTGTAAGGATTGCCTAACAGTAGATTTTTTTTTTAAAAACGTTGCTCCGCACTAAGATTTCTCTTCTATCGTGGGTGCGTTTACAGACACAAATCTTCACATGCAAAACACCCAGACCCGGAACAACTATCCGTAGTCCATACTAATATTTGTTCCGTGCGGGAATCGAACCCACGACCTGCAGCGCAGAAGCCAATCGCTCAACCACTGCACCAAACGTAGTGTCGTCAAATTGTATCTCTTCTGACTCACGGCTCATCTTCCGTGCGGAAGATGTCCGGTCCTTTGGAAGGCATACACGGGGACACAGGTCCAACGCGCAGAGGCCCCTTTGAGAACTTTAATCTAAAATAGGGTGGGGCACCAACCGGGGACTATCCACGGCTGCACTATTGGAGTACAGTCATGGACCGTCCCAAGTGGGTGCAAGACTATTGTAAAATATGGTGAAAAATATCTGTTCTATGGGAAGGGGTGTTAAGTGGATTGGATAACTTCTATTGCCGGAAGAAAACAGCGTCTGCCTTTCAAATTTAAAATTGAATGTCAAATCGTTATTATTATAATATTATTATTATAACTATTGTTGTCCTATAAGACAGGTTTTTTATTTACCTTCGAGCTAATCTCCATTGTTTTAGCTGTGCCGAAAGACTCGACGTGGGTCATTCTTCCTTGCTTGTAGAGCACGAATATGATAATTGGTGCGAAGGTCAAGGCCACCAACCCCACTCGCCACTCGTAGATCATCGACAGTATAAGGGCAAATCCAAATGTACCCGCTGCCTGCACTACTGTTCCAATTCTTTGCCCGGTAGCCTAAAAAAGAGTTTTTATTGTTGAAAGAGAAAAAAACAAATTCTAGAACATATAGAAAGAAGAAGGGGGAGAATGGTTGGTCACTTACTGCGACACGACAGTTTTATAACGGTTACGTATCATAATACCTAAGTTTGTTCCCACTATTTTCAAGATAACTACGGTCAAAAGACCTACCGTTTAAAACACCTAATGATCGTTTCACCTATTTTCGTAATAACTAATGGACGAAATCCATAATGGAGAATCCATCTACGGTTTATTCGACTACAATTAATTCACCTAACGTTGATTAAACTAACGGACGATTCACCTACTGTTGATTTATCTGTGGTCTTGTGTTTGTCTTACTGGTGATTTTGTATATGTGACAACATTTCTGCGAGCAACTTGGAAGTAGCGCTCGCCGGCCGCTGCCACGGCACCGCTCGCTTCGCTCACTCGGCTCGCGCGCGGTTTGTCACAGTTCTAACCTAACCTAACCTATTTCACCCAGTTCAAAATGACGAATCATACAATCTGCCGCAGAAATGTTTTTACCATTGTCTGATTATCTAGTCGCAGGCAGATTGTATGATTCATCATTTTGAACTGAGTGAAATAGGTTAGGTTAGAACTGTAACCAACCGCGCGCGAGCCGAGCGAGCGAAGCGAGCGGTGCCGCGGCAGCGGCCGGCGAGCGCTATTTCCAAATTGCTCGCAGAAATGTTTTCACCATTGTCTAATTATCCGTTACAAAGAAAGTTAAGAAAACACAAAAATCTTTGAATCATAGTTTATTTACATACTTATAATTAGGTCATTAAGTTGAACTTAAAACAGGAATTATTAAAGAAAAGTAAAGGCGTTTGTTAAAAGTTAAAAGCGCTCAGTATTAATAAACTGTAGGCGAGTCGTCCATTAGGTATTTCATACATAGCTGAAATATCCAATATCTTAAAAGATCATTAGATTAATCGTTCGTTAGTGCAATTAATTTTAGTTTAATCAAGATTAGGTAAGTTAAACAGTAGTTGAGTCGACCAATATGCATTATGAACATATGTGAATCAACCGTAGTTATCTTGAAAATAGTTATAATAAACTTAGGTATTATGATACGTAACCTTTATAACTGACTAGCTTTTGCTCGCGGCTTCGCTCCCGTTAATTTACGGATCCCTAATTTTTTGATCCCAAAATATAGCCTATAGCACTCAGGGATAACGTAGCTTCCTATTGGTGAAAGAATTTTTGAAATCGGATGAGTAATTTCGGAGATTACCTCCTACATACAAACAAACAAACAAATTCTACCTCTTTATAATATTAGTATAGATATCATAGAAGGCAAATTACAAGCAAAGAGAAAGCCGGGTAGACCAAGAAGAAAGTACACCGACCAATTGAAGGAAATACAGAAGTGGATAACATACAGAGAAATGAAGGAATTGGCTCTGGATAGAGAAAGATGGAGATTGCTACACCGACAAGTGCCCAGTACTTAAAAGACCATGGGCAAAAATGTATGGGACTTGGTCTAATCCCGACAACAGTTCTAAAACCTATGCTTTATGAAAGCTATTGGGGTACGATTTATTTTATTCTATGGCGTTTAAGTCAAAATCGAGCGCGAACAGGGTGTTTGTATTTTGGTACATTTTATTTGTTAAAAATTGACAAGCATTTGATCACAATCCCATCTGATAATAATATGTGACGATGTGATAGAGATATTAATTCATTTTTGGCAGTTAATGGGCCATCATCAACAACCCATATACGTCCCACTGCTGGCACAGGTCTCCTTTATGGAGAGTAAGTTAATGAGTATATACAAAGAGAATAAAACCATATAGTCTTTGAGTATATATTACTATAAAAATCTTTGTATTTTTTTATTGTACATTTATTAACAGTTTTGCTTTCATTTAACTAAAATACTGACAGTATCATTGCTAAAAATAATAAAAAAAAAGAATACCTTCCAGACAACCGGTAGGACAACATTCTCAGTTTTGATAATGTGCCCAAACACCATGTTCACGCTCGATTTTGACATAACCGCCATAGTATGAAATAAACGGTACCCCAATAACTTTCAATGTCACGGGTTTTATCACTGTTGGGGGATTGGACCAAAATGACTCAAGGTCCTTTGGGATGATAAAAGTATTTCAGTTCAGTTAGGGTGTGACCACACCAATCGATCGATCGTCGGTCGATGGTAGAATGGATTAGTCGACGTCGATTGATAGTTTCTACTACACCAAGAAATCGACTAAACGTCGACCGATATCGTTCGATGGCATCGATCGATGATCGATCGTTTCGTGTGGTAACATCCTTAGACTGACCGCAGATACACCTAGTTCAATCCACGAAGACGCGCACTCTTTGTCTAAATCGCTACAGTACAAAAGTGTGCATTATAAATTGCTATTGTGTTAGTTCTATCGCCACACAATAGTTAGATGTGTGCATACGCTCACTAATTTTATTTAGATAGTATAAAACAAAGTCGCTTCCCGCCGTCTGTACGCTTTATATCTTTTAAACTACGCAACGGATTTTGATGCGGTTTTCATCAATAGACAGAATGATTCAAGAGGAAGATTTATCTATACATATAATAAAATCGTGGTTTAGAACTAACTAAGAAATTTTTGTCTAGAACTTATAAATCGCGCGGTAACGAAACCATAGCGCGATCTAATTCGACGCCAACGCCATCTAGGGAAGTAAAGATTAAACATATGTTTGCATGTTTATGCAAGCATCACGTAAAAAGAGCTGACCCAATGCTGTTGACTTTTATAAAAATATATTGTGATTATCTCCAAGTAACATATTTTTTTTGTTTCATCGCAATCGGTTCACGCATTCAAAAGATATGCAAATAATCAATATCTTCTATACATTTATCAAATCTGTAGACTTTGCGTATCTGTACATAGCAAATATTTTGAAAAAACATGGTTGGGGTGTTAAAAAATAACCAAAAGAACCCATTTTTATCATTTTTGTATTTTGTTTCTTCTGTTTGTTGGTTTGTCTGTTTGTCTGTTTATCTGTTTGTTTGTTCAAGCATCACGTAAAAACAACTGACCCAATGCTGTTGACTTTTATAAACATATATTGTGCTTATCTCCGAGTAACATATGGTTTTTGTTTCATCGCAATCGGTTCACGCAATGAAAAGTTATGCGAATTTTAAGTTTTCTAGAAGAACTTAGCATGTATTAGTTTATTTTCAATAGATGGCGTTTCGTGTATCAAATAATGTTGCGAGGAAATATTTTACTACGAATAAATCCACAAATTACCTAATATTCATTGTTGAATTGGTACCTATTCTCAGTCTACGAAAGGTTTAATGAAATGCTATCCTTATGAAGAAGGAACTAAGCTTTTACAGAAAAAAAACGAAGATATTGTTATTTAGAATTTATTAGGTGAATTTCTTATTGTTGTTCACAATAAAATTAATTCATGATCTGGACTAATAGTAGGATTTTTGTTCATTGAATGTACTTATTGTATGAACTTTTTGGGAATGCTGATGCCGAAAATAAGGTCCAAATTCAAATTGAAATCGGTGGCCATGATTATTTGCAAGGAAAGCGCTCACCCAGTGCTTTCGTTGAAATTTAGTATTTCGTAATCATTCTATCTACTCAATGCACTTTTTGGAATGTTTTTCTATATTTTATTTTATTTTGTTCATTATTGTCAGATTTATTCAAAGCCTGTCGCCGTCGTTTTATTAAGTTTATTTAATTGAGTTTTTTTAAGCTTTAGGTAATGTTCCAAAGACGTGGCCATGGAGGGAAAGTGCTTTAAATATTAAAAATAGCAAATTTCACTCAAAGGAAACTTCATTTCACTTTTTTTTAAAGTAAGTAATTACCTTTTACTGATTTTTTTGCCTGAACCGGGAATCGAACTGACAAAGCTTTATGTACCATCCGGTATTATATTATGGCACCTGTTGATAGATATCTATAAGGTCAATAATAAGGATCAAATCTCTCCAACAAACACACTGTCTTAAATTGAAGGAAGTGCAAGAAATAAGAAGTAACAACAAATAAGTATTTGAATTGAAATGTACCTAAGTTAGGTAGGTACTTAATGTTAGTTTTTATGGTCTTCCATCAATTTCAGGCATTATGTTTATTGGAGCGATCATATCGATTGGTGAAATAAAAATATAGATGATGTTTTTTCGCGTTTGTGTTGGTTCGATTTCCAGATCAGACTTTTTGAAAGCAGTACCTACCTATTTATAACTTATTAAAATTAAATGAAGTCTTCTACACGTTTTTTTTTTAAATATTTAAAGTTATTTTCTATACCTACCACACCTCGAATGAAATCATAATTTAGTTCGCAGATTGTAACAAGACGGCGTTGTAGCTATTTTTGTATCGCGATATGGTTTTGTTACATCTTCAATAAAAGTATCAATATTCAATTATAATCCATTTTAGCAAGGAAATGTATAGAAATAAGCAACACGTTTTTAGTATTACGGTTTTATGAATCTTTACGGTCAATCAAGAGGAGCTGAAACTCTACATAAAGAAATGGTTCAAAAGATATAAGTGTCTTAGTGGGACACCTTTGTCTATTATTATAATAAATGGATTATTTAGTTGCTGCGACACAATGTTGTTTTCCGACTTCCACGCGGACGGAGTCGCGGGCACAGCTAGTATGTATAATAAATGCATACGCGATAAACGATAAACACGCGGGCGAAGCCGCGAGCGACCTCTATTATAAGAGATGTGTGCATACGCACTATGCGATTACCTCTCATCTCACAAAATGGAGTAGGACGTGTCTTCGTGGATTGAACGCACTGTAGGACTTTAGCTGTAATGACCGTTTGGTGTATGTAGTACACCTTACGATACTTATACGTAGATTAGCCATACTTATTTCCTTTCGGCACTAAATAATGTGACGACAATACTATCTCGCACTGCACATGTTAGGTGACACACGTCGGAACGACACGTGTTAGAACGATTTTATCATCGCACTGAATTGCATGGAGTCCCACGGCGCATCGTCCACGGCGGACCCATTGACGCACGTCACTGTAATTCGCAGACGGATTTTGTCGCTCCGTCATGCATCACCGTGGGCGAATCGCCTTAGGCTAGCTGGAAGAAAGGATATTAGGATAAAGGATAAGTTGAACTCACCCCTTGAACGGCAGCAGCTTCACCAGATAAACGGGCACACAAAGCTCCGGTAGAATTATTCTTATCATCGTAGAACGCCACTTCCTGTTGCATCAACTTCTCAAACATCAGCTTTCTCAGTCGCTGCGTTAAGTATTCTCCAGCAATACCGTAGAAGAACACCTAAAATATAATTTTAATATGTTTACTTAGTACACTGCCTCGTTGGTCAAGCGTGACTGCTGAGCGTGAGGGGGCCCAGGAGGGCTAGATCCCCAGGTCGGGCAGTTATTGGGTTTTTCCGGGTGGAATATATATTGAGTACCGTATAGACATATGATTGTGTGTTTATATTGTGTTGAATTATCTATCTTTAGATACTTTTACTTTTGTTTTCAATTCATCCAGAATTGTTCTAGGTAAATATATTTTGTTTATCTTCATCAACTTGCATAATTTAATCAATGTAATTAATATTATTTTACTTTTTTGTGTATAGACTCATTTATTTATTCATTTGACAGACTGAACTGTGTTGCTGGGGAGTTTGTTGCGCCGTTTCTTCTTCACAGCATAAAGACTAGGAAGCGGTGAAGGGTGGGCGCTTTTGGGGGCAGTCTTTTGTACCTAAATCTACGTTCAAAAAGAACTAAGCAATACTAGTCTACTTTGAATAAACGAGTATTGAGTCTGCATTTGCCTGGTTGATGGCAATAGGCTCAGCCCCTATTAAATGGGACTTAATCGTAACGGTGAAATGAGGCTGTACTATACACCTCTGCCCAACTTTTCGGGGAACACAGGCATGATGTTATGTTACGTTAGTTGCGCTGAAAAACATCGCCTATTATTTCGTATCGCGATTCACAACAATGGGGAATACGATTAAGTAAGTGGATGCTATTCGTTAGATATCTAATAATACAAGGTTAGTCAGAAAGGGGGTACTAATCCGAAAGGGTGTTAAAGTACCCATAATAATGAGTAACTTTTGTTCCACCACTTTCCCCAAAAGTCAATAGTTTAAGCATGGACGTACAAAAAAGATCGGACGGAACTCCCGCTAAGACAAAACTGTGTCCCGTAATGGCGGCGACTATCTAAGTGTGAATGAATTTAGGGTTGTCATGTTAGCCAAATTTACCCATTTTATATCATTTTATTTTAAGACAAATACAGGTTGGCAGACAAATTTCTTGGAAATGTCGGCAGAATTATACCGTGCCATTTGAAAAGGTTAATGGTAAGAACAAAATCTCCCTATGAAAATATCTGCACAATAAATGCCATGTTAGCTTAGATTGTTAATTTACGTTTTGAGGTACTGCATATGTAACAACACACCGGAGTCCTCCTTTAGTTGCATTATATAGCTCGTTAGCTTCAAAATGTAGACTGCAAATGACACTGTATTTGTTTGGAATTCAATTTCTCATTTTTTTAATCCAATCATTTCTCCATACTTCATTTTCTTTAGGAAATCTAGTAAAAAAATATATAAATAAAATACCTAGTAATAAATAAATTGAATTGAACAAAAAACTATATATTTCCCATATTTAGGGTAATTTGCACACGTGAATATTGACAACACTGGCCTTGTGACGGATTCTTTTCTTCTGGTGAATACATTGATTTTATTGTATACAATTGGGAATTAAGTGATTGAATTATTCATTGACCTATGAAACGTGATTCCTGGATTTTTTTTCTTCCGATCACTACGGTTTTTACACCATTTCACCACACAAGACATGCTATATTTTAATTTTTTTTGCTGCTTTTTGTCCCGACTCTGTTGACGTTTACGCGTGTAATGACTGACATTTTGTGAATGTGTGCGTGCCAGCCTATACGTACAGCAAACTGACTGACTCTGAGTGACACAGTTTTTTGTTAGCGAAAATCTGTCCGATCTTGTTTGTACGTCCATGAGTTTAAGAGAAATAGCTGTTCAAAATTTACATAAAAAATATGTGAAAATCTATCTATCCTCCTCAGCTATTATCAGCTGTGTTAAATTTTAGGTCATATTTGGGGTCACGAATTAGAAGCTCCATTTTCAGAATTCGTAACTACAGTACGGACGAAGAATTTTTGAAAAAACGAAAATAAAAATGATTTTACATGGAAATTAAAATTATCGAATTTTGACAGTTGCTTTAAAACTGTCATCAATGATACTTTAAGTGGGCCGTGGATTAGTGCCCCCTTTCCGACTAACCTTGTATAAGTAGGTATGATGTAAGATTAGGTAATCAACTGCCCTTCTTGATTAATCCTGTAAATTGTCATGTCGTGATGTTATTTATTTATTTATTTATTTATTCATGCTAATACGGCTTCAATAAGCCAATTACATTAACATAATAGACTAGAACAAATCACAAACACACTAAATTACGCAATAACGAAAATATAACAAATAAAAACAAAACAATTATGATGTAACTCTTAGTAGCTACGGGCCGTCCATTAATCACGTGATGTTTTTTTAGCATTTTTTAACCCCTCCCTCCCCCTTGGTGATACGTGGTGAGGTTTAAGACTACCCCCCCTCCCCCACCCAAAATCACGTGTATTTTTTAGTACCTACAAAAAATCTTAAAATTTTTTAGAATATTATCTTTAAATACAGGCATATAAATTTAATCTAATTTTATTCTGAAATTAAGGACCATGATAAAAATGTCTAGACAGAAAGGTTGCAGGTTGTTTTTGACTAGCATAAAAATGTTCGGTTTAGAAATCGCGCGTTTGACGAAGAAATAAATACACGTGATATCTTACTACACCCCCCTCCCCCCTTGTGATATTTCGTGATTTTTCCCAAACCCCCTCCACCCCCCTTTCGAGCCTCACGTCATTAATGGACGGCCCCTTACACAGTACAATAGTTCAGACACCTAACATGTCATTGACTACATCTGCTTGCGGTATAATCTAATAACTTGTAAGCACAAAACGCTCAGACAACAAAGACTTGGCAAAGTGTTATGCTTTTATCGTTAGTTGTTCAATACTTATTTCCATTGCCATCTTTACCCACTGTTTATAAATAAGAATGAAGAACAAGTACATACCACCATAAAGTTGGTAATTCCAGAGAAGACGCCAATGCCGACAAATATCAACGCAAATCTCCGCACAGATGCCAAAGCTTCATCCGGATCAGGATTGGAGAGAACCTGTAAAAACAATAGTTGATATCACTGTTCCGCATCACGAGAACCTTGTGAAAGCCAAGAAGGATAAAGAAATTAAATATCAAGACTTTGCACACGAGGTTGTCACTATGTTTGATGTTGATTCAGCAGTTATTGTGCCGATAGTAGTCACGGCCAACGGCTTAATAGCCAAGAGCCTCGACCAATATCTGATGAGACTTTCATTGAGCGGATCAAGGGCCACTCCCTAAGCACGAAGTCCGTGGTTTCGGCCTTAGTTACGAGCGTTTCCTACTCCCTATCACCTACAGACATACGATTATTTCGGGGCCCGAACTAAGAATGAATGACAACACGATTTGACAGTTGTCCCTACCGATGTGTTTTTGCCCGTCCGAAAAGTTGAACTTGACACTTGTTTTGTTCACTCCTACGTTTCGGGCTACTTTCGGACGGGCGACTAACTTCGTTGACGGACTTAGGGAGTACGCCCCCTGATACAGAAAGCGCTACTTATCGACATGGCACGTATTGTTAGGAAGTTCCTCTCTCTGAGGCCCTAACCACCGCCGGTGGTAAATCTGACCCTGCTCCCGATGCCGGTGGAATACTATTTTTCATATTTTTAATTTACATTTGAATATTTAAAAATGTAACTAAATATGTTTGTAAATGAATAAGTTAGTTTAATCTTTGTTTATTTTATATTAAAATTGTTATAATTAAATTGCTGTATAGTTTCTACCATGACACAGCGATCATATCCCGCCTGCTGAGCAAGGCGTTGAGTGCAATATCGTTCAATGTCATGAATATTAAAATTTAAAATTATACTGTGGCAATATATGAGATGACTAGTAGTTATGTTTACAAAGTGTGAGTATCTATGTAATCGACTCTTTCACGCTTGCGTGGAATGTACTTTTAGTTTCTGATTCTGAATCGAAGACACCAAAAAGTTCTATAAAGTAGCTTTAAACAGGCTGTAAACGAATTCGTGTAATTCCTTGAAACCACATGATCTATTTATTATTCGTATACAGGGTGTTAACGAAATCGTGTAATTTCTTCAAACCGCGTGATCTACTGGTGACACAGATTAACCCTAAATGATAATTTTCAAATCAAAACAAAAAAAAAAAATTGGTTTTCAGTTTCTAAGTCTTTTTATACCCTTGAGTTATCTGACTGCAAAGAGCGATATCGCGTTAGTCGTTTCTGCCAGCCGTGTCGCCGTACTTTCATTCATTTATGCGTGGCATCGAAATGTTCACACAAATAACATTATTTTTGACTGTATTACTGAACTTCGAAGTTTAAAATACCGATGTACTGTATTCATAAAGTTCAAAAGTACGAATTACGTGAGTTAGAATGTACGCTATTACGAATTACTTTATTCAGAATGTTCATCATTCCGATGTACGTTACTCCGAAAGTTCACTATTACGAATTACGTCATTGAGAATGTTCATTATTCCGATGTACGGGACTCCGAAAGTTTACTATTACGAATTACGTCATTAAGAATGTTCATCATCGCGATGTACGGAACTCCGAAAACTTACTATTACAAATTACTAAATTTCGAATGTTCATCATGGACATTCTGAGAAAGTATTTAGGTACTTTGGCATATTTAAAATTTATTAAACTACTATTACCTATTTAGATTAAGATTTTTAATTTCTGTAGCCATACACTGTTATAGTTCATTTGTAATTATAAAATTGTATAGTTATATAGCTTTACTTTTTTTAACGTTGTTAAATCATGAATTGACTTCTTACGGAAGGAGCGGAAGGGAGTGTCAGACTCTTACTGACTAAAACCCATCCGTGTTCCTCCTAATGCCCTTTGCGTTCCAAGGCCGCGGTAACTTTAGAACAAAGTCCGCAACCCTGGCAAGTTAGTACCTAGCTAGTTACACAAAATTAACATGAACTGAAGTTAACATTTAATAAACTTAAATTAAGTTATCCTTACCTATCTATCCTTATATATCTATATACATAAAAGCGAAATACTATCTCAGAATCTCGATGTTGAACATTCGAAATTTAGTAATTTGTAATAGTAAGTTTTCGGAGTTCCGTACATCGCGATGATGAACATTCTGAATGACGTAATTCGTAATAGTAAACTTTCGGAGTCCCGTACATCGGAATGATGAACATTCTCTATGACGTAATTCGTAATCGTGAACTTTCGGAGTAACGTACATCGGAATGATGAACATTCTGAATAAAGTAATTCGTAATAGCGTACATTCTAACTCACGTAATTCGTACTTTTGAACTTTATGAATACAGTACATCGGTATTTTAAACTTCGAAGTTCAGTAATACAGTCATTATTTTTTTGCAAAAAAAAAAGCTTTTTTTTTTCTGAATCCTTATGAGGTGGTTTAGATAAGATCGTTAACAAAGCCGCATGAAAAAAAGGATTTTTTTATTTATATTTTTAATCAAGCTAAATCCCGTGTGGGGCCTGTCTACACCAGTAGTAGATCATGTGGTTTTAAGGACTTACACGAATTCGTTAACAGCCTGTAGATTAAAAAAGCAAGCGATTTAGATTTAAAAAAAAAAAACTTGCCGTTGGTGTAAGTGTTCGTATCTAAACCACCGAATAAGGATAATAGAAAAAAAAACGAAAATAAAAATTTGTTATGAAAAGAAAATTATGTGATCAAGATCAAACATTTCGATGCCACGCATAAATGAATGAAATCACGGCAACACAACTGCTGGGTATGGCTAGCGTGATATTGCTCCGTGGAGTCAGTTAACTGAGTTCTGAGTAACTGAGGTCGCTAAAATGATTTGGAAATAGAAAACAAGTTTTTTTTTCTGAATCTGAAAAAACCGAATCCTTGGTCAATCTGTGTCACCTTGTTTAAAGGAATTACACGAATTCGTTTACACCCTGTTTAAAGTATAGCGCCCCGCACGTCGCGCAAACAGCCTTCGCAAGGTGAGCTGTTAAGCCATGGACGGACTAAGCGTTCCAATGTACGCATCATCTAGGTATGTTGAATACGCGTACACGCTAACAGGGTATTTGAGCGAAAAAATCTAATTAGTCCGTCAGTTGGATTATCAAAAAATATTTGACCCATATTTTTTCTTTTGTTACCTAAACCAAAATTGACGAAAATACGACAATTTTAAAATTGGCAAAACGTCACAAGCAAGTGCAATTTTTACTTGCTTCTGACGTCACAAGCCCCCCCCACTCTCGAGTTTTGATGCGTTTTATCTTTCCAAATATTCATGTGTCCATTATTTTTCAAAACTCTAACTGGCGGACTTATTAGATTTGCAATTTATTGATGCTGTCAACATGCCTATTGAGCGTTCACGTCCCCTTTGTGTACGCGTTGCTGCAGGTGCGGACTAAGCGTTCCTGTGTACGCGTAACCGACTACCCGTACATTGGAATGCTTAGTCCGTACAAGGTTTAAGCGTTTCTGTGTACGCGTAACCGACTACGCGTAAATTGGAACGCTTAGTCCGTACAAGGCTTTACTCACCTATGCGTTCATCGTCAACATACGAATTCAAAAGACTACATCACATTTTATTTTCCGTACTTACGCCGATAAAGTCTCCAAATAAGACAACGAGCAGTGGCATAGCGAAGCCGCTCATGAAGGAACAGATGGTGGCAATAGTGACGGACTTCCACTCCGGCTTGTTCAGTTGTACCACCCTCCAGAATGAAACGTCCGGTGCCGTCTCGACATCTTCTTCGGCGTCCTATGATAAATCATAAACTTAGAATGTTAGGTACTTACTTAAGGAGGAATCCGGGGAATGAGAAATCGGATTAGGGGCCATTTCATTATGAAAAAGATCAATAATAATACTCACGCCTAATTTTAGTTCAGGGAATTCGTCCTCATCATCTTTTTCGCTCCTTACTGAAGTTTCACGAGTTAGGAGAGCTTTGGAGTTGGCTGCAATTAGATAGGAATCTTAAGTCATGTGAAACACTAATTTTTATCGGGAATCTCTTTCTTCCTTCTAGCCGTTTATTATGGACAACCTCACTACTTTTCGTTAATATTCTAATACGTATAGAGAACTAGTGAAAAAATAACAACAGTAGCACGAGCTCAGTCGATTACCATTTTGTCAGAGAGAAGTAGTTACTTTTAGCTATTATTGTCTAAAGATGGTTTAATCTTAGCAAGATGATGGTCGAAGAAAAATATCCAAACCTCTTTTAAACCAGAAGAACTTAACGACTGTGTACCTCTTGTAGCGAGACAGATGTAGAGGAGACGCGATCACTTTTAAACTTGTTACTATTTTTTATTATTTTTTAATGGGCATTGCAGCCAGAATTTTATCGTTATCGCGTTCTCTCTCCGCGCCACCCCCGTCACACGAGTATATCCGCGATTATCTTGGTCGAATCTAGTTTTGCTATCCAATCAGGGTGTGCAGCGCCCGCACACTTCCTTGTGTGGCCTGGGTTTCCATACGCTGAAGCGATCCACCTCTTAGGCTCGGAGCTAGAGACTTATGACAACTGTTATCAATTAGACTAAGAATCTACACAATGTTAGGTCTACTTCTCATAATTATAGAATAACAATGTTAAAACTGATCGCGTCTTCTCATCTTCTGTACCACTACAACTGCCAAAATTTCTGGCGAAATGTCTTTTCTACGCAATGTGACTGTCTAACGAACAGATTAAGAGTAAAGAAAAGTACCATTGTTATCCTCAGAGCCTGGCAGCGTCTGCAGCATAACCATGTCGTAATAGTGTCCCTTCTTCTTCATCAGCTCTTCGTGGTCGCCGCATTCTACTACTACTCCGCTCTTGAATACGTATATGACGTCAACATTCCGGATTGTTGAGAGTCTGTGTGCCACGACAACTGTTGTGCGACCCTCTTGAGCCTATAGATTGGGAGATAAATTGTATCAAATCTTATTTTAACAAAGAGTTATTGTAGTCAAGCAATAGGTAAGTTCGTTTTATAGTGTGCGGAATTCTGTATCAATACTTAAACTCCATTGAATTGTCGCATTAAAGCAGTTTTAGTATAGTTTAGTACTTCCTACTCTGATTTTTATCAATATTATATGGCAATATTAAAGGTAGTTGTCCTAGGAACTACATAGAATAAATTTAATAAGGGGAAATCATTAAAATCCTTCTAATCTTGAACTTTTCTCAAATCTGCTATGAAATGTAAATAGTTATTCAAAATTATTGTTTTATTTTATTTAAATAAATTGAAATACTTTAATTTTTGTACAACTTGGGGAACAGTTTGAACATCTCCTTTGGTAATACTCAAAATCCAGACCTCATCAGGGAGACCTGAAATAAAAAGTGAAGAAAAAAAAACTAACCTTATCGAGTGCTTTCTGCACTTTATGTTCAGAAGACGTATCAAGCGCACTGGTAGCTTCATCCAACAGCAGTATTTTCGGGTTCCGTACCAACGCGCGCGCAATAGCAATGCGTTGCTTCTGCCCTCCCGATAGCGATGCACCGCGCTCACCGACAAGTGTGTCATAACCCTGTATTTAGAAATGTGATTTTATCATAATCATAGGTAAGTTAAAGTGCTAATAAGACTCCTACACACACCACTCGAGCTTAATGCCACATTTAATATGCGTTAACATCTTATGATACAAAGTGAAGCAACTGCATTGGCGCCAACGCTCGTGCAAACAGGCTATGTTTAGCGAATCTCAGCTTCTTCAGAATAAAAACGCTTTTTCGATTTCTGGATCTATAGACTGATTCACTCTCATACCATACATTTATACGCGCTAAAAGTATCTACTTATTTTGAAAAGCGGAATTTAGATCTAATTACGAAGAATCTTTTTTTTTTTTGTAAAATAAGTCCTAAGTTTAAAAAAAATAAAAAATTACTTGACACAGCAAAATAGTAAGGCATTTAGGCAACTAGTAAGTTGCCTAGTAATAGACGACGATGAATCTGATAATAAATTACCTTAGGAAGTTTCATAATAAACTGGTGCGCGTTAGCCTGCCGAGCACAAGCCTCGATCTGCTCGTTGGTGGCGTCCTCGCGTCCATAGCGAATGTTCTCCCTCACAGTGCAGTTGAACAACACGGGCTCCTGGCCTACTAGGCCGATCTGGTCACGGAGCCAGCGGACTGATAGGGTCCGGACATCATGGCCGTCGATCGACACCTAAAGAAATAATTATTTAATTGGCATATTGTTTATAAGACCAAATGGACTGAATAAGTCATTTTTTTCTAGAACGGGGTTTTATTACTTAGTACGGGCAATACACAGGGTGTAAACGAATTCGTGTAATTCCTACAAACCACATGATCTATTAATGGTATAGATTAACCCCGCACGGGATTTAGATTGATTGAAAATAAAAGAAACTTTTTTTCCCCAAATTAAATTTATATGTTATTGAAAATTTCGATGCCATGCATAAATTAATGAAGTCACGGCGACACAGCTGACGGGCACGACTAGCGCGATATCGCTCCACGCAGTCTGTGAACTTGGGACGCTAAAATTACTTGGATACAGAATACCATGGTTCATTTTTTGAAAACTTTTTTGTTGATTCTGAAAAAAATCTATGCAGGGTCAATCAATGTCACCAGTAGATCACGCGGTTTGAAGGAATTATACGAATTCGTTAACACCATGTAAGTAGTTTGTCATAAAATTTGTCAATTTTACGTTGTCTGACGTAAGATATAAGTTTCATGATGATAAGATCCGTGATCGCAGCTCACTACAGCAATTAATTGTGGCCCATCCTCTACCTACAGTGTACGATCTTAACGGTATATTCCATTCCACGGGTGAATAAAGTCCACAAAATTAATAAAAAAAGTCGCCACTGTTCGCCTGGTTGATTTAATTTCAATGTTCCATACAAAGAACACCAAATATGTGGAATTGTTTCACCTTGGTAATATTACTTAGGGCTGATTTTTCAATCGTCAGATAACTTTTATCTGGGGAATAAATTCGATGTTTTGACAGCTTTTCTATAGAAAAATATGTCAAACCGTCATATTTATTCCTTGGATAAAATTTATCTGACGATTGAAAAATCGGCCCTTAGGTAAAATAAATTCGAGGTGATATGAGCACACCAAAAAATCCACTTTGTTCACTGAATATACCATCTTGACTATACCTTGAGTTGAGTTTAGTTTAGTTTACTACTAATTAGAATTAAAATACAAGGTGTAAGTAAGCAGAAACCAAAAATAAGTTTGGAATTGACTGCCTAATCAATTTCGTGGAATCAAGTGGTGCGACGAAATTGTGTTGGAGATTTACAAAAATTTTGAGTCATTGCGCACCGTCGACTGGTCGCCCAAGACTAGGTTGCTCGGCGACCAAAACGTAAGCATAGTCGCCCGGGCGACCGGCGACCAAGTGCGTAAACACCTATTTAAACTATGGAAAGTCACAGTCGCCGTCGACCAAGTCTCCGGCCACCAGTCGACAGTGCGTAATGGCTCTTAAACCAGAGCCCATCTTATGGCAGCTTTCAATAAATGCATGAAGTAATTGTTAGCACACATGTAGAAGTAAAGAAAGTCGTCGTCCATAGTCAAAACATTTGGAAATTGTATTGCATCTCGGATTATTGCACTATAATTTGTTTAGAATTACGAAGCTGCTAGTATGACCACCGCATTAGCGCGATAACTTTTTAGCGAGCAAAACATACGAAGCTTCGACACGCATTGCTTCGTGACGATAGACGCAGATGCATCCGCACCAGCGTTAATAAATTGGATAAATCGATGAATTGTTCCAAAAACGTATGGCCTTCAAGCCCTGATTAGAATATGGATTAGAGAGATATTATCGGTTTTAATCTTCGTAAGACAAAAATATATATTAACAAGAGTGAGTAAAAAAATCAATGAAGTACATTACATTTCTCTAGAATGTATTTATTTCTCTCTATATGTTTATCTCTTCATAGAGATTCCTCTAGAATCTATATCTTTTTCTAATCCTAGCATATCCGTATCTATTTAGGTGATAAATATTTTTCATCAGTAGTCATTTGAATTTATTTATTATGTTTTATTATATGTATAGATATTCATATTATGTAACTCAAGTCTCATTATATACTTACACCACCGTCGATTACGTCATAGAATCTGGAGATCAGCTGTATAATGGTGGACTTGCCGCATCCAGAGTGGCCCACCAGCGCCACAGACTGACCGCGTTTCACATTTATAGTTATGCCTTTCAGGACCTGTGAAAAATATTTGTACATTAAAATGGATGGAGTGATGACTGATAAATCATTGTTATTAAAATATAGAAATTGGAAGTTCCGGATATAATAATAAAGTGATTTATTTTCTCACCACAATATTGGAGGTATATTTAGCATGGTATCAAGAACATTTAACAACTATAATAAATATGCTGCGGGAGTATGGTGCCTAAGCTAGACATAAGGTCCGTATTTCAGGATACCAGGTCTGCCCCCGTTTGAATATTAATATGTAGTTACATTTTGTAGAGTCTATCTATGTCTCGTATACTATCAATGCGGTGGGTTATTTATAAATGTTTATAGAAAAATACAGAAACATATTGTTTATTTACTGCATTGTTAGTATTTGTGTGTGTATGTGAGTGCGTCTGTATGCGTGTGTGTGTGTGTTTGAGTGTGTGTAGGAAGGAAGACACCTTCAAGATAGCTCTCTAGTAATAATAAGGATTGGGTGAGGACAAAGTTAATCGATTTCCTCATCCTTTCGTCTGCCACATGTCTCAGGGGCTTAAAGACATATTACATTAATTTACGCAATCTATTGCTAAGGGTGTTGATGTGGTTCTGAAATCTTAAGTTGCAATCTACCTATTATAATACCTAAGTACTTTAAACTGTTTTCTTTTTGTAAGCGGCTACAGATACACGTGTTGTGAGATTAGAACAGGAGTGGGCTATTATTAGAATGCAACGGTATTGTTGGAGTTGTTTGCGTGTATCTTTTAAAGGAAAAGGTAATGTATTTCGTTTTTTCCGCGTTTAGTGTGAGAACATTACTATGAAGCCACTCCGTCACGACGCTAAAGCCTGTTTGAGCATGCGCATAAACTTCGTGCCTTGAAATAGCGCTGAAGATAAGGGCATAGGACGTATCATCTGCACAGGTTATAATTTTACCTTTAGGGAGAGTGAGCGTACACAGCTCGTTGATGTTTATGAGAAACAGAGTCGGACCGAGTACGCTACCCTGCGGTACGCCATACGTGACAGTGTGCACTTAGCTGACAACGTCGTCGATCTTAACGCACCAAGTATTCTCACCCAGACAGTTCTCAAATAGTTTTAGTTGAACACCCCTTATTCCCATTCTCTCCATCTTCTGAATTAGTATGGATATAGAAGCCGTGTCAAAAGCTTTGGTAAGGTCTAGAAAAATATCCAAGACTTTTTGCCCACCGTCCATGTTTGTGACAACATAGTTTTTCAGATCATGGACCGTATCGAACGTGGATCTGCCAGCTCGAAAACCATATTGTGAGGACGACACTATGTTAAACTTTTCTAAGTACTCCACAAGCCTGTTGTTCATGATCCGTTCTAGTATTTTGAATAAGGCAGGAAGCACAGTAATAGGTCTATAGTTGATTAACACGGCTTCTGTCTCCATTCTTAAAGGCAGGGTGTATTATAGATCTTTTAAAGGCTTTACAGATGTATGTGAAAAATGACTTGTGCATTGCACTTGAAACTGATTACTTTAAAAAAAATATCAAGTTTTAATTATTATTTTAAAGGTACCTATAGAGAAGACATGGTTGTTGAAAAAAACTGTAAAATCTATAAAAATACGGACGAGATACTAGCTTTTGAAGTTTTTGAAACTATTTGTGTAATTTACAAACCAATTGTGCGCTTGGTAGGCAAAAGAAATAAGTTTACTGATAACTATAGTAACTGCATATTAATTTAACCGTGTTACTGCGTATCAGTGGCTCAGATTTTGCTATGTACAAATTACAGTTTTGCATGCGTCATGCATACCTAACACTTTTGCCGCGAATACTGAATTGTGTCGATCTTTACCGAAGATCGAAAAAATCACAAACTCCATTTTGATATTGCGATGCACGCTCTCAATCGCAATAGCTAGCTTTCATTTATTCATTCCGACGAGAATAATTTTCGAGAAAGATTGTTAAAACATCCGGTGCAATAGACATTGTTGAACTGAATTGGGAGTATTATGCGATCCGGGCAATAACAAGGAAATAAAAAAAAACTTTTCATTGTGAATTGCGAATTTGATAATCAAATATCATCATGAATATAAATATCAAATATGATAATCCCTATAATCGTTATAATCTCGTTGTTTTGTGACTTATATCATCTTGTAAACGGTAGTAAAGCATTTATTGTACCCGAATTAGTATCATAACTACATAAGAATATAGAGAAAAAAAAACTACACTGCGATGAATCCCTAAACTACAGTGCGATCATACTACCTTGTTTTATTATGTGTACTAATAAAACAAGGTAGTATCTTCCCGTAACAGCTAGGTCACGTGACTGTACGTAACTACGTCACAGCTTTATGAACCAATAAGCTTCGTCTTCTGTTGTCAAACTTTGTTGTTATTGGTGTGAAAATATCACGAATTGTGACGTAGTAGCGTACATCACAGGAAGAGAATTCCTTGTTTGATTATACTACGACTGTGATGAACCCCATTCAACATCCCTTAACGGTTAAATAAATGTATTTAAAAGACAGAAAAATGGACAGATTTTCAGACATAAATTTGCAGCACTGGTAGTGTTATTAATTCCACTATCTATACGACGAAAAGGTAAGATAGTCTATAATCAGCAGTCGTAAGTTGTCTGCATAGTATTTGGCGATATCGATGACGCGAAAATCATTCTAGTACCTAATCGGTGAATCATTGCTTAATTATTTGATACGTAAACGTTTTTTGTAAAGTACATTATACTTAGTAACACAATTGTTTGTTTGTTTTTATACGACTGCCCAAAAAAAGGAGTGTTATGTTTTCAGGATTCGTATGTACATGTATATATGTGTATGAGTTTCTTTATTGTTTGATATTTTGAATTAAAAGTTTACCACATTGATTGATGCCATGGTATGTTTTTAACTAAAATTCCAGTATAGCACGCAAAATTGAAAAGGTTGCCGAACAGTAGCTTATATGTTAATTAAAATTTATTTGGCTCATTGTAAATTAAAAAATACTTACAGGAACATCCGGTCTCGATGGGTAATGGAATACAACGTTCTTTAATTCGATGTTTCCTTCAGCAGACTTTGGGGTAATTCCTCTGTTCTCCAGCGGATTGATGGTGGGGACGTTGTCGATCATGTTGAAGATCTGGGCGCCCGCGCCTTTGGCTATGCCGAACACCTCCATCAGAGTTGACGATATACCGAAGTTCGCCGAACCCGTCATTATACCGAAGAAAACCTGAGAAGGAATGAATGCATTCAATATAATAATTATTGTAATTTTTAAGCCGCAGTTTTGCGAGGCTGCTGTTTTTTATGTTGTACAGGAAATGTATGAGCAATGGCACCTCGTTCTATGCAAAACCACACTGTTCTGAATCAACCTTTTGAGACAACATTTTCCAGAGAAAGAATAACATTGTCGAAATATACGGAGGAGTTGTCGATGAATTTGTCTTCGGTAAAAGGACAAAAAGTGGTCAACATGCACGTTTTGTACTATTATATAGTAGCGCGTTCGAGCGTCTTGATTCTACTCGTAAATTCTCGCAAGAGCTCTTGTTAGTGTCGGAAGAGTCTTATGTTCAATATTAGAAGAGTATCAGATTTATGGAGGGATGGATCGGTGGAGTCGTCATCATGAGACAAGCTCGTCCCAACTATACTGGTCAGTTGGTCAGTTTATAATCTAATCAGAAGCCAATATTAGCAGTCTCACTGCAGATTATGCAAAAATTTAAATGTCTGTAATGTCATTTGATAACACGTAGTTATCAATATCAAACATGTATTTTGTGTTTGACATTGATTATAACTTAAAGGTAGTCGATATTCCGCTAGTATAAAATTCACCCCCCCCCCCTCCCCCCACCCCTTTTATAACAGAACACCTCCCGGTGATCAGCATTCTATGTTCTAATTGCGCAACACACTCGTTATCGCTTTGGCTACATTTTGAAAAGTCAACAATTTCCATAGCAACGGATGTATTAACAATCCGACTTCTGCACAACTATGTAGGACGCAATAAATATTGTTGTATTGTCAAAATCAAAGCCATAGCGATGATGAGCGTGTTGCGCAATTAGAATGCGGTTCTACAGAGATTTAGAAATGATTACACTTAAGGTACAAGTCCGAGACGGGCTGCAAACTGCAGACTGCAACCGCAGACCGCAAGTCGCCATCGGAATAGAGCCTTTAAGGCGCTTCCCCCACCGAAAGTGGCGCCACTTCAGCAAAAAAAGCATTATTTCTGTCAACACACAACATATTGAAATTTCGTACGTACAACATTTTAGTCAAGTGATGTAGAAATTTTTGAACACCAAATATCAACATTAAAGCTTCTGGATTCGAAGTTTTAGCGATAAGTACCAAAAACGGCCGTTTTTAGCATTAATTCCAAAAACTTCTAACCTAGGATGTCAAGTATTGTTTTTTGGTATTCGAAAATTTCTACAACACTTGACTAAAATATTGTACGTACGAAATTTCAATAATTATGTTGTTTATTGACAGAAATATTGCTTTTTTTCTGAAGTGGCGCCACTTTCGGTGGGGGAAGCGCCTTAAGGTGTGCACTTTAAAGATGCTATTCCGACAGCGACTACAAAACTGCAACCGCAGACCGCAGCCGCAGATCGCACCGCAAGCGATACTACTTTTGCAGTTTGCGGTCTGCAGCCCGTCTCCGACTTGTATCTATAAGGCAACTCCTATTTTTTAAGTCTATAAAAAGAACCATCAAAAAAATTCTGCGAAAAATTCAACAACTGTTGTTTGTGATTAAGACATTTTTACACGAAATAACCTCCTCCTTTCAGAAGTCGGTTAACAAGTAATTAAGTAGGCAATATGCAATGGTTTATAAATAATGTCCGCTAAAACAAGAATTTATGACAGCATCGATTTTAATGTTACTTATGCACTCACAAAGGACAATAACTTACAGCTATCATTGTAGAGACGTCATAGTTTTCGGGTTCTTCCACCATCAGCCTGTAGCCGAACCATAAGGAAAGGGCGTACGCGCTGAAGATGCAGAAGAACAGCAGTCCCATAGCCAGTCCGGTGAACAACCCTGTTAATAAACGCAAAAGTAAGAAAACTGACCAATATTGTTGATGTATGATCAAAAAGTTAAATCTACACTTCTAAACCTGACCAAATCGGTTTTGATGACGTTTGGCTGAGAGGTAACTTGGTTCTTGGAGAAGAATATTTGGGTACTGGTAATAATGAAAATTAAAAAAAAACACACGTAGGCACGCTCGGGCTTCAGCTAGAAAAGAACAATCGCAACCTGCTAGATATAGGACTCTTCCTTCTTCTTCTATCGTGTCGGCACGAACTATACAAGAATAGCTCATGCCGTGGTGAAAAGATTAGCCAGTCAACAAGGATGGTAGCGAGGCTGAATGCCCAGGGTGCGCCGGACGTACTTAAGTATCGTCACTCGTGGAGGCTCTTTTCATGCACCCCAACGTGCGGTGAGAAAGTTTTATATTGTAAATCCCGTGTGGGGACGCCACACGGGATAAATTGAATTCGAAAAGTCAGCGGTGCGGGCTGGTATCGAATTCATACACTCCTGCATGGAAAGCAAGCATTCAGCCGCTTGGCTGTATCACTGTTGTTTAAAATGCTGTATATTAAAAACATTCCATCAAATAATTTCGCTGATTTTTCTCAAAAACAAAAATAAATCAGACTGAAAATCTTACCTTTCTGAATATTAATTCTTCTGGACTCCATGAGATGTTCCTCATATCTTTCCAGCTCCTTTGTCTGACCGCTGAAAGCGTACACGGTGCGTATGGCTGATATGACTTCCTCAGCAATCGTACCCGCCTTGCCAGATGCCACTGATTCTTTCTTCGACAGTCTCGCAGCTACCTATCGGATATTAATGATACTGAGCATCACTGCCATCATTCTGGCTAGTATACGGCCTGTTGGCCAAGATTAACTTCGGCTTTTAGCAAGCGTAGTTCCTCATCTATGATTTCGGATCAACCTCGTATAACGTAGATAAAATTAATGACTTCTGATATCCAAAACCCTCAAGGAAAACTAACCTCCGGTTTCTGAGTTAGAATTCTAGGATAAGCAGTACCTAAGTAATATTTGAATACGGAGTTGTCAAAAAAATGCTTTAAAATCCCTGCTCAAATATTGCTCATACTAAATTTTCATCTCGGAAACCGGCTATATGTCTAATGGACCAATATTCAAACGCTACTCAATTTTATGTTTTCGTTAAATTCGTGTTGTCACTCTCACTTCGCCTTAAAGTGACAGTGACAGCACGAGACTTAACGGCAACTTAAAACTTAGTAGCGTTTTAGTATTTGGCCATAAGTGTAGTTTCGGTGGGATTACTGATTACGCCTGCAATGCTTGGCTGAAATTATGTTGCGTCTTGCAGATATAAAAAATGTAGCCACTGAAAATCGGTCGCGTAATTTCGACATGGTGTGGTGTATACTAAGAGAGCATCACATCATTCAGCCGAAAGACGTCCACTGTTGGACATATGCCTCCCCCAAGCATCGCCACTATCCATGTTGGGGGTGGGTTTGCCATAATCGCCACGCTTGTCAGGCGGGTTGGCGATCGCAGTATGGTTGTTAAAATACTCAGAGAACACTGCTGCTTCCTCTAGTGAATCCCTTAGTCGCATTTTACGACGCCCATGGGAAGACATAAGGTAGTGCTATTCTTTACGGCCGGCACCACACGGCACACAAGAGACCTTAGGGTGTTCGTATTTTAATCTTAATAGGCTAAGACCAGACGAGTGAAATTTGCGCAGCGCAACGAGTCGCCTGATTTACCGGAACGATTTAAAGGACTGATTATGTGTCGTAGTGTGGCACGAATCGCTATATCGTATGAAATCAAACGTATCCTAAATTACGCCATTCACTTTTCGGGCGTAAGTACCGGGTTAATCTATTCCAGTAATAGATCATGTCGTTTTAATTTTAAGATGTTTAAGACGTTTCGAAGTAAACGAATTCGTTTATACCCTGTATTACTAATTCGCTCGTCTGGCCTCGGTCAGGTCGTAAGAGCTGACCACTACTAGGTACCTACTTAAAAACAAAGAAGAAGTGTTAATTTGTGTTTAATCCTTCAGTCGACTCCTACCCTAGTCCTTTAGATAAAGAAAAAAATCTAGCAGGCATAATCCCGATAGCACTTATCAATCAACCCGAGTCTTATACTACCTATCGTATCGGTAACAGTGCAAACACTTTGAGTATTATTGCTGTTCGATATTATATTGCTAACACGGATATAACACAAGATTACACAACAATTAAACTTATTTCTTTATGATTTCGATAACCTACTATTATCCTTAGCCATATTTCGTCATCATACAATGATGATATGAAGTGAAATAATTACTTTGACGACGGCTACATATTAAACTATAATTTCCAGTATGAGCTGATCTCGCAATGTATAGGCTTTTCGTGCAATGAGAGGTCAGCTTATACTGGACATTATAATTTGATATGTAGCTGTGATCTTCTACTTTAATACTTCACCTGCACCGCTATGTGTTGATATGAGGAGTCTTAAAGCACAGTGATTGAACTAGCAAAATGTTTTTTCACCACCATCATCATCATTGACAACCACAAAAGTGTACCTACTTACTACATAACTATCCACTAGTGAGTGCCGGCCTCTTTGTATGTGCCAGTGGTATATCGTATCATCGTACATAATATGGTACGAATACATTACCAACGAACTTCAACAAATGTTTGTCATTTGTTTTATTTATTTATTGATTTTTATTTTTTTTCGACATTTTATTTCACTTTTTAATCGACTTCAGAAAGGAGGGGGTTCTCAATTCGTCTGATTGTTTTTATTTGTGACTTTGGAAGCCTCATAGGTATCTCCTAATATATCGAGATCAGGGAACCGCTATACAATTCCACCGGCACGGACTCCCACTACAGCGGAATCAATGTCGCTTCCAATCAACCTCCTCCAAAGAAAGCATCAGCCACCTCCTCCAAAGAAAGCATCAGCCGCTCAAAACCAAACTTTGCATACAATAAATCCGGTTCCCCGTTCGTTGGCTTTCGTTGGCTTGGTGTATGTACCAATAAACAACAAGAGTAAAGCATATCTTACCAGTCCAGCAACTCCCACCAGCGCCATAGTGACAGGGAAGGATATCAAACACAGCAGTGCCAGCTTCCAGCCCTTGATCAGAGCCATGATAACTGAACTGAAGAATGACGCTTGGTAGAACACAAAAGTTGCCAATTTCTCTCCTATACCATCTTCTAGTTTCACGACGTCACTGAAAGTATTATCTCATTTAATTACTTCCGAAGTATAACCCATTAACAATTAACAATAGGGTGCATGAAAAGAGCCTCCACGAGTGACGATACTTTAAGAGCCATTACGCACCGTTGACTGGTCGCCGGAGACTTGGTCTCTCAGCGACCAAAACATAAGCATAATCGCCCGGGCGACCGGCGACCAAGTGCGTAAACACCTATTTAAACTATAGAAAGTCACAGTCGCCGTTGACCAAGTCTCCGGCGACCAGTCGACAGTGCGTAATGGCTCTTAGTACGTCCGGCGCATCTTGGGCAGTCAGCCCTGCTACCAACCTTGCTGACTGGCTAATCTTTTCACCACAGCATGAGCTATTCTTGTATAGCTCGTGCTGACACGAGAGAAGAAGATTTTCAAGTACGTCTTTTTGGTTTATCGAAGTTCGGGAAGGCTACACTATAATAAAGTCCCCGTCGCGAGAAGCTATAAATTTTGTAAACACACATTTAGGGGTTCGCAACCTTTGGAACAAATAAAGAAAAACAGTTTTGTAATGATTTTTATTTTTATATAATGGTTTTTATTTTATTTATATAATAATAAATAATAATCTACGAAAACAACACAAACAAACTGAAACGCATTCAAAACTCAAATGACAGCATTGACAGCGTCAGTGTGAACTTACTTCAAAATGGCGGGCCAAATGTTGACGTTCCATGAGTCAGACACGTTCCGGTACCACAAAACATTAGACGATAGCGCTTTATATCGCTAAAATATAACCCGACTAAGTGAAATTGCTCGTTAGTTTCGTATTACACGTATGTAACTTTGAGTTGATTGAATTTGGGATTATTTGTTGTTGATTGAATTGTCGCTACGTAACTTTGTAGAAGTTCTTTATTTACAAAATTTATAGCTTCTCGTGACGGGGACTTTAGTAGTAGTAATACATGAAATTGGCTTTTACAGAAACTTGGACGAAGGCTTGTCAGTAATTAGGTACAGTTTCATGTTGAAAGTAATGAAAGTGATATAAAATGCAGTTTTACCTGTTTACTTTAGCAGCTATATTCCCATTTTTATGGACATCGTAATACGCAAAATCTTGGTTTAGCGCTGCTTTTAAATATTCTTGTCTTATAACGTACACCTGTAGATTTGTTAGACATGTAAATAAACCGTAATAAAAAAAGGTTTTTCAATAAAAAGTTCGAAATTATTATCTAAAGGAGACTGGGCTAATTTGTATGGGAAGTGATCTATGAACTAATAGCGATACGGTTTTAGTATTTGTACAGGGATACCTCAATATACCCTTGTGCATGAAAAGAGCCTCCACGAGTGATGATACTTAAGTACATCCGACGCACCTTGGGCAGTCAGCCCCGTTACCAACCTTGCTGACTGGCTAATCTTTTCACCACAGCATGGGCTATTTTCGTACAGCTCGTGCTGACACGAGAGAAGAAGACCCTTGTGCAAAGGTATATCAAAATCTGACCAGTGTCTGTAGACAAATGGCAATCGATGATCGCTAGAGAATAGAAACGACAATGAGATGTACTGGATTGTCATAAGCTTTCGACCGGCCAAGCGATCTGTTATGTCATTTCCATACATTTAATTGGCGTATCTATTCTCTGGCGATCATCGATTGCCATTTGTCTACAGACACAGGGCAGCCTTACAGACCCATCTCAAATGACCACCTCTAAAAGTACAATTTTTCTCAAAACTGGTTAAGTAGCTGCCTACTTAACCGTTGCAGCTACAGGAAAACGTTCTTAGGAAACTCCATATTTTCTGAAAATATTCTGCTCCGTATTTACAGATTTTGAAAAAAATACTCTTCAGCTTTTGATACCCCTTAGCACAAAAGTATGGTTGAGGTATCCCTAAACAAATACAAAAACTGTATCGCTATTGGTCCATGGACCATTTTCACCGAGTCTCCTTTCTTTTTACTTATTTGATTTTGTTAACAAACCTGGTTATAGGCCGCCATGTTCATTAACGTCGTAGCGATATATGACAACACAATAAGTAATGCTCCAACAATGGAGTTATAGATAGCAAAGTAAAGCAGCGAGTCTAGGAACGCATCGGGGTTTGGTGAACCCATTACAACGGATATTCCATACTCCACCATAGCGTCTAGCAGGTACGCTAGCAACAATGTGTTGATTGGCGTAGAACAAGCAGCAACCATTGTGCATATTATCGCTACTGTTATGAAAAATGTGTCCATTTTGGTCGCGAATCTGAACTGAAAACAGAGAATTGATATTAAAGAGATTGGTTCAAATGTTTGAAACTAGATATTTTCGATATAACGAGGTTTTCACTGGTCGCCGACGATATCAGGCTACAAAATTACTATTTACGAGGTTTTCACTGGTCGTCGACGATGTCAGGCTACAAAATTACTATTTACGCGGTTTTCACTGGTCGTCGACGATATCAGGCTACAAAATTACTATATACGAGGTTATCACTGGTCGTCGACGATATCAGACTACAAAATTACTATTTACGAGGTTTTCACTAGTCGCCGACGATATCAGGCTACAAAATTCCAGTATAAGGTGACCTCTCATTAACCTTCAAACCTCATTTATTCAGAATATACTAGAATTACTTAGTTCTTTTTGAACGTCAAAATTACATATAAGATATCCCACAAAAGCGCCCGCCCTTCACCGCTTCCTAGTGTTTTTGCTGTGAAGAAGAAACGGCGCAAAAAGCTCCCCAGCAACATTGTTTGGTAAGCCTATACAATGCGAGATCAGCTCATATTGGAAATGTGTAGTTTGATTAGCCGTGCGCGCACTTTAGAGAATTAAATTCTGGCATTAAATGTTTGACGACACGTTTGGTGCAGTGCAGCTGAGCGATTGACTTCTGCACTAGGTACGGGTTGTGGGTTCGATTCCCGCACGGAACAAATATTTGTATGGGCTACAGATAGTTGTTCCGGGTCTGGGTGTTTGTGTATGTGAGATTTGTGTCTGTAAACGCACCCACGATACAGGAGAAATCCTAGTGTGAGGCAACGTTTTTTTAAAGAGAAAAAGAGTGTTCGCATTGAATGAGCTTGTTTCAAAAATGCTTTCTGAACTGGATTTTTACAACCAATTGGACAGTTTTCTAGTACATTCCAACTAGTCCATATTTTTTGTTACTTCTCCGTATTTTAGCGGCGTAGTATTCTAAACACGTTCATGTTTAGCAGATAACCGTAATGGTTACATGTACATTCCATTTTAACTATTGATGTTACTAATGTAACAGTAAAGTGCCTTCATGGCTTGAAAGTTAAGTAGGTAAAAGCATAATATTACAAAACAGATCAATACGAGGGGTTTTTTACCTCGAAATAGTACTTTTGTGAACAATGTTTATGAAATTGTAGAAGACAGTTAATATTTAACTATTACACTAGCTTTTGCCCGCAGCTCCGCTTGCGTGAAATTTTGAGCCCTCGCTAAGCCGCTTGTTAGGTGTAGTTATAAAATCAAAAAAAAAATCATCCCCTATTTCACCTCTTACGGGTAGAATTTCCAAAAACCCTCAAACACGTGTATATTTATTTCTCACCAAGAGCATACATTTTTAATTCCATGCTTCTTACTTCAAAATTAACAGATTTCTCATACAAACTTTCAACACTTATTTCACCCCCTTATGCGTTGAATTTTCAAAAACGCTCAAACATGTGTAGCTTTATTTCTAACCAGAAACCTTAATATTTAATGTCATGCTTCTTACTTCAAAAATGACAGATTTACATACAAACATAAATACCCTATTTCACCCCCTTAGGGGTTGAATTTCGAAAAATCCCTTCTTATTGGATGCCTACGTTACAAAAGGAACCTACTATCAACATTTCAAGTTTCTAACCCCAGCGGTTTAGGCTGTGCGTTGATGGATCAGTCAGTCAGTCAGCTTCTCCTTTTGTATAATACGGATTGTATTATTCTCATTCATTAGAGGGGTTCGTGGCTAATAAACAACCGCGCTGATTCTACGACTTACACGGTTAAGCTACGCTTGCCGCGGTCAGTCCATGGATGGGTGACCGTTCGTTACATATCGAGTCCCCTCCGTGACCCAGAGAGCACTTTAAGCCGTCGGTCCCGGCTGTCATAAAAATACTTATGGCAATCGTTACAGGTACCTAGTCAGAAGCGCGAAAGTCTGACAACCGGTCTAAGCTTAGGATATCGGCATTGTCCAGTAACTGCGATGCGGAGGCCTTTTGGCAGTCGGTTCGTGTAAAATACTGGTATTCAACCGCATTTGGTTAGATTGGAAACTGGCCCCAACATAGGAAAAGGCTAGACAGAATATTACATAGTATTATTGTCTTACAGATCCTCTTCTTCCCATACAAGTAGGTCTATGACAGTCGTATCATCCCGAAAATCTCACAACTGGCTACCTTTGGATACTAAATATCATTGTCTAGTAATTCGGTAACGGAATGTTGGGCCGTGAAGAAGACGGATGAAAAAAGATTGCATGTAGCGGAGATGAGAATGTTGAGATGGATGTATGGAGTGACCAGAATGGATAAGATCAGGAATGAGTATATTAGAGGACGTTTGAAAGTAGCGCCACTGACAGAAAAGTTGAAAGGGAACCGTTTGTCTAGGTATGGGCGTATGAAGAGGAGGGATGAAATGCATGTGACCAAAAGAGTTATGAATATAAATGTGGATGGATGGAGAGGAAGAGGGAGGCCAAAGAAAACATAGACGGATTGTGTGAAGAATGATATGAAAGAGAAGGGAATCAGTGATATCATGACGGTGGACAGGAAGGAATGGAAGAAGAAAACGTGTTGCGCCGACCCCAAGTAATATGGGATAAGGGCAGGAAGAAGAAGAAGAAGAATTCGGTAACGATCAAGAAGTCGCTCCATGTAAAATACTGATATTCATTTAGACAGAGCAGAACCAGAAATTTGTGGTTAAGAGGTTGGGCAAACGAGAGCTTGGCAAGTACTTCTTTAATTAGGTACATAATAGATAAGCATCAGCCAACTCTAACATAGGGAATGACGGCCGCGTATTTTAATTAAATACTAATTATGTCATATCAATTCAACAAAAACACGCAGCTATCAGCCAACATTCATATTAAAATACATAACATTATGTAGATAAAATATTATTACCGTTTATCAGTTTATGGCCGTAAAATTCTTCTAATTGTTTTATGTATTTTAGAAGATCGTCTGATTTGATAACAACAGAACCGGATTAGATAAGAAAGTGGTTAAAGATATTAAGAAAAGCAGTACTATACGGCCAACGTATCTTGGCGAGTCTGAAGTTAGCTGATTAGCTGCGCAGTAGACAAATTAGTTTCTAAAAGATTCATTGCGCAGCCAAACAACTAACTTCAGACTCGCCAAATCGTATTGTATCTACGTCTATGATTTTGTCGGAATGTCTGAAGTACTGCTAGAGGTTCATATTCAACATTACTCATGAATTCATAACATTCATGATGAATGTTATGAATGCTCTTTTTATTTCTTTTATATATCATACTATTTTATAATGTTATCTTATCTAGTGTGAAATACTTGTAAGTACGTAAATAAATAAATAAATTTATCTCTGAATTGTGATCTGTTTGCGGATGAATGGAGGAATATATCTACTGCCAGAAGCATGGTGAGGGATTTATGAAAGGGGCATCTCTAATTGTAACATACAGATTGAAATTGTAAACACTCGACAAACCGAAATGGGAGATTGTAGGTACTCATCACTATGAACAACTTTTACTATGGGACCAAACAGGAAATCGCGAAAAAAAAATCTGCTATTCCCTACATTTTGACGAGTTATGCGAACATAAATGTAGGGAAAAGGAGGAGCTCGTGGCTAAATAATTACAGCCGCATAGACCGATCTTCCGGGTTAAGCCACGCTTGCCGAGGTTGGTCTGTGAATGGGTGACCATTTACCATAGCGAGTTTCCTCCGTGCCTCGGAAAGTACGTAAAGCCGTTGGTCCCGGCTGTCATTTGTAGATCTTTGACAGTCGTTACTGTTGGTCAGAAAGTCTGACAACCAGTCTTACCAAGAGTATCGTATTACCCAGTTACTGGATTGTGGAGGTCTGATAGGCAGTCGCTCCATGTAAAATACTGATATTCAGCTGCATCCGGTTCGACTGGAAGCCGACCCCAACATCAGTTGGGAAAAGGCTAGGCAGATGATGATGACATAAATACTCACCAGTGTAATGAATGATATACTGGGAACTTCATCGTCTTTGATTTCTGGTTCTGAACTTCTGCAACAACACAAGATAACTCATTGATTTGTTTTGATTTTCATTTGTTTTGAATTAAATTATTATGGAAAAGTGCTTTTTGTATTTACGAGTACAACTTTCTTGAGACACATTCATATTTATGATTAGTTACGATTTACTCACGTGAATTTCTCGGGATTGCCCGACTAGTTTCGGACCCAAACAGAGCCCTTAATCAAGTGCTTTTGATAAAGCACTAACGTAACTAATCATAAAGTAGTGCTACTTCAATTGGCAATTTAGAATTCATCTGCGTGTAAACGAACACCATTGAGCTTTATATAGTACATTATAGTAATAGTTTCGAGAATTTTGTATCTTAACACTTAATCATTTGGACAATACAAAGATTTGTTCATTAAATGTTTGCAGTTTTCTTTTCGTTTGATGTAATAGGATCCTTTTGGAACGCATCTTAGGCATGCGAAGGCTGAAATTACGAGCATTCATTTACGTGCCTATATTACGTATTTACAAGGGATCTGTTTGCCGAACATGAGGACGTGATGGATGTGGGTGTGGGAATCACCGTATCTCTCGAAAAGAACGGCTGCGCTCTTTTCGGGATTCACCTCTATTCTCCATTTCCGGAACCAGACCCCGAGGGCGTCGGCTGCGGTTTGAAGGGTTCGAGAAATGCTATCGAGACTCCTACCGGAATAGTAGATAGCCGTGTCGTCGGCAAAGAGAGCCAACTTGGCCAAGCCACGTTTGGGAATGTCGCTGGTGTACAGCGTGAACAGAAGGGGCGATAGCACGGAGCCCTGAGGGACTCCGGCGTGAATGGGGTGAGGGGACGAGAGGGTGCCTTCTAGGATAAAGGAAGGTTTAAAATTACAGGCATTTATAAACATTTGTTTTGGTTTACGTAACCAGTTTACAAGTTTGTTATAATTGACACGAAAAAAGATTGATTTACATTTTTTACAAATATATATGTTACTCGCATACATTAATGTTTTTGCACTTGACTGGAGTCAAGGTTACATTCGAACTCAGAATGGTTCAGTACTTTCGATGTTTAAATCGTAAGCAATGCGATTAACCTGCGAAAGGCTGAGGCCAGAAGTGCGTAATTTATGCAGTGCAAAGTGAGTCGCGTAATTTATGCAGTGCAAAGTGAGTCGCGTAATTTATGCAGTTCAAAGTTAGTCGCGTAATTTATGCAGTGCAAAGTGAGTAGCGTAATTTACGCCCGACTCAATTTCCGTTGCATTGTCAGACCGACGCATTTTATTCAGTTGCTTTTAAGCGTTTAACAAATAACCAAAATTACGCTTCACACTTTGTGAAGCGTAAAATTAATTTTGTTTTGGCCTCAGCCTTGACGCCAAGTAATGCAATATTAATTGAACCTATTAGACCACTCTACACATAATTATATATTTACTGTGTGATTGATGGTTCACATAATATCGGACGTAACAAGAATGCAACAGCTATCAATAATATAAAAATACAAACGAGTAAATAGGACTTTGTTTACAAATAGCAAAGAAAACGGTGCATCATACTCGTTCATTTAGGCGAGTAGATAGGAATTTGAGAAAATGGTATTCTTTTTATCTCATGAAGACACCTTAATATGAGCCTTATGTCTTTATAATAAAAATCACACGACGCGTCTTCCTAAGATGAAAAGACGGCACATTATAATTTATCTAAAAAGCATTATCTATCACGTAATTTGACGTAATACCGCCGGAAAATATTAGTCAGTAGAGAACCGACCACAGAATCCGGGCGTCTGTTAAAAATAGTGCGGTTATTTTTATTTCATGGTTAAGGTATCGCCAAAACATAGGAACTCGCGTAAGCGTCCAATGTGATGAGATCATTTTAATCATTCCCGAACGTATTAGTATATTATACGTTTTATATTGCTTCAATTAAGATCTGTCAATGTGTTGTATAATATAAACCGTAGTGCGCGCTTGTCTTATAACAACAGTCGCCGATCAATTGAAACAATTCGTGTTCAGTGTCATTCATGATCAGGGTTCCGTTTCTACGATTAAAATATTTATTTTTTAGTTGTTTTACACTTCATATCACATGCACTATAATAAATATAGAAAAATCGAAGTTAACTTACGTGTCTGAATCTTTACTTTTCGGGAACACTCCATTGGTCGGGTCAGGCAGTTTGTTTTGATTCCCCTTTTCTCCAGGTTTTAAGTTCCACCCATTATTCTCGGAATCCTTCATTATAAATGATTATTTTAATATAATTACAGAAAACTAGGATGTACTACGACGCGATGAGAACTACTTTGTGTATTAACTACACATTGTAATAATTTATAGCGAATGTTATTTGATATGCGACGTTTATTCCGCGCTTGCCCCGATCGCGACTAACGTATCCATGATACGTTATCAATTTATCAGTTCGATAAAATATGTAAAGACGGTGCAAACCCAAAATTGGATTATGGCAAAAAACGTTTGGTTTATAACAGTGTATGTGCGTCAATGAACGTTGTTTCTTTGAGGCAGAAAGCTACAAATAGTCTGAAAGTCGGTACGAGATCTGTTCGGCTGAAGCTTTCGCGTTTCCTTATGAAATTACGCGTAACACTCACGGACTAATGAGATGTGACACGTGTATTGTTTTTTCTTGATAAGGTATCGGATCGATAAATTTAGGTACTCATAATTATAGATAGCCGGATATTATGGTTTAAAGAGAACACATGGCAATTTGAATTAGAAATTTTGCAGGAATATGATTTATTTTATATCTAATAATATTCGGTACAATTTTATTCATAATAATTTCTATAAGGGTGTAAACGAATTCGTGTTATATATACTACATAATCTACTACTGGTGTAGATTAAAAATTCACGGGATTTTGCTTAATTAAAATAAAAAAAATCTTTCGGTAGGGTTAAGTTATCGCATTTAAACCACATAAAAATATTTCAAGAAAAACAAAGGCTTTTTTTTCTTTTGTGAGAGGACACTATATGCCATGCATAAATGAATGAAAACACAGCGACACAGCTGACGGGCACAAATAGCGCGATATCGCTCTGCGCAGTCAGTCAACTCAGGGCGCTAAAATGACTGAAAGTAGTACGTCGCTAGTCGTGCCTGCTAGCTGTGTCCCCGTCCTTTCATTAATTTACGCGTGGAATCGAAACGTTCCATAATAAAAAATAAAAAAACAATTTTTTTGCTTATTTTATTACTGAAACCTAATTTAAATAAAAAAAGTGGTTTAGATTCGATCACTTACCAATAGGAATAGCAATGCAAAAACCGTTTTTATTTTTAATTAAGTAATCCGCAATTATAATAATTATAATAATAGCAAAATCCCGTGCATTTTTAATCTACACCAGTAATTAGATCCTGTGGTTTTATGGAATTATACGAATCTTTTACACCCTGTATAGGAGCCCGCAATGGTCACAAGATAAACCACTCGAAGGGGATGGCGGGGGCTTAATTGGCTCGCTTTGTTCGCACACCAGCTCCCGTCATCCCCTTCGAACCTTTTTTTTTTTTTTTTTTTTTCGGCGTGGAAATCCTCATGGATGTCCTCCGCCCTTGGGCGGGCGGAGGGGTCTGTCAGACTCTTACTGACTAAAACCACCCCGGTGTTCCATCTCACACTTAGGCCGGGGGCCGCGGGAGCAGTACATTCGTCCGCAGCCCCCAACTAGTGCCGGCCCGCATTTGCAGACCTCAATCGCGGGGGGGAGTGAGACTCCCCCTGTGTCATCTAGGAGGCGCGCGTGGAACACTACGCGCCACCGCCTCTGGTCCATTTGGATGGGGGAGGCGGACGTCCCCAAGTCCGCCGCCCCTGGACCCGTTTACGGGGGTTGGAAGAGGGCGTTATCCGCCCTCCGCCGACGCCCGGTGCGCCTTCTGCGGGCTGGAAGAGTGCTTGCACTCTCCCTCTCCCTTTCCGCAGTCTCCTTCTGCGAGATGACACTTTCGCAGAAGGACATCACCGCGTCCCAGGACTCTGCACTGCCGACCATAGAACGAACCCCGGCCGGCAGCGACAGGTCGCTCCCCACCTCAGAAACAAGGGCGCGGCGCGGCTCCTCCCATGCAGTACATTCTGCAAGCGTGTGCCGCGCCGTGTCCTCTCCACAATGGACGCAGTGATGACACCGGGCGTCCGGCACCCTGCCAATGCGACACAGGTACTTCCCGAAGCAACCGTGCCCCGAGAGCACCTGCGTCGCCCGAAACGTCAGGGAGCCGTGCCTCCTCCCGAGCCAGAGATCGAGCACCGGCCGGATCGCCTCAATGGTGACGAGGCCGGCGGTAGGGCGTGAAAGCCTGTCCCGCCATTCCGCCACTAAGACCTGACGGAGCTCTGACCGACGCAGCGTGATCTGTCGCTGCACCAGTCTTTCGCCCCGCGTCCGCGCCTCCTCGCGCCACCTGTGAAGTGACGCAAGGGTTTTCGCCTCCAGGATCCCCTTCGAACCTAAACCAACCAAGTCGAGGTGCTCCAACTTTGGCTACTTAGTCAATAAATGAGTACCTACACCCATTGACTGTCGTTCCAACGACCCGTCGAACGTTTGACATGTCGCTCCAACATTTGACCTGTGACTCTAATGACAAGTCGAGCTAATGAGATGTCGCGCACTTGTTTGTCGAAGCTTCCCGGCGAAAGTTACGCAATGGCTACAAGGAACTGCACGTAATGTATGTCGCTATCCAATCGTACTACACTCCCTCCCCTCGCGTGCAGGATACCCCGCAAAAAAAGACGATGCATATGCGCGTTCCATTGCGCCACCCTGTATTATTTTTCATCTTTAACATGACGTGTTTCCGCTGAAATGAATTGTTATAATAATCGTTTGTAAGTACGGTGATACGGTATACAGGGTGTAAACAGATTCGTGTAATTCCTTTAAACCACGTGATCTATTGATCTATTAATGGTATAGATTAACCCCTATACATTAACCCCGCATGGGATTTAGATTGATTAAAAATAAATTTTTATTCCCAAATATTTATTTATGTGATAGAATATTTCGATGCCATGCATAAATGAATGAAGGCACGGCGACACAGCTAACGGGCACGACTAGCGCGATATCCCTCCACGCAGTCAGTTAACTTGGGACGCTAAAATTACTCAGATTCAGAATACCATGGTTTATTTTTTGAATTTTTTTTATTGTTGATTCTAATAAAAACCTATGCAGGATCAATCAATCAGTGTAATCAGGAGATCACGCGGTTTGAAGGAATTACACGAATTCGTTTACACCCTTTAATTATGTTCCTAAAGACATTGTAATGTTATGCACCTATATGAATTAGTAGAATGTCACAATAGTAGATTGTTAAACAAGGGTAGAAAAGTGATCAATTTCACATGAGATATTTTGGCTCCCGAGCGCACCGAGCGCGACGATAGTTCGAGTGTGAAATTAATCATTTCTCCCAAGATTAACATCCTGTTTTTTATTCTGAATGTGAGGAAAGTAAAAAAATCCTACTACTATTCATCTGCCTAGCCTTTTCCCAACTATGTTGGGGTCGGCTTCCAGTCGAACCGGATGCAGCTGAATATCAGTATTTTACATGGAGCGACTGCCTATCAGACCTCCACAACCCAGTAACTGGGTAATACGATACTCTTGGTAAGACTGGTTGTCAGACTTTCTGGCTTCTGACCAACAGTAACGACTGTCAAAGATCTACAAATGACAGCCGGGACCAACGGCTTTACGTGCTTTCCGAGGCACGGTGGAAACTCGCTATGGTGAATGGTCACCCATCCACAGACCAACCTCGGCAAGCGTGGCTTAACCCGGAAGATCGGTCTATGCGGCTGTAATTATTTAGCCACGAGCTCCTCCTACTACTATTATAAATGCGAAAGTAACTCTGTCTGTCTATTACGCTTTCACGCCTAAACCGCTCAACCGATTTTGATGAAATTTGGTACAGAGGCAGTCTGGAACCCGGAGAAGGACATAAGCTACTTTTATCCCGAAAAACGCGGAATACGCGATAAACGACATTTTACGAAATCAACGCGGGCGAACCCGCGAGCGGTCTCTAGTACAGAATAAACTACAATCATACCAAAAATATGCAATCATAACAAAAAATTGAGGATAAAAAAAACTTGAAGAAAATCTTAGTTCGATTTTCAAATTACTTTGCTGTCCCAAGGGAGAAAAGACGCACTTACTGCTCGCTTTAAAGGTAAACAATGACACAATTTCAGAACATGAGGGATGAAAAAATCGTATTATTCTAATTTTAAATTGTCTTGTATAAAAACGGATAGCTGACCAAGGACAATATACATTATGATAGTGATTTATGGGCATCTCTATTATGCGAGCCCGTCACGGTGGGCCACAGGTTTCACTGCACTATTATTTCGCATAAAGTCTGTTTCGTAAACAAGACGTTGGGCGCGCACATTGTCCCACAACACTTTGTACACACTTTTTGTCACTTCATGACAATTTTGACAAAAGCCCGTTACATTTTAGTTGGGCGTAACAAATCTTTGAGCGACAGATTTATTTCATTCCAGTTTCATTCCAGTGAATGGTTTTGTTTTCAACAATTCAATATGTATTTGTTCATTTTTATTTTAATCTAATTATAATAAATACTAATTTAACGATACTTAAATAATTTATGCCTTGAAATGAACTTTCTTTTGGTTTTTGAAGGAAATATCTCTGGAAACATTAGCGCTTTTTAAGCATCTATAAATTGTTTTATTAGACCAAAGTTACATAATAAATTAAATGAATTCTAATTGTGAGCTTTCAGTGCTTTGATATAAATATCAGCTAATACACTACACGAAACACTATCAGATAAATAAGATTAGAAAACACAAAAATGTACCTTTCCCAGGTTTGTTACATTAAAATTTGTTTGTAACAACTTGCATCGTTCCTCAGGGTTTGATGTTTGTTCCATTTCCTTTTTTCTCGGCACTTCCATAAACGTCAACATGATTCGAGGTTGAAACATTTTGACTAAATACACCGCACGATCCACTGAGCAGCGGCCACTCCTTGCAAATCATTAAACTGACTGACAATACTCTCGCAAAATTATTGTACTCATATAATCTGTACAGAGAATACATGGGCTCGGCACGATGTGACTGTATGAAACCATAGTACTTAGCACTCCAAAATACGACGAAAACCTGTTATTTGATGATTCAGTATCTAACGTTCGTTTGTCTAGGCGCAACGTGGGTATTCCTACTTTTTATGTACATTTCTCACCTCGTAGCTAAAACAGTTATGTTAGTTAGGTCATTAATTCGTTACGTAATAAGACTTGATTATTTTGAAGATATTTGGTGGCGTCTAGTTTTCTTTACTAATAAATCGTTGATGTTTATATGGTAAAAAGGAAGATTAACAAATTTTTGTGAAATGTACTCCTTCTTGGCTTCTCGGGGTTGTTGCTACAAATAAGTTTACTACATGCGGCACACTTGGGAGTTGGGATGATGTCGCATTACTGTACAATAATCTGGAATGATGAAACGTAGCAGTATTAAATGCAACCTGAAAGCATTTTTTTTGTCTCTTAGTTTTCCTACTATACTTTATTCGCAGAGCTTTGAGGCTTTGAGCCAAAATCCCCTTTTCCTTTAACTTTAACATCTTACTGCAGAAAGATCAAATTGTATGGAAATGGCATTTACTTGGGCGTAAGTAAGGGGCGAGACGCTACAAAACGCTTAGTCACAAAATATTTGCAAATCTCATAAGGTTTATTATTGTTATTACCGTCCATAACATTCATTGAGTCGTACGGCCATGACAGCTGCGTCTACGCATAGTTGTGAAGGATCATTGACGGCGCGCGATGACGCGCTCCACGGTGGTCGCGACCACATATCGAGATCTCCCGTCGTCGCACGCGCACATCTAGTACGAATCCTATGCAAAATGATTCTTTGATAAATAAAAAGATTTAAAAAGAGTAGATAAGACCGTCATTTGTACTGTTCTTAATTACGTGTATTCCTTCTGTTTTATTTCTTTTAGTGTACAATTAAGTAGGTACCTATGTCTATCTATCTAGATAGCACTGCGGTCTTTAAATTAAACAAATTATTTAATGAACCAGCTATTATCTGTGGTTATGTAATCTCAAATCTTAACTTGGCCTTAGGTTGTCTGTAAATAATGAATTGACAGTAATAATGAGTGTTCATTTTTTAGTCCGGCTCTTCTAAGCGTTGATTGTGTAAGTCACAACAACCAAATTAATCTGAAGAAAAAAAATTTACTTATCATACCATAATGAAGGAGCTGAAATGTGCTACTTCTGAAATGGACTTAATTAAATATCGGTTGCGCATACCGCCAGCACCGTTACGCCGATTTTTCCATAAAATATTTTATTTAACTTTAATACCTGATTTATTTGGTTCTTTTTGACTTACACTATTTTCCCCTAAAGGATCGGCAACTAATAAAGTAAGATCCCAGCCAGCACAAATCTTCTGAGTAAGTTTTGTTTAACAGCAGTCATAGAAACTAATTGCTGAATAAGACTACCGTAATTAGCTGATTTGGCGCTTACTCAGACGTTATTCAAGCAATTTGGGCACAAAATTATACTGCTAATAGCTGTGTAATAGCAACGTAACAGATGAATAAGTTTTGAATAATTGTACGACAAGCTGAGTATCTTCTGCATAAAAGCATTTTGTTCTTTAATACAAGTATTACAGCTCTGTTAGCCAGATGATGAATGAATGATGAATGAACTATATTTAAGTCCTTCAAAGCTCAGATATTCAGATGGTACACAGCGTTTAGCTTATTTCAGTATTATTTATCAAGAAGTTAATAAAATTAAATTTAAATTGACAAATCCGTACAGCATGACTGCGATCGACATTGAAATGATATATATGGCCGAACTACTTTACCTATTGTAAATTTTACCCTTATTTATGCTTATAGAAAGAAATTGTAGGTGCACATGCAATTTTACCGTGTATTTATATATACATTTCGTGTAAAATTTTCACGCGCTACCTGATAAGCCGGGTTTTGGAGAAATAAATAACATTTCGTCTATTGGTATGTTTTTACGTGTAAAATATTTTTTATGTTTTATGCAGTATATGGGTTCAAAAATAACCTTGTAATACTTTTATAAGAAGGAATATTATACCGATTTCGTTATTAAACTTGAGCATTTGAGTATAAAATTTCACATCGTTATAATAGGTTATGTTATTCGATATGGCGGCGCTCATTCTGAATAAAATCTGATTGCACAGCGACTTATCGTCTTATGTCTGCATAACAGACCTTATGTGTCCACTTATGAAGTTTTGCTCCGGTTAAAAGTGGTCTGCACTCAACATTTTTCGATATGTTCTATAATCGATACGATAGTTTTTATCTTTTCATACTCTCGCAAGCACTTTCTTCGTATGCCTCCCGTTCTTTTTCTATTTTTCCATGAATTGTAGTGTTTTTTAACATTTTTTTTGTAAGGAGTCATTTTCACACAACCACTACAAAACAAAGTGCACTTAGCCGCTTAAATGCTGGCTAACGTACCAGAACAATTCTTCTAGCTTAAAAAATGTCTACTTTTCGTGAATACCCAGCAAACTTCTGCATAAGAATCTGTTTCTATTGCTTTAAGCACAGTTAGCTGCACATGACGGTAATTTCGTGCTTAAAGCGGCATAAAGTAGTTATAACAGCTATCTTAATTTCTGTTAAGTTACTATCTGCTTCTTAACAGAAACATCGCCTATTTTATACAGCAGCTGAATAACTGTCAAGATGTGATGTGTAATACAACTATAAGAGAACAGAATATAACTTATCCAGTATCATGCTTGATAATGGAATTTTATACCAATGTTATACAAAAGGTTACACAAACTCTTGAGTAACAGGTCTTTTTATGATGATTATTCAGTTTTAAGAAATAAAATCCGCAAATTACTAAACTAACTCGGCTAATAGCATTATAATAGCAAAAAAAAAGTTTAATACAGAACTTCGTAATACACACAGCTTCTATACATATATAATAAAGCTTAACCCTGCATAAGGTCAAATTGTTGACCAGTTATCTGACTTGTGTGCTGCCTGGGATGTTATAAGAATACGCTGTTGAAAAACACATGTCACGTACCTACGTAAATTACATACCTAATTTAATTTTGACGACACGTTTGGTGCAGTGGCTAAGCGATTGGCTTCTGCGCTACGGGTCGTGGGTTCGATTCCCACACGGAACAAAAATTCGTATGGCCTACAGATGGTTGTTCCGGGTCTGGGCGTTTGTTTGTGAGATTTGTGTCTGTAAACGCACCCACGATACAAGAGAAATCTTAGTGTGGGGCAACGTTTAAAAAAAAAAAAAAAAAAACTTAGGTTTTTAAACATAACTACATACAATTTGTGTAAGTAGGTACTTAATTGTAAATACATTTATTTTCACTGGCTGATCGATTTCATTACAGATAATACCTACAACATTTGTCTTAAATGTATCCTCGTCCATTCGGATTGTAGTATAATCCGTTGAGCTTAATGAACTCAGTTATGTGCGTGCCCATTTCCACATCGACATGTGCTTCCAAATCAGGGCTTGATCAATTCTTTCCGGAGTTTTCTTTTATGGAGTTTTGCCGGCTCTTCTCCATAGGACCAAATTGTAACAGCATGTACTGAGCCTATTTGAAATAAAAATTGTGTCTCTTTCTTTACTTATTCGCTTTTTGTATTTAGAGCGTTGGTGGCCTCTTCGAGGAGCAACATCTCAGATCTTCGTATGAGGTTCTTATACGAAGATCTGAGATGTTGCTCCGCGATCTCTTCTGATCGCTTCTACTGACCGCCAGATAGCTGCGTGCTTGCTAAACGAATCTAAATCCCATGTTAGTTTCATAGCCCTGGTACTATAGGATAGGAATAATATTGGGAAGCTTTTTATAAACAAAGAGTTATTACTAAGGCGCCTGCAGGTTTATTAGAAATTATATTCCGTTTATTCATCTTACTTACACATAATTTACATTTTCAAACATTTCTATAAAAAAACAAAAAAACATTTAAAAATATAAAAAATAGTAGCCCACCGGCATCGGGAACGGGGTCCAAGCTGCCGGCGGTCAGGGCTCCAGAGAGAGGAACTTCCTAACGATACGCGCCGTGTCCAGAAGTACCGCTTTCTGAATCAAACCCTTGATTCAGCTGCCTAACGAGAGCCTCATCAGATGTTGGTCGAGGCTCTTAGCTATTAAACCATTGGCTGTTACGACTATCGGCACAACGACTGCTGAGTCAATCTCCCACATGTCGACAACCTCGTGAGCCAAATCAAGATATTTGTTTTTTTTATCAAAGAAATTATTATTGTTATTGCGGAAAGATCACAAGATTACAAAGCTGTTGGCTTTGCCTTCTTTTTCAAATGTGAAAAAATACTTAAATCTTTCGAGGTCCGCAACTATTAATAAGTCTAGCGATAATTTATATTTGTGTCCTTATTTTAGGTATATGAGTTACGTATATTCATTCTGAAAATGTAATTTTACACTCTGATGTCATTTCATTGGCTAATAATCTATATTTATTCGTAAAAATTCAAATACTACTATTATTCTAATTTCATGGTATCTTGTTGTAGATATGGGAGATAGATAAATGCAGGAAGATAAGTTATCAAGGACAATAGTCATTATGATAGTGATTTATCTCTATTATGCGAGTTCGTCACGGTGGGCACAAAGGCTGCACTTTTATTTCGTATAAAGTCTGTTTCGTTAACAAGACGTTGGGTGTGCACATTGTCTTGTATGATTTGTATGCATTTTTTGTCGCAACTTTATTTAAGATGGGCGTAACTAATGCTCGACTTTTATTAAACGTTTTGTTTTTCAATATTCACTACGTTTGTTTTTATAGTAAACGGAAATAGTCTCATAATTTACGGTTTGAAGGCCAGTTTTAGAGCCAGTAGCAATTCTAAATAATCGCAGCGTTTTCTTAAATTAATACTAAGTTCCGAACAAACAGAATGCTTTGTTAAGGCGATTTTTGTCATATTACGAAGCACTAGTTCATACCAACGCTTCAAGTTTAGCGGAAATCGACTCAAAACTTGTCAAGGAATGTGTTCAGCTGCCTAACACAATATGATTATCAAACTCGGTAGCACTAGGATGGAAAAAGTGGCATCAACGGTAGAAAGCTGCTGATAAATTAGCTAAAGCTGTGGCGACATTTCTTAATGTATCACATCTGCTTCCTAGGATCTGGGTTTTTAAACAGATTTTGAGAACTATGAATCAGTATAAAACTTCCCCACCGCACGCTGCGAATAGACGCGTGTTGTAAGATTCAACAAAACCCAGCATGCTTGGTGGTAGGATCCGCCCGGCTAGCTACCACCCTCACATTAAAGTCCGGCGCCAAGCAGTTTACCTACTGTGTTCCGCCGTGTGTATATGAGAGCTAGAGGGGTATAAGAGAATCCCTGTATAAACACCATTACTTGGATTCGTGTGCTCCATCTTAAACCCTGCCTGCGCTTACAATCAGGTGGTCAAACGCGACCAAGTAAAAGAATTAAAAACTTTAAACCCTCGAAAATTTGAAGTTTTTTTTTTAACAAAAAGTTTATCAAAAAAAACATTCAGATGAATTGAGAACCTCCTTCTTTTTACAGTCGGTTAAAAAGAATTGCTTTTATGAACTTGTGAGCCCCCGCAACATTACTAGGGCAGATATTTTGATGAAGAATAGGTACCTAACACCGTATCAGCAGATTATGGTTATAACAAACATGTATTAATAACATTTTGAAAGCCTAATAAGATAATTAACTCTACTATTACCACCAATAACATTCATTGAGTGGTACGGGCATGACAGCTGCGTCTACGCATAGTTGTGAAGGATCATTGACGGCGCACGGTGACTTGCGCTGCGGTGGTCGCGACCACATATCGAGATCTCCCGTCGTCGCACGCGCACCACTCAACGAATGAGCATTTATGGCGAATAGATGTGCAAATCCTATGCTAAATAATGTCGTTAATAAAGAAGGATTTAAATGGAGCAGACAGTTTTGTGGTCTTTGAGTGTAAGAAAATGTTGAATAGAACAGCTGCCAGTCTCGGTTGAATATAAATAACCGCCAATTTACAAACTTTACAGGAGAGTGGTTTAAAGTTCGTTTACGACGAAGAAATTAGACTAAGGACCTTAATTTACATACCGCCTAAGCGACAAAAAGTAAGTCGTAGAGTCGTGAGACTTAGACCAATGGACGCAGAAAAAAAGACAATTCCAACGATAAATACAAGTGTATCTGGTTCTATAACCAGATACACTTGTATTTATCGTTATATTATAGTCTATACTATACTTACGAAAGCCATGAAGTCTACTCATCATTCTGTACAACTTTTTCTACGGGACAAACGATGAATATTTGAAAAAAAAAACTGCTCATTCATACATTTTCGTAATCTATATTGATTATTTTGTATGCAATAGCTGATATTTTTTTCACGAATTTAGAGTTTATCCCATAGTTGTACAGAATGATGAGCAGAGTTCGTGGTTTTCGAATGTAGATACAGTCTCTAACCAGACACATTGTAGTACATTTCGCAAAAAATGACACTTATCTCATTTTGACTGTTAGGCATCGATATGGTATGTCTACACCAGTGCGCTTTCATGTTCATCTTGCGCTTTCAACTTTCAATTCCTCTTGCGTCTAGCGCATGCAATATTGATTGCCATAAGACGCATGCAGCTTATCGCCTCGATCAGTCGTCAGACGACATACAATAGGCGGATTAGCATGCGCTTTTGTCGAACTAGTATTAAGGCATGCGCTATTGCATGCGCTATGGTGCTTTAGCATGCTTCAGACGAAGATGCAAGATGAACATGAAAGCGCACTGGTGTAGACATAGATATACCACAGTCTACCTATATCTTACTCCTTACAGTCGGTCAACGTAGAACATTGTCGCAGTGCAATCGTGCGGTGGGTCGCGGGGTGAAGGGGCGGAGGTTATGTCCCGAGTAGCCATACTGTATACTTGGGACATAACCTCCCCCCCTACATAATTTTGACATTTCATAGGACCTGTCAAATGTATGGGCGTTGACCCACTGCATGTAGAAAGTAGGTACAATGTGGCTATACGAAGGTATACAATAGTAGTAGAGTTCTTTGTGAATGAGTTTGTTCGGGGAAGTACAAGCACCATACTTATTTCTACCGGCAAGCAGCGTGGCTGTGTTCCGGTGTAAACTAGTTAAAGGTATGGGTGCCGGTGAAATTACAGGCACAAGAGACTTTCAATGTGACCGCATTAGCGCGATAACTTTTTAGCGAGTAAAACATACGCAGCTTCGTCACGCATTGCATCATGACGATAGACGCAGGTGCAGCGCCGATAAATCGTTGATAACGCCAAAACAAACGCTCCGTAAGGGGCCGTCTCCACGAGCGAGAAAATCGCGGCGATATTATCGTCGTGCCACGTATTTCTATATACTCTCTTAGAACGTGTCTCCACACGGCGATTTTATCGCGGCGATAGTTAGTATTGAATTTGATGGCACGGCGAGAATATCGCCGCGATTCACTCGCTCGTGGAGATGGTCCCTATGGCCTTCAATTCCTGATTAAAATATGGATTATAAACATATTATCAAACACGTCAATATTATCGATTTAATTTTCTTAAGACAAACGCTACATAAACTAGAATGAGTAATAAAAAACATCAATCAATTACACACGGATACATATCAAGCACCAGTATAAGCTGACTTCTCATTGTACGGAAAGCCTATACAATACGAGATCAACTCATACTTATAATTTATAGCTAGATATGTAGCCGTGCCTACATTGGATAGAGGAATCTATTTAAATATTTTCTAATCCGAGCATATTCGTATCTAGATAATGAATAATTTAAATTAATATAAATTGTTTTTTTTATTATGCTTAATAACATAAGTCTCATTATACAATGTGTCCGGTCATTACTAGCGATATTCTAGGTACTTATATAGCAACTATTCTAGTACACACTAGGGACCAATCCACTTCCCCGCTATTTGGCAGCCATTTTGCTTTTTTGTTGAGATATTCTCTATCTTAAAGTTATGAAAATGTGAACCCACTGTATTGTAGCGTAAACGATAGAAAAAATTATTGCCCTCCGAATAAGCCTACATTTATCTCAGTAGGACTAAAACTTTGAGAGATATGACTTTTTTTGTGCACACATTCATTACACATACCTACTATATCTCAACAAAAAAGTGGAAGTGGATTGGACCCTATCTATACACTATAGTGTATAGTGTATTTGTGTACTAGAATAGTTGTTATTTAAGTACCTAGAATATCGCAAGTCCATGACCGGACACATTGTATATACTTACAGCACCGTCGATGACGTCGTAGAATCCAAAGATTATGATGTGGTATGATGGTGGACTTGCCGCATCCAGAGTGGCCCACCAGTGCCACAGACTGACCGCGTTTCACATTTATAGTTACACCTTCCAGGACCTGTGAAAAATATTTGTACACACGGCTACACTTAAAGCTATGCAAAACCAGTATAAGCTGACCGTTACTTGTGCGAAAAGATTATACAAAGCGACGCCACGATAAACTGGTTTTGTATAGCTTGATGTGTAGCCGTGTGTACATTAAAAAGGATAGACTGAGATGACTTATAAATAATGTTATTGGCTATTGTAGGTTTTGCGACTACAATAGACAATAAAAGCCTTAGTGCATGGCATAGTCGCGTCCATGGCGTGGTCTTTGAAAGAATATCTATGTATTTATACACTCGGGAGCAATGAATTTGGGTCACCAAAATAAACCTTAATATCTTAGAAACTAAGAATACTAGCTTACTCAAATAATAGTAGATTGTTGCATCGAGCGCAAAGTGAGTCATTAATGCACGAGTGTTATGTTGGTGCCCGAGCGCAAGCGAGGGGACTAAATTAGTACGAGTGCATTAATCACTCACTTCAGCAAGGTGCGTAATCTACTTTTCTTTCAACTACCAATTTACCTACCGTGATAAAATATACCTACTCAAAATAAAAACTCAAGTTAATGAAAACAAGGTTATCCTGCGACTTTTGCGGCAAAAGGTTACTAACAATTTCATTTGCAGCTGTTTTTATACTTTCTGGACTTGAATTCATATCGCTATCTATTTCCATTTTTTAAAACTTTTCTCGCTAAATAAGAAGTATCAAAGTTTTACCACAGTCTACCTATATCTTACTCCTTACAGTCGGTCAACGTAGAACATTGTCGCAGAGCAATCGTGCGGGGGGTTGCGGGGTGAAGGGGCGGAGGTTATGAATGTCCCGAGTAGCCATACTGCGTACTCGAGACATAAATTCCAGGGCTCGCACTTTTTGATTTCGAATTTGTTGATATCGTTCATAGAAATTATATTAATTTATTAATAGTATGTATGTTGTATGTATGTACCTACCTATTACGAGAATTTTATTATAAAGTCTGTTTACTAATCCAAGATGGCGGCATACATACTTTTTCAAATGATTGTTCGTGGGAACTCATTTCCACGGTCTTCGGGGTCACTGATGCCGAAAATAACGTCAAAATCCAAATCCAAGGCGGCGACCATGAAAATTTTCATCTAATCATCATGGGTGTTAATTTCATGGTTTTCGGCGTCACTGATGCCAAAAATAACGTCAAAATCCAAATCCAAGATGGCGGCCATGAAAATTAGTAAATTAGTCGCCATGGGTGTCAAATCCATGGTTTCTTGGGGTGCAGATACCGAAAATGAGGTCAAAATCCAAATCCACGATGGCGGCAGTAAAAATGTCAAATTAGTCGTCATGGGTGTCATTTCCGTGGTTTTCGGGGGTACTGATGCCGAAAATGAGGTCAAAACCTATATTCAAGATGGCGGCCATGAAAATTCTCAAAATAACCGTGATGGGTGTCAAATCCATGATTTTCGGGGACGCTGATTACAAAAACAAGATCCATTCTCAAACACCAAGATAGGGACCACGTTTTATCTGACAAATTACATTTAACAGGTAACTTTTTTTGACCGCCGTATACGATCGAGGAATACTTAGGCTTTATTTTTAGCATCAGCACCCAAGAAAACCATAGAAGTAATAACCATGAATAATAAGTAATTTTCTATGGCTCCTTCTTGGATTTGGGAATAATTTATGACTCTTACCTACCCCCGCAAGCGTTAGCCACTGCGACTGTAACCTCGCCAAAATTTGTAGTTTTAAATATTGCAAAAAAATTCCAGGATAAGATGGTGAAATTGCTGCCACATACCTTTGCATTATTTTGTCAAAAGTCAAAATTACGCATGCGTGGTTTTCTTTTGCGTGTCACTGTTTCTATAAAACATTAATTAATTTGGACGTTTGTTTGACAAAGTTTGTGTAATTTGTTTTATGTGACAACCCTATGACAAGTGTTACCAATTTTGACATTTCATAGGACCTGTCAAATGTATGGGCGTTGACCCACTGTATGTAGTAAGTAGGTACACTGTGGTTTTACAATGGTACAAAATGCGCGCCATCGCCATTTGTTTTTTTTTTTTCACCAATTCGGTTTTATTCAGCCGATTTTTATTTTCAGCCAGTATCTTTTTAATCTAATGCATAAGAATGCATACATTTAATATTAAACTTAACGGGAGACATTAAACCTCTGTGGTAAATTTATATCTAAATAAAAAATAAAAAACTGCATTAATGAAAAACAGTGCAGTAATGAAATTTCATACAACATTTCTGCACTGTTTTGCTTCTAAGCAGAAAATACGTATTTTGTGATCGGTTTTGTAGCGATTAATGATAACATTACTACGTAGTTGAAAGAAAAACATATTTCTGCACTGTTTTGATTCTAAGCAAAAAATACGTCCTTTGTGATCGGTTTTGTAGTGATTAATGATAACATTACTACGTAGTTGAAAAAAAAATGTATTTTATGGAATATTTAAGAGGTTTTATTAATTTTAGAGTATTATTAAATAATCTATAAAATACTTTTTATTTGAATAAGCTATCATTCTAAGTTTCCGAGATTTACGTTAGTGATCCTTATTCATGGCTACCGTGTGTATTTTGACTTAATTTTGGTACTAACTTCTGCTACTTATTATTATAGGTAGTACATAGGGGCCATATAAATAAATAACTCTCAACATGACAGAACTGGCTCACAAAAGGCGCTGCCATAGAGTAGAATGTCATATTAGTAAAAAAAAACTGCATTTGTTTTCGTTTTGGAACTACATTAGGAAGGAAGCTTTCAAAGTGACTATAGTTTATTAATACGCAATTATCTATATATATAAAAGAAAGTCGTGTTAGTTACTTCACTTATAACTCAAGAACGGCTGAACCGATTTAGCTGAAAATTGGCAGGGAGGTAGTTTAGAGCCAGGAGAAGGACATAGGATACTTTTTATCCCGTTCGACATCATGTAGGTAGGTAGTAGGTAGGTAGTAGGTAGGTAGTAGGTAGGTAGTAGGTAGGTAGTAGGTAGGTAGTAGGTAGGTAGTAGGTAGGTAGTAGGTAGGTAGTAGGTAGGTAGTAGGTAGGTAGTAGGTAGGTAGTAGGTAGGTAGTAGGTAGGTAGTAGGTAGGTAGTAGGTAGGTAGTAGGTAGGTAGTAGGTAGGTAGTAGGTAGGTAGTAGGTAGGTAGTAGGTAGGTAGTAGGTAGGTAGTAGGTAGGTAGTAGGTAGGTAGTAGGTAGGTAGTAGGTAGGTAGTAGGTAGGTAGTAGGTAGGTAGTAGGTAGGTAGTAGGTAGGTAGTAGGTAGGTAGTAGGTAGGTAGTAGGTAGGTAGTAGGTAGGTAGTAGGTAGGTAGTAGGTAGGTAGTAGGTAGGTAGTAGGTAGGTAGTAGGTAGGTAGTAGGTAGGTAGTAGGTAGGTAGTAGGTAGGTAGTAGGTAGGTAGTAGGTAGGTAGTAGGTAGGTAGTAGGTAGGTAGTAGGTAGGTAGTAGGTAGGTAGTAGGTAGGTAGTAGGTAGGTAGTAGGTAGGTAGTAGGTAGGTAGTAGGTAGGTAGTAGGTAGGTAGTAGGTAGGTAGTAGGTAGGTAGTAGGTAGGTAGTAGGTAGGTAGTAGGTAGGTAGTAGGTAGGTAGTAGGTAGGTAGTAGGTAGGTAGTAGGTAGGTAGTAGGTAGGTAGTAAGTAGGAAAAAGTGCATTGCAACGCATGCGGGTACAGTTAGTATTATATACAAAAAGAAGTAAATATATCATTGACGTGCCAAAAGTGAAGGTTCAATAAAAGGACAATTAGCAGGTCTTGCAGATAGATATCTCTTACACTCTCGTACTTTTCTGCATCTTCGTCTTCCTCATTAGAGTTACTAGTGAAAATAATGCAAGATGAAAGAAATCTTTAGCATATGAGTAATATCATTGTGTGCCTCGTTGGTTCGACACCCAGGGGCCTAATTCTCCTAAAATAAATCTTGATAAATCACAACCGAACCAAGGCCGAACCGTTCATTCAGACAGTTCTCAATTTCAAAAGCTATCAAATTGTTTAACACAAAAAACAAAATCAATCATTTTGAAAGTTTTCGAAAACAAAAACTGACTGACGGTTGTGGTTCGATTGCGTTTGGCAACAATTTATTTTAGGAGAATTAGGCCCCAGGTCTCACAAAGTGTTATTGGGTTTTTACGTCTCGTCAGTGAAGTTCCGACAGTGAGGAAATCAAAAATGGCTACTTTACAAGAGTGAAAAAACTATTTAAAACGAGCGTAACCTACGCTGAACGCAATATTGTTTTTAATTATCATTACAAATAAACTCTTTGATGATTTAATAAACCTTTGAAAATCCTAATAATCTTTTTCATCTCAAGTAATATTGTAGCTTTCGCAGTGTTGGCTGTTCTTGTCACAAAATGACTTACGCACTGTTAGAACTTCACTGACGGTGTGGAACTTCTCAGTAGTAGCCCGAAGTCTGTATTCGTGCCCGGTTGACGGCAATAGGCTCGCCCCCTATTACATGGCGAAATGAGGAGGTACTATACTCCTCTGCCCTACCTTTCGGGGAACACAGGCGTGATGTAATGTTATTTGTTATGTTATCATTATTTAGGTAATAGAAATTGTTTATATCTTCACAATCGAAGATATCACGTAATAACGTAGTGTTGTTATTACGTATTATTACAATATCTTAAAGTGGTTCCTTTACTGTTTATTTATACAATATTGTAGTATGTATGGATCATATTATTAAACCCACGACGATGTGTAATTGCGAACCTGTTTCGTAGTGGGTGTGTTTCTTAGGAGGGGCTCCGCACCGCCACGCCCTAACGACCGCCCACTTTAGCAAAATATGTATATTGCAAGATATATAACCCTTTATATACTCAAGTATTATAGGTATAACATAAGCTGTTAAGTTTAATGAAAAGGCAATAAAAGTTAACTGCAGTGTTGTCTCGCTAAATGTGAGCTAGTTATATATAAACGAAACGCGGAATGACGGGGTATGCTTGAAAAACATTGAATGAGTTTTCTTAGAGGCATTTCTTTATGCTGAACTGCTGGGTAATTGCGTAACTTAACCAACATCAATCATGACAGTTGATGTGTCAAAAACAATATCCATTGCATCGTACATCGTTTTGGAGAAGTCGGTTTGGTAATACAAACATTGCTATATATGGAAATTGTTGACCTGTCAAAATCATAGCCATAGCGATTACGAGTGTGTTCAATTAGAATGACGTTCCCAACTAAAACATTTTGTCATTCCAACTCGTTACTAAAAACAAAAACTACTCGACTATGTAATGTTTGTGTTCAAAGCGACATGCAATGAAATATTGAATTAGAAATGGTGTATAGTTCTAAGTACCTACCTACTGAAAATAACTATTTGAAACTTTACAACTTGTAATAAACAAATATCTAAATACTTGTAAGTACTCTATGAGTATTGCATATACAACAGCATGGCGGTTGCTCAAAATTATTCGAGGATCAAACTGTAAAAGCATTTACGTCATCATTAAGCATAGCATAATCAGCCATTACTGTCCCACTGCTGAGAATGGAGCTGTTCTCAGAATCCGGTTTCCTCACGATGTTTTCCTTTACCGTTGACGCAAGTGATAATGATATCCTGAAATCGTACCATGACAGCACTAAAGGTGAACGACTATTGCAGCAAGTTGAACGGTAATGCTTGTTCATGGTACGAAAAGTCTATACAAAAAAAAAACAGGTGAACGGATATCGTAAACGTCAACGTAGCAGGCCTGCCGCAGGCCTGCTCTAACGATGTCATAGTACAAAAAAGCAGGGCAGTTCAACTTCCAGGCAACTTCTGCCCTGCTATAAGAGGTCATAGTAAGCCCCCTGGTCCTGCATGTACGTAATCATAATTATGAATAATTTATTTTGAATTTTAACTTAGTTTTCACTGAAAGTAAGAAATGCCCTCTCTTCGGAAATGATTTTAATTTTAGTTTCAGCCATCAAACACTAGGCCAGTGCCTGCCAGGGTTGCGGAATTTGTTTGAAAGAATTACCGCGGCCCCGGAACGCAAATGGCACTAGGAGGAACACGGATGTGTTTTAGTCAGTAAGAGTCTGACACTACCTTCTGCTCCGCCCAGAGCGGAAGAAATCATTCGATGTTTTCCAATCCTTAAAAAAAAAAAACATCATGAGATTTTGCTTATGTGAACACAATGTTCACATAAGCAAAATCTCATCATAACCTTACATAACAGATGTCCGTTTCCCCACAGATTTGCCGCGAAACAATTGCTCACTCCCACCGTAAGGTAAAGGCAAATAAATAACCTCTAAGTGAAAATAGGGTACCGACAGGCCCTCTAATAGATGGACCCGCTACGGTTATAAATGGCTCATGGCCGATATTTATGATTGCAATTATGGCTTTTATACCTTCGTGTACATAATAAAGGAAGAAAATATATAGTGTGTATTATGTACGATACGGATATTAGGCTTCTTAGATACCTGTGAATTGGTTATTTAAGAACAGCGGGGCTAATTGGAATTTAGTTAAGGATTATGGCAACGGGAGCGATCCACGTACGATTTTAATGTTTTGTACCAATATTTGGTATTCATGATTAGTTACGGTTTACTCACGTTCATTTTTTGGGATCGGCCAGACTAGTTTCGGACCGAAACGGAGCCCTTAATCATGAGGTGAACATGCGGGGAGGTCGCGAATCAAACTAGTAGTAGTAGTCCGACTATTCGGGCAGTCCCGAAAAATGCACGTGAGTAAACCCGTAAGTACGTAACTAATTAATGAATGTGTCTCACGAAAGTTATAATACAATATTTGATATTGTCGATAGTGTAATAAATATGTCGAAAAAACCCCTTTTTCCATGCCAAACTTGTCTTCGTTTTTCTTCGTTCCTAAATAAAAAGATTAAAAAAAATGCTAAAACTTTACATAAGCTTGTCATGGGACTAATAAAGGAAAATGAGAGACAACATTTCTTCTATTTTAACAAGATTTTATTTATATTGTTCGTCGTTTAGTCGCATAGGTATTAGTGTCCCAACTAACATTTTAGCGTTAAGACAAGCTGTAGTGGACCTGTATATCGGTTCTGCTTAGATATTAAAGTGTTAGTGTAGATCTAACAAGAGAGTTATAGAGTGTAATAACACCTTTATATCTTCGATTTTGGCGCAAAATTTTGCAGGTAAAGTCTGTATAAACCCTTTAGAGTGGTTTTATACAACCTATATAGGTGTGTTTGAGAGGTGTTACAAGATCGTCGGTTTCCGCTTGAAACTTTATTGCACCTTTGTATTGAAGTTAATTGATACCTTGAGTTACATAAAATATCTATATCGGTGTCAGATAGAACTTGGATCGGTATTTTGATACCTAATAACTCATTTGTAGCGTTTTCAGTGTCAAAAGCAAATAGTAAAAGCTTTAAAGTCTTCAAATTATTTAATTTGTCGAGTTATTATTATCAACATGAGTTATCATTTTATCTGGCGGACATTGCAAAATTCATCACGAAAAGTATTTTTGATTAACAGTATTCTTGAAGTGTATAGTTAATCAGATATTAGTGCGCTTGCAAGTTTAATGTGATTGTGTATGATGTTTCGCATCTCAATTTTGACGCGCCTTAAAAAAAAAAGATTTTGTGAAAAAAAAAGGAAAACAATAAAAAATGCTAATAACCTAAAATAGTTTTTAGACACTCATTTTCAATTATTGGTTAGTTTTAGTGATTGTATACAAAAACTAAGTAAAATAATTCGGAAAATTTAGCTACTTCGTTACTGAAAAGTGATATTGTATTAATACATTTTTAGGTTATGTTGACAAAAAGTGACAAAAAATGGCGATTTTTTCTTAAAGCTACAGTCCTCTCTTAAGTCTATTATGACACCCGATGAATTACTACGCCAGAAGTTAAAAGTATTGTGCGGCCTATGGTTGACATAAGAATTACAACTTATTTATCTAACACCAAAACCTTTATAACAGGATCTTACGAAACTACTATAACTATTTAACCTATCATTGCCTTTAGTCTAACAGGTGTAAGCTGTATATTAGAGTTATACAACGCATGTAGAGTTTGGTGTTATAACACTCTTAATTAACTCCGTTGCAGAACCGACGACGTTACTGAAGTTGAAATACAGCCTTACGATATATAAGCAACTCCACTAGATCAGATTTATAGCATTAAGAATTATAGGGAGTTAATGAAGATATATATGCAGCTTTTAGCGCTGCAGGCCGGTACAAGCTTTAACGTCTTAAGTATAAAAGTAGCCACTGCTACTACACTAACTGTAAAGAAAATACTGCTTCGTTGTTTACAGTTCTAATACATCCTGAAGAGCTAAACGTATTTCATAAGTAAACTGTAGTACCTTTAGTGACAACCGAATCCACTATAAGTTAATAGTAGCACTCTAAGCTTTAAAATGACCTGCAACCAACGCTTAATTGTTTGTTGGGGTGGGTGCGCCAAATTTAAATAAATTAAAAGACGGCTTTCATTAAGATCAAAGAAGCACTCCTTTGATTTTAAGGAATACTGCTGTGTCTATTTATTTATTTTGCAGTTTTATAGAAACGTAATATCTGACCGTTGCGAGAACTGTAAGTTAAATAATGTTTTACTATCTATTACTTATTAGTCTATCGTTTAAAACCGACATCCACGAACCATTACAAAGACATTACACGAAGCCAACGTGTTTCACTTCGATAAGACGATGCGAGCGACAATAAACAATGATTAATTGACCAATTTGTCTCAACTGCGACGGCCAAGTGCGGAAACTGAGCATTAACTTTCATCATAAATTATTTACAGTGTAATAAGTGTTGTATACTTTATAAAAATCACGAATAACAAGCATTACAATTACAAGTAACAAGGATTATGTGTTAAAATTGTCGATGTCAATCAAGTTTCGATACTTTTTGTCTTCTTCGGATTGGATCGTTTCTACTTACCGTCATTCATTGTTTCGATTTTACCGGTTTTTATGAAAGCTTTCAGATTTTGGCAGAGCTTCGGAAATCGGAAGATTCTCGAAGCTCTAGGAGTGATCAGTTAATGTCATTGAATTTAATGACATTAAATGATAGGTACTACGTATTCTATTATGTGTTCTACGGCCGTACATTAAATATCAATCAAGTACTTCCAATAGCTTCGCCACAGGAATTTTATTAGGATTTTATAACTTTACACATATCAATATCTTCACGCCAAGTTATGTAAGTCTGTGACCCGTACCCCAAATTTGAGTTTTTTACGTTACTATTGTAGTTGCGTCACGCCAAAATTGTCAAACAAATTTTTAGTCATGCTATTCGCCGCTAGAGGCTCTGCCTAAATTTTCATACATTTTTGGCGTGACGCAACTACAGTAGTAACGTAAAAAAACTCACACTTGGGGTAGCGTTCAAACCAAAATGATTATACCTGACATAAGTTTCCACTTCGATGTCCCTCACCTAGAGGAATGAGTGACATTCGAGAAAAACCTGCTTGGAAATAACATAACTTAACTAATAACTTGACTTGACAATAACTTTTTGTGTACGGTCTTAGAAGGCACCATAGAATACGTGGTACCATTTTAATATCATTACGTCATACCCACTTTGTATAACAGCTCTATAAAACACGACCTTGCATTGTCTTTCAAAAATACAACGACCACCATGTATGAAAGGCGACCAAATTGATGTTCGCAATAAGAAGTAAGCATTATTTATAAAGAATAGCATTACCCCATCTCTTCCCGTGGGTGTCGTAAAAGGTTGTTTTTCTTGGGTTTATATTACTGTGCTTTATTGATTATGAGAAAAAAATAATTACATGCATATTCCCTATTAAGTACGTCTAGACTTAGACCAACCTTGCTGGGTTGGTCGCGGGGCTCACTGCCCAGGGTGCGCCGGACTGTAAGTGTTAGTGTCAGTAAACTGGCTAATCGTTTCACCACGGCATGAGCTATTTTCATATAGTTGTGGTGCCGGACGTAAAGCACTACCCCATCGCTTCTCGTGGGTATCGTAAAAGGCGACTAAGGGATTCACTAGAGGATGGGCAGCAGCGATCTCTGAGTACTTTAACAACCGTACTGCGATCGCCAACCCGCCTGCCAAGCGTGGCGATTATGGCAAACCCCCCCAACATTGTTTGGGTGAGGCCTATGTCCAGCAGTGAAAGTCATTCAGCTGAATGATGAATGATGATGATGATTATCTATTTTCCTATAGGCGCTCTGGAATACCTTTGTCAACGCTAAAGAGAAGAGAGCAGTTGACTTATTTTGTAATCGGAAACCTCAGGGAAGAATTTTAGAGAAATTTAGAAATTAATATTTAAAGTAATGTGAAAATTATTTATGAACATTATAGTAAAGTCTTCGATAATGATCAAATCTCCGGTTTCTGAATTGAGAATTCGGGATAAGCAATACTTAAGTAATATTTGAGTACGGAGTTGTCAAAAAAATGTTTTCAAATCCGTCATTTTTTTGACAACTCCGTACTCAAAGGTTACTTAAAGTACTGCTAATCCTAGAATTCTCAATTCAGAAACCGGAGGAAAGGAGATCGGAGTAATTGGAGTACAAAGGTGATACTGTTCTATAGTCCATAGTAATTAGCGTTCAGGGATCAGGGGAGGATAATAAAACATACATATTTCGTTTCATTTTCGCAATTATAACTGCAAGTGCAAGGCTGCAAATCCAGTCTCCAGTTTTCAGGCAGTTACACTGAATACGTACATCCTAATTACCTTCAAGCTGCATTTTTCAGTAGCATAGGAAATGAAATATGTTTCACCAAACGCGGCGTTATTAGCCCCCTGATTGCTATCGACTCGCTAAGAATAAGAATGGGTTCGGAAATGTGGACGGTCAATTACACCATTTCGGTGTTCAATACACGCAGAGACAACAAAACAAAACTTAACATTTCATTAATAAAATCGGTTCTTAGGTTTGGCATACATAGAAGCGTTATGAATTCCATATTTTTCTCTAAATGGTCACTATTTTAAACAGAATGACATATTATAATGGTGATAAACATGACAACCGTTAACCTTTGCGACTTCCAGACATGAAAAAGTTACTAAAATTGGTACTACAAGTTGACACAGTGAATGATACTCGTATAAGAGGTAAATTTAAACCGCACTTTAACTTGAGAATAACTTGAGCACGTGTATCCTGTGTGGAGCTGTATGCCGTCGTGCTGCATGCTGTCGTGAACTGCATGAGTTTTAAGGTGTTCGAAATTATATGGAGCTATACAGAGTGCCACATGGCGAGACCTTCAATTTCACGCACTAAGGCAAACAACGCTTGAGTCGAACCGTTTACCATTCGAAGTGTGCTTCAGGTCTAAAGAAAGCAGTTTTATGTTTTGTTTCGATGAGACTTCTACTCCTACTTCAACCTGGTGCCATTCAATACTCGATGAAAGTCTATTCTAATCACGCTATGCGCGGTGCGGTATTGGACTTTTCGTAACTGCTATAAACAAAAATCCTCAGTGAATGAATAAAAATAAAAGAACTTTTAGAAACAATAATTTAATATTTGAAGACGTACCTTCATAATTATTAAAGCAGCAGACGAACAGAAACAAGGATATAATTTGAATGAATCATAAGTTTATCTGTTATCAGCGTTCAAATATCAGTTATTGGAAGCGCCAGAGATTTCATCTGAAAGGATGAATAAATTAATTTTAGGAAATAACACATACGTATTCAAATGTATTCTTCGATATTTGTTGTATTTATGCAAGGGGCCGGTGCCGGCGGCTCCCCGCTGGCCGGCGCGGTGGCGGCAGTGCGCTCGCGCAGTTGCCCGGACCACTTTTATACCAATGTAAAAACTAAATAATTTACAACAAAACAAACAAAACGTGATATAGTTAGAGACAATCGTTTTTAACAAATTATTATTCAATTTTATTTCTAAATATAGGCAGATGTTATGAATATGCAGCTTAAAGTTGCGGTAAGCTAACCTTTTCGTGTTTTTTTAGGTTACTTATTACTTAAGACATGTAAGTTGTAACTTATTCGATCATAACATTATGGACGATCATACTACCTTTATCAACTTCTCACCATAGAGAGCAGTTTTTAGATTAGCTATATTCTTATTGTAACCTCATGACAAGCTCAAATAATTATAAGAAAGAGAGTACCTAATAACAAAAATCTTAGCATCACACTAATCGTAATTAATCTTTTCAATCAATAAAAAATTGACTTTTGTTACCATGTCGCTGATCACGTGATGGTACTATGTTTTATTGTTGCAAAATTGTAGCATTTGCGTTAGTGGTGAAGGAAAACATCATGAGGAAACGTAAAAAAATGAGAGGACTTAAAAAAATATTCTCGATGTGTATACCTAATCTGCTAACCCGCACTAGACCAGCGTGGTGGTCTAAGGCCTAAACCCGTCTCATTCTGAAAAGAAGCCCATGCCCAGCAGTGGGACTGTAATGTCAGCATTAGTTCGCAAAATGTTGGATGGTTTTAGAAACACTAAACTTATCCGCATTACTTATGAAATCGTGTACTTTCTGCGCTGTGAATGCGCGTGCGTAGCTTTAAAAGCATTCTAAAACATGCAAAAATGTGCTGACGTATGTAATAAAACGATGTGAAAAGGTGAAAGCATAGTCGTGCATGTTCAAACAAAAAGCATCATTTTCGGGAATCGATGTTGATAAATAAGTGTGTTTAGTCTCTATGTGCACAAGAGCATGCTAGCTGCCCAACACAGTGCTATTATAATCCCTTGATTTCTTTTACGGCCTCCACTACTTTCATAGAAGACAATTTAAAAATGGTTACAATTACAAAAATAAAGAAAAAAAGAAACATTTCTTGAAATGATAACTGTAATTTGGTGGGAGTGACAAGAGAGTCGTGCTGTGACCACTGAACACCGCTCTCCGTGGGGACACGTCCGCCTTGATTGGTCACACCCTCGACCATAACACCCGATCATTCCGTTTTAATTGTCGATAACAGATCAAAATATTTTTTCAAATCATCTACAGACCTACTACTCTGTTTCCGTTATGTTAGGAAAAATAAGATATCAATGCAATAGGTATTATACAGCGGTTAACTAATTTATTTTATTAAGAATTCTTTTGCAACGCCCGAAAAAGGCAACTAAGTTAAGAGAGCTATTTTATATTGTATCACCTTATGTACACTTAGTTGGCAAAATAAATATTTTTGAATCTTTGAACCAATTTATACTGATATAATTTGTTGACGTTTATAAATGTCTTCTCAAATATCGACGAAAATTCTTCTTTCTAAATAAAAATAATCGGTTATAATAACTGTTAAATCTGGATAGAATAAAATAAAAATAGCAAAACCAAATTTTTTGGTCTTTTATAGTATAATATGCCTCGGGTACAAATTCGTGTTAAAGCATAATACCAACATTTCACGGTACATTGTTGAGACCGCGAATAATGACGTTCAAAGGGCAAGAGTTCCATTCTTTGCTGACAAATTTAACAGGGCATTTGGTGACTTCAGAATTAACATGGCATTGGGTCTTTAGCAGAACCCTGCGGGGAAAATGGCGGGGTTCCGCGGACACCCGCGAGGACCAAACAATGAGTGCTGAGCCGCGACCCAGCAGACGTAATACAGACCTACTGCCAACCATTCACTCTATACAAATCAAACAAATTATATATATTTGTTGAAAAAAGTCTACTCTTTGGCCCTGGTTTAACCGCCCATGGTTACGGTATATTTAATATCTCTATATAAAAATCGGAAATTATAAAGTCAATGTGTTTCGAGTTGACAGATGCAAACACTTTGTTTAAAATCAACAGTTTTTTTTTCTTTTTTATTGTTGTACAAACTCTTTTGTTATCCACCTGAACACGTGGATTCGTTTTTTAAATCGCGTCTTTTGGAATATTGGGCAATGGCCTTGTTTGTCCTTTTATTTCATTGGTAGTCAATGAAGAGCTCTTCAACCAATTCCTCGTCAGAAGTCAACAGAAGCAGTCTTGGCAGACCAACTCCCATGATGATCTGGAAGAAATCACTAGAAAGTCCTGAATGATATCGACACAGAATAAGTAAAAAGGGCACAAAATGGAAAAAGGTTACACGCATGAGTGGATTCAAGTTTATCTTGTAATTTCACTGTTGTAATTTTTACATTAGCTCTTTAACTAAGAGGTGTTCCATAAAATTTAAAAAGCGTAATGAACTGTTAAATTAAACCCTAAGCTAAGTAGAAACTCGATAAGCAGTCTAAAATAATAAGAAAACAACTAGCTAGACTAGCTGCTAACATTTTATTACATTGCAAATGCATTGGTACTGGTGCCGACGGGAGCTAGAACTAGCTAAGCAACTATGAATACATACATATTTAGATAGAAATTATGTATGCTATTTATCGGTGTAAGATTATAATCGTTTCTATAGAGTTATGGACTGAAATTATTCTATTAATTAATAGTTTCGTTAATAGTAATATTAGTCTATGAGGACCGTCTGCCGGTGTGAGGGTTGCCAGATGGAAAAATAAAAAGGAGAATATATTAGTGCTACTTCGCAGAAAGGATGAATTCAGAAAAAAAACCGGTCAAGTGCGAATCGGACTCGCGCACGAAGGGTTCAATACCATTATCTATTCTGTTTTTTAGTATTTTTTGATATAGCGGCAACAGAAATAGGTACTTACATCATCTGAGAAAATTTCAACTGTCTAACTATCACGTTTCATGAGATACAGCCTGGTGACAGACGGACAGACGGACGGACAGCGGAGTCTTAGTAATAGGGTCCCGTTATACCTTTTGGGTACGGAACCCTAAAAAGGAGGACATACTAATACAAATATCTTCTTTTTCACATATTTTTCAGAACCACTACTTGAGACAACAGATTGTCATTTTTTAAGAGATCAAGAGAGAAGAGTCCTTACAGCTTTGCCGTGCGGGGTACCTGAGTTTTACTGTTAGGTCAAAGTTCTACTACGCCCTACTACGCGCGACAATTAAAATAGGAGAACATTCGGTCGATGCTCGTAGGTTCTTGGAGGAACACCATGGTGGTTTTAGCCAGTAAGAGTTCAGCATAACCCTCCTTCTTCCGCAGGGTGGATAAACTCCTCAACATAAAAAAAAGTCTATGAGGGCAGAGTACATGTTCGGTAATGGTCGTGTGGAGCAACTTAGTGTGGTGTTCCTCCAACCAGGTTGTATATATACTCTGTCTGCGTGTTAAATCTTGATTGCGCGATGTAGGATATAGTTCGCATGTGGCGAGATAGATGCCGCCACAGTCGTTTCAGGGAGATAGATTATATCTATGATAATGATGAGCAGGAAGAAATAAAGATTTAGTTTATCGTAAACTTTGCCTGTGGCGTTCGGCGCAGTGTTTGATGACGGATAGATTGGTGAACTGATGATTTGTGCATTTTTTTGTATTTTAGGTATTCAGTATAACAACTTTAATGGCACCAGTTTAAGTTGGCTTAATCTTCTGCTTAATATTTTTATCTCAATAGACGATACAGTAAGTAGATCACAATCTCAAACAGTCCTTTTGCTTATAAGGCACGTGTTACACTACGACTTCACTAGTTCCAATACTTCAATGGAACGATTAGAGTTGTGATCAAATGAACACACGAGGAGGCATTATCTAACCTCTTGACGCGCACGCGCACGTGAGTGAAGCCATCGTAGGGGAGTGAGTACTTGCCACTTGGCGACAAAACGTTGTTCAACATCGACATACGGACCTCGCCCACTTGACTGAAGCACTTTTAATCGATTGCGCCTTAAATTGGGCTATTATTACGTTTGGTGCGATTGTATAATATTAAAATATGGCCTAAAAGTATACCTGTATCGTTTATAATTAGATTGTAACAGATGTTTTTAAATAAAGTCTGACAGTCTGTCTAATAAACAGACAGTTTCAGTTGACATGTCAGAATCAATGTACCACCTAAATATCATACTGATGCCTAACAGCCAAAAAGGTATAAGTACCCGCCACTTTACAAACTTTACAGGAGAGCGATTTAAAGTTAGTGAAGAAATAAAGCTAAGGAACTTAATTTACATACCGCCTAGGCGACAAATAGTATGTCGTAGAGTCATGCGACTTAGACCAATCGACACAGAAAAAAAAAGACGATTCCAACGATAAATAAGTCCATTTCGCAAAAAAATGGCGCTTATACCTTTTTGGCTGTTAGGCATTGATATATTCCTGCCAGGGTTGCGGAATTTGTTCGAAAGAGTTACCGCGGCCTTGGAACGCAAAGGGCATTAGGAGGAACACTGATGGGTTTTAGTCAGTAAGAGTCTGACACTCCCTTCCGCTCCGCCCAGAGCCAAAGGAGTCATTTGATGATTTCCCATCCATAAACAAATAAAAAAAGGCATTGATATATTATTTTAAGCATCAACATTTGTCGTTAGTGACAGAATGTAATGTATATAAATAATCAGAAATCAAGAGATCCGCAGGAGAACCAGGGTAACCGACATAATCCGAAGAATTACCAAACTTAAGTGGCAGTTGGCGGGGCACATTGCTCGCAGAACGGATGGCCAATGAAGCCGAAAGGTTCTGGAGTGGCGACAGCGTACCGGAAGGCTGGCGAATGTTACGGAAATTCGCTATATGCAAGAAGTACAGAACAGGTCGATGTAGCGATGCTTGGAGGAGTTTTTTTTTTGTGGTTGTTAGTTCGTCCTATGACTTTCCGCTCTGGGTGGAGCGGAAAGGAGTGTCAGACTCTTAATGACTAGACCCATCCGTGTTCCTCATAATGCCCTTTGCGTTCCAGGGCCGCGGTAACTCTTTCAAACAAATTCCGCAACCCTGGCAGTACGCTTGGAGGCGACCTATGCTGGCTGAATGATGATGATGAATTAAATGATAAATTTGCGGAGCAGACGTTAAGGTTTCTATGCTTTGATGTGTGGATCTTACGTATCCTGCATTGGAAATAAATATATCCTTGTCCTAGTAATATTTGTTGCGAATCTGGCAGTGTTTGGTAAATCCAAACACTACAAGGATTTATTTGTTTCTAATACAGTATATATTTTATAGCCCCCGCACTTCAAACCATAGAAGGCGTAACGTCTGCTTCGCAAAAGTATAATTTAATTACTGGTTCTTCACGTGATCTTAAAGTCAGTTAAAAGTAGTAATTTACTTTTAAAATACGTCTTAACTCCTAATAGTAGGTACTTGAAGCGCATTAAATCGTGAGAACATTTAACCGTCTTCCATTGAGCTTGCTCAATACGCTCCGAGTCAAAAGTCAGGGTAAAATGAATATAACATATTCTTTGATTTTATGCGCAACAATAAAAGAATGTGCGGATAATTATACGCTTGAACAATGAGTCTCGCGAGTTGACTTCAATGCGTCGCCGATAACAAAAATGCTATTGCCCATTAGCCCTCTTTGCCGATCCGTTGAAAAGTTTTAAGAGCGCGAGCGCAAGAAAATCGCCGCATCCCGGGGGTCCGCGCACTTCCGTTCGGTTTCGGGTTTCGTCGCGGTGCCATTGTTTTGTGCGTCAAGGGTGGTGCGCGCGCGCCGGTACGCTCAGCGCTGACATGGTGTCACGGATTCATTGTTGTTTGTGATCACATTTCACTTTTTGCACCTACAAATGTCCGGGAAATATTACAGACAAGAAAAACTTCAGAGAACACGTGTTTCTTAATGGGCTGGTATCTGAAACATCATTTAACTCATTCACTGGATATCGATAAAGAACTCGTAATTGCTCAGTGTGCGTACTACATGCTGTGTCTATTATACAGAATATTTCTTTAATGTCTCTAAAGACCAAATCTAAGAAGAAATATTTGTATATTTTTCTTGGAACCAATTAAATTAATTATTCTGAATTCAAGACATTTTATGTCAACTATGTCTAGTAATATTTAGAACTAGCTGTGCCCGTGACTACGTCCGCGTGGAAGTCGAAATACAACATCGTGTCGTAACAACTAAACAATGTATACGTATACCTATGTATTCCATTTTTTAACTCTAATCAGTTTTATTTCCAATAAGGTTAGCTCATCACCGACACACAATAGCGTGATATTTTTGTACTCTATAACCCGACCCGCTCTTTAACGGACATTTTTGCCAAATTTCAATTAAATCTGTTCAGTAGAATTGGCGTGAAGCTCAAACATACAAACAGATAAACACACAAAAATTCTGAAAACGTCTATTTCGGCATCAGTATCGCTTCTAGTACACGAAGCAATTATTTTTTTTCAATAATATTCAATGCTTTTTGCTTCGTTACGATTTCATAATATGTATACCTATACATTAAATATAGGTACTTATACTTAACAAAAATAAAGTAGATCCATCTCGATCGTCAATAGCTGGTGCGTTGCTATTATTTATCCCCCTTGTTCATCAACTCTATTGTGGTACCGTAATAACAGTGATTTTGAGAATAATCGTCATTCTTTTAGCTCGGGGTCGCGCTCAATGCGCATTGTTCAACACGATACCGGTGAGAAAAGACGTTGACACTCAAAATGTTTGTTTATTCAAGTATTTTGAGTAATTGTAAATCACTTGTTGTTCTAAATAGGCTGTAAATAACCAACGTACAGGTAGCCGGTGGGATGAGGGCTTATAAAACATTTATTTACGGGGCAAGTGTGAATAGACGCAAAAAAATTACAAAAGTAATTCTTCTATTTATTTTAAAGTGTTTTTCTATAATTAATAATTTATTTGTTGTGTTCAAGAGAACAAAAAGGTGTGGTAAAAATATATACAAAACATAATTGAATATTTACAACATTTCATAAAGTTTACCTAAACAAAATATATCCACCAGAAATCGTAAGAGCATATTTTATCAGGTTAAGAGACAAGGAGGTCTCATAACTCCTTATTAACAAAATTTTCAAATTCTCTTCTATCTTCTAAATAACGTTGGTAGTGAGTTTTATTAAATTACAGCTTTCACAAATTATGTAGAAATAATAATTGTGTGGCGGGGCGCGGGAGGTGCGCAGGCGGCGCCGCAGGGGGCTGCACTTTTAATTAAACCCTAAATTATTGTTCACCTTCATTAATTCTTGTGCTCCCGGTCGGTCCTTACTAATGAGTTTATACTTTTTGTACCGGCTCCGTCGGTATCGGGACGCGATTGTCTGCTGTTTATGTAAAACATCGGCGGCGTCCCGACGACTAGGAAATGGACCGCTTTCGTTATACAGCGTGTCCCAGAAAGTAGTGTCAAGCGGAAGTCCAGAGGTAGAACATCCTTTTAGGTACCCAAATCACCCCCATGTATGTTCCGCGATTTTTTGTAGTTTTCGAGTTATCAATGTTTTTCATGTTTTTTGATCAAACTCTGGCTATAACGACATTTTTGATCATAGTGACGTGAATAGTTGAGATACATGAGTATTTTTTTTTCTAAATAAGCTGATTAGTGACCCTTTCGAATGCATAAACATTTGTAACCATAAATGTAACGAACGCGTTACAAAAAAATATTGAATTCTCATAAAGTTAAAATCCTGCATGTTTCCTACATCTTTGTGGGTGATTTAAAAATAAATCTCCCTAAACTTTTTTCGTCAGATGTATTTTAAAAACTTATCCATTTTATCAGCTATTTACCCTGTAAGTTTCATCGAGCTATCTCTACGACATCACAATAAAAATTTCATTCAAAGCATACAATATCGAAAATTCCAGTTGTAAAAGGGTGAATGAAAAATTGATTAAAACTAACTAATAACTTCTTTTTTATTAGTAACCCTCGACGTAAAAAGAGGGGTGTTATAAGTTTAACGTGTATGTCTGTGTGTCTGTCTGTGGCATCGTAGCTCCTAAACGGATTTTAATGTAGTTTTTTCTTTTGTTTGAAAGGTGACTTTATCGAGAGTGTTCTTAGCTATGATTCAAGAAAATCTGTTCAGCCGTTTGAAGATCATCAGCTCTTTTCTGGTTGTCGAAGGGATATGAGCAACTTCGACTGGTCTGATCGTTACGAAATTTACTATCCTGTGACTTCAATGATATTGATGACATGTGACAAGAAGGAGGTCATTACAACTTTTCATAAACTTAAAGAATCAATATGCACACAATACCTCTACTGTAAGTTGGGTATCATGCTGTTTCAGGTGGTGCTTGAGTATCAGGTCAATGTTATCATGTTATTGTAATACGAGTATCATTGAAGTCACAGGATAGTAAATTTCGAATCGATCAGACCAGTCGAAGTTGCTCATATCCCTTCGACAACCAGAAAAGAGCTGATGATCTTCAAACGGCTGAACAGATTTTCTTGAATCATAGCTAAGAACACTCTCGATAAAGTCACCTTTCAAACAAAAGAAAAAACTACATTAAAATCCGTTTAGGAGCTACGATGCCACAGACAGACACACAGACATACACGTTAAACTTATAACACCCCTCTTTTTACGTCGAGGGTTACTAATAAAAAAGAAGTTATTAGTTAGTTTTAATCAATTTTTCATTCACCCTTTTACAACTGGAATTTTCGATATTGTATGCTTTGAATGAAATTTTTATTGTGATGTCGTAGAGATAGCTCGATGAAACTTACAGGGTAAATAGCTGATAAAATGGATAAGTTTTTAAAATACATCTGACGAAAAAAGTTTAGGGAGATTTATTTTTAAATCACCCACAAAGATGTAGGAAACATGCAGGATTTTAACTTTATGAGAATTCAATATTTTTTTGTAACGCGTTCGTTACATTTATGGTTACAAATGTTTATGCATTCGAAAGGGTCACTAATCAGCTTATTTAGAAAAAAAATACTCATGTATCTCAACTATTCACGTCACTATGATCAAAAATGTCGTTATAGTCAGAGTTTGATTAAAAAACATGAAAAACATTGATAACTCGAAAACTACAAAAAATCGCGGAACATACATGGGGGTGATTTGGGTACCTAAAAGGATGTTCTACCTCTGGACTTCCGCTTGACACTACTTTCTGGGACACACTGTATAATACGGCTGATGCTGTGAATCAATTAATTAGGAATTCAATCATTCGTGTCACAAAATGGTATGGCTACCAAAAAGTATAACATCAATATGTTTTTAGAAAGAATATCTTTGAAGTCATAACTTAATTCTTAAAATAGATACACACCTGTTTAAAGAATCTATCTGAATCTGCCATATCTCATTATAATAATATTTTAATCATATCATAAATTAATATAAACTGTAGATTATGTATTTGTATAAAAAGCTAATCATAATTATCATCTGAATGAAACGGGTATCGAACTTCAAGTCTCGTCAATTAAATTGTCGAAAAATATCTAAACGGGCATCTAAACTTAAAAAATCATTACCTACTGCAGCTTTTAAAGTTCCTATTTTCCATATATTTTATGGTTATCAAATATCAAACAGAATATTTCTATGCGACACTGAATGAATGTATAGAAAAATTAACATTTTCGCAGTGGGTGACACGAAGATAATAGTAAAATTAATATCACTATGCATAACCAGAACTAAACAGGTGTCAGTTATGTATAATGAGATTCTACAAGTCAATAATACTTAGGGCCCGTTTCAAAATCTTCGTAACTGAGATGTAAACTTGGTAACTGAGATGACAGGCTGTTAGTTTCTCTAAAGAAAATCTGCCAAACATTCGGGCTCGGTTGCCAAAAAGAAAAAAAGATAAGAATCATCCGACGATTGTGAAACAGGCCCTTGTCATAAGATTAACGTTGGATATAGTGAGAATGAAACTGAAACATTATCTAAAAGTAAATTTAGAGGCGGGGGGCCTACTTCCTAAGTCCGTCAACGAAGTTACTCGCCCGTCCGAAAGTATCCCGAAACGTAGAAGTGAACAAAACAAGTGTCTAGTTCAACTTTTCGGACGAGCAAAATCGGGAGTAGGGACAACTGTCAAATCGTGTTTTGTCATTCATTCTTAGTTCGGGCCCCGAAATAATCGTATGTTCGTAGGTGATAGGTAGGAAACGCTTGTAACTAAGGCCGAAACCACGGACTTCGTGCTTAGGGAGTAGACCCCCAGTTACCATCAGGTGGGCCGTGGGATTGTTTGCGAAAGGATTAAATAAAAAAAACATCTACTTGAGCGGATCTAATTTCATACTTAATTGCTTTTTCCCAAATAATCAGTATTCACATGAGTTGACTGCCATTTGACCTTGTAATCCAATTACATAGTTATTTATCCCATGGTCAGACTAGCTCAAAGTCATTTTCAGGCTTGTAACTGATTTAGTATTTGCATGAGAGCAGGAGCCGACGGCTTTGCGCTACCTCTGACTCATATCCCGATGTCAATAAAACAGTCATCCATTGCCACGAGGCTTTTCAAACATTGTCAAACCACAATGATTTAGCTCAATTTAACTGTAATCTCTGTATTTAGAATCTCCGAAGTCACAGAATAATGCTGAGCAACGACCTAAATTTTTACGCACCATGCGACGCGCAAATTCAGGATTATAAAAATGTATAAATGTTTGTATTTCTATTAGAGATTTAGATGCCTCGGTAACCCATGCACCACAGACTAAAAATATTAACCAATAGTGATTAACCATAGATTGCTGTTTTTTAACTTGTTTTTGTTTTTTTTTTTGTGTTGTTTTGTGTTTTGTTTTTGTTCTAATTAAGAAATATTGTATTATTTTTTTTGCTTGCGCGTCCCCTTGTTGCGTAAAATAAAAACTTTTTCTTTCTTCTTTCTTTCTAGTTATATCTAGCTCAGACAAAACGTGAGCGCATTTAAAAAATAAAATAAATTTTGAATGCTCACTTAAACGGTTTCATGACAATGATTTAAATTCACTGGTTCCGGGTCATCGATGAATGATGAATTCAGCGTGCTTTGGTTTTGGAGGAAAAAATATAGTATTTTGTTACTTTGCTTTTGTAAGTAGGTATCTGCTCGTTTTGATGCTTCTGTTTTTCATTTTATTACTCGTTTTTTTATTTGAACATCAATCCGTTTGGAGTGTCTTTAAAGACCTATGCCTAATTCCTACGGCCGAAAATGAATCGCTTTGCTTACAAATGGTACCATTTTTTGCTAACTGGGCATTAAAAATAGACTCAGTTCGACTCGCGACCTCGCCGCATGTTCAGCTCATGATTAAGGGCTCCGTTTGGGTCCGAAACTAGTCGGGCAATCCCGAAAAAAATGCACGTGAGTAAACCGTAACTAATAAATAAATATTAAAAATAGACTCGTTAACTAATTTTACTTATACTAGCTACTAACGTATTGAGGATCTACATTGCATAGTATCTAGATCTAGATTGCATAATATGCAATCTGTTTACTGGATTGGTAAAGATTGATTTTTGCCTTGATTTTAACCAATAACACTCGGTAAATCATCGGCCATAAGATATATGACTATGTCAAAAACATATACAGTATACACGCATAACATGAGGATGCGCTCACCAATTCCTTTAGAATGACGTCAAATTATACTGTCTTAATTTTACTTCGTGGCATTCATCCCTAACGACCGTTCTCTCTCCCCCGTCATCTGTCTATGATGAGGTTTATTTTGAGGACGTTTACGGGCTATGGTGCGTTGAATTATAAGATGTGGAGCAAGATGCTTGACATCAAGCTTCAAGACCGAGTTCCTAATGTAGGTACCCGCCAGCGAAAGAAAGTTCAAGATGTTGGGAAGCGCGTTATGAAACTGAAGTGGAGAGGAGTTGGACTCATAGCCAGGTGAGGTGAAGTCGTGAGATGGCACGACGATATCTTAAAAACCGTGGGTCGGACCTGGATTCAATTGGCACAGGACCGAGGCGAACAACAAGGTTGACCCACCGGTGGGATATTTAATACTGTGGAAGATAATTATGCACCATGGGTAGTCAGCTCCGCTACCAACCTTGCTAGTTTTTACTGACGGGCTAATTTTTTCGCCACAGCATGAGCTATTTTTGTATAGCTCGTACTGACACGAGAGTAGAAGAATCAAAATATGTAATTTACATCAGTAGCCGAAATGCAAATACCTTTCGCATGGTCTAAGTGGAGCTGAAAACAGGCCGTCTACTTTTGGGACTAACCCTAAGGCCCTAACATACAAAAACATAAACTCACGCCTGTATTCCCCGAAGGGTTGGCAGAGGTGTATTGGTACACCCACATTTCGCCGTTTATGTTTACGTCCCATGTAATAGGGGGCGAGCCTATTGCCATCGACCGGGCACAAATCCAGATTCCGGGCTGCTACTGAGAAATTCCACATGGAAAAACCCAGTGACACTTTGCCCGACCTGGGGATCGAACCCAGGACCTCACGCTCAGCAATCGCGCTTGCGACCGCTAGACCAACGAGGCAGTCAACATACAAAAAGTGTATTATAATAAATACATTTCTTTACTCTCCAATCTAATTCTTCTATTCTTTTAACATCAAAACATAATAAAAATCCATTTTCCTAAATTACGGCAATTTTTCATGAGTTGTTCTTCGAGAGAGGAAGAACAAGCACGCAGCACGCGCGGTTGTATATCATTGAATTTTCTTCGCTTATTTATTTATTTATTAAAGGGTCGCACAATAAATTGCGTTAAGTGGGGGCGGAGCACCCCGCAGCGCCCCGCGGGAGTCGCCATAACGCCGGGAAAAACGCGCCGGGCCCATAAGTGCCTTTCTACAACACTAGCAACGTAATATTACCTCGGGTATAAGGGTTGCAGGACGTGTTCACGGTAAATTGATGACTAACAAAATATTATTCCTTGTTTTCAAGAATATTTACTTGCCTTCATTTAGGACAAAATTCATACATACAATACTTATGTCTGTAATCCCCGAACAGGTATGCAGAGGTGTTCTCGTGTAACAGGAGTCTATATCGCTATATACGGTCCTATCTCCGTATTGTCAATTGTTCAGGACAAGCGTATTGCGGTTACGACATTTCTTACTAACAGAGAATATGAGATACGTGCAAACAAAATGGTTATATTTTGAGATCCAAATAACATACAGATACGACGGTTAGTGAAGTATGTAAAGAATCACGAATAAAAAAATGTAGTGGTTCTAACTCAAAACAGCTAAAAATTAGATAGGACTTTTAGTCATGCGAGCGACAATGTGTACACCCACGTTTTGCCTCTTGTATTAAATCTCATGTGGCCACGTTATGCCTCTTGTATTAAGTCTCATGTCTCAGTAGGTGGCGAGCCTATTGCTGTTTTTGTCACACAATCATGATGCCAGGTCTGTCACCTAAAGGCTCGTTTGTCTCCCACGAAGGATTAAATTTAGTATCATAATACAAACCTGCAGCCAAGTGTCTCCTCACAGACAGGCCCAATTCATACAATGCTCGGTTCCCTGATGGCTGCAGTACTGGAAAACCAACGAGATTGTGATTGCTTTAAAGAGGATGCTGTTGTCTATTGGCTTTTACAAACGAAAATAAGCATCAATATTTTTATGTCGGAAACAATACTACTCGAAATCAATTTACACGAATATCGACTCGTTTCATATTTAACTAGCTTTTCCCCGCGGCTTCGCTCGCGTTAATTAAGCTTAAAAAACACTTAACACACTACTAAAGTTTCTATAATAATATAATTCAATCATGATTCGAAAGACGCGTGGCGCCATCTATTAACGTTATTGTTGTTTTCGTCGAGAATAGTACTTTTTTCGGGATGAAAGGATACCTTTCTTTTGAAAGGCGGTCCTCGGGAACAGTACTTTTTTTGAAGATGAAAGGTACCCTATGTCCGTTTCTGTACACCTGACAACGTATATGCAAAATTTCAATATGATCGGTTCAGTGGTTTAGGTGTGAAAAGGCAACAAACAAACAAACTCACTTTCGCATTTATAATAGGTATTATATTATATTAGTCAGGATTTAAAACGATCAATTAAACTACATATTCATAGCCTATAAACTTACATCCTTGACCTTAAAAGGAAAAAAAATTGCTTGCTCACTGTCCTTGATCGCTGAGTAAAAAACTTAATCGAAATCGACATGGCGACTGCTTTCTTGACATATTTACGAACACGGTAAATCGATGGGAACCTAATAAATTAGATTCACAAAAGCTTTAACTTACGGTTTATCTAAAAATATACATTTGAAGTTATGATATGTTTAGAACTCCTTGAAATTCTTTGTTTTATATTGATGGTTAAGAAGAAGGTGTCACGTATGATTTCTAATACATACTTACAATAATAATAGTATATCAATAAGTAGTGTGGTTTGATATATCATCCAAATTCGAATACAAAAAAAGCTTTCTTCTAAAGCTCATGTGGTACACAGCTTTACAATAGTTTCTATAACGCTAGGTCAATTGTTCGAGCGCTGAAAACCTTATTACTCAACATTCAGTTATTATTATATTTTGCAATACTGAGAACAAAGTACTTCAGTTCGTTTATAAATTATTAATCGATACATTCGATTAGTTCTTTATATTATACTTTTAAACAAATGAAATCTATCGCGCGAAACAATAAATGATTGCCAACCACAGATAATGCAAAAAAGAGCTACGTTAAGTTATTCATCAAGCTCATGTAAAATCTTTGTAAAGTTAATTTCTTTTAAAAGAAAATAATGACCATGTAGGTGGCTGGGCGTTGGGGGCGTGTGGAGGCGTGGTGCTGCCCCATTAACACTTCCACGCTTATCAATAACACATATTTCTTCTTAAAACCAACGAGCAGTAATTAAACGTCGATTGCGAGTTATCTTTCGAGACGATATTGTATTAATTATTGAATTAATTGTTGGTTAGGGGTGATACATTGTAAAGGTTATAGGCTGGTGTTAATTACCTAGTTAAACAATCGTTTACTCGAAAAATATACTCGAATTTTTACGTGAAACGGTTGTTTAACCTAAGAATTATTGTTAGTTAATACCAACCATGGAGTTGTAAAGATTAAGTTTGGATGTAAGGACTTTGCAAGCTAGAAGAACAAGAAGATTACTTAGCGATATAATACAAAGATCACGTTTTCTAGGACTGGGTGTTTATGCATGTGATTTGCATGAGTAAAGCCGCGTTTCCATTATGCGAGTAGCATACATGCAGGTATGGGGTTTCACCTGCATGCAAGTCAGAATTTAATGTAATGTAATGACGACTTGCATGCAAGGTTTCACTTCGCAAACTTCTAGTAACTTGCAGTTTGCGAGCACGCTGCTTGCATAATGGAAATGCAGCTTAAATGCATCCACGTTATGAAAAAACAACAAACATAACGTGCTACTTTTTGTGAGATCAACAATTACATTATTATTACACCCAACTTAACGGTTTCAACGAATAATACTGTATACCCCATCAACATGAATTCCATTAACAAAGCGATCAATATCATTATTAGGCATTATTTAAATCTGTGGAGTGCTCAATGGCACTGATTGCCCAAATCTTGATAACGTCCCCTCGCGGCCATTTTGCAACAACCCGAGTAGTTACTGATTAACCTTTATGTCTGATCACCCTCCTTGTTTGCCAAACAAATGTCGATAATGCCATCAATTTCTTCCAATTATTCGTATTTTTCTGCAATCCTCTGGAAAAATTGATAATTTTTCCACAAAATGACTTTGTTGTACTTATTCAAAATGAACTGAATCGTATTTTGAAATGGTAAGGATAAAAATCGATTGATGGATGGTGGTTGTTATTACCTATTGATTTCCCATAGAAATCAGTTTAAGTCATAACTTCTGAGAATCTTATGAATGATTATTATTAATACAAAATTGGCAACGAAGCATATTTTATAGATTAGGATTGTATGAATGTTTAGGTAATATATTCACATGCATACTATACACGTAGTATTTTATGCAATAAACCTCAAGCTGCCGCGTAATTTGTATAATTTCCTCTTTTCCATCCTCACAGGCCTCTTCTCAGAAACAGAAGGGTTTAGGCCTTAGGCCCAGTATCCACTCCACCAAAGCGGAGAGGAGAGGAGATGTGTCGTAAACAACCAATAGGATTTCGTTTTGAGTTAAAGCTAACCGGATAGATTTGAAAATAACGCAATCCTATTGGTTGATCGAGACATCTCTTCTCCTCTCCGCTTTGGTTGATACCGGCCCTAAGGCTACGCTGGCGGTTGGCGGACTATACACACCATGGAGATTTGTTTGGAGCCCTGCCCGGTCTCTCCGGTGTGCAGGTTTGTTTATCCACGATGCATTGCTTCACTGTTAACGCAAGTTATTGTAATCAAATTGTAATCCGCACATGAATTCGAAGTTAGAGGTGCGGTGAGGTGAAAAAAAGTCTAACTCAAAAGTGTATAATTCTTCTTCTCTCGTGTCAGCACGAGCTATACGAAAATAGCTCATGCTGTGGTGAAAAGATTAGCCAGTCAGCAAGGTTGGTAACGGGGCTGAATGCCCAGGGTGCGCTGGACGTACTTAAGTATCGTCACTCGTGGAGGCTCTTTTCATGCACCCCAAGTGTATAATTAAAAGTATCTGAATAAATAAATTGTTATTAACTTACTACTTAAATATTCCTCTAAAAATACGTGTTATGAAACATTTGAATGGTTTTATGACTACGCTACGCACTAAACTACTAGATACGTTATTACACATATAATGTTTTATTTATTTTTAATGAGTTCTACAGTTCGTTTGTTCACGGGTATTTTTATAACAATATCATATACATACGTTAATGTGTATATTAAAATATTTAATTTGAAGATGCGTTCACATTATATGCTGCTTAAAGTACCTAAGAGTGACTTCAAGTGCTTTAAGAATAATACTGCATTTCCATAACTACTTGCAGAGCAGCCTTCATAGCGCTACAAAATGGAAGTGACATCCAATTCGCAAATCCAACGAAAATTGAACGCCTAAAATAAATAGTAGGTATACGGGATTTTATTTTGGTAACTAATAAATATCTATATTTATAATTTTTATAACTATCTACTGCTAAAATCTGTATTGATTGGCGGTCAATTAAAAAATATGTAAAATATTTTTGCAATACCAGATCAGTTTGACTTAACTTTACATATAAGTAGTACTTACCTTTTCTCAGGCCTTTTTAATAGTTGAAATACAGCTGAATATATTCATCATCGTCGGATACTTAGTTCCGTGATGATCAGTGAAATATTTGTTTGACTGTTATGCAGAACATTTTCGCTTAGCATCCACGTGTACACAAAGTAACTTCTACTTCACATCGTGCTTCCCTCACTAAAATGTTCAATTAGTCGTGCTTGGGTTTCTCGCGAGGCCGCACTCCTCAGTTCGTTTTTTCAAGCGATTGGTCTATTTTGAAAATGGAAGCAATTTGTCGCGTTTCATTCGTGGTGGCGCGGCGACTTTGATCGGTTTTTGTGGGCGGCCGCGGCGGGCGCGATTGGCTGCGGTTGCGCAGCTCGCTCGATACTTGAATTGTAACGTTTAAGCTATTAGATGCCTCTTAGATGGTCGTAGACCTAGCCTTGGGGTCTTTGTAGCTATTATAGCAGTATATTTTAGGCTTCATAGGGGTACAAACCACGGTTAAAGAATTGTATCAACGAAATTGATAGGTAACAAACTCTCTTAATTCGAATTACTGGATCTACCCTTGCCCATGTTGACACTGTCGAAGGTCATTAGTAACTATTAAGTATTCTTCTACTAGATAAATTGATTATTTCACTATCTGTCTATCATTATTATCTAACGGGGAGGATGCAATTTAAAAAAAAAAGATTAATTGATCTACTTATTACTTATTAACTCATAAGTCTATAATTTCTTCCCCACTTAAGACTATATTTTGTCCCATTTTCTGTTTAGCACGAAACAAGTTATAAGGAAGATAATGTAATGTAAACGATATTAATCATTTTGTTAATAAAAAACGAGCTGCCAAGATACCTCCACGAATTTATGAACAACTTCCGCGAATGCTCCGGCTCTTATAAATTCGATCACTAAAAACCTTTTGGTTAATCGATGAATTTTATTTCTATAAATTGATGACTTGTTTATTCGATTCCCTTTTGTTTGGTGCTGTTTTCGGCATTTGATCCCGCAAATCATCAAAAATACGTTGAACACAAAGCAAAAAGGGCTGAGAGGAACAAACGTCATAGTATTATATCCAGTCCGTTTCTAATCGGTCCGATTTCATTGGGTTTTTGCTACGGCATGTGGCAAGAGCGGCCGCTCTCTCCATCTTTTATTATTAATTACCTTCCTTTATATCTACGCGTCACAATCGATCGTCTTGATTAAAATATCTAAATAATAGATGGTTATAATGACTGCATATCGTGTAAAAACTCGGTACTGAGTCAGCATCAATTTATACATATGAAGCTTTATCTCAAACTGATGATTATTATGTAGAAAGTTTTAGTTTTATAGATCACTTTGATAACTATTTTGTCTTTGTTTACTTAATTGCCTCACATTAAATAGCAAATTTTATGTAAATGGTACTTCGTGCAAGCTTAAATCTTTCGTTACAGTAGCCGATCGGTACACTCATCAATTTTATTTATTATTAACTGTGATACATAATAAACTGTTCCTCGAGTAAGGAAATCAATAACAGGACGAGTTAATGTTAATTACCTGAGCACTACCCGGTACTGGAATAATAAGAATTCATTACGTTGCGCGCACGCAAGTGGGCGCGGACCGCGCGGATCATGCGCCCGCGCCGGACGTGTATAAATTGCTCAATTTGGTCTGGAGCAAACGGCATATTAAATTATTATCGCTTATCATGTATGTGGGTTGTTCTGCTACCTCCGTACGCATGCGTCTCTGTGGGGGCCGGCTAGCGAAATGTATGAGCAGGTATTAACTAATATTGCAGTGATGACTGAAGGAATTTTAATCCCACTTACTATATTTTAATGCGAACTTTTGGAAGTAAGATGGGCTAAGGGCTGAAAAGATATTGATAGAACTTAGTGCTAAGAAAAAAATTGTTCTGGATTGACTGTTAGAAGATACTTCTCATTCAAGATAACTGAGAAATATTTCTTAGTGACTTTTACTTATTATTAAATTAATAAAATAAGTTATGATGAGTGTTAATTGTTCATTATCTATGTATCTCGAATCTAATAAACAGTATCTCCTGCTTAATTAAAATATTTTTTATACGTTAGCAGAGGGGCTCAAATAAATAACGGCCTAGTGCGAGTCGGATTCGCGCAGGGTTCCGTATATTGAAAAGTTCAATTTTAATTTGTTTAAAACCGCACATGAAGTTTTTTTGTAAAGGATTTTTGCTGATTTCTAAGAAAACTGTGCTAGTTACAGACATCGTTTATTTTTTGCTGTAATATTTACATAAATTTCTATCAACTTGATTCTTGCCGGATTGTTTGTTCAACATACTTTGGAGATAAGGGGGCGGGATCGTATTTTTACAGTCATTTTTTACCATAAAAAAAAAACTTTGTCCCATAAATGAAACTGAAAATATATTTTCTAACATGCAAATGAAGTTCTTTCATATGATTCCACATTTGACAAAGTAACCTCATTTTAAAATATCAACTCTGTAGTATGGCCGCTATTGCAATGAAATAACAAATATTTTTTTCAATTCTTTCACTTGCTATGTACAAGGTTAGTCAGAAAGGGGGTACTAATCCGAAAGGGTGTTAAAGTACACATAATAATGAATAACTTTTGTTCTACAACTTTTCCCAAAAGTCAATAGTTTAAGAGAAACAGTTGTTCAAAAATCTCAAAAAAAAAACTCAAAAATCTATCTATCCCCAGTTATGATCAGCTGTGTTTACATTTTAGGTCATATTTGGGGTCATGAATTAGAAGCACCATTTTCTGAATTTGTAACTAAAGCAGGGATGAAGAATTTTTGAAAAAACTAAAATAAAAATCATTTTATTTGGAAAAAAAATATATCGAATTTTGAAATTTTAACATTTGCTTTCAAACAGTCATCAGCGATACTATAAGTGGGCTTCGGATTAGTACCCCCTTTCCGACTAACCTTGTAGATGGACCAGCATTATTTAAAACTATTCCAAATTTCAAGTCGATAACATTAGTAGTTCCTGAAATAAGCAGTTGTGACAGATACACGAACGGACGAACGGACGAAGTCGCACCTTAAGTGTTCCTTTTTTATCATTTTGGTACGGTACCCTAAAAACTGTTCTCGATGGTGTGTGATCCGCCAACCCGCATAAGTCAGCGTGGTGGACTTAGGCCTAAACTCTAATTCTGAGAAGAGGCCCGTGACCAGTTGTGGAGCAGTAATGACCTGATGATACTGTTATGCCTTTCCACCAGAGATGTTCTATGCAACGTTGTTATGGAAGGATGCGTGCTGTGGATGCGTGCTATGGATGTGAGCTATGGATGCGTGCAATGGATGGCCGCGAGTGGTGTAGCTATGTGCAGAGCACCGCGCCGCTGCTCCCCGTGCCTTCCCTATTGTCGATACGTCGCATAGCTCGAGGTGCGACGCATCTTCCTCGCACAGCAACATCTTTCATAGCACATCTTACTCGCTCCGCTACATAGCTTAGCGTCAGTGGAAACGGCCACATAGCTTTTACATTCTCGCAGCACCCATATGCTAGACCAGAGATGCACAGACCGCGGCCCGCATGCGGCCCTCTGTCAATGTACGTGCGGCCCGCCATGCGCTAGCGAATTAAACTGTTTCATGCAAATTTAATAATAATACGGTAATGTATATTTTATTTTTTCAGTTAACCTTTATTTCAACTTTTTTTGGTTGTTTTTTTTTATTGCCTTTAGCTCATAGTCTGCCCAAGTTGCCCCTAGTCCTAATAAGTCTGTGCATCTCTGTGCTAGACCTTTGGCACCTTTGGAAGCTGATTTCTATTTTCGGATTACAATTATACGATTCGTGTGTTATCCCGCGCTGCATCTACTCGTTATTTCTGTAACACTCTATTTTTTCAATTCAATTCATTTATTTACCATAACAGCTGACATTTGGAGCTTCGATAATTGTTTCCTTAAGTATTTGTTACATTTACATTTTTGTGCATATTTGTCATTAGTGAACAAATTAGCTCTAATTAATGAATGCGCACGAACTGTAATAATTAATTTCTTTTTACTATTTGTGTGTTAAAATTCGCACTTAAATTACTAATTGCGAATTGCTGTCGTCATTCTGTCTGTCTGTCTGTTTGGTCGCGACGTTCTCATGGCTAAACTTCAAAGCGATTTAAATCGTTTTTGTTTTAGAAGTAACCTGGGGCCTATTTGATGTAACTACTCTGCAAGTCTGCACTCCATATTTTGAACCTATTCAGATGTATTAATGTACCAAAAGTATGGAGACTTGCAGAGTAGTTATTATCAAATTTGCCCCTGGTAACTATTCAGTAAAGCTGTCTTATCACAAAATCGGGTTTATCAGCTGTTTAAGACACAGTTGTTTTTAATGAAAATAAGGTAAGCGGTTTAATAAGTGTCAAATTGATTGTAGTAAAACAAAAACTTTTCAATTTGTGCCCTTAAAAGTAATTTAAAACTATACGCGGGCGGAGCCGCGGGCACAGCTAGTGCGAAATAAGTAACCATCGCAAAGGTGTATTTTTTTTTGTTTTTAAAGTAGGCAGAGGTGTAAAAGGCGTTAATTACAAACTTAAATTTATAAAAAGATATAATGCGTAGATATTTTTATACCTCCACTTGTTAATTTTAACATAAAAGTTTTTATCATCGTTACCAGCAATAATAATAATAATTCTAGCAATAGCAATTCTATAAAAATATATGACATTTATTATGTAATACTGTGAAAGTAATTATACGTATGTAAGTAAGATTGTGCTTGGTATAGTAAAATTATTAAAAGAAATATTAAATGAAAAGCTACGTCTACTATAAATTAACTATTGATATTTATAATAGTGAATTAGAATCACCAAATGCTAGGTCTTTATTAAGTGTTAATTAAAATTAACCCTTGCAAATGCAATAAATATATCTTTATCTTTATTACGATTGCATTGAATAGTCACCATAACTTTAATTATATTCACGGACTTAAACTGCAAACAAGATAGTAGCTTTCACATGTACGTATGTACGTGAAACGCGAATTCCGAAAACAAATTAACTATTCTCTTTATGGAATTTCTTCTTTTTTTAAAATAAGGAATTGATTTCAATGCTAAAATATACTCGTAGAGCTCGACTGGCGACGTCGTGTGCTCAGCTCATGATTAAGAGCTCCGTTTGGGTCTAAAACTAGTGGGTCAATCCCAAAAAATGCTTGTGAGTAAACCGTAACTAATTATAAATATAAATGTGTCTCACGAAAGTTATAATAAAACTTTTCTGTTAACCTGGTAGCCAACTATCCACAGTTGTTCTTAATGCCCTTTGACCTTAAACTACATGATATTCAATTTTCAATTTCAGATAAACTTTCGAGTGACAACCGTGATACCTTACCTACCTAACATTTGGATCAATTATTATGCATGCGAGTAAACCGCGAACTAATCATAATAATAATCAGCAGTCATTGTGCCGATAGTCGTTACAGCCAAGGGCTTCATAGCCAAGAGCCTCGATCAACATCTGATGAGGCTCTCGTTAGGCAGCTGGATCAAGGGTTTGATTCAGAAAGCGGTACTTCTGGACACGGCCCGTATCGTTAGGAAGTTCCTCTCTCTGGAGCCCTGACCGCCGGCAGCTTGGACCCTTTTCCCGATGCCGGTGGGCATTTTTATATTTTAAATGTTTTTTGTTTTTTATAGATATATTTAAAAATGTATTTAATAAGCAATTGAAATGAATAAACGGAATAATAATCATATGAATGGTATGTTACCATTTGAAGTTTACTCTGCTTTTATTTCATAGAAATATGACAAGAATATTGTGCAAGTACGCGGTGCAGCTCAACAATGACAAACATATCTACGCAAAGAATAGCTGCCCCAAATACATTGGTAAATATCAGATAGGTACATATATGTATCTACAAATGGAAAACGTTACGAATCCGAATCTAATTTCGATTGAATGGTTGCGGCAAAAAAGTCGATCACATCGGCTTGTGTCGGCTCGAGTCGGCTTTCATACGAGCCGATATCAATAGTCATGGAGTCCCTCTGACGTTTGACTCGGAATCGAATTAATTACTGGTACAGTTAGGGGCAAGAGGTGAACAGGAGGATTTTTTGTGCATTTATTTGTAATTTCGATTTTGAGCGTAAAGGTATGTCATTAATTTTGTTGAATGTGTGATTAGAACTAAATAATTATGTATTGTTTTGGTAATTAACAAAGGATTAGAAACTATATCAATATCAAAGTACCTACTACAATATAAATATTTTAGTGTTGTCGAATTTTTCTCAAGTATCTACTTTTCTTTTGTGTTGTTGTATATTCCTAGGGAGATGCTTATGAAACGGTTTCTTATAAGCATCTTCTTGTGTATGATTGTATGATGGTATTGCTAGGAACATGATCATACGCGAACTACGACATTTACATAGATTTACTGCGACAGATATATAGGATCGTAGCTTCGTAGCACGTACATAGCTTTCAGTACCGTCTACCTACACTCTTGGTAAGGCTTGATGTCATGTAGTTACAAAGATAGCACGAAAAAAAAGATGAGTGCTCATAATTTGCACACACCTATCAATATGATTGTAAAACTCAATCAAAATAGTATTTTTATGACCTCTACGCTTCGTAGCACTTGAGTGTATAACATTAGACATCAACGACACTTGCATATTTTATTTTTTTATCATTGAAGTTTCAACATTTAATGGCTTATCGGAAAAGGAAAAAACGAAATCTCGAAACGTAGCTAATGATCACTTCTGAGAAAAATATCGATTTAATAATAGATTGATGATGACGATCAGGGCTAAACTAATTCTATCAATGATGGTTTGTTTTTTGTTAACAGCATATTATTAATAAAATATATCAACAAAATAAAATCTAACATCACTTAGACAAAAATAATGGATTATAAGAATATAAAAATAGATACGTACATGTTGTACCAGATTAAACCTACTGACTGTTTACTTTCTTATGAAACTAAGTAGAGCCTACTAAGAGATTTCAAAGATATTGCAATCTCACCAAAAGGTTTTAAGAACGCAATGAAGAAATAGAGCGTAACGGTAGATTTCTCATAAAAGGGTTTTTGTTACTAAAAATTACTTTCAATATTTTTAAATCGTTTTTTATATAAGGTTAATCAGAAAGGGTGTTAAAGTACCCATAATAATAATGTACTTTTGTTCCACCACTTTTCCCAAACGTCATGGTTTAAGAGAAATAGCTGTTCAAAAAATACATGAAAAAATCGCCAAAATCTATTTAACCTCAGCTATGATCAGCTGTGTTTACATTTTAGATCATATTTAGGGTCACAAATTAGAAGCTAATTTTTTTTATTCTTTAGCAAAGCCAGGATGCAGAATTAAAAAAAAAATTCATCTTAATTTTACACGGAAATAAAAATTAGCAAATTTTGAAATTTGACTTGCTTGAAAACCGTCATCCTTTAAGTGGTCTGCGCATTAATTCCCCCTTTCCGACTAACCTTGGTTATATATATTTTTATTAACTTTTGTCATAAAGTCCAATGATTTGAAAACTTCAAATCAAAGTGCAATTAATCAACTTTATCATCGATTAAAAGTCGTGTCAACGTTGTATGTCAATAAAAAGCGCTGTTGTTGAATTATCCCATCAGAATTCCTATCTAGAAAAGTTGTCAATACTGTGTGTAGTCCGTCAACCCACATCAGGCCAGCGTGGTGGACTAAGCCTAAATCCTCATTATCAGAAGGACCCATGCCCAGCAGTGGGACAGCAATGGACTGATTATTATGCTTATTCAGAATTTCTTGTATCATTTTTTTGTCTTGCAGAGTAAAATTTCACACAAAACTTAGTGATGTCAAACATGGTCCCACTGTAGTGTATGACATAACGTCACGCACATGAACGTGTTAGATAAGGTCTTTTAGATGTAGAGTTAGCACTATTTATCATACATAGACTAACACGTTCACACGTCCCTTCATTGTATATATAGGTAGGACAATTGAATAAAGATATAATATGATATAATATAAAAAATGGAGGAGCTCATGGCTAAATAATTACAGCCGCATAGACCGATCTTCCGGGTTAAGCCACGCTTGCCGAGGTTGGTCTGTGGATGGGTGACCATTTACCATAGCGAGTTTCCTCCGTGCCTCGGAAATCACGTAAAGCCGATGGCCCCGGCTGTCATTTGTAGATCTTTGACAGTCGTTACTGTTGGTCAGAAGCCAGAAAGTCTGACAACCAGTCTTACCAAGAGTATCGTATTACCCAGTTACTGGGTTGTGGAGGTCTGATAGGCAGTCGCTCCATGTAAAATACTGATATTCAGCTGCATCCGGTTCGACTGGAAGCCGACCCCAACATCGTTGGGAAAAGGCTAGGCAGATGATGAATTGAATAAAGATATAATCATTCATTGTGTACTTGAAGCTTGTTATTATATTACTCCCTCGTCCCCACATTACACCACATTCCAATAAGCCTGTAAGGATACTTTTTCTGCAGTTAAAACAAAATTTATTTTTAGTAATCTCTTATTAAACTCTGATGTTTTGTTAATTTAAGGATTATTAGAACAAATTTTTAATATTGTTTGTATGTCTAAAGCAGGGGTTCTTCACGCCATCTGGTGGGCTACATTTAATAATGCCGGTGTCCCGCGGAGGCATTGTCCGCATAATTTGTAGCTTGCATCGCTGCCGAAAAACACCCAAATAAATAATAACGTTATTTATTTTAATGAAATATCTACCGGCCCTCAACACACGTAGGGCAGGAGGGCGCCATTGTACGCGTACCTGGAGTCCTACTGTGCTGTCCTTGTGTTATTGCTGTAATTTTAAATCACGTAATCATTACTCAAGAACTCATGTACTTTTACAATAAGGAAATACTATACATAGACTTTTTTTGTAATAAATGTTAACACCAAATTCTTGCGTTAAATCTTATGTTTTCCACGCACTAATTAATTAAATGTTTACATAAGGCTATTACTTCATGGTATTGTAAAAAATCAGCGACGCAATCCTTCAGCTTGTCCCCAAGCGGATGTAGTCCGGAGGTTTTTCTTATAAGCATCTGAACGACACTAATAGGAAGAATGTTGTTCAGCCACAAAACGTTGATTAAATTCTAACGAAGTGAATAAACCGCACAAGATCATGCGTACAAAAACGTTTTGTAAGATGTAACGAATCGATACAGGTAAATATCGCAAAAAGCGTATTGCGTGAGAAAAGTTAGTCGATAAAAATATATTAAATTAATCACGAGCGTTCGTGCTGCGGATGAAAATAAATGTTGGTAAAAATAAAAGTGTGCGCAGGAGTGCGGGGCGGCGCGCGCGCGTTACAGCCTGCTCGCCGGCCAATGGCGGCGCGTCAGGCCCGCCCCCGCCGTGCGCTTATGCGACTTTTTACCAAAATAATTACGAAGTACGTTTGGTATGTCAAATTAATTACGTTAATTATATTTGGCGCGCCTCGCACTACTGCAGTACATTTACAATTTTAATTGGTGATGGTTGTGTTGTATGGATCTAAATTGGATGATTTAAATTTTTATGTCAGGTTTTTTTTGTATATAAATATAATTTGTAGAATTCTGTGTGTGATCTAATACATTCTACAGGGTGTTAACGAATTCGTGTAATTCCTTCAAACCACATGATCTATTAATGGTATAGATTAACCTTGCATGGGATTTAGATTGATTAAAAATAAAAATAAACTTTTTTTTTCCCAATTAATTTTTTTATGTGATAGAATATTTCGATGCCATGCTTAAATTAATGAAGGCACGGTGACATAGCTGACAGCCACGACTAGCGCGATATCGCTCCACGTAGTCAGTTAACTTGGGATGCTAAAATTACTCAGATACAGAATACCATGGTTCATTTTTTGAAAACTTTTTTTTGTTGATTTTGAAAAAAACCTATGCAGGCTCAATCAGTGTCACCAGCAGATAACGCGGTTTAAAGGAATTACACGAATTCGTTAACACCCTGTATAGATAATCTATAGAAAATTCTACCTGTGAATTCAGAAATCGGTGTCAGTGAACTTGTAAGATTCCAAAAAGAATTTTGCAAACATATCATAGAGACTGATATTCACCAAGTTTTCATTATTTCAATTTAAAATCCAGTGCACGTCCCATTTAAGTCTCAATTTAGATTTTTGACTATTTTTACTTTGATTTATAGGTATGTAATACAATTCTAAAATGTTTTTAGCATATATTTTATACATAAATTGAACCTTAATAAAATTTATGATTACTGATGCAAAGGTAGTCTCAATCCCAGAATTTAAAGTCATATTATATTTCAATGTAAAATGATAAGAATATGAAAAAAAAACAATCCTTAAGCAATTACATAAATAGACAGTTCAGTATTGCTTAATTCTTATGAAATTTAATATTTGCAGTTCCATTCGAAATAACCCTTTATTTAACACCAACATTTATAACCAAAATAAAATGCTTCGAAAAACAAAACGAGCCACTTGGTCCGCCCGACACGACGACGCAGCGTGACGCGTATTAAATTAAAAGCGACGACATGTGTTTTCCTTCCCACAGGAAAATACATTAGCCGAAACATTTCCCGGGTGACGTGCATCCCTTTCACACCTACGCGCCGCCCGCTACGACTGACAGGGAGCCCCGATGTGGCGCCCTCGAAAGCTAACAGCGAGCTTTCAACGTAAATCTGATAAAGCGAACACATTACGACACAAACACAAAGAAATTTTCTTCGTTATACCATCGTTATGAGCTCGCCGAGAATCGTGTCTCCCTTTCTATCATGACGCTACGGAACGCGTCAGAGCGGGACGGATGGACGTCGAAGATTTTCGCGTCGAGGCCGGCACCATTGGGTGAAAAAGTTTACGGTGTCCCGCCCTTCTCTCCGCGTGCAGGGCTGCGTTCGCGCCTCGGGGCCCGGTCTGCACAAAATATTTTCTAAGAAGCAGTATGTCGGCTGTGTCGAGGGGCGGCGACGCGGGAGCCCGCAGTCATGCTGAGAGCCTCAGCGGAGTCAGTGGACACACGTCGCGAAGCCTTTCATCGTTACGAGAAAAAATCGTTGCGTGACAATTTGTCCAAAAAACTTATGTTACCAACGAGATGGCCTGTTATCGCAGAATGCGGCTGTGAAATTGAAACGAGATGGTTATAACGATGCGCCAACATCTGTGATAGTAATTGCTCTAGTTACATGAGGATACTGAAAATTATTTTAGATACATAAGTATATGTTCAGTGAAGTGTTTGATATTTTCTTGTGCTAATAGATAAAACTAAGAAGTGATTATTTTCATGAGTACATCGATTTATTGAAGACTGGATTTCTACTAAAATAACAAGTAAGCTTTTTCTGTGTTTACATAAAACTGGACCCTAAAATATTCTATATGTTTTCTATTTATTCATCTACAACATGCTATGCCATCTCTATCTATCATCTTAAATAGATTTAACCACCCTAATACCTGAACACATCAAATTAAGTTTAATTACATAACCTAAGTTGTATCAAAATCCAATCAATAATAAATACAAATTAAATAAGATGAGACCAGAGAAAGTTTCCATTAGAATACAAGCCAATCATGTGACGCAAAAATTAAATTCTAAATTGTATTGCTTGTTTAGTATTAAATTACCGAAAAATCTAATTAATCAGGTATATTAATATGAATTGATCATAATTCTGTAGCAAAATCAAGATATGCTATGAATTCAAAGCTCCGATGAACAGCCTAAACCGGGTCCTTCCGGATATACTGTGGTATTTACTGAAAAACTAATCATTCACTGGATGATGTTAGTGTTAATTCAACATATACAAATAATCCTATCAAAATTCAAAACCTACTTATCATAGTTTAATTCAAATTTATCAATCAACCGGCTTTTTCTGTTCCTTCCTTGTAGTATCTAAAGACAAGGACTTGCAGTTACTGTAACTAATCAATTGGGCAATGTTTACAATATCAGTTAATGATTAACTAAAGATCATAATCTAATTGATCGTTCAAAAACAAAAAATGTTAAAACCAGACCGGAACCTTTAGTCCGTACTAACACGAGATACTAACATTCCTTGAAAAAAATTGGGCGGTATTAATTGATTTATTTACTTCAACTAGAATTGTCGCAACTAACTTGACGAGACACTAGTTTATGAAGCTACTAGCTTTTGCTAGCGGTTTTGCTCGCGTTAATTAAGAATTTGACAGTCAACTCTTAACAAATTACTAAAATTTATATAATAATATAATTCAATCATGATTCGAAAGACACGTGGCGCCATCTGTTAACGTTGTTGTTGTTTTCCTTGGGAACAGTAGTTTTTTTCGGGATGAAAGGTACCATATATCCGTTTCTGTACACCTGACAACGTATATGCAAAATTTTGGGATAATCGGTTCAGTAGTTTAGATGTGAAAAGGTAACAAACAAAAAAACTTACTTTCGCATTTATAATATTATTTAGGATTAGGAAGTTAGGATACCGTACGCTTAAAATAACTTTGCTGCGCTGAAACTAGGCTTTCAGCGTTCTGTAAGTTTTGTTCTTCAATTCAGAGAGGCAAAGTTATTTGGTACTCGTAAAATAACTTTGCCGCTCTGAAACCAAGCTTTCAGCATTTTGCTCCTCACTTCAGAAGAGCAAAGTTATTTTACGCGTACAGTATATTCAACATCAATGGTTTGAGGTAAATGTATAACGATAAACTCATAAATTATTAAATGAGCTTGCAGAAAAATATTGATAGCAGTTCTTATTGCAGTTATTGTTATTTGAAAACCGGTACATATTCAGGCTGTAACACAAGATGGTACTAGCTGTAATAACAAACAAGAAATGCTGTCAGCAAGTGTAATGTATTTAAAAAAATGATGTATGTTGTTTAACTTTTTAATAACCAATTACTGCAATACAATTAACCAATACGTCAATTTATTGGACGAAGCAATAACAATTTCTTGTTTAATACTAAAGTTATCATTACTTTTTTACTTTGAATATTGTAGCTTCTACAAACTATGTTTTTGTTCTGTATGTGTATTTTCATTGTGGAAAAAAATATTACTTATTTAAAATATTTAACTAACTATTCAAACCAGATTGCTCATTTAATAGGAAATATAAAAATACTAAAAAGCAAATGGTACCAAAAAAGTGGTAATATTTTTCACGACCAGTATAATTATTATAAATAGTATGCCTCTAGTTTTTAAGTGTATTTTGAACATTGAATTCAGTAGAGTCAATAAAAAAAGTATGTTTCTGTTTACATAATTAAATTGTACTTACTTAATATAATTATGTAGATTGTAGGTGTAGAATTATATTATTTAAGCGGGTAGAAATAGGAAGTTGATACATACGTAAATATTCAAGATTAACTCGACTTTTATTGTAACATTACATACTTGGCTTACCGTTAACTCGTGTAATCTACATATAATTATGAAGGTACATTTCATGAAAATGTTATGTTTAAAATCACTAAAGCGCATTAACCTTTAACTCTATATTTATTACCAACTTGGTTTTTCCGCAAATTCATTCGGAGTGTTATAACTTTCGGTTCCGACTTCCGACTCGGTTTTCCGGGATTAATGTAGGTAACCTCTCATTAATTTAGCTCTCCATTTATTATCAAGTAGCTTTTCCCACTAATTCGTTCGCAGTGTTTACATGAGTTTCGGTTCCGACTTCCGATTCGGTTTTCCGGGGTTAATGTATGTAACCATGCATTAATTTAGTTCTACATTTATTACCAACTAGCTTTTCCCGCTAATTCGTTTGCAGTGTCTATATGATTCTCGGTTCCGACTTCCGACTTGGTTTTCCGGGATTATTGTAGGTATGTAATGCTATTCTGGATTGTAAGCCTACCCGTGTATATAATTTCATCCAAACCCGTTTAACCGTTTCGGATTGAGTAACGATAATCCATAAAAACATCCAACCTATTGAATTTTAAAATAGTAGTGAAGGTATCCCAAGTAATATTGATTTTATAATTTTTTCCTCTAGGTACCTGTATTTCATCAATATATCCCTTGAAGTTATTATTGCAAGTGTGGAAGCCCTGAAACTAATAATTTTAAATTACACTGTTCTCTACAAAATTTGATATTAATGTAATACACTTCAAACATGAGCTGTTTGTTTTTATTTTCTTTGAATATTTTAAATCTTTAATCAAAAACATGGAAAATACCTATTCATTATTTAGATCTATTTTTCTGTGGATTTATGCATAATATATGAATTACATTGGTTGAATAAAATATGAAGTAAGTAAAGCTGAAATGCATACCTGATAATATGATTACAGCATACTGCAATTCTCTGATGACTAGTATATCTATGTAGAAATGAATAAATAGATTCCAATGATAATGGATGGATTAACTTAACCGCACTGAGTATAACGTTACTAATCAAGAAGATAAATAAATAAATAAAAGAAGCCTGTAATTTTTCCGCGCCTCTTCAGTTCCATGGCTTTTGAAGGCTTGTAAGAACTATATATTTCATTCATTATTTTTATATTTATATAAAGCGTAACATACTACACTTTTCATTATTATTCTATGTAATAAATCGCCATTTTATGCAGTTTGTAGAACTTTTAAATATTAAAAGAGGTATTGCAACCGTTAACTAAATTATACATAGATGCCTAGATCTTTAAGTAAATAATGGCCCCTATTCTGCCTCGCTAACGAAGAATACAATAACTCGATTTTGGACAATTTGAATTACATACCTATTATACATAAATTAAGGTATAGATGTAATTAAAATCGTCCAAAATCGAGTTATTGTATTCTTCGTTAGCGCGGTAGTATTGACCACAATTAGATTTTTTCTATGGATGCCAACTATGAGAGTGGAATTCTTTGCAACCTATGGCATATTCCATCACACTGCTAGACATGTCTCTCAGATATAAAAATAATAATTTAATATGCTGTATGCTCCCTGACTGGGAGATTGACTCAGCAATCGTTGTGCCGATAGTCGTTACGGCCAATGGCTTAATAGCCAAGAGCCTCGACCAACATCTTAAGAGGCTCTCGTTGGGTGGTTGGATCAAGGGCCTGGTGCAGAAAGCGGTACTTCTCGACACGGCGCGTATTGTTAGGAAGTTCCTCTCTGTGAGGCTCTGACCACCGGTAGCTTGGTCCCTGTTCCCGATGCCGGTGGGCTACTATTTTTAAAATTTTTAAATTATTTTTGTCTTGAAGAAATAATTAAAAATGTTATTAATAAGTTTATTGTAAATGAATAAAGGATATAATATGCTGTCAAACGTAAAAATGATAGCGCCAAAAAAAATAAAGCGCAAATTTACGGTGATTTAAAAATAGATACGTATTTATTTATTTCTTAGATTGAGGATCGTCAACATTACAGACATTCTCCCCCTTATTACAAAAGATGGTCTAAGATAAACCCTGGTTTTAGAGTAACCTCATCTCTTTTTGTTATATGACATAAGGAAGTGATGGGTAGGTACCTATATTTTAAACCTGGGTTTACCTTGGGCTTGGTTTAAACCATCTTTTGTAATAAGGGGGTACAAGATTATTAAAACATTATTACAGCAACAATTCTAGGGTTTCAACAATTATAGACAATCACAGCAAAGAATAAAAAAAAAACATTAGGAAAAGGTGTAAAAAAACAGAAATCAAATTCCATTACTTGTAAACGTTGATTAAAATCCGAACAAAACGAAAATCGCATACAAAAAAGTAATTTAAAAAAAAACAAGATTATGTACCTATTTACAGAATAAGTAATAAAGTAATATACCTATATATATTTGTATAATATGTAAGTAGTTTTATTGTATTGTTTCATTTATTTTAATGGTATTTTAAAATTAAATTATCATCAAAGGAAATATTGATTAAAAAACAACATTAAAGCTAACTTTTATACACAAAGACCAATAGGACCCACCTTTACAAGTTTCTAAAGGGCTACTTACATAGCTAAATTAATAAACCTCTTGTAATAAAGCAGTAATGGATGCTATTAAGTATAACCAACATAGGCCGTGGCGCATTAGCACTTAACATTTTACTATTAATATTTCATCTATAAGTACTTACTAAGTAGGCTTTAAAAACCGCATCAAGGGTCAACCTGTGTTGCTTTATCTGCACTGAAATGTTATAGCCGGCATAGTTTGCCGGTTTGTCATCCGCATGCATTTTTACTGACCTGAACATTATAGAAAAGCATATGCTGGCAAAAACCACTATTGTAAACACATGTTGTGCTTCCTAGAAGCTCCAAGCTTCCAAGTCCCTCAATTTTTTTAATAATGATGTCCTTTATATAGACATCGTCTTTCACAATTCCATAATACAAGTTATATTTACTGCTTCGTCGGTTTAGTAGTCGCAAGCGCGACTGCTGAATGTGAGGTCATAGGTTCGATCCAATGGCCTGGCAAAGTGTTATTGGGTTTTTCCGTGTGGAATTCACAGCCGGGAGTCTAGATTTGTGCCCGGTTGATGGCAATAGGCTCGGCCTTTATTACATGGGACTTAAACATAACGACGAAATAAGGGTGTACTACCTCTGCCCAATCCTTCGAGGAATACAGGCGTGATGTTATGTTGTCCTTACTTCCTAACTAATATTATAAATGCGAAAGTAAGTTTGTTTGTTTGTTACCTTTTCACACCTAAACCACTGAACCGATCATCCTGCAATTTTGCATAAACGTTGCCAGGTTCACAGAAACACACATAGGGTACCTTTCATCCCGAAAAAAGTACTGTTCCCGAGAAAAACAACAGTAACGATAATAGATGGCGCCACGTGTCTTTCGAATCATGATTGAATTATATTATTATAGAAACTTTAGTAGTGTGTTAAGAGTTGATTGTGAAATTCTAAATTAACGCGAGTGAAGTCGGAGGCAAAAGCTAGTAAATTATATTTAAAGCTTAAATTAAAGTTAAGTTTTTCTAAAATTCTATTTTGCAATCTATTATTATGTCAGTTATTGATCACCTACTTGCTTGCCAAGCATCTAGAATATTGCATTATCAGGGCTGTTTAATCGGCCTGTGGTTAATGCGCATAATAATTAATATGCCATATTAATAGCACAGTCTACCTATATCTTACTCCTTACAGTCGGTCAACGTAGAACATTGTCACAGAGCAATCGTGCGGGGGGTTGCGGGGTGAAGGGGCGGAAGTTATGTCCCGAGTAGCCATACTGCTACTCGGGACATAAATTCCAGGGCTCGCACTTTTTGATTTCAAATTTGATTGATATCGTTCATAGTAGAAATTATATTAATTTATTATGATATTATCTATTACGAGAATTTTATTATAAAGTCTGTTTACTAATCCAAGATGGCGGCATACATACATTTTCAAACGATTGTTCGTGGGAAGTCATTTCCACGGTTTTCGGGGTCACTGATGCCGAAAATGACGTCAAAATCCAAATCCAAGATGGCGGCCATCAACATTTTCATCTAATCATCATGGGTGTTGATTTCATGGTTTTCGGGGTCACTGATGCCGAAAATAACGTCAAAATCCAAATCCAAGATGGCGGCCATGAAAATTAGTAAATTAATGGTCATGGATGTCAAATCCAAGGTTTTCTGGGGTGCGGATGCCGAAAATGAGGTCAAAATCTAAATCCAAGATGGCGGCTACAAAAATGTCAAATTCGTCGTCACGGGTGTCATTTCTATGGTTTTCGGGGGTACTGATGCCGAAATTGAGGTCAAAATCCATTTCCAAGATGCCGGCTATTAAAATTTCAATTTAACCATCATGGGTGTCATTTCCATGGTTTTCGGGGGTACTGATGCCGAAAATGAGGTCAAAATCCATTTCCAAGATGGCGGCTATTAAAATTTCAATTTAACCATCATGGGTGTCATTTCCATGGTTTTCGGGGATGCTGATGCCGAAAATGAGGTCAAAATCTATATACATGATGGCGGCCATAAAAAAATTCAAATTAGCCGTCATGGGTGTCAAATCCATGATTTTCAGGGACGCTGATTACAAAAACCAGATCAATTCTCAAACACCAAGATAGGGACCACGTTTTACCTGGCAAATCTCATTTAACTGGTAATTTTTTTTGACGGCCTTGTATTATCGAGGAATACTTAGGCTTTATTTCCGGCATCGGCACTCACGAAAACAATAGAAGTAATAACCATGAATAATAAGTAATTTTCTATGACTCCATCGTAGACTTGCGAATAATTTATGACTCTTACCTACCCCCGCAAGCGTTAGCCACTGCGACTGTAACCTCGACAAAATTTGTAGTTTTAAATATTGTTAAAATATTCCAGGATAAGATGGCGAAACTGCTGCTACATACCTTTGCATTATTTTGTCAATCGTCAAAATTACTCATGCGTGGTTTTCTTTATGCGTGTCACTGTTTCTATAAAACGTTAATTAATTTCGACGTTTGTTTGATAAAGTTTGTGTAATTTATTTAATGTGACAACCCTTTGACAAGTGTTACCAATTTTGACATTTCTTATGACCTGTCAAATGTATGGGCGTTGACCCACTGTATGTAGTAAGTAGGTACACTGTGTTAATAGTATGGAAGATAATTACTCGGAAACGCTGTAAGATGATAGCTTACAAGACTCAACTAATCTAACCCAAACATCAAACTGCTCACGGTACGTCATCGTCATCTCGTCATCTGATTACTGACAGTGGTGTGACAATCCAATTTACAAACATAATATCCAGCGTTGTGACAATGCCCAATACATGGGCATTTTAGGACAAGCTTGTCCCGGAAGGTAGATATTATAAGCAGTGCACTTTATAAAATGGTCTAAAATTAATGGCCTGTGTTCTTGAAATCTTATCTTCTTGCAGTAGTGAATAGTAACGCGCCGAAAAATAAGAAAAGCTTGTAAGAAATAAACAAAAATTGTCATAGACAGCTAAAAGAATAGTGTGGGAGTGAATCTATCATTACAGCTATAGCTAATATCTGTATGGTGTGACTTTCGGATTTATTGACTTAGTGTTTTCTTATTATCATATTATAAAGTTGTCGTGTTTTAAGTGTTTTCCTTGTTTGTCCGACTAGGGATAGATAGGTAGGATTCACTAATAACCTCACATTCTTTATAACTGGTGTAGCAGACGTGCTCAGGACATCCTGGGGCCGTCTGTTACATTACAGTTTGATTCGATCAGGGATCAAAACATTAATTCACACAAGATCAGAAAATAAAAAGGAAAACTAGTCAGATAAAAAACGTCAGACTGCTTCGGCTAGGGTTACCATATCTCAGGCCTTGTCCTGAGATCTCAGGCTGATATTTTAGGCTCTGCTCAGGATTGCGGCCGTATTTTGGAAATCTCGGGATTTTTTGAATTTTCAATAAAATAGAGTAGAATTGTCAGATCATTATTACAGATAGCCCGCATCGCGCGGCTCTGGGCGGTGGATGGAAATCATGCTTTTTCTCCGGACTTTTAAATTTTCCATCTGGTAACCCTAGCTTCGGCTGATCGACACAGAAAACGAGCTCCGTCGAATAACAACAGCTTTTATAACGTCGGGTGCGCTGATTCATGAAGACAACTAGGTACCCTTCTTTATGTATTAAATGTTGACCCAGTGTTGCCAGCTATCGACAAAATAATGTTTATCCGGGATACCATTATTTGGCTATTAGGATTTGCAAGTTGATTGAACTTACCACTCAAGGCAACAATGCTTGGTGAAGGGCAGTAGTTTTAAAAGAGGGTTATTTCCAGCAGTGTACTGCAATAGGCCAAGTGAAGTAGGTGCAATCATAAATGATATTAAGTTTGATACATCATTGTTTCATTGCTATCATTGCTATGCAGATAATGTTTTACAGCATAATAATGTAGGGACCTATTAATTTGCAAACAACAAAGTAAGCAAAAATTTTACGACCAAATAATATCCCATTAAAATATTTACTCATCAAAGGACAACATAGATATACCTCAAGAGTAAGTAGAGGTGTTCTCCCACGTTTGGCTTCTGATATTAAGTCCCATGTAATAGGTGGCGAGCCTATTGTCATTTTTCGGGCTAATTAATACCGAGTTCATCGCCTGTAATCTCCAAGCCGAATCTCCGAACAATTGAATAGACATTATTAAAAAAAAATGACAATTAAAAATACATGTTACAAGCCAGTCTTAATAAAATAGCACACGAATGTATTGCCACGAATCTGATCCTAACCCCCAAACTCGGCCTCGGCCAGGCCACACCGGTTGTATATAGAGTCTATACTCTATATATATTATGACCCCTAATATACAGGTCCGAGGTCAGTTCGAGTTTGGGGGTTAGGATCAGATTCGTGGCAATACATGAATACATGAAGAGCCTCGTATACATAAGTGTACGAGGCTCTTCACAATTTAGTCAAGACATATTCCTGTTTCTTTGTCTGTCGTGTCGGCAAGTGACTATATGAGAATAGTGTAGAGAGCTCCTGCCGTGGTGAAACGATTAGCCAGTTTGCTGACACTAACACTTACAGTCCGGCGCACCCTAGGCAGTGAGCCCCGCAAAGCCGCGACCAACCCAGCAAGGTTGGTCTAGGTCTAGACGTACTTAATAGGGAATATGCATGTAATTATTTTTTCTCTTAATCAATAAATCACAGTAATATAAACCCAAGAAAAACATTAACAGTCAGATGTTACTATTGTTTGTTGCTCATAACAATTATTTCACTTCAACAATTTTCTTCTACAGTTCAAACAGTATTTATTGTCGCGGCCATAATGTGACGTCATAATCCACGATGCTTTGTTTACATATTTTTTTTGAACCACATATCATATAAATTAAATTATTTCTTATGCTTTATTCAAGCAGAAATCGCACTTACTAACTTACCTCAGTGAGAAATCAAACAGTTTGCTAAGAAAAGATTATTTAAAGATTTATTCATATGGATTTTGATGTCACTTCCGGCATTTTCGACGACGACGCGGTTCGAGATTGCGTTCCGTTCCACAAAAAAAAACGTAACATAATATAATGAATTGTAAAATAAGTAATGCGTTAAAAAAATTAAAAAACAATGCAATTTGAATCTTGACTCCTGTACGATGTATATTTAAATAATGAAAGAGTTTTGAATTACATGCATATTCCCTGTTATACGCACTCATGGAGGCTCTTTTCATGCACCCTACCCTTATATACACATGCACACATATTACATACTCCTTGTCTCACTTAATATGGCTAGATGAATAATATTTTTAAGGCAGCGTTAAAGTTATAACATAAACTATGAAACTCTTGAAAAATATGTGCAATAAACTTTTTGTTTTCTTACGTTTACCAAGCTGCTCATCGTTTATGGCAACTAAACAGTACCTCCATTTTGGGAGAGCTCTATATCGTGCAGTGCATTGCAAACGGCTAGGGTTGGTTTTCAACAACCAGGTTAACTCTCTGGATAAACAACCTTACCTAAAATTCGACTACGTATATTTTTTGAGTAGGTACCTACTAGGTTACTCAAAATTTCACCATATTATCCTGAAAACCACACGAGTTCTTATCCATGTTGCTTCTTTTGTTGCACCAACTCGATATGATTCTATAGGTAGAACAAAAATCTACAATGTCCTTAGTTAATAAATCTTGCATAATAATGCACTTATACGATCGTTATGAGCGTGTACGCCGCGCCGTACGGCATTTCATACTAATTTTCAAGTCTTTGTTTTTCGTAATGACAGAACCGATTTTGATGAAACTTCACACACATAAGCAGGACACTTAGGTGTAAAAAGTTAATAGAAAACATTTTCGAAATATCTTACTTCAAAAAAGATAATTGGAAATTTCTGTTTGTATGGAAAATTTAAAATCGGTATAATTTAACTGTAACACTATTTTTAGAAAATGTTTTCTACTAACTTTTTAGTCCGATGTATCCTGCTGATGGGTATGAAGTTTCATTAAAATCGGTTCAGTCATATTGAAAAATAAAAACTTGAAAATTTGTATGAAATGCCGAACGGCGTAAACGCTCTTATATTCAATTGGCTAAACAGCAAAGTAATTAGAGGCATTGTTGATGCGCATGCGATGCTCGCATCTCCGTGAAGCCATCCGCTAAACTTTTAAGCGAAGCATCTCAATAGCACACTAATGTGATTATGACTAATTCCTTAAAACTGTAGAAAATGTTCCTGAGACAGCTGCAAATTGTTACCAACTTACATTTACCGTTCAAAAACCGTGGTAACAATTTAATGCTAACGGATTAAGACGCAAAATGCTTTGACAGTTGCTATTGATATAAAAGGGTTATTTTTGTAATCCTATTACTCCATGAGCGTCTGTTGAGATGTGTCAACCCGTTGCTTTGTGGTGATGCGACCACGCGGCGGGGGTCGCGAAGATAATGTACAGATTAGATGGAGATCTGAGGCACGACATTGTTTAACAGTCTCAGGTAAAGCGGATGGTCCCACTCGAGTGTGTTAAACAATACATAAACAACATTATTTTCAAATAATGCGATTATGTAGACGCCCACAAAAAATGTACAGTTGTGTTGATTGACAGTTTAACTTTACTGTTAATTGTAATGTTGGGTGTGATGCGGGGACTAGTCGATTTAGAATTTTCTCACCCTCTAAGATTTTTTAATACACCCCACATAATTGTATTTCAGATTACGTATAAAAGAATATACTAAAAACACAAATACTTGATTTCTAAAACATTTATTATTACATCATATTATAGGTCACCTTATTATAGGTGGTATAGATTCATAAATATATTGTAAAACTATTATAGCTTAGCAATATCTCGGAGTGTTTCTAACAATAAAAACCAATCAAAAGCGAGTCGGGTTCGCACAATCAGGGTTCCGTATCAGAACTTGTTTCTTTTCAGCAACTATGAGTTTGACGAAAAAAGCGGCAGTTTCCTCGTTACAACTCAATACCTAATAATTCTGATAACATCAAAATGTTACAAACCGTAAGAAACATGGAAAACAGCAATAAAAAAACATTTTTCCTTGTGAGAAGCGCATTCAAATGATATTACACCCAATACGATACAAAAAAAAAACAGAATTGTGCCCGACTCAAAAACATAATCATTAGCGCGTAATGTCATTTTGTCAAATTCATTTTTTTACAAAATCTTTTCTAACTTCAGTTTTAAGCCAAATGTCTATAGTAGTCAGACGGTCAGACGCAAGAGTGATCTTATAAGGTTAAGTTATTAGGGTTCCGTATTTGGAAAGGAAAACAGACCACTAAAAATATGTTGACATACAATGGCTGACTTTAAAAAAAAAAATAGGAAATTTTCCTTTACTGAGCTTGAATTAAATATCTAAAATAGGCTTATTTTGCCAAGTATTATACATATACCTTCAAATTAATTATAGAAGGATCTGAAGTTGGCAATAAAATGCCCATCGTAGCACGCTGTCTACGATGAAACAGGTTTTATCATTCATAAAACTATTTTAATAAATTATCGATGCTAAACCTCGGCCATAAAAGAGATTGGAGCCAGCCTAACAAATAAACTAAAATTAAATATACACGAATACAATCGAAATTTTTGTCTCAGGCGTATAAAAGTGTCCTATAAATTTACCCACAGTTTAATTTAATGTCCAAAAGTACCTGCTTCACATTTTTTTTTATTATAAATAAATGTTCGTCGCCGGTTATGGCTGCACGAATGTATGTTATTATTTTGAGAAATGGTTTTGAATTTGTCTCGGAAGGTTATGATACTTTAGGGTCCACTTTTTTTACATTCTGCTCGAAGATTGGAGCCCTTTAATATTTTATAGGTAGCAGAATTTTTAATTATACTCTATCATCTTCAACAGGTTGTCAAACCAAGGGATGGTAGCAAAGCAAGCCTATCGGCTGAAGTGAGTTTTGCCCAACAGCAACTGCCTCGTTGAGCGTCGGAGACGACGCAGTTTCCAGACCAGTCATCAGCGGGGAATACCCCGCCGCGTGGATGGTGGCGGGCGAATGGGGCTATGCGCCGGCGTCGGCCACCCCCGCCATGAATGCGTTCCTCGAGACTAACCACGCACACCTCGCATCCTATGGGCTGAAGATGTCCCCGCAGCCGGCGTGCGGCGTGGGCGCACAGCACCGAGCTGCTGCGCCGCACCCGCCGCCACCGCACCACCCGCCGCACTACCAGCCCTACCCGCTGCATTCCTACCAGCCCGGCTACCTTCGCGAGTATAGCGGCTGCGGCGAGCTGTTCCCGCAGCAGCCGCTCGAGCAGAGCTGGGACTGGCGAGGCGATGCCATGCACTATCAGGGCGCCGCACCACCGCTGGTACCCCACGCGCATCCGCATGCCCCGCACGCCTTCCTACGCTACGTGCGCGCGCCTCCTCGACGGGATATGCGATGTCAATGGCTCGATCCTGAACAGCCGCCGCCGCGAAAGTTGTGCAACAAACTGTTCTCCAGTATGCACGAGATCGTAACGCATCTGACAGTGGAACACGTTGGCGGGCCCGAGTGCACGACGCACGCGTGCTTCTGGCAGGGCTGCTCGAGAAACGGACGACCATTCAAAGCGAAATACAAATTGGTGAATCACATCCGCGTGCATACCGGAGAGAAACCGTTTCCCTGTCCCTTCCCTGGCTGCGGCAAGGTGTTCGCGAGATCAGAAAACCTCAAAATACACAAAAGAACACATACCGGTAAGTTTTGTTTTTTATACACTCACTATATTCGACTTATCAGTGGTGCAAATATTTGTAGTACGGTACATGCATCATTCATGCACGAAATTAAATCAATATCATTGGTCATACACATCATAATCATAATAAAATTTACAGTCTTGCTTCGTTAATATTAATTAGGCACATTACATTATTAAATATATTAAACTAGTTTATTGGACACTGTTTTATGTCATATAATAAGTAAGGTATTTACTGCAAATTATTGAGCTTTGACAACAGGCGATAACTGGCCCTGTCATTACGTGCATGGTTACTCGGAATTTTAAGTATATAAAAACAAGTCTAGTATCTTAGACCAAATTGATTCGTCACGTACCGATGGAAGTGTTTCACATCCGGCAGTCGTGTAGTAAGACATCAAAGCCATTCAAGCGGACGACCGTTGATCTGGCGAAACATTTCGATTCTCATTAATTCATAATGAACCGCCCCCCGCAGTTGGGCAGGCCTGCGGCTGACTGATGCCCACTGTTGCGATATACCCGAGCACGCCTCAATAATAACCAAACCGACACAATGACAACTGACACACAACAAACTATCAAAGAATATCCTTGTAATACGATCTCGAGCACAAACAACGGAGCTAACGGCCGTCCTATAAATGTCCACGTCGACTTGTGAAGTCTATTTCTCAGTAGGCAAGGACAAAAAGCCTTTTAACTAAGAACTCCATTTTTCAATTCATTACAAAAGTCGAAAGATTCATCTGAACTGCGTATGTTGGATAAAAAAAAGAGATCGTAAATTAAAATGTCCAGTTGGCTGGGCTGGGTGCTGGGTCCTCGTGTCTTGTCTCTGTCGCACGTCGGAGCATTGTTATTGGTAAACTATTGGTACTTAACTTTAAATATCGATTTTTAAGGGAACGGTCCAGGAATTTGTATACCCGGCGTCGGACGTGGCCAGCTGGTTTTATGTTTTTTTTTTTCTTCAACGTCACTGTTTAGTGTTGCATCCAGACTTTTGTTCTGTGCCCCCGTCCGCTATTATCTCATACGGGCTTTGAATACACGAGACCTTTTTGTGGGGAAGTTTGAAGAATTGTTTTATGGGTGGCTATAAATTACTCCGAAGGTTGTGTAAAACCATAGTGAGCTGGGGTTTGCTGCTGATGATTATAGATTTAATTAGCCCAGAGCAAATATCGGGGCGGTGAGGCCCCTTCACCTTAAAATAGGTTAATAATGTATTTATGACAGAAAGCCCACCCAATTTTAATGGCTCTTTAACAGCTTTTGAAGTATCTTTAATCTTGTAGTCATCGTTGGAATGTTAGGTTAGTTGGGCAAGCTTCCATTTATGAATTCTTAGGTATACAGGACATAGAATTTTGTCTTCTATTTCTGTCGTCCGCTGACCAATATAGTTAGCCATATCTTGACCTACCATCAGTTTATGTTTATACAGTGTAGAAATAAAAGTTGTGTCATTTCTATTCCTGGATCAGGCAGGAGTTTTGAAAAATCTATGAATGCAGTTACTTATACTTATTTTTAAACATAAATGAATGTTTCCTTCGAGTAAAATTTGCTATCATCAATAGTTAAGGCACTTTCCCTCCACCGATCGCCTTTTTTCCACACTTTTTTTTTCTTCTCTATATAAAATACTAGCGACCCTCCCCAGCTTCGCACGTGTACGTTTTATAGCTTACAACCTTCCTCTTGAATCACTCTATCTATTAAAAAAACCACATCATAATCTGTTACGTAGTTTTAAAGATCTTAGCATACATAGACAGACAGACAGCGGGTAGCGACTTTGTTCTATACTACGAGTATGTAGTGATAATGGTATGACTATTTAATATTAATTCTATGCCCAAAAATGTACTACGCCATGAATTATTCGCTAGTACATAATTATTTTAAATCGATCCAAATATAATTCAAAATAATATGTAGACACTGTCACGCCAGGAATAAGTACTTAACTTTGGAAATAATTATATCGTTATTGCTTTAGTAAACAGATACTCGGTTGATCAGTAGCTCGGTTATGTTAATAATATATATTTCGTTTATGAGTAGTGAAAACAATTACAACAGTAATATGAGACGGATAGTCAGTCAAGTTATGGAAAATACTAGCAGTTCAAGTCGTACTATAAAAAGATTATATCTTTAGTGAAATTGGTATCAATGTCCCAACAAAATTAGACAGTAGCCGTCTGGACTTCCGTAGTTTCTTGTCTCTTTCATAGCTATCGCAAATGACATGTATCAGTTGGTTGTTATCAACATCCTTGGTAGGTTTATACTGTGGACACTTACGCTGGTGTTTAACAACTTTGATACTCTGGTTAAACGGTCGTTTAACCTAAAAGTATTAATCTTCTTAACTAGAGAATTTATGTTGGTGGCCTTGTGATTTTAGGATTTATATAATATAATAATATAATATTATTAATATAATCGGATTTAGGATGCAACAAAACTAAACACAGATCCTATGGTCCCGGGTACAGAAAATCTTAAGATAAGAAATGTATTTATTTGTTCGTTTTACTTTAATTAAAATGCTCTAGGGCCAATTACAATAATTAAACATAAAGCACAAAACAATTGAAAAAAGAAAAAAACAATTAGAGACACCTACTCTTTCATAAATCCCTCACAATGCTTCTGACATACTTATAACTCTATAAAGAGAAGGCGTCAGGAGTTACGATTATTTATTACAATAAAACTATGTGTAGTATATATTTTGCAGCAGTACACCACGAACAACCCCCCATATCTTATTCATTGTCTCCCTGTTCATCCAAAGGTTGTCTGGTAGATATCGCTATCAGCGATAAGACCGCCATTAGGTATATGATATTGTATAAGAGCTGTGTTACAATTTTGGTGTACAACAGTGGCGAAGGCTCCATACAACTCGATTCCTATCGGCTTCCCTTTCGAAACGAGTAATTACTGTAATTCACGCATCACACTTGAGCAAGGTAAGCATTTTTTGGTCCGGCTTCCCTTTTAAGAAAATTCACCCTACGCCACTGGTGTACAATAAATTATATTCTATTCTAAAATATTATCTTATTACATAAATCATGAACACTAGTTTTTTAATTGACCTATAAAGTTTATACATTGATCGTCTTGTATTAGTTAACCTAGAATAAATTATACAGATCTCGTAGGCGATCCTTAGTCCATTGAGTAACACTTACCAGCCTATCTATAGAATATTCCAGAACATAGTATTCAAACAAAACTCGTTATTGTGTTATTAATCACCCATCTATATTAGGGATTAAAATATTGTTCTTAACTCGTATTGCGATGAGTTTTTAGCCCCGAGGGTGCTATAGCACGCGTCGGCGTCGCGCCGCGTCAAACCGCCGCCGGTGATTCCGCCCACGAACACCCAATCACTTTATAAAACACTTTAAATATCACTAAACACCTGTGCGAAACAATCGCTTGATATATTCATTTAATAAACATAATATCACGCCTTTTTACCATGAGGTAGGTAGGGACTACAGTACAAAAAGCTTCGTGGTGCGGACTGTCCTTTGCATATTCGCGGTTTTTTTGCAGTAGTAGGTAATTCATTTCAAAATGGCTCTAGCTTATGTTGATGGGTTAATTAATATCTTTAACAAGAACAGTGATGATTATGATATAGCTATTTGCTTTTTTTTTTTTTTAAATTTGACTGCTGTAGGTCGTCCTAGGGGACGGTTTCTACGTAACCGGGCAGTTATTGGCGTGACCTAAAGGGTCTCCAGCCAATGGGGGGGAAGTAAAATACTTAACCTAAGCTAACTACTTGTACTACACTAACATCATGACTACCTGCAACAACAGCACTAAGGGCGACCCCTAGTGGGACTCGGACCTCGGCTTAGGGCGTTGCTGGCGTGGACATATGGGGGGGGAGACAGCTTGATGAGGGCTGAATTATCGGTGTGAAGGCTATTTGCATTTATACATTTAAGCTCTTCATAAATGAAGTGGACGGATTAGTAGTAGTAACGCTAAGAGTTAGGTACTACGAACGAATACTCTTTTTATGTTGAACAGTCAAATTACATCATAATATCACGCCTGTATTCACCGAAGGGTTGGGCAGAGGTGTATAGTACGCCCTCATTTCGCCGTTATGTTTAAGTTCCATCCTAGAGCCTATTGCCATCAACCGGGCACAAATCCAGACGCGGGCTAGTACTGAGAAATTCCACGCGGAAAAACCCAATAACACTGTGCCCGACCTGGGTATCGAACCCAGGACCTCACGCTCAACAGTCGCGCTTGCAATCACGAGACCAACGAGGCAGTCCGATTATAAATCCTTACTAATATTATAAATGCGAAAGTAACTTCGTCTGTCTATCTGTTACTTCTTCACGACTAAACTACTGAACCAATTTTGATAAAACATGGCACAGAGATAGTCTGGAACACATAGAAGGACTTAGGCTACTTTTATACTTAAAAATCGCGGAAAGCCAAGCGGGCGAAGCCGCGGGCGATTTCTATCAACTACATTTATTGAAATCTATAAATAATGCTTTTAAACAAGGGTTATATAATTATGACGTTTTACTTTCATATCATAGCTAATAAACTGATATTGGTTGCACTATATTAAAATTCAATAGTTTCTCCATCGCCACTTCAACACCCGCTCATAACGCGTTGCGGTGCAACAGAGGGGTGGGCACAATACTTTAATGATGATATGATTCGAACCGGTAAAGACGTCCCCTGACTATCAAACGCAGTGCTCGGCTAATATGCCGTATAAAATGACGCTTTCAAAATATTTTGCAAACAATGCGGAACCCTTCTGTGCCCTGTGCCCCTGCGCCCCTGCCTCTGCGCCCGCGCCATTGTCCCGGAGCTGTCGACTGCAGCACTTGCGGGTTATTGCGAAGCAAACATGTAATACACTCGTCAACATCAAACACTTAATATGCTCATGTTACTGTTTCATTTCATATGTTAGTACGCAGGTGTTGATGAAGTACCTAATAGTTGATTTAAGAACGTTTTTGTCTGTAAGAATGTTGAATAATTGCGCTACAGTCCATTGCGTAGACCAGTTCAGATTACTTAGTAATCGTACGCCGTAGTGTTTAGCTATACAGGGTGGAAACGTTAATTGTCAACAAGTTACTTTGTTATTTTTACAGATATTGGAAAATTGGTAGCTAATATCAAAAGTAACTTGCCTACGGAATAAAATGTCATAAATATGTTAACGAAATTAAATTGCCGACGTTACATAGCAAAACTTTCAACTGACATTGGAACTTTGCAACCAAATGAATGAAATTTTGAAAAAATATTTATGTCACTTTATGCAGTTAGCAACTAAGTTTCGATACCAGTTTTTTTTTTAAACCTTGAATATTGTAAGAATAATCCCATAAAAACCGTATTTTTGCATAATGTATGGAAGTAGTAAAAAATAAATTTTGGACATTAAGCAGTGCAAGCTTTACAGTGTCATTTTGTTTCTCCGACAGCCTAGTATGTATATTAGCTTCAAGTTTTCCAATACCTGTTATATTAACTAAAAAAATTGCCTGTTGACACTTAACACTTCCACCCTGTATAGACAACACCTGCTTGTGCCATTAAAGCATTAAGTAGCTGCATACTTGTTTCTTTGAATTCCGTCTGAAATTAAGTGAATTGCGAATGTTTTTCATCGCCTGACTAATAAATGTTCCATAAAATGTTGACAAGCTTATAACTCGCGTTTTAATTGATGTTATTCTTGTCTTATTTAATGTTAATGGGGAGGGAAACGTAAAACGAAAATAGGTGGCAGCACCTTTGTTAGTACCAATTACAACCAATCAAAATGAGTTAAATTCAGTAGCAATAATGTCAAACTAACTTTAACCAATGACATTGCTTTGGTACGAGCGGTGGTGGCGCCATTAGTTCCCCAGTTTCCTACCCCGTTAGGGGGGGTTACAAGGTTACCTAGTAGTTCATATAGGCGTAGCATGCCTTCGGAAACAAAGGTTTTGTCACAGTGACACTGTAATTTTTTCTTTCATCGTCAAAACCTACGGTGTACGGTGTCTACGTTGGTCAATTTACGACTGCTTGAGTAACCGATCTCTTTAAATTAGCCAATATGACTGGCTCAAAATTTAAAATCATCTTAAAACTCATCTGTTCTGAAACGAATTCTTCCTTACTGAGACATAATATTGTAATTAATCACTATTCTTAAAATGGCAATTAACAAACAAAGGAATATTAATAATAACGATAAAAGTGCCAAGGCTTAGCCTAGATGGAGACCAACGGAAACCCATTGTATTGGTTAAGTTTATTAGAAATAAAAGATTTTTACTTTACTTTGTAACAACTACTTCAATATCTACATAAGTTCTAATGTTCCACATACTATCTCATCAATAAAATTCAAACAACATATCAGTAATCATCACCAACAAATCAAATTACTAATGATTCTGATTAGGTTGTTCTCATAAAGCTTACAGTAATAGTCTCTAAATCTCTCATATCCCTACATAATATTACGTAGAATCGGCCATTTTATATCCATATGATAATGTTGTAACCCTATAATAGCTGGGTGCTTTTCAAAGGTGTCTATATGATCCGGCGACCATCTGCCCCGGATTGATAAATTGTATAAAAAATGTTACCAACAATAGTTGATGCGTTTGTGTGCGTTACCAGGCAGTATCAGAGGGGATTTAATATCCAGTATTTCTAAAACTTTGCTACACTGTCATCGGTCAACGAATTTTTTAAGTGGTATTCAAAATTAAAATTGGAATACATTTCCCTTTTTTTTTTTATTTATGTGTCCTTATACTTAATACCTCATTATAATTTTATGCACAAAATGGAATTCGCCTACCTACCACTTCTACTAATGCGTAACTTTTAAAATTTAATTGATAAAAAAACAATTTGAAAATGTAGTCAACAGCTAATATTTTTTGAAAAATAAAGAATGGCAAAATTAATTGTATGTGAAACAATTGATTGTGTTAAAACAAACGATTATTTCGTGGGCGTGGCTAGCCCTTGTCGGTAGCAACATTACAACCCTCAGCACGCACACTGATGCAACACATGTTATACATACACGTGCACAAATCTTCATACACGACGTGTACACACACTTGCTACCCCACACCATGCTACGCTACAGATATTGTACATGTAGACAATGACACGTTAAGCGCTTTATTTTTTTATCTCTTTGTCAACTCATCCCCTCTTCGCATTGACACGACGTTGAAGTGACTACAGTCCGGACATTGCATATATTGCCCCTAAGTACACAAAACATTGATCATTGAAATTCTAAGTTTTTCTTGAATAAATAATGCCTCACAACAGCGTCAATGAATGAACAAACAGAACTTTAGTTTAACTCGATATTAAAAAATTGCACGTCCGAGCAAAGACACGTTTTGCAGAAACCCGAGCATTCCTGCAAACGTGAAAATTGTTTTTATCTTTTCGAGAATTTCGCTAAACGTCAAAGAGATAGTGCGAACAGGGTATCGGAGTGCGAACAAAAACACTTTAACCGCACCACGATACGTGAATCTGAACGCATTGGACTGCAAGCATCGATTCCTTGCTGAATTCTATTAGATAGAATCGAATACCTTCACGTCGATACGTATCAGACATCACTAATTTGAGCAATTATTAATTCATAGACAAAAACAGTAATTGGAACGGCTCTGACAACCAATCGCATGCATTGCTATGTTAAGTTTGGAGGATAGTTAATGAAATATGTCAGTTCAATAAGCCCTGTAAATTTTTGATTAAAATATTTATGTTCTGTCTTTGACAATCAGCTTTATGTTATGCAAATTGCTAGTTCGATCATAAAGTAAATTGTATATCTATGAGTTCCATGAATAATCAAGCAAAATGAATTATTGACATTAAACAATTTCATTTCTTCAACATTCAAACCCACATCTTCCATTTGATTTATAAACAATTCGGTAATGAAATTATATCTTAAATTCGATCAAGAGTCTGTTTTGTTCAGATGAGATAAGTATCGTGAGCGGGCTATCAATCAAATAGATCGGGCTGTGGTTTCACCTGGTCTCGTTCAACAGCTAATCGGGAATACATCCGAACTATTACTAATATCCGTCCGACACGCCCTACACGAATCATTTAGTCATGGAACATCGACGGCTTTTACTGACGTCATAATTAGAAATGATTTTATTTACATTCTTTTTGTAAGCAAACAATCTGTTAATTGGGGTAAACAATTCTGATGCTTCTTTTTGGTCTATTTCCGGTTTATTTATCACTGAATCAAAATTTATTTAATCTTTATTATCGATAAGTATCTTAATAATTCTAATTTTCAGAATCATAATGAACTTAAAATCTATCTTTTTTGAATACAACATAAATTAATAATCAGTTCTTCATTATTTAATATCAAATTAAAGAGCTTTTTAACTAAATATAATACATGTTGGCTAGGTCTTTAATTCATATCTGAATTTATTCTTAATTTATTACATGGAACATCAAAATCTTTTTACAAATACTTGCAGTAGGTACAGTTGAAGCGTCCCTCTATTTTATAACCAAGTTGTTTAGCCATGTGTTTGTAACAAGTCGTGGTACCAGGATAACATAAATTGTGCACGGTTGCAACGTAACAATAGCTTGGAAACCGCGGGATGCACTAGTGTTGGGTCTGCCTACGCCTGCCTCGCCTGCCTGCTCCTCGCCCTTACTATCTTATTACAATCGTTTCTTCTGACACTTTACTATCTATGTGCGCATTTTATAGTGACAGATTTCTTTTTGTTTTTAACCTTTTTATATAAAATTAAATGTTAATAGAAATTATTTTTGTAAGTAGTTAGGGCCACAATCAAAAAACGTAATAAATATCTATGTAAGCAATCCTTATGATTTATCGTATAGCTGATCCGCTTCGATACGTAGGTTACTTATTATGGAATTGAAGAGTTTTTTTCATTTTCTTTAAACATAATTTAAAATTCCTTAAAACACACCGTAGCAACTGCTTACGTCATCTATTAATTTATGCAACACTAGCTTACTCTTATTATAATATTAACTGCCTGCCTACTCGCAGTATTTGCTTTGTCGTTTCTATTAGGCAACACTGACTCAAATATTTCTATTAGAAGCACGGTGAGTAGGTTTAGTTATTTAGGTTTGGTGACTAAATAGTTTGGGTCATAGTGTTGTGCTTTTTCTTTACCATAAAATAGGTGGCTCATTAAATTAAATGAGCTATCAGCCGTTTTCAATGCGTCAAGAAAAACATTTTGCGCTTTAAGGTTCGTAAGTGTGCGAAATTCTTTCGTCTTGTAGGGCGACCGCGGAGGGTCTCACTGCATCATTCATGCGTTTTTTCGCCGACACCTCACTCGTATCAATATGTATGGGAGTGTGTGATATTGCCGACAACATGGCTGAGACAACCACTGAACTATCTCTGATATTTATTTTCACACCTCGCTTGAATGTATTTGTGAACACTTATCGTTCTCTTAAAGACTACAATGCAACAGATTCCTAAAAATAGAATACCGTCTGTATAGTCATCAAATTCCTAGGAAATAGATTCTATATGCCAAACATATCGATCAATACTTCAACTTAGTTATAATTATCGCTATTACAATTCCCGAACTCTTTAGAATAGCACCTGTGATCCGTGGTTTGTAAAAAGTGACTGAATAAGCTATGTTTGTATCGACAGCCTTTAGAATTCCGCACATTTAACACCGCTCGCGAAAAAATCTCGATAGAACGCATCGACAGGATCAGACAACAATCGAAATGTTAACACGACGACAAAAAGTTGTATTCCGATGGTTTTTGAAACACTTGAATCTTTTGGATGATGTTTAGTTGTTTAAATGTTTTAAATGTTAAAGTAACGAAATGATGAAGCTAATAACGCTCTAGGACAACGAATGTTGCTGTTAATTTTTGCCAAGAAACATGTATTAACATATCTTGCTGATGAACCTACCAGCAATTGCAAAAAAATTATATCCATCAATAAAACAAATGCAAATCAAAAGTTCCCAAAGGAATGTTTGGCGCGCATAGAATGTGGGCGCGTCCGAAACAAAAATTAAACACGTTACAAATAAAAACAAAAACAGCCTATTAATATTCGTTAGAAATATTGGTTTGTCCCAAAAATGTGCCCGGGGGCTGAAACACGATCCCGCGTGGGTGTTGAGTGGACACGGCCCGAACAAATACATAACATAACCGATTTATTGGGCGACTTGCGTACGACACGCCGCAAAATTATAATATTTATGATTTGTGAACATATTAATATTCATGGAGCAAGTAACGACGCGGACAATGATTGCGAACTAAACTAAATTTATCCTAAAGAATTTGGTTTACATTTCAAAATACAAAATATTTGGTACAACATTAAAAATGTTCATATTTACGCACAATTTTTATATTTGAATGACTTGGCCTCATTCATCAATATTATGAATGTGAATTAATAAGATTCGCTTTGTGGATTTACGAAAAATCATTAATAAAATTACCATTACTACACAAATCAGGTCCATACTTTTGCCATTGAGTTTCGGTATCGTACGGTAAGGCCTCCTCTGTAGGTGAAGCCCAAATACCAAGAAATGCGATACCAACAAGCTCAATTAATAAAACGATTCCCTTGCCTTGTGACCACGACGTATCTTCATTTTCTCTACATTATTCTTTTTGTAAATCTTTTAAACTTCATAAAACTTAAATAATCGAATAACATAGCATTATAAAATTAAAATAAAGCCATTCAGACGAAGCCTAGAAAAGAATTGATCTACCACCTGTAAAGATTTATAGGGAAATGTTTGGTGTTACTGGATTATTACTCCTGATCTACTCTGCTTTTATCAATATCATCATCTTTGATTCGAATCCATAAAAAAATTAAACATTGCAAAATAAATAGGTACTCTACAAACTTGGGTTAATTTTCTGCCGACTCAAAAGTCACCACCAACCAATCTTAACATTACAAGTGCCTTTATATCATAAGAGATTGCCACTTAAACTCTCTTATTCTTATCATCTCCCTTCATATTTTTCGGAATTTAAACTTCATTACCAATAATTTCACCAAAGCAATCTTTTAAACGCTTACTTTTATCACAGAACTCTTATAAGACAGCATCGTCTCAATTTCCAGCCTCAGTTTTTCTCACAAGGATTTTGATATTAAAATTTAACTTCATTTTATTAAAACGCTCGCGTGCCCGTCCATCTCCTTGTAGATTTTAACGCATTGATAACTTATCGCGCATCTTGTGACACGACGCAGCATCGTTGACGGCGCCTACCTTAAATCCTACAGGTTATTGTAGAAACATTTCTTCTATAGCTTTAACATAATCTTCAAACGCTTTATGAGGTGAAACGCCGTAATTTTTCATTAATTTTAGATGAACATAACCTTTTTTTAAATGACTTTGTGAACCTTCGTGTTTGTTCCTTATTGGTTAATGTAAATAACTTGATACTTTGTTGTTAGATATACCGGTTACATTTTTCTTGTTCAATGTAAGGAAAAGCCATTTGAAAATCCATTTCTGTAAAGTAACTTAGTACTAATAAGCAGGAAATCATAAATTGTTAGTATAAATGACTCTTTATTTTGATCCGATCTCATTTAAACGTATACGGAAAATCTGAATTAGTTTTTTACATCCGCCTAATTTTTTAAGAAGTCTGGTTTCTGATATTATTTCTTGTATTTTTTTATTCGAGAGGAGCGATGATGCCGGTTAGGGCTGTCAAAACTCTTGACGTAAGGATTGACGAGCGTGCCCTGCCTGCTTAGGTGTTTTGTACTTTTTTATGTTCAGCCTTGTACAATATTGTTTATCTACAAAATCGTCTGGGAACAAAATGATCAAAGCTTCGATGAGAAAATAAGTAGAGGTCATAATAATGTTTCTGAACGTGAACTGATATCACGGATTAAATTACAATTTATAAATACATTTGGTTTACTTTTGATAAAAGCAGCATCAACAATTAATTCGAATTGTTGACTGTGACTGTGAGACACGATTCTAACATTATTGCAATTATGAGATATGATCCTAAAATATGCTACTGATAAAGAGAAGAACGAAAATGTTTATGTGACAACTTTTACATTTCTCCTAAAACACAACGACAGATATACTTTTCTAGTCTTTGTTGCGCACTCTCAGCAGATACCTATCAGAGCAAGACGGATGGTGCGTTCTCAGTTGCAGGCGGAACAATGGGAAGGCACTTTAATTCACTGGTACACAACCGGACGGGAAAAGGTGCTATTATTTCATCTTACCCTGGAAATGGAATAAAAATGTCAAGGTGAAGTAAATTGCTGCCAGAACTAGCAAAAAAAGTATGAATAAATAATTATTGCTATTAGTAAATAGCATCTATAATATAGATAAAGTATAAATAATTATTATCTGTTTTACTTCTATTTTTGGTGCTAAAATGTCGTGTAATGAATTCTCAAATAGTTCTTGTACGAGTTATGATGACAGTAAATGACTTGTCCGACACTTATGGCAATACAGGGATCAATTAAAATGGTTATTTTATTCAGCTCGCATTTTTAATTGGCGCAAAATAACAAACAGAATTAAATGAGGTTCAATGAGTGAATTATTGTAATAGGTTATGAAAGCGGCGGGTCTCACGGGCAGGCCTCGTGAATCATTGGGGTACTCCAGCGCGACAAAAAAGGCCTCATACGACGAATGACCAGTCTTCGCTACATGTTCGATTTTCCACAAGCCTTCGACTAACCTGCGCGTGCACATTTGAATGTTATATCAATTTTAATTTGTTTTCGTTCACGGACGTTCGCCGGCCCTGTTCCTCCCGAGCTATACGTTTTCATTTTAATTTATATTTATCAGCGAGATATGACTGTGCAGTTTGTGGCCCGTGTTGTTGCTACATTTACTATTATATTTTTATTGGGATGCTTTTGTATGAGTTGGCAGATATTTATCGGGTATCGGAACATTATTCGGTCTGCTCATAATCGTCCGCATAAAGCACCTTGTCACACGGTCGTTGGGCGCCGAATGCGCTCGCCCGACCCCGAGTATTCTTTTTGTGCTCCCCGGACGCGGGCCCGTATTCTCTGAGAAGTGGAAAAAATGAAGATATTAATATATCTTTCTAATTCGAAATACGTTTCGGATAAAAGGTACATCATAAATCATTATGCGCGCTGTACGAAACTGCCTTTAAATATGCGAGAGAAAACGGTTTTCGGGGAAGTGCCGTCGATGTCGTCAATCAGTCGTTATTGTGACACTTTAGAAGGACTCTTGAACAGTTCGTAGTTTTCGGTTCGGTCGTGTTTGATAATGTTTTAATTGAATATAGTCCGAGTTCTAGATATGGTCTATTGAATGTAGCGATTAGTATTGTGGGTCAGACAGAACATGGCGCGTGGTCATGTCGGGCTCGCAGGCTGGCGGCCAGGCGGCTGTGTCAGCAATCGGCCAGTCATCCGCCGCTTATTAGCCGCCTCTCCATCGGAGATTGAATTAGCTTCGATATGTAACATTTAATAAAGATTGAAACAATGCGCGGCACACTTGCGCTTAAAAGGTTATTGTTATTAATTACACCACGAAATGTGTTTTATATTTTTCTAATTGTCTGCGTAGAGTGCTAGCGTTCGGAAAATGTTGTTGTAGAGGTTTCGTTATCCGTGTTTCATATACTTAATCGACTTTATAAACTAACTAATGTTCGAAAACAGATACCAAAATTGTTAAAAAAAAAAAACAGTGAAATTCATGTTACCATTCACAAACTCCACATGAAAAATCTTTGAGATTTCCTCAAAACTTTTGTTTTGTCGTAATTATTAGTGTCATAGTGATTTAAGATAATTCCGCATTAATGTCTAATGAATATGTTCCAAGCAACAGGTGCACGGATATCAAGTGTCGTCCAATTATTATTCAAGGCGATGACAAGCCCGCGGCCAGTAGTCGGCGAGCCAGTCAAATAATGAAGATTCATTTGATTATACTCTAAATCGTAATAAATAGCGTTTTGTATGACAACATTTTCGTTCCGCAACCTGATATCCGGTGACTGATTGTTTTTTCTCTAAACTCACCTAAAGCCATTTACACAATTTGGGTGCAGAGGCCGAAAGAGTCAGGTTTCACATCACTCGTGCTATTTCTAAAAAGCTTGTTTTCACAGCGGAGCGCACTTAAGTAGCGATTTGTAACTCAATACTGCAGAGTAATTCGGGCTAGGCGGTGTGCCAACTGTGGATTTGTTCATGCTTTACTTGCAGACCGTTTAATGCTATTAAATCGACTTGCACGTATAAATTTGTAACTTAAAATCACATCTTGATATACGACATTGCTTCTCAAATTCACTAATGTAAAACGTTATCTTTACATGGATTAAATCTGTCAAATAACTACTCTTTTGAGGAAAAAAACATGAGATAAAGTTTCACATCGATAATATGGTAACAAAAAAGTGTCTCCTGTGGGTGATACAGCCGTTTAAGATAAACATCTGACCCTAGCCGGTGTCCCGACGAGGAACGCGACGAATTCACGAAGTGCATTCCCCACTGGTGTTCGCTTTGTTTTTGTTTTGACACTAAAATGTTTAAAGAAACAATTTCAACATGATTTTTGTATACGTTGGCTATTAATAAACTTGATTCAAATAAAATTGTAGTTATTTTAAAATATAGAGATAGATTAACCATTTTAAGTTTCCATCGATAGAGTTTTTCACATCATTTACTGGCACAGGAAGTCATACTAACAATGCAGAAAAATTCTGAAATATATCGATTTTTTCTAAATCGAATTATTCCAATTTCAAAATCCACAAAATCAGCATTAATAGTTCCTTCGGCGCGTGCGCAGAAGCTGCATCAAATTGTAATAGAATTTGTCGTTGATCCTTTTTTGTGTCGATGCGACGGAGATGAGACGCCCGATTAGTAATTAGACGGGCGACACATGTTTTGGACTCTTTTATCTTATATTAGCCTCAGTGTGGAACTGAGATGTTTTTATTGTTCCCTATCATGGTTCTACCGTGATTTTTATTTCTCTATTTTTTATTTTGTGTGATGGAAGAATACCTTGTTTGGACTCCGATTCTATATATATAGTTTGTTGTTTTTCGTGCATTTGACATTGATATCCAAGCATAGCTAATGTTGTTTATTTTTCAATAGTAAAGAAGGATCCCATTGCTGAGCAAAGGCCTCCCCTTTTCTCTTCCAAACATCTCTATTTTGTGCCGTTTCTGATCATGCTAGCCCCAAAAACACGTCTAGATCTTCACGCCACCTACGCCGAGGTCGACCTCGACGGCGATTTGCTCAGCAGTGGGACAATCAATAGTAAAACAAATAAAAATAAATAAGGATCGTTATGATGTCCTGTATTCTTAACAATAAGCTCAACAAATTCATAGTTACTTATTCATTCATACTGCAATTGTAGTTTAACTTACAAATATTCATAGATGGTATTCCTTGTTCGAATTGGCACCCAGAATAGTAGAGAATAATGCGTAAATATTTTGTAATGGAACACTGAATAAGAAAGGAAGTATCACTCCATTGAAAACGTGCGATCCGTTCATACGTTGGTATACAAAAATTGTGGTAAGGGAACGCCTAAAAAGCCCTATTATTGTAGCGTTAACAGACACTTGAGATTAGCATCTGTGGCTCCTCAAAATCTTCATATTTCAAACACAATGCGCAGGATTACAACCGAAGAGGTTTATTTGTAAACACGACAATATAATAGTAATGCTACATTGTATGCGGTCACCGGCCAAACCTTCTGCCTACTTGTAATGTATTTTATTGAATATCATGTCATACGATTCGGTGAACTTGTGAGGATCAATACTTGGTTGTAGGAGCAAAAAAGTAAGCAAAAAAATAGGGTCACCGAGGATTCCGAGGAATCACATAGTGGAAAATGCGTGTTTTGTATTGTGATCTTCTGATGGGCAGAATGTCCTTGACACTACTTCTACTTATCGATTGTGATGCATAACTGTCAATTTCGTATTAAAATAATAATTATTAACTGAGATCTTGTAAATTTTAAACTAAAATTGCACGATTTTTGGCAAAATACTCAAATGCTATTCAATTTTAAGTCTCGTGCTGTCACTGTCACGTTATGGCTGGTTTATACGATGACAGTGACTGGACCCAGTGACTCGGCGCCAGTCACTGGGTGCATGAAAAGAGCCTCCACGAGTGACGATACTTCAGTACGTCCGGCGCACCCTGGGCAGTCAGCTTCGCTACAATCCTTGCTGACTAGCTAATCTTTTCTCCACGGCATAAGTTATTCTTGTATAGCTCGTGCCGACATGATAGAAGAAGAAGACTGGGTCCATGTGGACGGGATCTGGCAGTAAGTCAGTTTGCTAGCGATTTTTGGTGAGGGAAGCTACTGGGTCCGAAAAATAGAACGGGGAGGTAGTCAACTGAACTGACTTGCATGCGCGAAGTTAGCGCTGGACTGGTTTGAAACTAGTGTCCACACGAGCACAGTAGCAAGTCAGCACTGGATTAGGTTACTGTACTGTCATCGTATAAACCATGCATTTAAGGTGAAGTGACAGTGACAGCAAGAAATTAAGGGCAACCTAAAATTGTTGCGTTTGAATATTTTGCCATTACTTGTTTTCAAAAATAATAATAATAACGTTAGAATTTTAAAATATTTTTAACTCTTTGGCTTTAATAAATTGTTTAATTTAAATAAATCAGAGCTAAGCACAGAAACCAGAACAGGTATTCAGTAAATAAGATACCATCAGTGTGATAACACCATCCTCAGGAGATTATCTCCATTGTTCACGTTCATCATCAAGTTATCAGGAGTAAAACGGATGTTGAGCCGCCTTTGTCACGGGGTTACAGGGCTTATTGAAATATCAAACGAAAAATATATCATTTGCTGTGACAATAAGACTCAATTTAGCACGCCGTGTGCCACTCCAGGCTTTGTTACGGGAATGTGACAAAGTCGTCTTATAAAGATGATTTATAGCCGTGTTAAGTATCCCGTGCAATTGTTGTGAATATTTATTTATGCTCGTAAACTATAAACAACGAGCAAATCTGGTTATTTACGACGTGATTGGACATTCGCATACTTGGATCTGTTGGACGTTTTTCTTAACTGTATGGATTTAGAGAAAGGATGTTACTAATTGTTGGAATGTTAGATATTATGATACGATGCTGGAACTAACTTGAAATTTGTAATAGGCTGATGTTTAATTTTAAGACAAAGGAAATTGAATTTGAATTAATAATTTGTCGTGTAATTTATCTACAAAAAGTTCAAAATAAAGCAATTTATGACGAACAAAGTGTAGGTACAAAGTAATATTTTTTTATGATTTAGGCATGTCCTAGTGAAACTAACAATGTAGCTGTAAACACCAAAATGACTTGACCAACTTTCTACGACATATTTATATTAATATTTTCTATTAGCGACCCACCCTGGCTTCGCACAGGTGCAATGTATTATAAACCTTCCTCTTGAATAATTCTGTCTATTGATGAAAACCGCATCAAAATCCGTTGCGTAGGTAGTTTAAAATATCTGAGCGTACAGACGGAGCTATGTAGAGATTAATAAAACTACGACCTGTATGTTTCTACTACCTTTCCTGAGAATCGCAATATAGAGTATGAATGAAAATATTATTATTATTATGATGTTGTCCTCATTTTCTATTTTAGTAAGGCCAAATAAAAATAGAAAGCAACTACTCGTACGCTACGAAATATGCTCTACAAAATATTTTATAGTTTCTGTTATAATACCGAAGGTACGTAACCATTATACGCCCACATGCGTATTTACTAAAGTTGTTTCTTTTTTTATCAGGAGAAAAACCGTTCAAATGCGAGTACGCTGGCTGCGACCGACGCTTCGCGAACTCTTCGGACAGGAAGAAGCACTCTCATGTGCACACGTCAGACAAGCCGTATAACTGTCGCGTGCACGGCTGCGACAAGTCGTACACGCACCCGTCGTCGCTGCGCAAGCACATGAAGGTGCACGGCGCAGCAGGTGACGCGTCGCCGCGGTACGACAGCGACGGAGACGATTCGTCGTCAGCCGGCAGCGTCAGCGTGACAGCTGGTGCCGCCAGCCCCGTCGCACCGCTTCCCCCGCCACCAGCACCTGCGCCGCCGCACCACCCACACCACCACCCCTCCATCACGGACAAACTTGAGAGCCTCAACGAGAAATACCTCAACCCACACGACCAGAAGCCTTACGATCGACCGCCGGCGCCGCCCCACCACAATCAGCCACCACACCTCACGAACATCGGTGGGAACGGCGTTATGGACAACAAACTGGGTTTCGGTGGTCACTGGACGCAGTTCCAGCAGCCGGCGCCGGCGATGCCGCACGGCGTGCCGGAATGGTGGTGTCCCACGCAGGAGTCCTACCACCACCACCACTTGATGCACCACTCGGGCGCCGCTGCCGCCTACTGACCGCATCGCGCTTAGCGAACTCTTCATTCAACGAAATTCAGCTGACAGGAGCACCAACGATAGCTTAATTACATGAATTTTGCTTGTGTAGGTTATTAATAAATCAATCTATAATGTAAACCGATTGGTACTCGAGCGTGTCCGAAACAAACGTGGAATGAAAAGTTCACTAATGCGCTCCGGAACAGTATTGTTTTCAATGTGTTACGCTTATTATAAATCTAATTAGTCCATAGTCAATCCGACCATTTCTAAAATCATCGCCATACGTCAGCCGTCCGAGAGATATTTAATATTTGGGTCTACTTTTAAGGGAAAGAGTTATTTGGGAGAGTGTGACAATGTAAACTGTGAACAATAGAACTTTATGTCAGAAGGTTCTGTTGTTTATTGTAAAACAACTGAGTTGTAAACAATGACCGCTAGTTGAATGCTGTACAGCATGTCATATATTTCCTGTAAACACTATGCTACTATGAAAAGTGTCTTATTATTTTTTGGAACACGATTTCTTTATTGAATAAGTATTGTGTGTTAGGAGCATTTGTGATGTCCATGGACACGGTTACACTGTACGACGAACATTTTTGTCAACTTACTGCAATTGTTGACAGTGATTTATTACAGCCTTTGTGTAGTATAGAGATACGTACAAACAGATGTATTGTTAAATATATTGGTTTTACGAAACGAGAATAATTAAATATTCATACATTTCAGGCTTTACATATAGATGACTATTTATACTGTGAACTTGATATATAAAAAATATTTTAAATTCACTCATTAACAGGTAACATTGTCAGCGAAAGAAGAGGTACCTACTATAGCAGATATTGAACGAGACTTGTAACATAAAATTATAATGATCAGCATGGCCAAAGCACCGAAGTCTAATAAAAACTACGATTTTATAGGTTGTAAAATGTATGTAAATTCATAGTGTTAAGTTAGATAGTACGCTGTAAAATATATATTTAGGAAAATGCCCAGTGATAATAGAGATAAGGGTTTGATTTCTTTGTACATTTCACACAAGTGTTGCTACTTCATTGTGCTATGGACTCTTAAACTATATTATGTATATTTATATTGAACATAGTGCTATTTTTTCACGGACCGACGATTTAGATAGTGAAAGAAGTTTAAAGTGTACCTATAATTATTACCTACCTATTTGACTGAGAAAACATTACGTATTTTAAGTTATTTTAAGATGGAATTGTTGTCTTTTCTACAGCCCTGTAAATAGCAAAAAATAAAATAAACAAATATTTCGATTTCATAGAGCTTGCTTTATCTAAACGACCTAATCACCCTATAAAATATAAACTCAGAAATGAATAAGTACAATATAATATTGTTCCTATAAAAAGTGCGATAAGGCCTGACTAACAAGCTCGTACCTCATGACACTTATTATTAAATACTGAAAATCTTTACTAAAATATCGTATGAAAACAGACACAGTCCAGTACATGCAATCACCAAAGTAATCAAATGATGAAAGTTTAGGTGAAATATTAACCTTCTCCAACTTTGATAGCTCTAATAAATACCATCTTTCTCATTGCCTTAAATATTGTTTCGATATACCATGAAAAAGTTAGAAGTAATTTAAATGAATTTTAAATGAATTAATCTTGTATTTTAAATGGCGCTGTAATTTGTTAAGTTTTTTCTCATCAGTTTGGTCGTAAACAAGAGTCTGTATTCCAAATACGAAGTCAAAAGATTGATCACTCGAGTCACGAAATCTAAAATGGAAATCCAATTCTCGCGATCATTTCGATCGGATTCCGATCAAAAAACCTAAGTCCGTGACGATACCCACAATAAAACACCACACAATAACAAAACGAGGAACAATCATATTCCAAAAGAGAATTGAATTTATCATTGAGAAGAAACGAGAGAAAGAAATGATAAATGATCTAAAGGGCATAAGAATCGTCGGGTGTGAGCGAGAGCGCGATACTATTCGATTCGACTTTACTGTCCGAGGGGATGATTTATCGTTTCTCAACAGGGATTGGCCGATCCAGTACTTAAAAGATTTATAGATCCTTATGGTGCATGCGCGGTAGGAGCGTTTTCTTATTATAAATCTCACTCCTGCGCATGAACTCGCGATTGCCTCTTTAGCTGTCCGATGGAGAAATTAAAAAATATGTTAACATATTGCGCTGGTGGAGGAATGAACCGGCCCGAGTGCACCAAGAACACTGCGGGTAATTGGCTGGCTAAGTTAATGCGCCGGCGCACGGACGCCGCGTTCTCGCTGCATGCACATTGCTCGTACTGTTCTATACAAATAATTGATTATGACATTAATATGCATTGTAAACCGTGTTTTATTTTACTATCAACTGGAGTAGTAAAGCATTTCAGTATAAATCATTTTCGTGCGACTTGAAATATGTCTGAAATAAAAAGATGGACGAGAAGATCTTGTCGGGATTAGGTACCGTCAACTTGCCAACCCAAATATTCCAGGCTAGTGATGGTCAGCAGAGTCGACGGCGACGGTGCTAAAACTTAATCCAGCTGGCACGATTTACGCACGTACGTAATTTTTCTGAACGCATTTTGAATGTGGACAGAATGTATTGTCTCCTAGAGCCACCATGCGCGTGTTGATACCCGCGTAAATGACACCATCTACAGGCTCTGATATCCTCAACCATGTGAGTTGGTGATTTGACTGCCCACCCACCGTGGCAATAACGGGGCAGGATACCTTGGTATTTGGAACTCTAGATGTAAGACTTTCTTTTCTTTTTTTTAAAAAACGTTGCCCCACACTAAGATTTCTCTTGTATCGTGGGTGCGTTTACAGACACAATCTCACATACACAAACGCCCAGACCCGAAACAACCATCTGTAGGCCATACAAATTTTTGTTCCGTGTGGGAATCGAACCCACGACCCGTAGCGCAGAAGCCAATCGCTTAGCCACTGCACCAAACGTGTCGTCAAACAGACTGCTGCCACGCTGGGACGATGATGAAACTGGTTTGCATTACGTCGAAAATGTTATTTTACTTGAAAGCTCTGTTAAACCATGATAAAAAGGTCACTAAGTTCTAGTAGGTATAGGTACTGGTATCACTTGAGTATACTATACAAAAATAATGGAATAAAATAGTAGTAAAAAGACGCGAATCCGGCCCTGAAGCAGTGCGTTGGTGCGCAAGTATAATGGCAAGGGTGAGATATTGTTATGAGGGCCGGGTACGACCGGTAGGCACGACGACGCGGCGGCGGACCCGCGTGCATCCCCAGCCGAGATAAGATCTGCAGCCTGCCAGTGACACCTGGCCCCGCCCCCAGCAGCCCCCGACACACGGCAATCCCCTTTTTTGTTTACGCGAAGAGGGCGAGCATGTATGCGTTGTACTAAATATAGATAATTACTATCCGGTCAAGATTGTCAACAACAGTTGAGATGAAAATAAGGTTTGTGTAAATACAAATATTGTAAGTAAAGCGCTTATTACACTACTTTGAATTTAGACATCAAAATTAGGATTTAGGCTAAGCTAGTCAGGAAGGCAAGATCCATCCCGACTGGCTAATTAGGATCGTAACCGTTCTAACTCTTACCACACTTTACTAAACCTAATTAAGATTCCTTAATTCAGAGCAAGTAGTGTCCTTTACCACGAGTTCTCGACTATTGATAGGTGTTATAATATCTCAAGCATACCCACGGATCAGAATTTGATTGTCACTTGCGTTAAGAGCGTTTACGCCGTTCGGCATTTCATACAAATTTTCAAGTCCTTATTTTTCGATATGACTGAACCGATTTTAATGAAACTTCATACCTATCAGCAGGATAAATAGGACTAAAAAGTTAGTAGAAAACATTTTCTAAAAATAGTGTTACAGTTAAATTAGACCGATTTTAAATTTTTCATACAAACAGAAATTTCCATTTATCTTTTTTTAAGTAAGACATTTCGTAAATGTTTTCTACTAACATTTTAGACCTGCTTATGTGTGTGAAGTTTCATTAAAATCGGTTCAGTCATTACGAAAAACAAAGACTTGATTTGTATGAAATGCCGTACGGCGTACACGTTCTTAACAAAAGGAGAACATCGTGAGGAAACCTGTACACCTGAGGAGACTCCAAAAAGCTCTCGATAGTAAGTGTAGTTTGCCAACCGCACCAGTAGGCTAAGACCCAATTTCACCATACTCTGTTAGTTATTAATGTCCTATTAAACATTTTAACAGACTGTTTAACAGTACATTGAAATTGACATTGACTGCTTAACAGAACATTAACAACTAACATTGTATGGTGAAATTGGGTCTTATTCACGTAATGTCATGACGCGCCGATGAAGTTTAAGCGAAGCTGCAATTAAGTTCTAGTGCTAAATGGTATTCTTGTAGTATTTGAACTGCGCGTAAGCTGCGCGTGAACTTCGCGTCAACTCCTATACAAAAGCTGTCATTTGAAACGTCAAATGCAAATGACGCGCGGCAATAGAATGCCGATATTGCGCTCGCGTGACACGAATTTGACGCGAGCGTATCTGAAAGCGGTCGCCGATGATACGTGAATACGAAAAGCGTTATTTTTATCGAAACTTAACTACAACTACACTGCAACTTAACTTCTTTAATTAGGTGAATTGGACCTCAGACAAGCGTGGCGACTATGGCTTTAACCCTACTCTTTCTATGAAGCAGCTCGTGCCCAGCAGTGGAGCAGTCATTGGCTGACTACGCCTTTGCTATAAATACAATAAGTGACTATTGGCAAACTATCGAGTTAATTTTGCCTATAGCAATGCATATTGACTGTACAAAGTAGTTTCTAGCCTCTACCGAATACCCGAAGTTTGCTGGACATAAATAAGTACAGCTTAATAAACACTAGAAGTTTTTTTTTTTGGGGTGTGTTTGCTCATACATCATAGAAGAGACAATCAGCGCTAAACAAAAAGTTTCATGGTAATATAGTCTGAATGAAAATTGCAAATGTATTCTGCGAAGGTGCAAAAAAGAATGTATGGTAAAATACAATAGAGTTGGGAATTCTAATACATGCAACCCGGGCGGTCGTTTTTCGTGTGGCCCCGTTCTGTAAGGAAGACTGAAATCTTTATTTATTAGAATCGGTAAATTATAAAAGTCGAGTGTTTTATGTCCATCGCATTGTTATTGACATGCTGCAAAAACCGACAGTGGACCAATAGATTATAATTGAGCATCGAAATTAAGCTATGATTCACATTCTTTTGATTCTGCTAAGGTTACAGTTAAACTAAATTTTAAAAACAAAGAGAAGAAACAATATCTATTCAGTGAAATAGAAACACACACTGGCTAGTCTACATAAACGTTGTAAAAACGTTAACGTAGATGTTATCTCTAACAATAATTTAAAAGGCAAAAAAACGGCTAAATTCAAAATTAAAACAAATGGAACATTTTATCTTTATTACGTTTGCGACAGTTACATACACTTCCTTTACGAATTTAAATTTAAAACATCTCAATCGTGTTCTGAATTCAAATGCGAAGGTGCGGAAACGTTGCAGGCGGCCAGTGGGAACCGCATTGTTTCACTATCGGTACAAGACAAGTGTTCGGGGCGCCACCTAGCGGGAGATACCACAAATACGAACATGGAAATTACAACAAAAACACAATAAGACTACATACACACATCAAAAAAAGTTTGCGATCACTAGCATAAGCTGATATAATTTTTTTTAATTGAACTTTATCAAGTAAAATTCTTTGTTGTGTGTTTTCTTGATAAAGAAAACTCTTGTCTAAAGAATCTAAAAAGAAGAAAAAATCATAATTTATAATCTACCGTAACAAAAAAGATTTCGATTTTTCAAATTGATCGCAAACTTTTTTTGATGTGTGTACATTTACATATTGGTATTAATGTTGGCTAAGAGAAAACGTTTACGTTCTGAACCAGTAGATATTACAGAAAACAGTAGTAGTTCACTATGAACAATTTTGCAAAATCCAATAGGATTTGAAAGGTGTTTTCGAGACTTCTTTATTCCAGTTAGATTAATTTAATGAAATTCTTTCAATGAATAAAAGAATTTCACAAAGCGTGTCCCATATTTGGACAATTTTTTTTATTTGACGACACGTTTGGTGCAGTGGCTGAGCGGTTGGCTTCAACGGATCGTGGGTTCGATTCCCACACGGAACAAATATTTGTATGGCCTACAGATAGTTGTTTCGGGTCTGGGCGTTTGTGTATGTGAGATTTATGTCTGTAAACGTACACACGATACAGGAAAAACCATAGTGGGGGGCAAGAATTAAAAAATAACTTCTAATACCAACATGAATTCAGATAGGTATCGCTAAAACAAAACTAATTAGGAAAAGGAAGGAAAGTAGGTTACTGTGAATTGGCTTATTTACTTATTACAAATAGCGTACATTTCGTGGAAAATGGTAATAGCAAAATAAATGTCGGATTAGAAATGGAAATTAAAAGTTATTAACTGCTTCTCATTCTGCAAGAGATGCCTTAAGAATAGTGTAGGTACTTTATATTTTTAAGATTTTGTATGTTGCGATCGCCTCAGTCTACCTCGTGAAATTGTACGAACCCTATTTACGTCAAGCATGGTTCTTGCTTATGTTTAACTCCGCTAAACCCATCAAGCATCATAATCGCTACTTTAAGCACTACACAAACAAAAGGATTCTTTGCAGTTCCTTTTAAAAATGTGTTATCCATCGCAACATTTTTTATGCGTTTCCCCTTTTGCCAGGGAGGGTATAATTCACACAAATCTTTATATTTCTTTGTGTGGGGGAGAGTGGCCGGCGCCCCGTGGAGTGCTGATGATGAGTTACTGGCACGGCGAGCAGTAGGCCGGAACCCGGAAGTCACCCCTCCGCCCGGCGTCATCCCGCCTCGCTTCCGATACCAATCGGCGGGCTTTAGCTAACACTACGTATTTCATAATTTATTGACAATTTGGCAAGTTTGCGATTGCTGTAAGCTTAAAAAATGTTTTGTTGTATATGTTAGTGTATCAAATAGAGCTGAGTTGGGAAGTTCTTGTCTTGAAATGATGTGATACTCAGGCAGGAGGCACTTGGTTGTTGCAACTTCTTCTATTGCGGCTAGGATGCTTTATCAGTTTCCTTCTAACCTAGGTAGGTAGGTATTTCAATTTTCTCACAAATCGTCTCCATGAACAATAAATAGACACTTGCCACGTCTTCTCATTATTTTTCTGATTATGTGAGCAAATAGATAACTGGAAAATTCCAATATGAATTTAGTGGGTAATAAAGGTGGTGAGTAATAATCGTATCACTAAGGCCAAATAGTAAGTGTGTCTATGTCTTTCTTTTACCCGGTTATTATTGTTATCTGATTCCAAATGTACATGTTAAACAGATAACTTAACTTGGCAATAATGTCACAATACTCTGATGTGGTAAGTCCGGATTACACCTTCTCATTGAGACCCAAACCCATGCAGATTACCAGACGCTCATAATCCTATGTGTACATCAATCATAGGGCAGGAGTCGCGTGTCGGCGATGAGGCGATCCACTCGACGGTTGCGCCGAACAATATTCATAAATAACGTAAGTAACAATAGTGCGCGGGAGCACGTGCCGCGGCGCGTGCGACGCCGACCTAACGCCACATCTAATTATTTGCACATACCCACATAAATGTTCATCAAAGTGTTGTGAATGGTTTTAATAACTCGGCTTAGAGAGTCGAAATGGATCATCTACATGTATTACTCGCATTTCGGAATTTTAAGAACATAAATTAAGGAGGATGAAGGAAGAGATGAGGGTGAAGAAGATGCTAAGTAAAATCCTTCTTTTTCTTCAATCTTCTTGACGAGCCATCCAGTCTCTTAGTGCATCACTTACCTATATGAATCACACCATTTCTAGGTATCCATCGAATCGGTGCAGTAACAATATAATTATATTACGGACGATCCAATTATTCAATGAAATGAATGAATGAAGGGCGGCCGTTCTTGAGGGCTGTCTTTTATTGTTCGACGTTCAAAAAGCACTGATTTATTTTTGTCTAACTTTATGTACATGATGATTTGATTTGAAAAAATTGGAAACCCCAGAAAACTTTACCGCCATGTCATAGATGATTTAATATGATAAAATAACTGGTCACGAACTAGGTAAATAATGACCGCACAATGGTTCCTTATGCCAGCGTCAGAAGAAATAACAATAGAACCAATGAAAACTTAAAATATAAAATACTTAATTGACTAGTTAAAATATATCAAAAAGCTGTCAGTACTTATAAAAATAAATATAATATAACATAAATTGTTTCAGCAATACTATCAGTTTTAAATTGAAGTATCTGCATGTTGATCAGTGAGATAAAAAAAAAATTGAAACTAAACAAAACGATTAAATATCCGTATAAAAATAAACATGAAATATGTAAGGAAGTGGATGTCTTAGATCGTTTGGTCGTAGCAGCCAAGACTGTCAAGAAGAACGGAAACAAATACATGGTACCAGCGACTCCGAATTTATACAAAACATTTTCGTAATATTTTGTAAATCAAAAGACAGGAGCAGATAAAAAGACGAGAGATGTTATTTATTCAAGGAATAATAGGAAGAAAGGCTTTAGTACTAGTCTTTGTAAAAAGTCAAACATGTTAAGTGCATTTTACTAAAACAATAACTATAAGTCGCGCGGAGAAGGTTTGCCGATGGCCTCATGATGTCACGCGTCGATGGTCGGTACGATTCAGACGAGCGCGGGTAGCGGTCGGTGAAGTGGAAGGCGTAGTCATCGGCAAACCTTCTGCGCGCGACTAGTAGTTACTGTACCAGCAGTGCAATTCTGTAAGAATCTCACCTCGATCGCGACTGTCAATTGGACGTAGTTACACGAAAAGGATCCAATCCACAAAATGGTAAAAAATTCGTTAAGTGCACCAAACTGATGCTAAATATCAATACTATCGGTCGGCCAGTAAAAAAGATCCAAGCAAAAACAACTGATTAGCACTTTTTATCAACCTCAGAACCAACCCACATGTATGGCACGTCAAACATCTTCCAAACTTCAAATGTCAATATCTCTAAAGTGACTTTGTGTGGATTGGATCCTTTTCGTGTAACTACGTCCAATTAGACATGTCGTGACACAGCGTGGATAACAAAACTACGCGTTATTGATTATACTGTCGATTATCTGTGTGTTATTTGCTTCTATTATCCATACTGTGACATTATGGATATCGAGCTAACCGTCGATATTGAGGTGGGTTTCTTACAGAATGACACTACTGGTCTATAGAATGAGAGTACCATTAAATTAGTAAGTCAATCAGTCATAAGTCGTGATAGCTTAGCGGTTGAACACTTGTCTTCCATGCAGAAGGGTCCAAGTTCGAACCTGGCCTGACCTCTGTCTTTTCAAATTCATATGCGAAGCAAAATTTATAGAAACCTGGAAACCTGAGTGTGTTAAATAAAGTTCTCGATGGTGTGTTAGGCCCGGACTCCACCAAAGCAAAGTATCAAAGTATTTTAAAAAACCAATAGAATTTCGTTATTCACACATCTCGTCTCCACACAGCTTAAGTGGATACCACTGAGCGGAGATGTATCATATTTGTATGGCACGATGGAAGCGGAGATGTGAACTGTTCCTCGCTGAGATTGAGCTGGGCCGCGGTACAAGGCGGAGATGTGAGCTCTTGAGAGGAAAGTGAGTCTACCTTTCGTGTCAGATCACACTAAACTGTGCGTTCACATCCAACGCTCGCCGCACGCAGGTCAATTGAGCTCTAGTCAGCGCACAACTCCACCCTAGCCAGCACACATCTCCGCATAGTTTAAGTGGATACACCCTGACTGAAAAGCATCTTCAACTTATGTCAACTTGTATAGCGACATGACTGAGACGTCTACCTTTCGTGTCAGATCGCACTAAACTGTGCGTTCACATCCAACGCTCGCCGCACGCAGCTCAATTGAGCTCTAGTCTGCGCACATCTCCACGCTAGCCAGCAAACATCTCCGCTACAGTCTAGCCAGTACGCATCTCCGCACAGTTTCAGTGGATACACCCTAGCTGAAAAGCATCTCTTCTCGTCTCCGCTTCGGACATCTCCGCACATCTCCATTTTGGTGGAGTCCTGGCCTTAGTCCGTCAGACGTGATGCACTAAGGCTTGAACCATTCTCGTTCTAATACGAGGCCCGCGCGCAATTATGAAATGACCATCAAATCGTAATTTTACAATTAACATTTCCACATCTCTACCAAGCTACTAATCGTAGAAATGTTGCTCTTGCAGACGTCAGTTTTTTTTATCGAATCATCGCAACGTAGAACTTTTGAACAAAAAAGCATCTTTGAATTCTCCTCATGTACCCTAAACCTAATGAGAAAATACTCTCTGAAATGTAAGTTAGAACTTAGATACTTATCTACACTCATGCAAAACCAAGCGTTGCTTATAAGCTATAACTGTTTTCTACTAGGAAAAAAAAAACTCATCCGGTAATTGAACTCAAAGCTCATTCTTCATAATACCAACTTCCTTCCTTAACCTTATATTTATTTTAATACAACTTATCAATACGAATTAATGTACAAGTTTAAGTAATTTCGAATTAAAAATACTCGTACCACAGTCACTATACTAAGCGGTAGACTACCAAGAAATATGACGTGCAATGATGGGCAAGTAGCAAGTCAGCATTGCGTGAACAAGGATTGAGAAGAACAAGGAAGAAGATCATTTATAGCCATTTAAATCTTGTATGAATAGATAAACAGAGCTCTGGTCGTGTAAAATTTATGTCGTTAAGAGATTTTATTTTCTAAAAAAGTGTTGTTTTAATGGTTTCTTAAAACAAAGTTAATGTTTCACAATCAAAGGTTTGTTTACCATCTATAGAAAATTGTAATGGCCGGACTATACCTGTACACTGTACACCTTTGCATATTCTTGAGGAATACCTACACGCGTGAGGTGTAACTATTAATAATACATCTCTTTAAATAGTTCTCACCCTCTGACAAGAAAAGAAAATAAGGTGAAAACAAGTAGGTATTTCGCAATTATTTTTAAACTGCTTAATTAAATAAAAAAATAAACAATTCCAATTCCAAACAAAATGCTCCACACATTGATTTGGTATCATAAACAAGGAGTGTTTACTTATTCATGCCCTTTCAAATATAATCTGTGTTCGTTTCTAGTCCCCTTGCGAGTGCAAGTGAAATAACCCATAGCCGGCGGCGGTTGAACGGTTGAACCATACGCAAACATTAGTTAAGTCGAGTGTAAATGAAAACTTATTTGATGGAAAATGATTTAATGACTTGCTGTGATAGGTTGGGGGTGTTTCCATAGGCCGTTATAGGGATTTAATTGAATAAAATCATAAAAACACATGTATAAATAAAATTATATACTTACTAACGATATTAATGTTGGAAATTATATGGAAAAAAAACTCGATCGTTTATTTAATTAAGTTTACATTTATAAAAAAAAAAAACATTAGTTTATTCTAATAGAAATATACTTGATAATCACTATCTTATGATACATTATACAAATACGAAGAAATAACAACAAAAAGATTCGACGAGGATGGGATTCGAACCCACGCGTGCAGAGCACATTGGATTAGCAGTCCAACGCCTTAACCACTCGGCCACCTCGTCATGTCTGAGGGCGGCGAAATTACGTAACACATATTGAAGAGGCACCGGCTACGCTCTACTATAATATTGAAGAGTGAAAAGAGTGGAGTTCGCTATAAATTGTGACGTCATCGACTTTTATCGAACGTTGACCCCAAATGTTGTTTGTTAGCGCTAGCGCTAACCATAAGTGACATTGAATTTCTATTATAACATTTGTATAGAATTGATTTTGTTCCACATGTACACAGTCATGTTATGTAAATATGTACTACTTAACATTATTTATTATTTATCAATTAATCGAATGTTAAATGCAATGTATGTCACTGAACTGTTTTATTTGCCTATGATTGGTTTTTTTAAAGTTGATAGTGACGTAAGTAGTTATATGTATTTCTTATTGTAATTTTTCTTCACGCTAATCCACTCGTAAGGTAAACACAAAAATCTAAATAATTTAACATCACGCCTGCAGTCACCGAAGGGTTCAGCAGAGGTGTATAGTACACCCTAATTTCGCCTTTATGTGTAAATCTCATGTAACAGGGGGCGAGTCTATTGCCATCAACCGGGCACAAATCCAGACTTCAAGAAATTCCACATCGACGCTTGAAAGGCAAAAATTACCAAGCGACATATTGGCAACTTTACACGAGAGCATTTTAAAGTTCATTTTTTGGAAAAAAAATCGCCTTTTTGTCATAACTATTTGATTCCAACGAGTTATAAGTGCAGTTTAAATGCTTATAATAAACTGGCATTGAAAGATTATGAACTTAAATTAACTTTAAAATGCTCTAGTGTAAAATTGCCAACATGTCGCTTGGTAATTTTTGCCTTTCAAGCGTCGACATGGAAAAACCCAATAACATTTTAGATAAACCACTAGATACAGACGTATTTAACTTAAAAGGTACACGAAAAAAAAAACGAAAAGGGTCGGAATACAGATTCTACTTATCGTCGCCCGCGAGTCAAAAGCTCGGGAATGAATTTTGGTCATTGCACGATTCATGTAGGCTTCACGTGAACGAAGTCACGGGCAAAAGCTAGTTAATTATTTGTATTACGAATATTAAATACCCTTTAAAGGATTCATTTTATAGTCCGTTTTTAATCTCGGAAACTAAATTGACAAGCACAAATGTCAAACTTGTACATTTTTAGAAACATTATTTTCAAATTTGACATTTCGTGCCTGTTAATTCAGTCTCCGAGATTAAAAAACGAACTTTAGTGCCTTCAACTAATTTCGCATAGATATTAAGTACCAATAGGTACGAACGGCGACGTGATAAAATAAAAATAACCAAAATTGCATTTCCGATATTTTCACTCTCGGGCGACGTTATGGGTAGATAAGTTATAGTTATTTGATAAACAAGAGTGCAAAGTTGCTTTTTAACCGCGTGCTCAATTTTGATGACCGAGCAAGCGAAAGATTCAAAAATTAGAATCCTGAGCGTTAGCGAGGGAATCAAAAGAGCACGAGGTGAAAAATCTTTGCACTCGAGTGCAACACGTAACTTTTCATCCCACCTCAGCGAGGAAATGACTTAATGTAAAAAAAATAAACTTCCTCGTCGCTAGAATCACTCATTTTAGGTTTTTCACTTGTTTTTAAGTTTCTTGTTTTTAACTTATGGTTTTAACAATATGACGTGAAAAGAAATAGCATAGAAGTAATAAGTACTATAAAGTCCTTGAGAAATAGGCGTGCGTAAAGCAAATTTAAAAAAAAATAATACACCAAGAAGGTTCCGAGTCTGAGTTTAAACAAATTAAAAAGGTTGGATGATAAATTCGGCACCATGGAGGTAGAAGTAAATAGGTTTAATGAAGTTTTGAATTCACAAACTTGGTGCACACAATGTTCTAAATTCAATTTACTTTTTTATCCTCTAGCGGATAAAAACGGCTTTTGCACTCAGATATCAAAGAGCAAAAATACTCTTTCCGAGATCCGGATGAACAGTATATTATTTTCCATGTAGTATCAACAATTGAACTAGCAACTTTAGTACTGATCCTTGCTATTATTTAATTACACAGAAGAAACGCTTAAAACTATTTATTGATGACCTATTTATTTTTTAGTTCCGTGCTAAAAACCTTAAAGATTCCTTGCTGTCATGAAATCAAAAAAAACTAACATAATGGGCCTTATTACAAAAGATGATTTAAACCAAGACTTAGGTAAACCCAGGTTAAAAATGTACCCATCACTTTCTTAACAAAAAGAGACGGGGCTATTTTAAAACCAAGGTTTTTCTTAGACCATCTTTTGTAATAAGGGGGTGAGTTTAATGTAGGTCTAACACAATTAATTTCGGTTCAAAGATCACTTGTCTACCACAAAAGATAGCTGTAAAAATAAACTTAATCTTTTAACAAATTGAAGTGTATGTTACAATGTTTGTGTTAGAAGAATATTCACAATACGTTGGACATTAGGATAAAATATTAAAAAAGCAATGTAATAAGCTCGACTATAGCGCCGGCTAGGGTTTTCGCCCCGGGTACCCGGAACCGGGAATTCCCGGGAATTTGGGGATTTTAGGACCCGGGAATTATTTGGCGGGATTCCCGGGTACCCGGGAATTTTTTGAAATGAAGAAATGATGATGAAAAATGAAGGATCTGCACGCTTCCGAAGATTTTAGAGCATTTTCCGTCTCTCTCGCGTGAAACGGACATTGTGCTGCGTGGTGTGAATGGGGTAAATGTATCGTGATGTCAGCACACAGTAGGGTTTTCGCGTTCCCGGCCTATTTGAGTTCCCGGGAATCGGGATTTTTTTCTCTTAATTCCCGGGAATTCCCGGGTACCCGGGAATATTCATGTTTTTTTGTATAAATTTAGTTTTTCTCGTATATTTCAACGTTAAACTTGTGTAAGTACTTTAAACATGATAAATTGATAAATTGTACCAATAATTTATACCAAAATACATACCAATCGACTTTCTTATTAAAATAAAAAATCATACATTTAATTAAAAAAATTAACTAGGAACAGTTACAGTAAAGTAATGAAAAAGTCTTCTATCTCTTCATAAATAATATGGCAAAATATTACGGAATAACAATAGGCTGAATGACTATAAAGGGTGTTAACAAATTCGTGTAAGTAATAACTTAAAACCACATGATCTACTACTGGTGTAGAATGACCGAGCACGGGATTTAGCTTGATTAAAAATAAAAATAAGGGTTTTTTTTTCTTGCAGTAGCAATATGTGATCGAAACAACCAGCGAACAAAGTACAATTAAAAAAATAAAAATTGCTAAGTAAATTTTTTATCCGTTGGAACATTTCGACGCCACCCATTAATTAATGAAAGCACGTCGACACAGCTGGCTAGCACGAAGCACGAAATTGTTCTTTGCAGTCGGTTAACTCAGGGCGGAAAAAGGGCTCGAAAACAGAACTTTTTCTTTGAAAATAAACTATTTTGTATTTAAAATAAACACCATTTATTTAGGGTTAATCTTTGACCAGTAGATCACGCTGTTTGAAGGAATTACACGAATTCGTTTACACCCTGTATAATATCATTATAAATCTCGAAATTACACAAAAGATAAGCATTGTGAATAGTTTCGACAAATGAAACATTTACAAAAAAAAAACAAGCGTTTAGAATTTGTTTACTAGACAAGAGACAACAGTACCGTGTGCTGACATCACGATACATTTACCCCATTCTAAGCTCACACTACGCAGTACAATGTCCGACAGTGTCCGTTTCACGCGAGAGGGACAGAAAATGCTCTAAAATCTTCGGAACCCTTCATTTTTCATCATCATTTCTTCATTCCAAATAATTCCCGGGTACCCGGGATTCCCGCCAAATAATTCCCGGGACCTAAATTCCCCAAATTCCCGGGAATTCCCGGTTCCGGGTACCCGGGGCGAAAACTCTAGCACACAGTACCGTTGTCTCTGTCTAGTAAACAAATTCTTTGCTTGTTTTTTTTTGTAAATGTTTCATTTGTAGCAACTATTCACAATCTTTATCTTTTATGTAATTTCGAGATTGATAATGAAAATATACAGGATGTAAACAAATTCGTGTAATTCCTTCAAAAAGCGTGATCTACTACTGGTCACAGATTAAACCTAAATGGTTTTTATTTTAAATACGAAACAGTTTATTTTCAAAAAAAAAGTTCTGTTTTCGAGCCCTTTTTGCGCCCCGAGTTAACCGACTGCAAAGAACGATTTCGTGTTAGCCAGCTGTGTCACCGTGCTTTCATTAATTGATAAGTGGCGTCGAAATGTTCCAACCTTAGAATAATAACGCCTAGAAGGATAGTCTCATACACGCTCCCTACAAAAAACTGAAGCAACATTCGTAATTATGTGTGAGTGAGCGGCATGTAATTACGGAGACTGACACGCACACAGACGTAAAAAAAATTTTGCTCGAAAATATGATTTCCCCTAAATTCGGGGAAAAATTTTATGTATTTGGGCCATAGCATAGATTGCATATAAAAAATGTTACGTACGTAACTTAGGTAATGAATCTATTTTTTTAATTAATAAAAATACTGTCACAAGTACATACTTATCGTAATACTTTATAAAAGATATATTGTTGTTTTTAACTAAACTCGTAATTATACTTAGAATAATTTATTAATTTGCGAGTCTATGTCGCGTATCTATTTAAACTAGTAGTTAGTATACGCGACAAACATTCGCAAATTATGAAAACTTTTTAAATATTTCAAAATCGTCACCCTATAATTTTAAGCCGGGTCTGCTGTGACCATGTGTTTGTTATTTTTAACATATAAACACGTTTTTCTACAATAAAATGGGCATCAAAAACAGTAGACTCCAAGTGTTAGTGTCTACTGTATTATGGGTAATTTTTCTTTACAACTGGCAACACTTCATTGTAATAAATTAGGTTAAGAAAATTTTGATTTGGAGATCGATTTACGTAAAAATAATGGATTAAATGTTAGTATCAATATGTGAGATGCAATTTTATCACATTTTTTATGTTTTCCAGATGTGCTATAGCATCTTTTTACGCAACAAATTGGCATTTTCAAATATTTCTTGGGAGGTGTGTTCAACAGAGCGTGACATTGAGCACTGACGGCTCGATTCGCTAACTTTGCCGTATCCGGCATAGTTTGAGTTGCTTCACTTTTGGTGCTCGTACTAGGTTTCTAGGCGTTATTATTCTAAGGTTCCAACGAATAAAATTTTTATTTAACAATTTTTATTTTTTTATTTGTACCATATTAGCTGGTTGTGTTTCGGTCACATATCACTACCGCAAGAAAAAAAAACTTTATTTTTATTTTTAATCTAGCCGAATCCTGTGCTCTATCATTCTACGCCAGTAGTAGATCATGTGGTTTTAAGGTATTACACGAATTTGGTAACACCCTTTATATTCATTCACCCTATTGTTATACCGTAATAATTTGCCATATTATAAAAAGTCTGCTTTTCATATTATGAAAAGAAGACTTCTTTTCATTAAAAAAACTCGCGACGTCGCACAATAAATGACTGTAACTGTTCCTAGTTAATTTTTTTAAATAAGTGTAAGATTTTTAATTTAATAAGAAAAGTCGGTTGGTATGTTAGACAATTTATCAATTTATCATGTTTAAGGTACTTACACAAGTTTAATGTTGAAATATACGAGAAAAACTATATTTATACAAAAAACATGAAAATTCCCGGGTACCCGGGAATTCCCGGGAATTATGAGAAAAATTTCCCGATTCCCGGGAACTCAAATAGGCCGGGAATGCGAAAACCCTAGCGCCGGCCCGTGGCCCGATGAATAATGATCTACAATGTGTATTATAATGATCTACAAGGCTCATTTATTCTCTCTACTATGAGAACATACGAAATCAAAACCAATGTATGGGACAGGTTATTTGAAGTAAGTATGTTGGTGTCTACAGAAATTGAAAAAAAGTTAAGTAGGTAAGTATGCCAAATCGCTAGTGTGACTTTCGCTAAGCATCATTTTTGAGTAGACTTATTCACTAACATTTTCAAATTAGAGAGATATACAAAGTTAGTCGGAAAGGGAGTACTAATCCGCGGGCCACTTGAAGTACTAATACTTCAAGTATTAGTACTTCAAGTGTAAAAGTGTGTTTAAAGCAGTCATCAGTACCTAAGTACTGATGACTGCTTTAAAGCAAGTGTAAGAGCGATTACGCACTGCATCCGATCCGATTCCGTGAAAATACGAAGATAAAACACTCGGACCGAATTCGGATATTGCTTTACGCACTGCATCCGATCCGAATCCGTGAAAATACCGATCTAGAGTAAAAATCTCGGACCCAATTCGGATGTTGCTTACGCACTATTCCGATCTCTGATCCAAATTCAAACAATTCAGGGGCCATCTTTGGCATATCCATTTGGCGTCCGATTTGAATCCGAGGAAGTGCGAAAGCGTTCATACAAACATTACTACGGCTACTTCGGTCCGTCAATATTTCTTCCGAATTGGAGACTCACGGATGACGGATTGAAATCGGATGACGGATGCCGGATGTAGTGCGTAAACTACCATACAAATAGTTCTATGGCTACATCGGAACGTATTTTCACGGATTCGGATCGTAGTAGTGCGTAAGCAACGTGCGTAAGTAAGCGTAGTAGTCGTCGGAGTGCGTAATCGCTCTTAAAATTTCAATACTCGATAATTTTTGGTTATATTTTAGTCTTTCATAAATTCTTCATCTCTGCTTTAGTAACAAATTAAGAAAATGGAGCTTCTAATCCGTGACTCCAAATATGACCTAAAATGTAAACACAGCTTATCATAACTGAGGAAAGATACCTACATAGATTTTAGCGATTTTTTTTTGAAATCTTTGAATAGCTAGTTCTCTTAAACTATTGACTTTTGGGAAAAGTTGTCAAACAAAAGTTATTCATTATTATGGGTACTTTTTCGGATTACGACCCCTTTTCCGACTAAACTTGTACATTATTATTTTAAAAGCGTGAATAAATCACGTTACGTGAAACTGATAGTATATTTAGGATTGATTTTAATTAGATTTAAGAAGGACTGAACAGTACACATTAAACACTTGTTTAAAGCGTACTGTCCAGGCCTGTACACGGGAAGTCTGTGGTTCAGCTGTTCACGGGTGACGCTAAATGCCTTGCGCGTCCAATATAACAATGTGTTTAGGATGATGTTGAAACTCCCTCGTTTCTGTAGTGCCTTGGGGATGTTTGCCCAAACGCGTACGGGTGGTTTCCATGCTATCATCAGGAAAAAGGTGACATTGCTTGTAAGGAGGATTCGGGGGAGTAGCAATAGCATCCTAAAAGTCGTGGCTGAGGACCCGAGAGCTCCTGTGCTAAGGCATCTCATGCGGAATCATTGTCCGCATGAAATGCCCCGTAAGTACATGACTCACTAGCTTATTGTCTGCAGTTCTTGATTTTGTTACTAATCCTAGTGTTTAAGTTGTAGTATCTAAGATGTGTACTAACAAAAATGGTTCCTTGTTGTCCGAAAAAAAGAATTTACTATTTTATTAATATAGAAAGTCTGACAGCATTAGTTAAACCAAAGTAGCAAGGAAAACTTAGCGAAGTAGAGTGTGAGAGGATAACGACGTAAGCATGAAAAGCTGTTCATTCAACAATGGCCGCTTGAAGGAGAAGACAGCTATGGTCGCTTTCCCTGAATTAGGGAACTTCGCAACCAAGTTAGTATGGAGCATCGTCCCCCTCTTTAGTTATACAGGGTGTTAACGAATTCGAGTAATTCCTTAAAACCAGATGATCTACTACTGATGTAGACAGGCCCCGCACGGGATTTAGATTGATTAAAAATAAAAAAAAAAAAATTATTATTTTTCATGCGGCTTTGTTACCGATCGTATTTAAACCACCTAATAAGAATTCAATAAAAAAAAAAGAATTTATTTTTTTGCAAAAAAAATGATTTATTTGTGTGAACATTTCGATGCCACGCATAAATTAATGAAAGCACGGCGACACGGCTGGCAGGCACGACTAACGCGATATCGCTCTTTGCAGTCAGATAACTCAAGGCTCTAAAATGACTCAGAAATAGAAAATCAAGATTTTTTTTTGAATTTTTTTTTTCGTTTATTTTCAAAAATTCCTATTTAGGGTTAATCTGTGTCACCAGTAGATCACGTGGTTTGAAGGAATTACACGAATTCGTTAACACCCTGTATAAATTAGATTTGGTTACGCTATCTTAAAATTATTACATTTTTTTTATCACTTGACTTGGTCGCTTTTAACCCTCGTCGCACCTGATGGTAAGCGTAGACAGGGTCTAAGATGGAGCACACAAATCCAAGTAACAGAGATATAGCGGGATTCCCCTATACCCCACCGCCCAACATGCCCAAAATGGGCTGATTGATGTCTCGAACATTATCATAAACAATTGTAACTACTCTATCAGAAACAATGAAGTCTACTTAACACCATACTGATAATAGACCGATTGACATCTAAATATTTACAAACATTTTCAGACACGGGCTACTCGCCACAGCTACAAATTGCCAGCCAGAAGCTGTTTCCTGCTAAATTTTCGGAAAAGTTAGTTCGCATCTTGCTGTGAAGTGGCCCATTTGTGAGCACCCTTAGGTGGAATTCGGTTTGTTTGCAAAAAACCACAGACACCACAGCCATTGTCAGGAATGTAAGGAATGTACCGAACATTTCTTACATTCCTAATAATGACTGACTGAAATAACCGCTAAATAACTCAAAGTAGATGTTAAGAAAAACTAGGGATTTCTTGCTGCAATCCTCTGGACCTCAACTTCATTATAGTTTTAATCTATCGCAGTTAAAATCAATGAGTGTTTTTCATTGCTGTGCAGGAACATGCTTACGGATAATTACTTATATAGTAGCTTAGTTAATGAAATTGACATGATTGACGCCTCTTATCACCACCACAGCCGACGCCTTCAATATGCGTCTGAAATATAACACATTTTTAAGGGCACTCCAAATAGGATAGAAACTCATATCTCCATAAATAAAATCAAAATAGCTGAAAACTCAAGGTATACTAGTACAATCACAGGCATCCCCAGGTATCCCATTCTATTTATAAATAAAAACTTGATTCCAAATAATGTTTCGCTATCGAAAGCAGGTAATGTTCGAACAAATTGTCCTGTGTCAGTCTGTCTCATTGACGATATTTTACCAACAAATGGTGTTCCGAGGCGCCAGTCACGAGTTGCGCCGTCTCCTGAATATGACAAATAACATTAAAAATGAAACTACACGAATACCAACATAAAATAAAAATGTCAAAAATTTAAATTAAGGATTAAAATATTTAAATTTAGTGCGGGCACGTCCCGGCCGGCCGCAGCCAGCGAGCGCCGGCCGTGGTCCGTGTGCGCTACGGATCACACTGTCCACATACTGTGGAATGGGACTTTATCTATACGGTTTACTAGCAACATACTCCGGTTTCGCTAGAAAATACAAAACATTTTATACTGTTGAAGTTTTTTTTAAATTTATTTAATCGTTTCATGGAACCCATGCACAGTTTTAATAAGTATCGGAAGAAATAAAAAAAAGTATATCTTAGCTAACAACGGAGAGATTTTGGAAGCAAACACGCACTTACATAATATTAAACTTTTCAGAAAGAAATGAACAAAGATTTTCAAATTACGAGGATTTACTTTGCTGATCATTGACAATATTGTACTGTATCATTTTAGTAACATTGAAAGTCAAAAAACAACTACTAAGTGCTGTTCGTGTAAATTTTACATGACTTTTAACATTTGTCCCGCCTCGACGTCGGGAAAACCAACGTTAAAACAAATAAAACACACACATAAAATAGTTGACCCTAAAACTCCTAAACATAACTTATAAAATAAAATATCACTATAAAAGTCGCACGCCATAATAAAAGTCTCCTCCATGCTAGTCCACGTGGCCGAATACTATAAATTAATGGAGTGTACTGTGCCAGAGAATTTTAAATATTTGAAAGCACAGTTTAGAAAAAAAATCAAAATCTCCACCACAGCATAATATATTACGTAAAATAAATAATACAATCATGAAGTAGTTATAAATGTAGTGTTTATAAAACGTAATCGTAGTTTTATGGACCATATATTTGGAGGGACGGCCGTCAGGATTCGTCTCATGGAGCGAGCTTCACCATTTGTATTAATTAGCTGCCATGACAACAGGGATAGTATGTTTACATAAGTTAGAAGAAATAAACGGAGTTGTTTATTTTTATTATGAAAAGATTTCACATTATATCAAAATAAGGAAAGCTTTAAACATGAACAGAACAGCTCTAACTCGCTGGTTTAAAAAATATTATTATAAGATACAATTATTGTTTTAGACTAAATAAGAAAAACCTAATAAAAGATTACTTATTTTATAAAAAATAATTATTTTAAGTTTCAGTTCGACTCGCGACCTCGCCGCGTGATCAGCTCATGATTGAGGACTCCGATTGGGTCCGAAACTAGTCGGGCAATCCCGAAAAATGCACGTGAGTAAACCGTAACTAATCATAAATATGAATGTGTCTCACGAAAGTTATAATAATAAAATGTTTTAAGTTTCTTTATAAATCTCATAAACATAGTGTTACCAATTATATCAGCAGCAATGATTTTTTGTTAGACAGCATTAGTGTATGTCCCTTTGATTATCAAAAGTCTTCCAAGTTAGAAATCGTTTTTTCTTTCAATTCTCCTCAAGTGACTTTGATCATTCTTTCCCTGGACACTTCAAATACCAGAGTAAACTCCTAACTCCAATATTAGAAAACCAAAATTTCGTTTTCTTAATCGTGCATCGAATGCCATTCATTAGAATTTACGAAGTTAACTAGAGACAAATTCTACAAACACTATTGGATAAAAACGCAATCGAAACGCAGCTCAACCACGACTATTTGACTTTTTTCTTATCGAGACAACGGCCGTGGTTGAGCTGCAGTTTTGTTAGCAGAGTTGGCTTCCATATAACGCCTTTTCACCCTAAGTTGATTCCTGACGTTTCTCTACAAAATGTGACCATACAAAAAATATCAAATAATTTTTTAAAAACAAAACATGTAGGTATTATAGCTATTTTACGGTTTTTGATGATGTCGTTTACGTTTTTACGATAACAATCTCCTTCCGGCTACAATTTACAAAATGACCGAGCTGTTCGGACTCATCTTAGGGTGAAAAGAGTATAACAATATAATAATTGTAACCATTATTTCATCAATAACGTCTACACACAACAACCGGAACATCGAGAACATCCAAATTAGCGTCAGGTATAGTCATACAGGAGTACAATGATCTGTTGTTGACAGGTCATAATTCGCGCCCCTACCCGCCGTACGTACTACGAGGATGTACTCGACAGCCGACCTTTGTGCACTAATAGTAAGTACTGTGTCGACTGAGCCTGTCCGACGCACTCCCCCCACATCACTGAGAAGGGAAACTCAATTTCTTTTTGACAGCAACATTAAAAGACTTGACGAATTTGTAAAATCGGGACTCTTATTAAACTACATCGGTACGGGCTTTTGATATTCAATTCACTGTTACTTGAAGCGTTTTTTTCAATATTTTGTCTTCAGGCTAAATGGCAATCTACTTAAATCAAGCTGACTGATCGAATCGAAAACCAAGATCGGTAATTATCTTATCTGCAACACGTCCGATTTTGAGATCTATAAAATGCCACCCTGTGGCACATAGTACCTATACAACAAAGTCGCTTCCCGCTGTCTGTCTGTCCCTATGTATGCTTAGATCTTTAAAACTACGCAACGGATTTTGATGCGGTTTTTTTTTAATAGATATAATTTAATTTTAATTTTATTTATTTATTTAATTCAGGCATCAAGGCCCATAGAAAATATATATTACAATATAATACAATAATTCTAAAAATACTATACATAAACAATATCTAAAAACTATTTCACACGTAAAGTCGGCGTCGTGTGTCGCGCGGTGTCGGGTATCCGGCCTCGGAATCGCCGGAACACTACACCTCTCGGCCAAAATTCTTCCTTCGTGAGGGTCGACAGATGTTCAGTCGGCACCCTCACCACAAACGAATTGAAATTCACGCTGTGGTGAGACTCCAACCGCTCGACCCTCAGATTGAGCTTGGTCTTGATACTGATGTACTCTACAATCTCCGCGACCTTTGTAGAGTAATGCAATCGGGACACGTACGTAACAGGAAGTTCGGCCCGCTCGGTGCAGTACCGCACTGGTTGCGACAAGAAGGCTTCCTCTTCTTCTTCTCCACCTTAACAAAGCCATCTTTATCGCACGTGTCTTTTTCTGGACAACGCTGTGGCAGATCCTTGTGCGTTGATTCACAGTGCCTCTGCTTACCCCCTTTAGCTTCTTGCCGCTTGGATTGCGACGCAGCAGGTTTGCTAGTGGCGACAATCGCAGCGTAGGCACGTTTAGGGGTCGACGTATCTACACGTGTCGTTACCTCTGCCGGTGTTGAGGCAGGGACGGCGGCGGGACACGATGCATCGCACACAATATTGGCAGCCGGTGACGTAACTGAATTCGCCGACTCAAAACTGCCGATGGATGCATTTTGTGCCCCGCGACGCGTGTTCACGTTTGAAGCGTCAGGTGTCCTACTTACAGAAATAGCCTTGCGTAGCAACACTACTTCGGCACGTAAATCACCTATGGTGTTATCCGACGCCTCCAACTTGGACTGCACCTCGACCAGGCTTGTTTTTAGGAATGTGATGTCCTTCAACAACCTGGTGACGTCGACGTGATCGAAAGTGACGGGGGGCAGCTTATGTAGCTCCTTCGCCACGAAAGCGGGCACGTCATCCGGGTCGGTGCTCTTCACCATTGTGATGATGTCCTGCACACTCTTCTGGCCACCATCCCTCCGTCAGGACTGCATCTGGTCAGCTTTGCCTAACGCTTGAAACAGCAGCAGCTTGGCACTGCTTATCTCCTCCTCCTTGAAACTGGACTTGCAGATCTGCAGGATGCTGACCTCGTCCATGTAGTCAATGGCATGTTTAATAAATGCCAACAGCTCGTTGGCTATGAGTGGTTGACTCATAGCGACGAAAAACGGGTAGCGACTACAGCCGCACAACACGCGAATAAAATATTCGTACCGAGTAGCACACACACGTCCGTACTCGACCGCGCATTGCGCTACTATGATTATGATTGATGATATGATATGATTATGATAATGATTCAAGAGGAAGGTTTATATGTATAATACATGCATGTTATAGTAGAGAAAAACGCAGAATACGCGATAAACGACATCCACGCGGACGAAGCCGCTGGCGACCTCTAGTTAACTATAATTCAAAATGATAGTGGAATCATTTACGTCAATGCAGATTTTAATTATTAGCGACTAACTGAAGCTCGCAACTTCGTCTCCGTAGTTCATGGTCTATCTATTTGCCGAATAGTCGCTTAGCTAACAATACCGCGCAACAAACTTTTAATACTTTTTCAGGAAGGTCTTAAAAGTGCCAATTTATTGTATTTAAAATTAAATTAGCTGTATTTGTAATAAGTGCTATAATTATGTGTAAACTGTAATTTTAATACGTCTCTGGTGATTCTCACTAAGATGGTTTGATGCTTGATAAAACGAATTATCCAATGAATATAAAAACCGCCAAATTTCGACTTCAGCGGTATTGTTAGCTAAGGGACGAAATGTCATCCAAATCCGTTCAGCGGTTGTGGCGTGATTGATCATCAAACATTCAAATTCACAAACATCCAAACTTTCACATTTATAAATTAGTAGTATAGGATTAGCATAGTAGCACTTGCCATTACACAACATCAATATCCGTTACTGTAAATCGATGATGCAATAAATTGTCTTGGGTGGCTATTAATACTTATAAAAGCTACTTTTCTTTGGTTACAAAACAATCAAAAATTTTACTTCCGAAATCACCAGAAAGTTAGCTTTACATGTAAGTCAGAAAAAAACACCCTATTTCATTTCATGAGTGTTCTAAGATGCTAATAAGGTTAGTGTTAGTTTGTAATCGGCGTCATCGACAATACAAATCTATGAATCTTTAAATATTGTAGAAATCACACGGCAGTTGCTACGTATAAGTTTAGAGCTCAGAGGACCTTAACATTGGGAAGGAAAAATGCTTACTTAAAAAAGAAGAAAGAAACACGAAAGTATAAATTAAGGTCTATCTGCAAACATCAGTAGCACCATATAGCCTTTCGTAGATAGTAGAAGTATTAACTCAACACAATAAAAATGTACGTGAACACTTCAAAACAACCAAAAGTCGTATCATACCTAGTCGTTTTAAGGAATATCCATTTCAGAGTGTACTCTTGTCCAGCTCATCTGCTGAAAGGATAAGGGCTATCACGTGAGGACTGGAGGTGACTGGGTGAGGTGAGGGTGGTATCGATTGCCACGCCCACCCGCGGCGCGTCGCCTAGCAACGGGACGCTCCCGCCCTGCCGCCCGCCCCGGCCCGTCGGCAAACGTCTTCTACGCACGCACTTTCAGTTTTCTACGAGCGACGCCGCGACGTTTTGGCATTTTCAGTTTCAGTGTGTTAGTTGCTATGATCATTTTTAATTGAAGAAAAACAGTGATAAAGGTTTTGTAAACTCATATTTTAAAACTTTTTAGGAAAACCCAATAGAAAAACTAAGAATTTTAAATTAAACTTAAAAGGTGGATAGATTCCTTTCATTATCTGTTACCTACCTGAGAACATTCATATTTATTTTCAAGCTATATGTAAATCTGCTTTTCTACTTCTTTAGACATTAGATTTAGCGTGCAAACTTACTCTTTGAATCTATTTCTAGCAAACAGTAATACAGTATCACTTTTTTTACAAAAGATGGTGTAAATAAAACCCAGGTTTTAAAATAGCGTCTGTGTTATGATGTTAGAAAGTGATGGCTATGTTTTAAATCTGGGTTTACCTTAGTCTTGGGTTTAACCACCTCTTGGAATAAGGAGGTATGAGTCTCTGACTGTGAGCAACTGTCGTGTAGCATTCCTTCTAAACTTACTGAATGAACTATCATCCCTTGACTTTATACAGAATCATTCTTAATTTCCATTACAATAATCTCAGGTAAGACTAAAGTTCGGAATACTTATAAATTTATTCGTTTTATATAAACTCGAATTCCTCAATATTTTTGTCAAAATCCCCCATTGATGCCAATGGACCTCACCATTTGATGAAATAACTCTGCAAGTCTGTGCTACATACTTTGGAACATAAATTCAGCTGAATAGTTCCAAAAAAGTGCAGACTTGCAGAGTAGTTACTTCAAACAGGTCTAAACTCTTTCCCTTCTAAATTAAAGTTCGAATTTATATTTAGAAGACTGTAAAACTAACCACTAATCTAATTGTTTAGTTGCGGATGTTAGATGTCAGTCGCTCCATATAAAATACGATATCCTGCTTGAAGATAAATAGGCAGAAGCTGGACTGGAACCCGTCCCCATCCCTATTAGGAAAAGGCTAGGCTAGTTTGAAAATATACTGCCTACCTACGTTTACACCTAGGTATAAAACATGCATTGCACATTCTACTGTAATAAACTTATATACCTTAAAACAGTTGATTTAAAAACAAGGAACTACTTTTAAAAAGAACTCTAAAAAAACCAAATAAAAAAAAACAAAGGACGACACGTTTGGTGCAGTGGCTAAGCGATTAGCTTCTGCGCTACGGGTCGTGAGTTCGATTCCCACACGGAACAAAAATGTATATGGCCTAAAGATAGTTGTTTCGGGTCTAGGCATGTGAGATGTGTATGTGAGATTTGTGTCTGTAAACGCACCCATGATACATGAGAAATCTTAGTGTAGGCATGGAATTACTAAAAAAAAAATTGTTTCCAACTTGTATCGCAACTTGTTTTTAGTTGTAAACAAGGGGTATGTTATGTATAACTATCTAAATTAAAGCAGCAAGTGATTCGAGTTTGTAGCTAGCCAAAACTGTTGTATACTTTGCACCCTGAGACACGCTATACAATACATAGCACTACTACTAATGAACAACAATAAATCTTATTACACGTTTAAAATTAAATCAGTTTACAAAGTAAGCGAAAACATCTCATAAAATGTTAAGTGAAGCGTGGGGTGCGAAACTTAATTTAAACACAGGCCTGTAATGAATTCTAAGGAAGATTTAATAAACTTTCGGGGAGCGATCCCTCATCATAGGGGCAACTACCGCAATTTTCTTTAACACTTTTTCTCTGGCGGAACTGATGTTTTTAGCTTAGGGTGGATTAGGATAGTCGTGTTAAATTAATATCGTGTACTGTGTAGGTTATTGGATTTAGTTTTGTTGTTATACCCTTTTCAACGTTAGGTGAGTCCTGAAGTTTCTCTATAATAGAAGAATATACAGGGCATTTAAAATTCTTTTGTTTTTAAAATAAAAATGAAGTCTTCATTCAGTAAATTTTTCTAGCTACAGTATTTAAAGTACTTTCCCTCCATGTGGCAAAGTCGTGGGACGCCCTGTATAATAGTTTAAAAAAACAAAACATGGTATAGCTACACTTGTGAGCAAATAAATCGAGCCACTCCGTTTTTCACGTTGGTTTCATGGATTACACTAAGTTGACAAAAACTACATTGTAAAGGTATTCAAATAACCTTTTAGGTGATATATGTTTCGAATTGATCTGTTCCATAATAGGTACCAGAAATAATAACAATTATAGGTGAAAAATAGAAGTGGCTCGATTTATTTGCGCCCAAGTATATTTTTATGCTTTTTGATGATTTGGCTACAATCTACGAAATTACCGCTATTTCAGGACTCATCTTTCGTATCTTGAGCAGAGTGTAGGAAGGTTTTTTTTATAGGTCTGATGGAGGATTTCGCCGCCGATATTGATCGCGACAGTGTCGATTTGTACATGTTTGCGGCGTAATGTATACATGGTCAGAAATAGCACAAAGAACCTCTCTTTTCTTGGATTAAAATAGATAACGCGTTTGCCCAACAACGGGACACATAAAAGACTATTTAAAAAAAAAACCTGCTTTCTTTTACATGCGTAAGTTTATTTTGATACCTAGATTGCAAAAGCAACACTTACAGCCTGCCCAAACTGCCGAACGTTTGGATAGCAAAGCAAATACATATTATTTTAAATTATAATTATGATCAATCTTAAAGAACTTATGCCTGGAACAGGTAAAATCAAATCAATGTTAATTTATTATTAAATTTCAAAAATGGAAAGAAAATAATTTTAATACAACATAATGACAAATGATAGCAACTTAAAGGAATCGTCCTGTAACATCCATAAAAACAATATAAACCTATGGTGTTATTTATGGTCCCTTTATCTGTAAGGAGGATCTTTGTGACGATCCTCTTTTGTCGCCGCCGCGTTTTTTTGGGCGCGCCAAAAAACACAGTCGTTAAAAATGTATCGTCCAATTGCGATGGCCGTTTAACTGTAATCTGTGCCGTTTTCTTTGTAGATCCCATCTTTATAGCTTGTCTATAACCTGCTACATGATCAGATAAGCTTTGTTTTATACCGCTTGCTTAAAAAAACTCATTTTCCGATGATTATTGCCTATGAAACCTTGTGAGTGTTATTGCAAAACCATGATTCGGAACTTATTAAATTACTTAGATAATGAATCTTAAAAGTGGAAAAGATGGTCAGAGGCCATCATGGAGTTGACATTAGGTACTTAATGTGATTCATAAGTTATAATGAATTACACATACAAAGTATAATTAGATTTTACGTTTTGAAGATAAATGCATACAATTAATATTTATGAGAACATTATTTTAAGAAATTTCCAAATCCAGCTGGTTCTAAGCAAAGGTTAAAACCACGATTAAAAAAACTGAATAACTTACTCATTAACTGCTTAAAGTAATTTATACAAATAAAAAAGGGACGATTTAATATAAAATGGTTTAGATCCAAATAAAATAAATACTATTATAAGATAAAAATCTCAACAAAACATTCCTTCAAGAAATATATTACACACCTATCATATTAAAATTATAACCTATAATTTAATTTTCAAAATGGTGTACATAAAAACTAACGTTGGGTGTTGTCAGGTGAAAAAAAACCGGTCGCACATTCGTTTGTTTCTTTTTTTTCACATGTTAACCCTCAAAACTGTTTGGTGGTACGGAATAGAAAAATGAGGTGTGTTCTAAGAACAGTATCATAACTCAACAAAGGATAGCTAAATGTCTTGAACTAATTATGATGAATATATTTATCTATGACTTGGATGTCGAAGGGATAAAGCAAATAAACTACTGATTTTGTAGCTATAATAAGTATTAATAAGCTTTCAACTAAATGGTCTTGAAATACCAGGGTCTAATTCTACTGACAAAATGCAAATAAACCACAAAAGTCAGTCACTTTTCGTTTAGAAAAACTATCAAAATGTTAGGTTTTGTTACTGTTGTCAAACATGTGACAGTTTTTGTAAACGAAAACTGTCTGAATCAACGGCTCGGCTTCGGTTCAATTGCGATTGATCAGCAGTTCTGTTAGTAGCATTGGGCCCCGTATTGGCCCACTTTACGAGTACTTTGCCTTTAAATTATTAGGTTGGGGAAAAAGTCTTTTCGCATTATAGTATGTATGAACTTGTAATAAAATCTCTTTGGCTATACGATTTGTATCTGGCTGGTTTTGGTATCATTGAAAGTTTAAATTTTAAAGAACATAATTCCAAATTCAAATTAGGAAAATGTGTGATTTTCATTTGTTTTTCGTACCGTCAAGATGAGTGAAACTAATGAAGAAATTCGATACATTTTAAAATTTTACTACAAAAAAGGTAAAAATGCAACGCAAGCCGCGAAAAAAATTTGCGATGTTTATGGACCTAGTGCCATGGCCTAGTGCAGTGTCTGTGAGAGTAGCACAAATTTGGTTTAAGCGTTTTCAATCCGGAAATGTTGATGTCAAAGATGCACGTCGCTCTGGTCGCCCTATTACAGATAAAATGGATGCCATTTTTGAAAAAGTGGAGCAAGATCGGCATATCAGTAGTTACGACGTAGCTGAAGAATTCGAAATTGACCACAAAATAGTTTTGACGCATTTGAAAAAAACTGGGTACACAAAAAAGCTCGACATTTGGGTACCTCACGAGCTCACTGAAAGAAACCTAATGAACCGTGTGCTCATTTGTGATTCTTTATTACGACGTAATGAAACCGAACCATTTTTGAAGAAGCTGTTATCTGGTGATGAAAAGTGGATCACGTACGACAAGAACGTGCGAAAAAGGTCGTGGTCAAAGGCCGGTCAGGCTTCACAGACTGTGGCGAAACCCGGGTTAACTCGCAACAAGGTGATGCTGTGTGTGTGGTGGGATTGGAAGGGCATTATTCATTATGAGCTGTTACCACCAGGCAGGACCATTGATTCTGAACTCTACTGCGAACAACTGATGAGATTAAAGCAAGAAGTTGAGAGAAAGCGGCCGGAATTAATCAACAGAAGGGGTGTGGTTTTTCATCATGATAACGCTAGACCTCACACATCTTTAGCCACTCAGCAAAAATTAAGAGAGTTTGGCTGGGAGGTGTTAATGCATCCGCCGTAAAGTCCTGACCTTGCACCTTCAGATTTCCACCTGTTTCGGTCTCTTCAGAATTCTTTAGGCAGTGTCAGGTTAACATCACGAGAGGACTGCCAAAACCACTTGTCGCGGTATTTTGATCAGAAGTCCCAAAATTTCTATAGCAATGGGATCATGTCCCTACCTACAAGATGGCAAAAAGTTATCGAACAAAATGGTACCTGCATGCTTTAGTTAAATGTAAATAAACTCCCTATAATAAAAAATGTTTTGAATTTTCTTAAAAAATGCGAAGAAACTTTTTCCCCAACCTGTTATTTGAGATTAGCAGTTGCAAAGCAATTTAGGAATCTATTTACAGCAGGCGTAGCATGACCACGTAGCAAGGGTTTTATCGACGGCAGAACAGACAAAATGACATACTCATAATGATAATATGCAATTTTGTTTATTATTCCGACAACACCCTTGTTTTCGGTGGTCATGCTACGTGTGCGAGAGTAAGCTGGAGTGGACTGTATCTTAATCGATCACATTCACAATTTGGTAAAGACAGCCCCTCCATTGAGACAAAGAGTCCGACATGGCTTCTCAGAGCTTGGCTCTAAATGAACGTGAATGGCGGCGCTGCTTGTGAAAGAAAATTACAAAAACCTGTCAAATCCAGTACATTCCATGTTGGTATTCTATTTCACCACTTTCATTTAGATCCATGTCAGACAGTAACCTATTACCGATATGATCCTTTGTGATTTATGGGAAACAAGTTAAAGCAAACCTTTCACTATTTATTGGTTTTTAAAGACTCTTTTTATCTGGAGAAAGAAGTTCACTTTCTGCTCTACCTAGAGATTCTGGGACTAAAAGCATTTGCGATTCGAAGATTCGCTTATTGCTGCTAGAAAATTAAGTCACAACCCCGGATAATGAATCAAATAATGTTTATTGTACGTTTGTTACGTAGTACCTATCCATAAACTAATACAATATGACCATAACCTAATGTTAAAGCTCTAAAATATTATTTGATAAGGCTGATGGAACTTTACTATAATTCTTTTTTTTACCCGACTACGGCGAAGCCAAAAGGAAGGAAAGGAAGGTCAAGGTAGAGTCGTCGTCGCACCCACTGTATACTATGTATACCATGTCTGTTTAATGGAGATGTTCCTGGCAACCACATAGTAGGTATATAGTGGGTGCGACCACGGCTCTACCTTGACCATTTTTGTACCTATGCATTTCTGGATTTCTATTTTAATTATTTCCTTGTTTCGTCCTTTTTAGACCCCTGTTTTACGTAGTCGGGTTATAGTTTTTAACTTATTTTTTTTTACTAAGAGCTTGAAATCTAAGCTAATAAATAATAAAATTAGAGTTATAATATCAACTCCAAAACTAAACCGCTAAACCAAAGGAAAAAACCTAGGAATGTAAGATTAATTACGCACTACATCCAGTTTGCATACAGCAAAAACAACAATTTTAATACGTACTCGTTGAATATTACAGTTTTCCCACGTCCAACAAAGCTCGGCGCCCGATCTGCGCCCGCGCCGCTGCCCGACCGTGACGGATTGCTCCACGACAGAACACGTTATCCGTCATAACCGTCTGTGCCGCGATTGATTGTGGTTGCAGGTAACCGCTCAGGTGACTACACCCTGTATGGATACCATAAAGTTAAACTGAAACTGCTAAAATACATCATGCAATAATAATTATTTTTATTCAAAATGTACCTGGGCAAACTGTTAGGCTTGTTTTTATCGTTATATCAGAGGAATGAGCAACATCACCCCCCCTCCCCTCCCTTCGACACTTCAATTACACACTTTTTATGCACTAGGCATATTATCCGGTTTACTTCTATACTTGGAAGCAAATAAATCGAGCCACTCCTTTTTTCACGTGTCCTGGTTATTAGTTTTGGTTTCATGGATTACATACTAAGTTGACAAAAAACTACCCTCATTGTAAAGGATATCAAATAACCTTTTAGGCGATATATGTTTCGAATTGATCTGTTCCATAATAGGTACCAAAAATAATATCAATTATACGTGAAAAATAGAAGTGGCTCGATTTATTTGCTCCCAAGTATACATATTTGCAGTTACTTAGGCCAAAATCCAACCTAGCACGTTAAGGTAGAGAGACTCCTATCAACGACAGCAGGACACTAAATGATGAAGGAATGAATAATGAACTAATGATAAGCTTTGGATAACATTATGACAGAGTAGTATTACGTGTCAAAGTAACTATGCATTCATAGATCAAAGTGGCGATACCTAATTAAATTACCCACATAGACATTCCTAACTTCAGTTGTATAGCTGATAGAATCACGGTCGAAAGAAACGTATTAACTTGTACCTAAAGATTGGATCTAATACATCATTGATGCAAGTAGGTACTCTTATAATTAATTGTCGGATACAATAATTATCTAATAGAGCCATCATATTGAACGCATACAACATATAAAACATGACGATTAAAAAAGATATTGGTGTCATTAGATACAATAGCGATTTTGTATTTCGAGTTTATTAAATAGTGAATAAGTTAATCTATTTTAAATTTAGTTCGATTCAAAGGAATCAAACCGTTATGGCGAGGCACAGGTGGCGCAATAGGTGTTTTTTGGAATTATCAAAACGTACAAAGGTCCATCGGCAACAATGGCCGCACTCCAGTTCTACAGCCGACACGACAGATGCAACAATAAGCCGACGAATGATTAATCGTGCACATCTACTAACGTTTTATATGCACAAATAAAAAATATATTGTGAAAAAATGAAACAAAACTTTTTGCCTTTTGTTTATTGCGACGACGCCAACATGTCTGCACCAGACCGATTCGAATTTAGAAGGACGATCATTAATTATATTTTGTCTTACTCACGCATTCCATTTTCGAAGTCGATATGATCTATAGATCCGATCTAAGAGTCTATCGATCACGCGCATTGGAATCTAAATTTATTCATTTAGTGGCATCTTTTTGCAGATGATTTTTGACGTATGGACTCCGTGATAAATCGTTCGTGTTTAAGCTTAAATTATAGTTTCAATCAGCGTGTCTAATTTTAATTATTTCGATGGGAGGTGATTGTTTACCTGTTTGTGATCTCATAACTTGGTCTTCAAGCAATAGATTAATGACTGAAAGAAAATTTTAATTTTCCCTACAATATTATGGGTACTTGCTGACAAAATTATACCTACCTACTTTATTCTTTCAAGTTAAAAGTGCGGCCCAGTCTACAAGATAAAGGCAATTTGACTAAAAGTAAGACATTATTGAGAATTACCTCACCGAACAAATCAAAATGTACAAACACAACAAATTAACAAAAACCCACAAATAATTGAGCAGTTTAATAGAAAAAGACTTTATCAGAGGATAACTAATTAACTCTAAACAATATTTCATCTGCCAAGATTGCATGATGCGAGACAAAAAACGAAAGGTCGGAATGACCGCGCCAAAACCAAAACGTTCTGTCCAATCCAAAACAAATAAAACTTAAACAAAAAACGACGCCGGTTAATAAGCTGGATGACATTTGGGAATTCGAAATATTCATTCTAAGCATTATTAATAGCGCTCTTGAAGTGGGTCCCTCCATATGATTATTAAAATGAGAAGACAGCAATTACTTATCCTTAGACAAAATCCACGCCAACCATTAATCCAGCCGATGTTTCGGTTAGGTAGGTACGTCATTGTTTTATTGCTCAGACATGCCTCTCGTAAATGTACCTCGGGTCGTACTCTTGTTTCATTTTAAAGATTGCTTCTTCGTAACAAGCGTCGGATGGCGTGATAGCAAATAATTTTATAAGGACCCTTAACAATATGTCAAACCGTTTTACTTTTTCTTTTTTTCAATAAATAATACGTTCACTCATAAGTTTACATTGTTCGGTTTCGTCGGATGCAGCCTTGCGACGATATTTCTCAAAATGTATCTTGAAATGAAAAAGTTTCAAAGCGGTTCTTTATGCATTTCGGGCCAACATTTGTTATTATGGGAGAATGATAATGTGATTATTGTTTTGCGAGCTTTTGGATGATTGATAGCTTATTGTCACGGTTAATGAAGTGCTTTGGAAATTCAATTTTGTGCTTTATTTATTAGGCACAATCGAAGACTTTGTGTGGCATTCGAAAGATAAGATTTCTATTCTTTCTCCTTCTATGTTCATGCAGTAAGACAGTAATTCACTTCCGCCTAATATAATACATATACGTGATTCCCAATCAATTTCTGTTTTTAACCGATTTCCAAAAAAGGTAGGTTCTCAATTCGACATGTATGTATTTTATTTTTATGTTTGTTCATCGATATCCACGCCAATTGTGAACCGATTTTAATGATTCTTTTTTGTTTGAAAGAGTATTTTACCGAGGTAGTCCCATTTAAATTAGGTGAAGATCTGATGAAGACCTTCGAAGATCGACAATGGAACTCTTCAATGGATTACATCAAATCACTCGCGATTGCTGTAATCGCATGTTTATGTATTGTTTATGCCACTCAAATAGTAAAATAATTACCATATTATAAAATTAACAGTTTCAGAAGTCGGTGCCTTTAATTTGGCTCAGCGTGGATTAGCACCGATTTCTGAAACAATAAATTTTATAATATGTTCATTATTTTACTCTTTTCAGTTTTTTTTAAGTCGTTTTTTTACTTTTTTGTACAATGCGTTAAAGAGCCCTACCTCTCCTTATTATTGCTATCGTACAGATATGTATTTGTATACGTATTAATTTTATAGGTAACTGTTTATCTTTATTAACACCCATACTAGGTAGTACTGTATTAATGTCGGTCATCGAAGTCTAATAAACACCTACTATTTTTTGTTTCTCCAAACAATGAATTCAATTACAAATTAGATACCTACAAAATTGAGCATTTAACCGAATATAACGGCTCATTGGTTCTACATAGCAATATGATACAATCATTCTTATATAGGCACCTATTCACAATGCGCATCGGGACAATGCCTCACAAATTAATAATTCACGCTTATAATAAATACTATTAGATGTAATTTTAATTTGGTCTGTGTTCGATACGCTCTCGTCTGAACTGATGCTGTCTTTTTTATGTTTATAGGATTTCGTCAATAGCATTATTGTTGTGGCTCGTGTTGATGGCATCGATATGGTGGGCTCTAGGCCGGTCGACGAACGATTGTCCGATACAATATCGATATTGTTCAATCGAATAGAACTTTTGTGGCGCCGAACTTACATATCTGTCGGGAGTGACGACCGATGCTATCTCTATAAGAAATTTAATAAGGCCACGACTTTTGACCTGACTCATTCGATGTTTTTGCGAAACTTATTGTGATTGACCTGTTGATAGGTATGTACGTAACAAGTAATACTGAGAGTTAATAGAATTATAACTTGTAGATCGTGGGCCGTGGTTAACGCTTTCGTTTAATAACATTACAAAATAAGTGAAAACTAAAGGCCCGATTACTATGATTTACCGAGCGTTATTGGTTAAAATTAAGACTCTGGTATCTTTACAAGTAATTTAGCAAAGACCTTACTTAGGCTTTGTATACAGGGTGTTAACGAATTCGTGTAATTCCTTCAAACCACGTGATCTATTAATGGTATAGATTAACCCCGCACGGGATTTAGATTGATTAAAAACAAATAAAAACATTTTTTTCCAAATAAAAAAGATGTGAGAAAATTTGGATCATGGCATGCAAATTTTCTCACATGTTTTTATTTATTTGGAAAAAATAAATGTTAAATAAATGAATGAAGGCTCGGCGACACATCTCACGACTCACGACTAGCGCGATATTGCTCCACGCAGTCAGTTAACTCGGGACGCTAAAATTACTCAGATACAGAATCCCATGTATAATTTTTTGAAAACTTTTTTTTTTGTTGATTCTGAAAAAAACCTATGCAGGGTCAATCAGTGTCACCAGTAGATCACGCGGTTTAAAGGAATTACACGAATTGATTTACACCCTGTAGTAAACCTAAGGGAGATAGGTTAATTAAATTTCATTAAATTATGTATCTTTTGAAATGGAAACAGGCAGGTCGTTAGCTTTTCTCGATGTACAGGTGAAGGTGAGACATGATGGTACCCTAGGACACACTGTATACCGAAAACCGACACACACAGATAGGTACCTTCATGCCCATTCGCACCACCATCCGCGTCACCTTCAATCAGTTGTACCTCACTGACGAACAGAGCATACGATCTGTGCGACGCTGAACATTTAGATAGGGAGCTCGCTCATGTTCAGGAGGTATTGAAGACAAACGGATACAGTGGGTATCTACGACGTCCGAAGAGGAAAGATAAAAAACCGGGGGTAAACAGAGTGCCAGCGTTCATGCCGTATTTAAAGGAGTGACGGATAAAATTGGTACAGTACTACAGAAATACGCCATTATGACTGTATATAGTCCTCTCTCCAAGGTATCAAGGCAACTGCGTACTCCAAAGGATGTTATTCCCCTTCAGACACCTGGCGTCTACAAGATTGACCGCAGTTGCGGTAGTTCTTATATCGGGCAGACCAAAAGAACGATCGCAGAACGGGTTAAGGAACATATCGCCGCAGTCAAAAACCGCCAGATAAATAAGTCCGCAATAGCCGAGCATCTTCTGGAGTCCGGTTCCAAACACTGGATAGAATTACATAGTCCAAAAATCCTCTCCACCGATCGTCACTATTATCCCAGAATTGTACGTGAAGCGATTGAAATTAAGAAATACAAGAATTTCAATCGGGAAGATGGATACAAACTATCAACATCATGGAATCCGGTCATCAGCAAGTGTTATCGTCAACGGGATGGTTTAGGCGAGTGTAAAGACGTCGTTAGTGCGGTGTGTCGAAGTACCGACGATAATTTTATAAAAAATCAAGATCAAGTGAGGGTAGATGAAAATGCCCTTGCTTCACGAAGATGACAACTGCTCCGCCACTTCAGTCTACCCGTGACCACGGCCGGTGAAATTCGGCCGAAACGTCGGGATAAAAGGTATTTTGTGCCTCTTAAAGTTTGTTACGCGAGAAGACCCGATTGTATATTTTTATAAATTATGTATCACCAGTTTGGCAATGAAAAATGCTACCATTTTTAAGTAAAACGATTCGTTTTTGTTTATAGAAACTGGGCATACTTACATTACTACGCCCCACTTAGACAAGATGTTAAAAAATCAACTCTAAGAATTTTATGGGGTTACTCGGTATCGGAAATTGAACAACTTCTGTTCTACAACTTTTCAAAATTCGCCAATTTTTTTTATAACTTCCCATACAAATCAAAAAAATATTTTAATTGATTTCTATGGACAGGCATTAAAAATTGGCGAATTTCGAAAAGTTGTAGAACGAAAGTTGTTCAATTTCCGATACCGAGTAACCACATAAAATTCTTAGAGTTGATTTTTTAACACCTTATCAGTGTGTTAACGAATTCATGTAATTCCTTCAAACCACGTGATCTACTGGTGACAGAGATTAACCATAAGTGGGAATTTTTGAAAATCAAAGAAATTTTTTTTTTTTAAAAATCTTGATTTTCTATTTCTGAGTCATTTTAGAGCCTTGAGTTATCCGACTGCAAAGAGCGATATCGCATTAGTCGTGCCTGCCAGCCGTGTCGCCGTGCTTTCATTAATTTATGCGTGGCATCGAAATGTTCACACAAACAAAACATTTTTTTTGCAAAAAAATAAATTCTTATTTTTTTACTGAATCCTTATTAGGTGGTCTTAGATACGATCGGTAACAAAGCCGCATGAAAAAATAATAATTTTATTTTTTCATTTTTAATCAAGCTAAATCCCGTGAGGGGCCTGTCTACATCAGTAGTAGATCATGTGGTTTTAAGGAATTACACGAATTCGTTAACACCCTGTATAGTATCTACTTAATCTGCAAAAGGCACTTACATTCTAAGTTAATCATTTTCTGCTTCTACATCCTCGTTCTGTTTTTTACATATAAAAATTTAATAAGCATTTTAGAAACAGATTATTTAATTTTGTTCGGCTTAGTTTTTATCTTCATATACCTTTCTATTTGTCTTGGAAAAACATTGATTTGTGTCCACTTATTGTTATAAATAAAAGGCATCCCATGTTGGTGGGCGGGGCAGCCCCGCCCGGGATCCGAACCCGGTTATTATCCACTTAAGCACATCACTTCTGTGCGAAATATTTCATCTTAACTTATGGGAATGGTGTTTTCTGGAATTTCTCTATACGTTATTTGGCATTTGGTTTGCTTATTGTCACGCTCTTTTTACGATATGTGTACATGTAATGCAAAGGCTTTAATCGGAGAGCCATGATTTTAAAACCATGTAGGGTTCATACAGGGCACTATACTTCGAATTAACTGGCAAAACACAAGATTACCGTTGTACCTAGCCCTTACCCTCATTAATAACATTTTGCTATATGACGAATCATTAGACCTCTTTGCGAGTACTGAATTGAGACTCCTGAGTACTGCTAGTTATTACATGGAGTCCATAGCCACTCCCAGCACAATCTCTTCGACTTGAAAGGCACATACATTTTTAGATTGCCTTATAAATGTCTTATAGTTATGTCTAGTTTTATAATTTATGGTTAATTTTGTTTAATATTATGTTTTACTGTTTTTTTAGTTTCTGTTAACTGTTTGTATTAACCAATAACTTCTATGTGTGGTGTAGGCTGTAAATAGTAGTTAGTTGTTTATAAATAAAAAAAAATAAAAAAATACTAGGTATCATTAATAGAACACATTGGAATTAAAAAAAACCGGCCAAGTGCAAGTCGGACTCGCGCACGAAGGGTTCCGTAACATCTATACTATTATTATAAAGAGGTAGAATTTGTTTGTTTGTTTGTTTGTATGTAGGAGGTAATCTCCGAAACTACTCATCCGATTTCAAAAATTCTTTCACCAGTAAGAAGCTACGTTATCCCTGAGTGCTATAGGCTATATTTTGGGATCAAAAAATTAGGGATCCATAAATTAACGCGAGCGTAGCCGCAGGCAAAAGCTAGTATATTATAAATGTGAACGTGAGTCTGTCTATGTGCTATGTTTTCTTGGCTAAACTATCAAACTGATCTTGATGATTACTGTACTCCAAGAAGGACAAAAAAGGCTGTAATTTTTTGCAATAAAATTTCCGCACTTTTTTTTGTTTTTAATGCCAAATGAAAATTAAAAAAAAATACGAGCAGGTAGAGCCGTGCTCACTGCTAGTTATCTATAAAAACGGCAAAAAAATAATGTCTGTTGTATGGGAGCCACCTTAAATATTTACTTTATTCTATTTTTTTAGTATCTGTTGTTATAGCGGCAACAGAAATACATCATCTGCGAAAATTTCAACTGTCTAACTATCACGGTTCATGAGATACAGCCTGGTGACAGACGGACGGACGGACAGCGGAGTTTTAGTAATAGGGTCCCGTTTTACCCTTTGGGTACGGAACCCTAAAAAAACGCCTAATCTCCAGTTTATTACATAACAATATAGGTACCTTACTAATACATATGATAATGATGAGTGCGCACGAAGTAATTTGAAATAACCCTATATTACTAACTAGCTTTCGCCCGCAGCTTCGCTTGCGTGAAATTTTGAACCCGTTAAGTGACGATTTTCCATACAAACTTTCATCCCCTATTTAACTCCCTTAGGAGTTGAATTTCGAAAAATCCCTTCTTAGTGGATGCCTACGTTACAAAAGGAACCTACTGTCAAAATTTCAACTTTCTAACCCCAGCGGTTTAGGCTGTGCGTTGATAGATCAGTCAGTCAGCTTCGCCTTTTATATATATAGATAGCCACCTTCAGTTCCGTCTTTACGTAAGGGCACGTCAGGCACGGGCCCAGGGCCCCCAGCCTGATGGGTGCCCCGAAATGCCGATACCACTGCCTATGTTTTATTCATCCAGTGAATCAATTAAAAAAAACACATTGGTTTCTTAGTTCAACGCATCATTAACAAAGCACCCAGATAGGTAGGGTTGATCAGAAAAAGTTTGATCAACAGATCCTTTACATAACATAACATCACGCCTTATTCCCCTAAGGGTTGGCAGAGGTGTATAGTACACCCTCACTTCGCCGTTATATTTAAGTCCCAGGGGGCGAGCCTGTTGCCATCAACAAGGCACAAATCCAGGCTCCGGGCAGCTACAAAGAAATTCCATACGAAAAAACCCAATAACACTTTGCCCGACCTGGGGATCGAACCCCGGACCTCACGCTCAGCAGTCGCGCTTGCGACCGCTAGACCAACGAGGCAGTCATCGAGGAAGACTCTTTAATTTGAGAAAAATTGCTGCCAACTTCAGACTGTCCAACTTTTCACAACAATATGATTATCACTGGAACTACATTTTTTTTTTCAATTCGACTGTTGTAGATGTTCCTTGGGGACCCCTTCTACGTAACTGGGCAGTTATTGGCGAGACCAGCAGTGCAATTGTATAAGAATCTCACCTCGATCGCGACTGTCAATTAGACACTTGTCGTGACACAGCGTGGATAACAAAACTACGCGTTATTGATTATACTGTCGATTATCTGTGTGTTATTTATTTGCTTCTATTATCCATACTGTGACATTATGAATATCGAGCTAACCGTCGATATTGAGGTGGGTTTCATACAGAATGACACTACTGTACCCCAAGTGTGAGTTTTTTACGTTACTACTGTAGTTGCGTCATGCCAGAAATGTCAAACAAATTTATAGTCACGCTATTTGCCGCTAGGGGCTCTGCCTCAATTGTTATAGATTTTGGCGTGACGCAACTGTTCTACAGTAGTAACGTAACGATACTCACACTTGGGGTACTGAAGTCTCCAGTCAATGGGGGGGAAGTAAAATACTTAACCTAAGCTAACTACTTGTACTACACTAACATCATGACTACCTGCAACAACAGCACTAAGGGCGACACCTAGTGGGACTCGGACCTCGGCTTAGGGCGTTGCTGGCGGGGGTTTGGGGGGGGAGACGGCTTGATGAGGGCTGAATTATCAGTGTGAGTCTGGAACTAGAAGTTGGCGTCAACCTAATAAAGTCACTGATCAAAAGTACATTCTGTTTTTTTCATTCCTTTTTTTACTTTCAAATAGTGCCCCAAGGTCTGTGTGCCAAAGGGCTCCTGCATGCCCTAAAACGGCCCTGGCGACCTGCATTATACAGTGTGTCCGGCTATGGACTAGCGATATTCTAGCGATATTCTCTAATCGTTAATTCAGGCAGTTTTCGTTTACGACAACTGTCAAAATGTTTGGTTTTGTTTTTGTTGTCAAACAATTTGATAGTTTTGTAAACGAAAACTGTCTGAAAAAACGCTTAAGTTGCAATTGATAAACGTTTCTGTTAGTAGAATTGGGCTCCTGGTTTGTAAATGACTAGCGACCCGCCCCGGCGTCGCTTCGCTACGTTTTATAGCTTAAAGGTCACAGCTCATTAGAGTCACCCGGCAACCGACCCGCATCGCCTCGTCGCTCGGCGTCCACTCGTTGTCAGCGGGTAGTTCAAAGAGGAGACAGTCGTCGGAGGAGTCCACTCGATGGCAGCGCGCGGTTCACTCGTAACTTCTACGTTGGCAATGCGCAGCAACGCAAGGCAACCATGCGAGCAGCGAGTTGTCACCGAGTGGTCAACTCGTCGTCCGCGCATACGCTCGAGGCGATCCGGTGATGCTACGAAGTTGATGTAGTGAGCGCATATCCATACAAGTTCATATAAAGAACTATACTAACCGCACGAGGCGAGGCGATGCGGGTCGGATGCCGGGTGGCTCTAATGAGTGTGACCTTAAAACCTTCCGGAAGAAATTACCTAAATTAAGATGAAAACCGCATCAAAATCCGTTGCGTAATTAAAAAAATCTTAGCGTAGAGGCGGCGGGAAGCGACTTTGTTTTAAACAAGTCTTGTAGAAATTAAGTGCCATAATCAATGCTTTTATTTATTTGATGGATTGATCCAATAACGTCCCAAAAATAAATGCTAAGTGCAATCAAGTTATGTTATCAGATTTTCGAAAGGGGTACGGAACAATAAGAAGACCATGTTCATTGAATCTAACCACCATTACGGACCCGTCGCGTCGTGCATTTGTCTCTAGGGAGAGATTGGTGCAATATTGGAGTGTTGGTACTCGTTAAACATCTCCTGAGGGATAATTTTTGGTGGGAAATATTAAATGGCAATTGTGGAGGATTATGCGTTACCTATTTCGATATTTATTGGAAACACTGAAATATCACTCTTTAAAACATAACATCACGCCTTTATTCCCCGGAGTGTTGGGCAGAGGTGTATAATTATGTTACGGGTAAAGGCCGAATGGCGGGCGGTTACACTTAGGTTTACCCGGGTACAACTAGGTGCAACCAGTAGCAGTTGGTTAGAACTAGGTGTAGCTTAAGTTGACAGAGCCCCGCTGTGCGGGGCTCCTATTTCTGTCTGCAGGGTTTAAAGTAAACTAACACGACGGGGATGACGGCCTTCGAACCTAACCTATCTGCGTCGGAGTTCCCCTTAACCAACGATGTGCGAATGCACCTAGTTCTACCCGCTATGATGAAGGGTAAACCTAGTTCTAACCGAAGATAAGTAGGATACATCTAAGTTTAACCGCATGTGGCCGGCTGCACCTAGTTGTACCCGGGTAAACCTAGGTGAAGCCACACTTCGGCTATTATCCGTAACATATACTTAGTACACCCTCGATTCGCCGTTATGTTTAAGTCCCATGTAATTGAGGGCAAGCGGGCACAAATCCAGACTCCAGGCTGTTACTGAGAATTCCGCATGGAAAAACCCAATAAAACTGCCCGACCTAGGGATTGAACCCAAGACCTCACGCTCAGCAGTCGCACTTGCGACCACTAGACCAACGAGGTCGTCAGTCTTTATATGAAACACACGACATAAAGACTCTTTATGTCTACGTTATAACTGTTATAAGTTTAACGACAACCAAATTTTTCATATTTTATCTTTAAGGTTTTAACATGCTATTTGCCAGCTAGCATTTGATATATCAACGTTTTTTCCAACACCCCAAATCCAATAAAATCTTAACAACAAAAAAATAATAAACTCCTTTGTTTGGCTCTAAATCTTTTAACGTAATAAAGTCGACTTATCCATTCACCCTGCTGTAATCAATGTCTAATACCGTATTCGTAGCTTACGATAATGATTAACGACAAACTTTATTAATTCGATCAACTAGGATTAGAGGCTCGCACTGCGGCGCGGCGGAGGGTACACGGAAAAAACAAACGAATTTCGCGAAGGGATACCTCCGGGAGGATCCCTTTAAACGACACTTGTGCAGGGCTGTCCGTTTGTATTTAACAGTGTCAAGGAATATTTTTTAAAACTAAACATACATATTGATTTTTTGCCAACTAAAATAATATTAAGTAAAGTAAAACGTTGCTATTAGGTGCAGTTACAATTATGCTAACAGCGGTTACGCACTGCATCCGATCCGAATCCGTGAAAATACGTTCCGAAGTAGCCATAGAACTATTTGTATGGTAGATTACGCACTACATCCGGCATCCGATTTCTATCCGTCATCCGTGAGTTTCTAATTCGGAAGAACAATTGACGGACCGAAGTAGCCTAAATTGTTTGAATTTGGATCAGAGATCGGAATAGTGCGTAAGCAACATCCGAATTCGGTCCGAGATTTTCACGGATTCGGATCGGATGCAGTGTGTAATCGCTCTTACCATAGATCTCCAGTGCCTGTTCACAAATGGCAAACGATGATCGCTACAGAATAGGAAATGACATAACAGATCGCTTGACCGGTCGAAAGCTTATGTCAATCCAGTACATCTTTCTAAACTCTAGCGATTGCCATTTGTCTACAGGCACAGGAAACAATATTAACCTATAAAGGCGCTTAGCATTTAGCGCCTGGCAAAAAACGCTTGTTAAATAGTTGACAGACAAAACCTTTTACATAGTTAAGTACTGTTTAATTGTGAAGTCTTGTGTTATTACTACAATGAAGGTACAATTTACGTAGTTTCGGCACTCATTTGATAAGACTTTCCGCAAATAGATTGAAGACATTTTTCGAAACGTTGAGTCTAAAACTAGTAACGATAAAGACAATTCGATGGCCCCACCGAATAAACGTGCAAGAGTTCTTACACGAATTTTTTTTTTTTCATTTTCCGTTTCTTTTGCCTATCCAGCACCTACTTAATTTTTTTTATGAATTTTAGACTCAAAACACGCCTATTATAATAGTGAATTTCTTTATTCTAGGGAAATAATTAATTTTAAAATTACACGAATAATAGTTTATGCTATTAGTACATACTTTTTGAGTCGCCAAGTACACAAGAATAAACATGTTAGAACCTACAGACGTTTGAGAAGATTTGTGATTGTTTCCGTATTTGGGTAATGTCTTTTTATACGTTTATTCGTGTAGAAATGTATGCAAATTTTTTTACCAATGTTTCATTCCACAAAATGGAAGTTTGAATATAAATAGGTTATTAAAATTAAAGTATTGCATTATCTCTTACTATAATTATTTTTTTGCTAACAATTGTGTTAAAGATTCAAACATGAAGTGCATTAATTGCATATCAATTTAAGTTAATACCTAGTAACGGTAAATAAACAAATGTTTACGCAATAAATTCTATTGTAATCGTACGTAACGTTAGAAAGGGGTACGGGGGGTAAGATGCGAGTAAAATAAGGTGACTAGCTCGGAGTCGGTGGTGACCTCTCGCTTCCGGCCGTGGTTCTGTTCATGGTCGGGAGCGAGAGTGCGTGGGAAGCCGTCACCTCCTTCTGCGAGGAGGTGATGGCGACCAAAGACGAAGCGGAGAGGGGGAGAGAGACAGCTGCCACTCTCTCTTCCCGCGCCAGACGCACCGGGCGCTGGAGGGCGCGTGCCGATCTCCGGCCACCATAGTGTGTGGCCTGCGGGTAGTACTAGTACTGGCCTGCGACCAGTAACATGCCCGAGAAGGCGGCGCGCAGTGTTCCGTGCGCGCCTCTCAGGAGGACGTGGGGCCAGGCCCCACAGAAGGAGAGGTCCGCCAGGGGCTGGTGGACCGAGGCCGAGGCAGCTGCGAATCCCGCGACCCTGGCCAAGGGTCAGGAGAAGGAACATCGTGGGTTTTTATACCCTATACTAGTTTTTATACCCCTTTGTCTTCCCTGGGCGAAGGGCATCCATGAGGATTTTCCCACGAAAAAATAAAAAATTAAAGGTGACTAGCTCGGAAGGACAGTCTTGTTGTAATTCTATGCGCGCTATTACATAATTTTGTTTCGCGCAATTACATTCGATTCTAAATATTATAAATCTACTGCCATTGGAAAACTCCATCTCGGTCTCCAATGACAGTGAGGAGGAGGATTAGTGTTTCTAATATCGCAATTCGTATTTTTTTTAATCAAGAAATTTACTTTCTTTGTAACTGTAACTGTACTTTCTGTTCACGTGGACAAATACATAATTATATTTTCTTTATTCTTTATAATACGAGTATCTGTATTTTATTTCATCCTTTCGAAGTCAAAGTCAAAGTTTTTTATTTCAAATAGACTAGATTACAGGCACTTTTAAACCGTCAAAACTAGGTGCACGGTTCCAAAAGGTAGATTGCATGGAGAAGAGCTCAAAACTCCAAGAATACTCTTTTCAAAATAGTAGTTCATGACAATTCCATTACAGTAGTGTGAGAAATAGAATGAGAATAATGCAGGTTAATGTAAGAAATAAACTCACATAAGAGTAACAAATAGAAAAATATGCCTTCTGGGATTGTCATAGCAGCTAAGGGCTAACCAGTCCCGACAGATAGCAACCGTTCACGAGCATGACGTGCACATCCACATCGCTTAGCTCAACCATATTGCAGGGAACCCAACGACAGGATATACAACGCCACCATAAGCAAGACATTTAAGTGAGCATGACAGACTCATACTACCACACAATAGGCAGTAATGTGATATGATTATAGGTGTATCATTAATTGCCGCATGATGCTCAAACTTTACAGATTGGAAAATGATATTATGAAAATTATAATTATAAAACAATATCAGACTATTTAGGCAGAGTATTATACATTAAATAATAAAATTATAATGGGAATATAAAAATTTCAGTATTTGAATTAAAAAAAATATATGAAAATTGATCAAATAATGTACGGGTTACTTTAAGTCAATAAAAAGAAGAATACTAGAAGTTAACATTAAAAATAATGTTAGGTCATACAACCAACCAGTTAGACAGGGCCAGAGGATCGCAATGTGCAGGACAGAGTTGTACGCCAGGCATCTTTATCTTCGATATAATGATTTATGTTGTAATAAGCTTTAGATATGAAAATGCTCTTAATGATTTATTGTAGAACCTAACACTGTTCCCCATAAACGTCTTGCTGGTTTGTCTTAGTCTAAAACCAGGTACTGTTAGCTTGTGTTTATTGCGAGTGTGTATGTTGTGGACGTCACTTTTCTTGTTATACTAATGCAATATTCTTTCGAATGTACATAGTGTTACTAAGTATATACAAAGATGGTAGGGTAAGTATATTTATTTCCTTAAATAATTCACGAAGCGATTCACGGCAGTCTAGATTATAAATAGCTCGGACTGCTCTTTTTTGTAATATGAAAATAGTACCAACATCAGCAGCGGAACCCCACAGTAATATGCTATAAGACATAATACTGTGAAAGTATGCAAAGTACACCAACCTAGCTGAAGCTACATCAGTCAACTGCCTAATTTTCCTAACGGCAAATGCAGCAGAACTCAGTTTGCCTGCAAGTGCCTCTATATGAGGTCCCCATTGCAATTTAGAGTCTACTGTGATGCCCAGGAAGACAGTTTAGGGAACCGGATCTAACGCTTTCCCGTCAAGTTTCACATTTGAATTAATGTAGGTACACTTGAGGTGGAGAATTTAATACTTTTGGTTTTACAAAATTATTTATATTATTATACCTTGCATTAACAAAGATGTATTACATAAATTAAAACTGATTTTATTAACACTAATATAAATGCATACGATCTTTCCAATCATATAAAAGCAGAACAATGTACTGTAAACAAGCGTGTAAATAGTTATAGCTGGGTTCAAAATAAACTTGAATTACGGAGAATAATAGTGTAACATTACAGTACATTTTATTTGTTGTGTACTATTACACGAATAAACGTGCAATGATATATTGCTGTGACCTAGTCATGCAAATTTCACAAGAGTATTAACATTAAATGGTTTTTCATGAATTTCCTGAAACTCGTTGATATTTAAAAAAAAGTAAATACACAAGTCTACAGTTTATTTTTTTACCTATAATTCGATAATACATTATTTATACCTATTTACAATGGAATGAGCGTTATTGAAGTTTAAACGTTTTTATTTTTTCCTGAAAAGTTGTCATTTTTCTCTTACACGTTTATTCGGTGGGGCCATCGAATTGGCTTAAGACAAATTGGCTGTAAAACAGTTAACATGCATAAACAAACATAAAGTACACGATATTAGCATGAATGTACCATTACCAAAAAATGTATTTTTATTGTGAAGGAAGCAATGCATATCTTATCAGGAATGAGTATTGCTGTAGATAATGTCCGCTATGCCGCATGCCGTTACTTACACAGATGAAATATAAAATGTATAACTACTGAGTTCGCCTTTTCAGGACGTAACTAATATGTTTTTTACGTCTACCGACTTGATCCTATGTGAAGATAATTATGTAATGTAAAGTTTAACATTTCCATGTGTTTTAACTTTAGCAACTACTAGCTACCAAACAGAAAATTTCTTCAAAAAAAGGAACGCCAGTTTTTCAAAATTATCTATATTTCAAATTAAAATGGTTTCTATATCGTATAGAGAAAAACCTACAGAACCAAGATTTTTTTACTTTATCTATACACACAGTAATTGCGAATAGAATACCAAAAAAAAAACGCGTTACAACCCTACTAATAAAATCTCAGTGTCAACACACCAGCCGCGAGGGTAGGCGCCCCGAGGGATGCGTATGTTTTTATTAAAAGTTTTTATTTTGCAATAATGGGAACTACAAATATCCTTCTGCAAACAACTACATTATGAATTAAACTATAGCTCAACTATATAATAAGATAGTACTAGGTGTACTATCTTATTATATAGTCTGCAGAACAAGTAGAAGATAATATTTATAATAATTATTTATGTATTCTACTGTTTAAACTCTGAATGTTGGTTGTTATAAATACCTATATCACAATTATATTATAAATTTGAAAATTTGTGAAGTTGGATGGATGTTTGTTCGGTGGTGAAGTTTGTTTGTTTGAACGGATTTGGATAAAATTGGCACACAGATAGTCCATGTCCTGGGTTAACACGTAGTATTATTTTATCCGGGTACATGAACTATAATGAAGTAGTTCCCCTAGGATGTGAGTGAAACCACTGTAATAAGCCAATTGTTGACTATAAAACAGAGTACCTACTTAATACGATTTGAAACAGGTGTTCTCATTGTAATCATCTATACTTAAAATAAAATCGTAACAAAGTAAAATCTGTATATTAAATATTTTCCTGAAAAAATAAGTGCAAATTGTTGGAAAAACGCTACAGATGTGAAAAAGAGAGTTTTTAGAATTTTTGTCTGTCTTTTTGTCTGTTTCTACATGTAATTTCTAACCTTATTGGTTATAAATGTGATTAAATTTAAAAAATGGTGAACACTTCATTGTTTAGTACCTAGTTTCGACACAGTGTTGTTTTCCGACTTCCACGCGGACGAAGTCGCGGGCACAGCTAGTTATTCATAAATGAATTCGACATTGACTCTACTCCAGTTAAAAAAAAAAGTGTTTTTTTTTTGTGTAAGTAATTCATGAAAATTAAACTGCAAATCTTCCAAATTATTATAGTGTAATCGATAAAAAAGATTTCGTTTCTCCTTCACCTGTCACTAATTACTTTAATGTAGAGGTAATAACTACAGATTAATATTATCTTAATTATTTACAAGAAAGAACACCGACTAATCGGTTGCTTATCGAACGATTAGGTTAGCTAATCGGTTTGTAGCTCTTGTTATACATTTATAATCATAGATGGCAAACACACATCGTCTTCATCAGTGTTTTAACGCAGATTATTCTATGATAAAGGCTTTACTGAAAACACTGTTAAATCCTAAATATAATCATACATATATTCGGTAAAAAGCACTAAAAATCACATTATAGTATTACTTGAAAAATGATCTTGGTTGCAAGAAAAATCTTTTGCAACGTGTGATGTCCGAAAATTATTGAAATTAGAAAAGATTTATCTGGAAGATAGTGCAAAGAATAAAAATTCTCTGAGAAAATTACAAAATGAACACATCACCGACAATTCATTTTTATACGCAACGTTAAAAATACAGTGATAGCACCAGAAATATTCCCAAAAATTACTTAAATAGCAAAAAGAGCGCAAATACACAGGCTAGATTTTAAAAACTAAGTTATTTAATTATAGAATAGTCACAGCTTCATGATTCATCCAAAACAAAAGAACTTGAAACGGAGATTTGATATCTGAGGGGTTTGTAGCTAATTAACAACTGCGCGGATCATAATTATGATTTGTAAGGTTAAGCAGCGCTTGCCGCGGTCAATCCGTGGATGATGATAAAAAGATCCGTGATCGCACCGCTGCTGCTTAGACTGGAAGCTGACAACAACGTTGTTGGGAAAAGGCTAGACAGAATAACGTACATTTGTTATCAACTAAACAATACAACAATTATGTAGGTATATGATTTAAGTGTTTTGTTGATTGTCACATGTCACCTGTACTACACAAAGATTAGCCGAGTAGTAAGTAGTACACGATGAATATGCATGTAGTTTACAACCAAACACCCACAATACTTAACGTGTTAGATATCACCCACATAAATTATCCGATAAGTGTTCAACTACTGCTAATAAATGGGTAATGTTACTATGTATTTTTCACCTGTTACAATTTTAACAAATATTTTGAACTTACGATGCGGGAGACCTCGCAAGAGATAGTGGATTTGGATGCATTTTGTAACGAATGACGACAAACGGCCAACTAGTGTAAAAAAACACGGGGGAGAGGCCAGCTATGAAACAATTAGCCAGGGCCGGATTTAGGGGAGGGCAACACACGCTTACACAGGTACCGGGGTCCACGATATAAGTTTCTGAATTGTATTACATAAGAAAAAAAAACAGCCAATCAAAATATAGCATTGATAGCCTAACGGTTGTACGGTGGCTAAGAGGGTCCAAGTTTTAATCCAGCCCGCACCTCTGACTTTTTGTACCCATGTGCGGATCAGAATTTGATTGTCACTTGCTTTAACGATGAAGGAAAACATCGTGAAAAAACCTGTACCCTTAAAGTTCTCGATAGTGTGTGTAGTCCGACAACCTGCATCAGGAGTAATCAGGACAGCGTGGTGGACTAAGGCCCAAATCCTTTTCATTCTGAGAAGAGACCGGTGCCCGGCCATGGGACTGTAATGGGCTGATTATGAAGAAAACAAATGACACCTGTTCTGACAGAAAAAAGTTCACATTTATAAGGTACTTTTTAAAAAACATTTCAACGGGCCTCTATTTCTTCGTTACCCTAGCCTCCAAACCCGGCCCTGCATGTTGCTGCGGCACCGCTGCCGCAGCAACGTGTTTCTCCTAGAGAGTCAAACCGTTGAGGCCTCTGCCGAACATTGGAACAATATATTTAATATTTAATTAACATCCAGGTTCTCCAAATGTATACACGTGATATGCAATCCATCGCTTAAAGGGCTGGGAATTGACGTGACAACTAATTAGCGGCGCTGCTACAGATGCGCTAAGCTGGCTCTAGGAACATCATGCCACTTGCTCAGCTTGGTGACTAAGGGCCGGTTCAAAGCGAGATTCACATACTGCACAGACTTTACTTTGCTAAATAAAGTAAGCGTTTCTTAAGAATATGAAAATTATTTCTAAAACGATAAGTGAAACGCTTACTTAGTAAAGGCTTAAATGAGGTCTGTGAATCTCGCCATAAGGGATTTTTGAGAGAACCCTTTGTCCAGCGGAATAATGCTTAAAACTGAATAGGAGGCATTGAGTAATCCTTATAGATATTTAAATACTAAGGATTACTGACGTTTAATTAAATAGATTCTTATCGTAACTTATCTGGGGGGGTATTAATTTCTTTACTTTACTATCTGAACAATGTTTTATGGGTACCAATTACTATGTATTTGTTAGTTAATGTATGCAGACGTATACGTACTGACATAACCGTTTCATTGTTGTGAGTATAATTTCTTTTTTACTTAGTGTGTTATTTTTACAAAACAAAAATATTCTTATTTGAATTAACTCACAAACCGCCATATATTGATTCTTCTTCAAACGATACCTATTAATCTATGTAGCAGTGTTACTGCATAAAACTAAGCTTACTGATTTATTTTACAGGTAAACTGAAAATGAACGGCCGTGTGGGTATCGGGGTGGTGGTGGCACTCATCGTCATCGGTGGCGTAAGTGCTGTCATCGCGCTGGCTCTCACCCGTGACACATCAAAACCAGATGCCATAGAACACGAGTACGACTCCGAGTTCTGTCATCCAATGGTGATAGCGCACCGCGGCGCCAGCGGCTACGTTCCAGAACACACCCTTGGAGCCTACGCACTCGCGGCCACCATGGGCTCCGACTACCTAGAACCAGATGTCGTGATGACCAAAGATGGACACATCATTGCCAGACATGACAACGAGCTGGGCTTAACAACAGATGTAGCTCAACATCCAGAATTTGCCTACCGCTATCGCACTCAATTCGTTGACGGCTTCGAAGTAAGTGGATGGTTCACTGAAGACTTTACTCTGGCCGAGATAAAAACTCTACGTGCAATCGAACGTATCCCCTTAATAAGACCTGGCAATGCTAGAATGGACACGGCTTTTGATGTCCCGACTATGCAAGAAATCATTGATTTGACTAAAGGTCTAGAGATCAGTCTAAATCGTCGTATCGGAATTTACCCTGAAATCAAACACGGTACTCATTTCCAACGTTTGGGACTGGCTATGGAACAACCCTTAGTCGATATCCTCCATAAAAACGGTTACAGGGACGCTCAATCACCTATTTACATTCAGTCTTTTGAAGTGAGCAACTTAAAGGAGCTAAGTAATATGACTGATCTTCGATTGATACAGCTTTTTTCGGCAGCCTCTAATCGCCAACCGTTCGACCAAGCTCAACTAGGAACAGCCCTCACGTATGGTCAAATGGCGACTCCAGAAGGATTACGAGACATTGCGACTTACGCTTATGCAGTGGGACCTGACAAAAGTTACATAATTCCTCGTGATGCTGAAAACAAACTGGGTGCTGTAACTAGTTTTGTGCAGGACGCGCATGCAGCAGGTCTGAAGGTGCACCCATATACTTTTCGGTCAGAAAATGTGTTCTTGCCGGCTGAATTCCGGAGCAACGACACTTCCCCTGCCGCACTCGGGGACGCTGATGGTGAACTGCGAGCTTTCCTTGCCACAGGAATAGACGGTTTCTTCGCTGACCAGCCAGATGATTTAGTGCGCGTTCGGGGTACTTGTTAGACTAAGCTGTAAAAACTGTTATTTTGTGTTATATGTATAGGAACAGACGTCAATCTACGTAAGATTATAAAAACTCATAAGGTCAAATGTGAGTAGGTATGACCACACAAAGTGAGCTATTATCAATTATTATTGTTAACATGCTACCTCTATCATTGTAAATATATTTGTAATTATGTAGAAACAATATATATAACTGTAATAGAACTGAGTGGTCAGATGGTATTAACTACTAATACCAATGATTAATTTATTCTAGTCTAAGTAAGTTTATTTTATTAATACTCTTTGTTAAACAATAAATTATTTTAATCTCAACTACAAAATGTCATAGTATAATCTCCTTTAATCCAACGGAATTAATTGACAACATATCAACAAAAAAACAGCAATAGGAAATGTGTAATTAGGATTATCTGTATTAATTCTGACCTTTCGCACTCTCACAAATAAGGACAACTTTACTTTACTTATGTGGGCTTATCGATATAAGTAAAAAATCACGTCTATATACACACAGCTACTTAGCTGGGCCCGTAAGGTTTACCGGGCCTCCGTTGCAGAGAGCCTACTCCCTAAGTCCGTCAACGAAGTTAGTCGCCCGTCCGAAAGTAGCCCGAAACGTAGGAGTGAACAAAACAATTGTCAAGTTCAATTTTTCGGACGGGCTAAAACACATCGGTAGTAGGGACAACTGTCAAATCGCGTTGTCATTCATTCTTAGTTCGGGCCCCGAAATAATCGTATGCCCGTAGGTGATAGGGAGCAGTGGCGAAGGGTGAATTTTCTTAAAAGGGAAGCCGGACCAAAAAATGCTTACCTTGCTCAAGTGTGATGCGTGAATTCCAGTAACTACTCGTTTCGAAAGGGAAGCCGATAGGAATCGAGTTGTATGGAACCTTCGCCACTGATAGGGAGAGGAAACGCTCGTAACTAAGGCCGAAACCACGGACTTCGTGCTTAGGGAGTAGACCCCCAGGTTCTAAGTTTTACGGGATAAACAGTATTTTATGTTTTATCTTATCCGTTCACTTTATAGTGGCATTATCAGAACAGCACTCAGGCACTAAAGGTAAGTTTGTGATAAGACCACAGAAGATGGCGTGATGGGAAGGCCCCCCATCCGCATCCCTAGCATTAAAATGATGTGGGCAGAGTAGATAATAGATCGTAGTAGAGCTTCTTGTGAAAGTCGAGCTCGTCTAGGAAAGTACTAAGTCCATACCTGTATCTACCGCCAAGCAGCATTGTTTTATTCCGGTTTGAAGAGTAGTGCCGGTGAAATTCAAAGATATTTATTTTGCCAACTAAGTGTACATAAGGTGTTACAATATAAAATAGCTCTCTTAACTTAATTGCCTTTTTCAGGCGTTGCAAAAGAATTCTTAATAAAATAAATTAATTAATAGTAGATCGCCATAATAACTTTGAATAGGACTAACTATGAAGGAGGACATCGCCGTCGAGGTCGACCTCGGCGAAGGTGGCGTGACGATCTAGACGTGTTTGCGGGGCTAGCATGGTCAGAAACGGCACAAAATAGAGATGTTTGGAAGACAAAAGGGGAGGCCTTTGCTCAGCAGTGGGAAAGTAAATAGGCTAGTAAAAAAAAAACAAACATATTAATTGTAGAAACATGAGACTTCGTCTCTAAGGTAGACAACGCAGAAGTGTTGTAGGGTGTATATTGTCAGCGGTAATTATTTACCATCAGGTGGCCGTCAGCTTGTTTGCCACCAACTATATAAAATGAAATAAATAGGTTGTCTACGTTGTCTACCTATTTTTTTTATTAGTTTATTGTAAATTACGCTCTATATTATCATATTTATAAGACTGTTTTTATAATGAACCTTGGCTGCTAATTAAACAATAAAAAACAAACAGCTCGACAGAATACGAGTAAATAACAAAAGTATAAAAATGCAGTAAATAAGGACAAAAATACTTTACAATAACCTTCGAGGAGCACGTGTGATACCTTTCCAAGGTTGCGTGATAGCGTAGGTTCGGTGTCGTGTATACCGACAGCATCATTGCAGCATCACGCGACGGGGTCATACTATTTGTGGCTATTAACACCCTAAAAAAGTTTTTTCTGGGATTTGTAATAATGTTGATGCTTAATGATTTGACAAAAGACGAGCATTCCAACAGGGCCGGGACGAAAAGAGGAATATTATTTTTCCATTATTCATTGAATACCTACACATATCAATTACATTAATAAGTATTTCTATAAAAAAACATTTAAAAATATAAAAAATAGTAGCCTACCATCATCTTGAACAGGGTCCAAGTTGCCGGCAGTCAGGGCTCCACAGAAAGGAACCTCGTCACTATGCGTGTGTATCCCTTGATCCAGCTGCTCAACGAAAGCCTCATGAGGTGTCGATCGAGGCTCTTGGCTATTAGGCCGTTCGCCGTAACGACTATCGGGACAATGATTGCAGAGTCCACATCCGACATGCCGACAACCTCGTGTGCTAGATCAAGATATTTTATTTGTTTATCTTTCTCAGTTAGCACGAGATTCTCGTCATGAGGAAATTTATTGTTGTATTCGTCTGGAGAATAAATTAAGAATATTCTTAGTATAAATCTGTCAATGTGAAAAATGATGAACCAGGGAGTGTAGAATGGTAGCTCAATAGTGCCACTTGGGAGAGGCGTTTTATAAATGTTGAGCTGTGGAAGGTACCTAATACGCCTAGTAACTGAATTGTTTAAAGTTTAAACCTATCATTAAGTACAAACCTTAATATCTTTCTAAAGGCATTTCCAAACATCAATTCTACAGTGACGTCATTTATCCGAAGTTGGTTATCTATAAAATGGTTACCCTATTCCTAACTCTCTTGAAATGATATGATAAGTTTATCTCAAGTGTAAGTACAGTGACCAAAAAAATTATCATGAAATTAATAACGGAATCGGGTACATATTCTGCGACCCTAGAAATCAAAAGATTCAGATACTTTTGAAAATCTATTTTCTATTTTGTGCATTACGAAAATATGGTATAGATAACATTGCTACGTTAATTATTTACTTTACTTCATTTCATTTAGTCCTCATCATTGGAAACTCTTTTCAAGAACCACAAAAAAGTATCAAGGTAGAAAGATACATAACATTCATAATTTCAAATACCTATCTGAGTATGGTGGAACGTGGCATTTCACTTTTAACGGTATAAATATACAAATATGCAAATACAATATCCAGCTTTAATTCCGCCAAACCATCATTTATAATAATTCTTGTTGGTATTAATACAAATTATTAATCTAATTTAGAACTCTGGTATTTCATGACCTCATCTTATAACCATCGATTTTTACAATAAGAAAAATAAACTTATAATTTTACGATAATAATATCATACAAAAATAAAATAAGCGAATAATCAGTGTACCCAATCTGTTCAACAGAAAGAACAAATTCGTTTAAAACAACATAAATCACGAAAGTAATAAGTTATTGTAAACGTTCTACCCAATTGCAGACTTAAATAAGCGAGGATACGTTTCAGAATAATATGCATGCCAGTATGATTACATACATTGCATAAACTACATGTCTTAGTAAAAAGAATAAATCTTTATGTATTTCGCTTTGTCTACATCACGGTTAGAAAACTATTTACTTACGTAATTTCAACATGTGAATAAATAGCGCCCAGCATTTTAATGATACCAAATGTGGCAAAGTTCTTACGTGAACGTTCGTTCATACATAAAATCAAGTTTATACCGAATACCTGTTGGCAATACAGGCCAGTTTAAGAATTTACTGTGCATTTTTCTCATGGTCGTGGCTGGTGCCAGAGGCCTGACGATGTTGGCAGACATTTATACGACGTAACGCTTTTGTTGTCACCTGTACATTGTATTAGGTCGCCTCTTGTTACCCACCTCGCCTATCTGTGTATAAATTTTTAGAGTGAAGGCACTAACATCGTTTAAAACGTAAGTATTTTCACTTTTGTTTATTTTAGTGATCTTGTTTTAAATTAAACGCTCTGTGCTATAAATGAATGTGCCTAGAAACCAGACGCTTAAAAGTGAATTAAGTTATTTTTTATTTATTCAAGTATTTACTTAATGTATGAGTTGGTATACAAAGATCCACTAGGTATAGTCACATTAAAAATAATTAAGATACTATTGTGTTTGCATGACTTTGATCAGAAACTTGTCACAATAGTAGAAAATGTTGTAAAAGTGTACAAGGCTTAACGTAACTATCTCTTGAGTCTGTATATGAGGCTTGCAATTTAGTGTATTTCAATATTATAAAATAGCAAAAAATAAGTAGATATCTATCTCCTATATTATTAAACGTGCAAAGTCGATTACCTATTTAAACATAAGTGATTATTTTTCAAATGTGTTACTTATCTGAAATTGTTGCTTATTTACAGGAAAATGAAGATGGTTCGAAGTGTCTGGATTGTGTTGTGTACTATATTGGGAGTCACGATAAGTGTACCGGCGGAATCAACGGAACCTGAATATGACTCGGAGTTCTGTCACCCGCTAGTAATAGGACATCGCGGCGCCAGCGGCTACGTTCCCGAACACACCCTTGGCTCGTACGCTCTTGCGGCGCTAATGGGAGCCGACTACATCGAGCCCGATCTAGTCATGACCAGTGATAAACAATTAGTTTCTCGACATGATAACGAACTAGGATTGACCACAGATGTTGCTCAGCATCCCGAGTTCGCCTGTCGTCGTAGAAACCAAACTGTTGACGGTAATGAAATAAGCGGCTGGTTCACAGAAGATTTTACTCTTGCAGAATTAAAAACCTTACGCGCCATTGAACGCATTCCAGACATAAGACCCGGAAATGCCCGAATGGACGGCGCTTTCCAAATTGCAACATTTCAAGAAATTATTGATTTAGCAAAAGGTTTACAAACAAGCCAAAAGAGAGTTATTGGACTATACCCAGAAATTAAACACAGCAGCCATTTTCGATCCCTCGGATTGCCGATGGAACAAGCAGTAGTAGATATCCTTCATCAAAATGGTTATCAAGGATCTTATGCACCAGTTTATATTCAGTCATTTGAAGTCGATAACTTGAAAGAACTGAAAAAAATCACTGAGCTTCGCCTACTACAGCTGTTTGATAGTAAATCTATGTCACCTATCGATCAAGTCCAGCGGGGCACTGGACTTACGTACGGTGCTATGGCTACTCCTGAGGGACTACGAGAAGTTGCGAAATACGCTTACGCAGTGGGACCAGACAAGAGCTACATAATACCACGTGATGCAAATAATAATCTCGGTAATGTGACAAGTTTTGTTGAGGATGCTCACGCTGCAGGCTTGAAAGTACATCCATACACGTTCCGTGCTGAGAATTATTTCTTACCATCAGAATACCAAAGCAGCAGTACACCTTCAGCTGCTGGCAACCTTGCCGCCGAAGTACAAGCTTATTTCGCTGCTGGAATAGACGGCCTCTTCTCTGATGATGCTGATATTCCTGTGCGAGTTCGACAGCCTTGCTCTAGAAAAACTAAAGCCTGAATAAGTAGGTACCTTCATTGAAACGATCAAAGGGATTCAGCAATATCTACCCCGTACAGGGACTTACCTGCTAAGTATACCTATAAGTACAAGTAAGTATAAAAATAAACGTAAATAGGTACCTCAACATTGTTGTAACCGTAACCAGCCCAACTCATCTATAAAATATTAATGACTACAAAAAGTTACCACTATATTAACATAGATAAGTAATTAGTTTATAGATGTGCTTTGTCAAAACAATTAATAATAATAGACAATAAAACCTATATGTTATGTTATTACCTCCATCACCATCTAAGTAGTACGTAAGTAAATATTTGTAGATTGTTGTTATTTTGTACATAAATAAAATAGGTACTGTACACTTTATTCATTATTTGCAAAAATGTGATATGTAACGTGAAATAGGGTTTGATAAATTAAAACTGATTTTCATGTTCCATTTTCATGAATTGTCATGAATATGGAAGAAGAATTCGAACGTACTTTTTATTTTACCTAACACTGATAATTTTTAGATTTAGCTTCTGATTAAAAAATATTTTTGTTCATGTTTTGTGTCAGAGGAAATCGCACAGTATCTGGCTGGACACGCATCTCCTATGTTTTTCTATGCTTAGATGGACGGAAGCTTCATTAAACGTGCTACACTGACCAAAGTGCCCGAGAGATACCTGTAGAAAGTACGGTACTTGCCTACGCATTGCCAGTCCTAAATCCAGGACTATAATTGTACGATCAGCTACTATTACCGCAATATTTCAAACCAGAATCATGATAATGTGTCTTACTTAGTGGCATACCGTATCCTAGGATGACGTAAGATAGTAATTAGAAGTAGGTAGATAAATACTGAAAAAAAAAACTCCGCTGGGTAAAGGAATGGTTCAATTATTATTTTTCAGAAATATCTACGAAATAACTTCTGAACTACCTCAATTTCACTATTTCCAATAGAAAAAAATGTAGAATTATACAAATTCTTAACATAGGATACGTGGGAGCAGAGACGGAAACGATGGGACAGCTCGAAAATGTCTGGGAATTGAAGCTAAACCTGTGTGCGACGTCGTATAGACCCGCCTCTTGATTCAGAACGTATCGATATGTGAACCGTTTGTTATGTCGTTTTGTCTCAGACTATTTTAACGAGCGAAAGCCTTAGAGCAACGCGGTCGACGTCGACTTCAACCTCGTTGCTCTATGGCGAAAACGAAGTAACAAACCGAAACGTTCGACAACTGACTTATCGAAAAGTTCTTTATCATGGGATTCATGGGGCTGTTTCAAAAGTTACCGTTTCTAATGGACAGGATCAATGATTCAACATGGTTGGCTCTGTCTGTGGTCAGTAATTCTCGATTAGCGTGGTGACTATAAAACATGGGCTATAACTCCTTTTCCGTCTTTAATTTACCAATCACGTTCCGTGTGCCCGGTTCAAGAGTGTCGTAAAAGGCATCTAAGGCCTGAATTACATAGAAACGGCATAAGGGGCAGGCACGGCGCAGGCGCGTCACTTTCATACATTTTTCGTGCCGCTTCAAATTTTTTTCGCGCAACATTTTATGAAAGCGACGCGCCTGCGCCGTACCTGCGCCTTATGCCGTTTCTATGTAATTCACGCTTAAGGGATTACTTCAAGAGGATAGAGAGCAGCGTCCTTCTGACTGATAACAATTTAACAAACTGCGATCACCCCAGTCAGGCTGCCAACTGTGATGATTACGAGTACAGCAATTTCCCGGATGATCGTTCATTATGGCGTTCATTAGGAGGCCCATGTTTAGAGGTGGACACGAGTGTTACGAGCGGATTATGATACATGTTGAAAGCTTTCCCGGGTCAGGCAGATGACCGACACATTTCCCACATACATATAACTATGTAGATAGTTGGTTGATTTAATCAGTGTCGTATCTAATCTAATGGCGCAGGATCTAGAAGAGCGCAAATTAGGCTGCTCACTCAATACAATATAACAGAAAATCCACAGCAGATCTCGCGCTAAAATATGATGTTGATTTAAATGTAAATGAATTATATCTGGAGATTGAGAGCTTCAATGAGAGCTACTAGAGTCTGGCAAATGAAAGTAGAGACTGAAAAAGCGCGGATAGAAATAACCTAATTTGATACTTTAGAATTATATGTTTTTGTTGAAAAAACATTGCCATATATAAAATTTGCAAGTAATTCGAGCGTCTACTTTCATTTGCCAGACTCTAATTACATTAATCTGAATATTAAATCGTTTCCGCCTTATTTGTTTGCAAAATTCTTAATTAAATGCCTTTTAATTTAGCGTTTAGGACTGCCTCGTTGGTCTAGTGGTCGCAAGCGCAACTGCTGAGCGTGAGGTCTTTGGTTCAATCCCCAGGTCGGGCAACGTGTTATTGGGGTTTCCGTGAAATTTCTCAGTAGCAGCCCGGAGTCTGGATTTGTGCCCGATCGATGGCAATAAGCTCGCCCCCTATTACATGGACGTAAAACATAACGGCGAAATGTGGGTGTACTACACACCTTTTTTTTTTCGGGGTGGAATCCTCAAGGATTTCCTCCGCCCTGGGGGGGCGGAGGGGTCTGTCAGACTCTTACTGACTAAAACCACCCCGGTGTTCCATCTCACACCTGCGCCGGGGGTCACGGGAACTAACGATACTTCCGCAAGCCTCGGTTGGTGCCGGCCCGCCATCGCGGGCCTCCTCGGGTTAGCGGGGGGAGTAAGGTGTTAGACTCCCCCCCCGCCGTCTAACAGGGGCGCGCTTGGAACACTTTGCGCCGCCGCCTCGGGTCCTGATGTGTGGGGGGCGACAGACTTCCCCAAGTCCGTCGCCCGACGCCCGGTGGGTCTGCTGCGGGCCGCGTGAATGGAGGTGATCTCCCTCACCCTTTCCGCATCCTCCTTCTGCGACATGACTGTGTCGCAGAAGGACACCACCGCGTCCCAGGACTCCTCGCTGTCGACCATTGACTCGACCACGGCCGACAGCGACATGTCACCAACTACTCCTGAGATGAGGGCACGGCGCGGCTTCTCCCAAGCGGCACACTCTGCCAGCGTATGGCCACGCCGTGTCCTCCCGGCAAGTGTACTATACACCTGTGCCAACCCTTCGAGGAATGAGAATGAGTTTATGTTATGTAATTTAGCCAGTGGCGTAGCTACCGTATGGCTAGGCGGGGCAGTGCACCGGGGCCCCCAAGCTCGAGGGGCCCCTCGGCCTTCATGAACGACGTTCGAAAAAGTTATAAATAATATCCTAGTTGAATAAAGAATTTTTGACTTTAACTTTTTGGCCCCTAACCAACGAATTTTACGTGAAAGCGTGACAAACAAACAAACTTTCACATTTTAAATATTATTAGGAATTATGATTAAATAATTATCTGCTGCGTTATACATAATGCTTACTAGTAAATAGCTACGCTTTGATATACCCTGCAGTGGGCGATAAGGAGCTGATGATGAAGGTAGTTTTGCACCTTCAAAGTAGGTATTTAGTTTAGTTTAAATAGGGCCCCAATTTCATTTTTGCCCCGGGGCCCTTGGTTTCATAGCTACGCCACTGAATTTAGCGTATTTTTTTCGGGGGCACAACGTTTGATTCTTGCCCTGGCGGCTCATGACCCTAGCTACGACACTGGATCGAATGATTGGCCAGGACAACAACGACGGATGATCACGTGGGATGGTGCGAAGTAAAGAGTTAAGCGCCAAATCCTCTAGCAACTTTTGATGCGCAAGTCGTTGCATTTCATTGCTTGCTTAGTTCACTTTCAACCTGTGGGCACACCCGCAGCTAGTCGACTTCTGCAAATACGAACGAAGCAAAAAATGAACTGCAACGACTTGATCAACGAAACTTGCTAATGCATTTGAAGCTTTAAACACATTAGCAATTTATTTTGCTTGCCTGTTTACATTGAAAGCAAGTTTTGTTAACCTTCACGGGCAGCTTGCGGGCAAGTCTGGCTATTCGGTAAAACTTCCAAAAGTCGACTTGCTGCGGTTGTGTCGGTTGCAGAAGAATTCTTTTTTTTTTGCCTTTTTTTATTGGTTTCGCCAATAACTGATATTTCTTTTTATTTCTTCTTATGATTGCAAATAATAAAAGTTGAAACCATGGATGGTATTTACTCCCAAATCCAAATACCTACTATTTTGAATGAACCCATATTACTGCGCAGGTCCAAAATCAAAATGACTACCTTAAGGCTTAGAGCATAATTCTAAGCTCTAAGCCATACGAAGATAAATTGAAATTTCAAAAGGGGATTGTACCTACTTTTAATCAACTTCAAAAACCAATCAATTTTGTCAAGATGTGATGATGGGTTACGGAACTAATCAAATGATCTCCTCAACGATTGAGAGTCCACGGGAAATGATGTATGTACATAGGTAAATACATAACTTGGGGTCATTCCCAAGTGCCCCCACCGACAACCGGGATTTTTTATACATTTTAATATAAAAAATCATATTTGCCACCAGTGGTGGCGTTGTCGATGGGGGCATTTAGGAATGACCCACAGTTTTGCTGGGTACGAAACGACTAGAAAATGTAATTGTTATGTTAATAGGTAGGTATCTAGTCTAATCTAGTTACTGAGGGGTACATGGTGTGACTTCAAAAAGAAATAAAATAAAAATGAAATGTAGAGTAAAATAATTATCATAATAATTTATGACTACACTCGCGACAATCTAAGAAGTCCGATTTGACACCTGTCAAAATACTAGGAGTAATGTCAATGTCGTGGCCATATCGTAGAATTGATCACTTCATGATGTGGCCGGCCATTTCATGAAATGGCCAACTAAAATTGGCCATATCGTTGAAACGTCAACGTTTAATGATATGGCCATCCACGTTTGGCCATATCATTAATGTAGGGTTTCCATGATATCAAAGGTTTAATAAAAAATCCAAATAAAGGAAGCACGTACCATGCAAGCAAAGGAGTAGACTACGGAATTTCGACCCACAAAATATCGATGCACGTTACCGCGAAAGTTTAATAGCTTGATTCACCAACAATTAAGGGGATCTGGCGCTCGGCGGCCGCTGCCGCGGCACGCTCGCTTCGCTCGCTCGCCTTCGCGCGTTATTGGTCACTGTTCTAACCTAACCTAACCCAAATGATTCAATATACTAAATAGTAAATGTTTGCAGTAACGTGCATCGATGTTTTGTGCTGTAGTTTCACAGGTTAACCAGATAAATAATCGAACAAATAAAATTCTATGAAAAGTTCACCCGCAGTTACCATGAAGTCATATTTTGAAATCCAATAATAGTCCATTAATTTTCGTTGCGTGGTCACCCTACTTTACTTATTATTATTAGCTTTCTTGTCAGAATAATTGTCCGCCGCCATGATGTATCACAAAAACAAAACGATATCAGCGCCTCTAACGGTGAATAATGTAACTATTTTACGATATGATCACTAATGTTTGACCATATCATGAAGTAGCCGTGCGTTTAGCTGATCATATCGTTAAACGCTGATTATTCATTGATCTGGCCAGGCCATTTCATGATGTGGGCAGCGGGTATTGGCCATTTCATGAAATGCAACCATTTCATGAAATGGCTGGCCACATCATGAAGTGATCAATTCTATGATCTGGCCACGACATCAACACTAATACTTACTCCAATGCGTGGCGTTTAGTTTAATTTGCGTGTGAGCGGCTAGAGGTGTAGAGAGGTGCGGCCCCGGTTTCGCCGTCGCGGGTCTAAAAGACCCGGAGTGGGTTTCCCCGCTATTACGCCATTAAACACTTCCACCCCCGAGCATATAGCTCTGGCGGCCCCCCTCTTACCGGCCGATAAAGGCAAGCCAGAGTTGAGAGTCCTGCGGGCACTCTTGGGGTTCCACTCCAGCCATCCCATACCTAAAGGCAAACTGGAGACGAGGCCCTGACCGACTCTCTGAGGCAATAAGGTACGCAGTATCGCCACTCACCAACAGCTCGCCACAAGCTGCCTTGCGGTTCAAAAAATATAATTATTATTGTTTTATTAATCCAATTTCTGCATATTAAGGCCTCAACACACCAAAGCCGGCCCGGCAGCTTCACCCGGCGGGTTATTGCGGCCAACTAAGCGAGCGAACATGACGCAAAACAAGCCTGGCGGATCTTACCAATTGTTTTGCGTCATGTTCGCTCGCTTAGTTGGTCGCTGGCAATAACCTGCTAGCAATAACCCGCCGAGTGAAGCCTTGAGGTTGGTGTGTAGAGGCCTTTAAATACTGTTGACAACATTGGAAAAACGTGTACCACAGGTTAAAAAGAGCGGCACGCGCATGCGCTCTAGGGTAGAGTGCGCGCAAGATAACTCTGCGCGTGACTGAGGGCGTGCTAAACGTTTCCATGATCGCACAAGTTCAAATTACCGCTTTTTAAGCTTAACTTTTTATCGCTAGACATGATTTCCCCGTTAAATATTCCTACAATCAGGTAGTTCTACTATCAAAATTGATAAAACGGCACACACTTTGGTGGACCGTGATTAGTTCCGATTTCGGCCGCGCGCAGACTTATCTTGCGCGCACTCTAGTGAGTAAAATAACCGCCATTGAGAAACGTTCGATATTTTTGCTATTTTCCCTTTTTATGATTAACTTTGTTGTGTTATAGTCCGGTCAAGTTAGCTCAAAAAATAGGGGTAGGTTAACAGAAATTCGCATAGAGCTGAAAATTGGTACGAATGTTCGGAACACCATTATAAATCAAATGTAAAAAGTCCCCAGCGATCCCACACTTGCAAAAAAAAATATTCAAGGTCAAAGTTCGCAAATATGGGTTTTTTGCGTTTTTTAGCCAAACGGTAAGTTTTATGATAAAAATAGGTCAGACAAAAATGATAGATTATGCAATTCTCTATAAGAATTGTCTACAATTTTTCTCCTAAACGTCACCGTTTCTGAGATATAATGGTTGAAAAAGTTGTATTCTTTATAATATGCGTTTCCACGCCACCTGGAAGGTAGTGTACTTGGCGCGTTTTTTTAACGTGATTTCTCCAATAGGCCTATTCCACAATCTATTGTGATCCTGTTTAATTCAATACTAATTCAAAATATATAAAAACTGGTACTATTGGAAATGATGAAAGCCGTATGAATTCTAAAAAATTAGGTCAAAATATCCGTCTCATTCATAATCATCTGATAATTCTGCTTCCTCTTCTTCTTGTTCGTCTTCTTGTACTTCTTCTTCTGCTTGTTCTTCTTCTTCCTGCTGGGTGTCAGTAAATTGGTCTAACAGCGATGTATCAGATGTCTCCTCACTGATATTGTACGAATCCTCTTCTGATGGTGATTCAACATTGGAGCACGACTGACCTTGACAACTGATACATGTTAATCGCCATCAGAAGAGGATTCGTACGATATCAGTGATAAAGAATACAACTTTTTCAACCATTATATCTCAGAATCGGTGACGTTTAGGAGAAAAATTGTAGACAATTCTTATAGAGAATTGCATAATCTATCATTTTTATCTGATCTATTTTTATCATAAAACTTACCGTTTGGCTAAAAAACGCAAAAAACCCATATTTGCGAACTTTGACCTTGAATATTTTTTTTTGCAAGTGTGGGATCGCTGGGGACTTTTTACATTTGATTTATAATGGTGTTCCAAACATTCGTACCAATTTTCAGCTCTATGCGAATTATTGCACTTTGAAATGTCTAATTTGACCGGACTATTAGTTAATAACTGATTGTGATGCAGCGTCTATGTTTTTAAAAAGTACCTTTAGTTCAAGGCATAGTTCAAGGTAAACAAGAATACTCATAATAATTATGCTTAAAAGCCTAAGTCCCAAACCGCATAGACTTCCTTTAAAAAACTTAAGAAATGACACTAATGACAGTCAGCTGGCTGGATAAGTGACGCTGTCAGAAGCGACATGACATTTATTTACACAGCTACATATTTCATCAATTTTTCGCTATAAAACCACGTACAACATAAATTCTAATTTAAAATTAGCAATGTGAACAGAAACAGAATCATAGTAAACTCAGAAATGATAAGGCAATCTCTGAAATTCAGAAAGACATTAACAGTCTTGGGCGTACTATCTTTATGTAAGTAGAGTACAATCTGTTTATAAGTTTACACAAACGCTCGCCGCATAATTGTGTTGTTTTTCGTTCGTCTTGGTTTGTATACGTCCTTAAGTGCGGTCCTACACACTTAAATATCAATTAAATACAGTTTTTAAAGTGAATTTAAAATCGATAGTAAAGTACGTTAACTTATTTGATCAATAAATAATGTACTTTTCAGTAAAATGTCAAGGTACGTAACACAACAAAAAAACCGTTTGTATTTATTAACAACATATTAGCATTTAAAAAACAAAAATGATTTATTCACAATATGAAAACTAAGAAACATAAAAGTAGTTTTCAAATAGAAAAAGAAACACCAGTTAGTTATTCAGTAAAGTAACTTTTTAACTTTTAACATTCACAATTTTTTCCAGTGCTCCTATTATTTTTAATTCTTACAAAAGAAAACACTGGAAAAGGGGTGCACCAAAGAGTAGAAGATAATGATGACGTCCAAAAATTAAACTACAGAGGTTTTAATCAGCTGCCAAAGAAGGACAAATATATAGAAACAGACATAATGGAGAAGCAGATAGAACCAAACAAAAATGACGACAGTACAAAACGAGAACTGCTAGAAGCTAAGTCAAGGATAGATCAATTAGAAAAGAAAATAGCTATTTTGGAAGGGAGAGTGCCGCAGAAGTATCCAGAAGTAAAATTTCTGGGCTACAAGGAAAGAAAAAGAATATTGGTGAGACATTATCCATTTAATTAACATATTGAATATAATATTATTTACATATTAAATATGTCTACAAAAATATTTAAAATAGGCTAACCGGCATAGAGACCAGGGTCACTGCATAATATTTAAAAAAACTGGCATTATATATGGACAACATTAAAGAACATTTTCTTAGTTTTGTAATAATTAGACAAATATTTAATTCAGTTAAAAAATCCATAGTTTTAACTAATGTTGTAATGTTTGTTTATGAAAATTAAACGAAGTCTTATCTTTCATCCATAATAGATAACAACGAACATTGCTTAAACATTTCTTAATCAAACGTCAACATATTACAAAACAAGTAGCCCTTGTTGTAATGATACCTTAGAACAACTTTACTTTGCGTTAGTTAGCATTACTAATACATGTATTGCTTTACCCTAATATTATCTCTTATAATATTTCTGTTAAAATAGCACAATGGATGAAATTATTCTTTTCTATGAGACATTAGATATGAGATTTGTGTACGGTCAGCATCAAAAGTAGCTGAACATTTGAGTTTTTAAACTTGGCATTAATTAGAAAACGAATTGTTTTAAAACAAAAAGTTTAATAGATACCTAGAGCTGCTAGATAGAGCTCTATGTATGCCTTATTTTTTTTGCTTCCTATCACTTATGTTCAGCTACTTTTGATGCTGACCATACTTTACGTAGTGCAAACCTGATTTAGTTTATGAGAGAAAGACCAGTAATGCAGCCAATTATACTAAACACACGCCTTGATCGCTCATTATTCGTATGGGTAATTTCTGCATCTGCATAAAGCAACTTTGCAACCCTTGGTGGCGACTGACTTGAGCATTTGATTGTTATGTAACATTCAGAACAAGCTGCTTACGCTATGTAACTTGCTAAAATCCACGTAAAATGCTCATTCCAAACTCTATGCTCACTATACTGTCATAATGTTCCTTTGCAACACGTTACATTACATGATACAGCGCCCCAATTCAGAACCTTTTAGTTAAGCAGTTGTCAACCAATTTGGCTTATTATCTCCTTCTGACTACGAATCTCGTTACGAAAGAAAAAGAAACAGCTTACCAAATTGTTCGACAAATGACTAATCAAATCATTCTGAATCATGGGACAGGTCTTTAGATTAACTAGGCTAATTGCCTAATTAATCTAAAGAAGCTTATCAAGTATATTTTAGTAAATGCTGATTTCAATTCCTTTTAAATCTTCCCATAGTTTCCTCCAACAGACTTGAGGAGAGATAAAGTGACAATTTTCGAGCCAGTAGACCTAAAATAGGCCCAAAAATATTAAAAAAATAATTATTTATTTTTTTATTTCAGGTGACAGGTGGCGCCGGATTCGTAGGCTCGCACCTGGTAGATGTACTTATGACTCAAGGCCATGAAGTGATTGTAGTGGACAATTTTTTCACAGGCCGCAAACGTAATGTGGAACACTGGTTCGGACACCGCAACTTTGAAATGATTCATCATGATATAGTTAACCCACTTTATGTAGAGGTACTTGTTTTATCATTGATAAAATGATATTACACTTAAAATTCTAGTGGATGATTACTTACGTAAAACATATGTTTGTTTTCTAGGCAGATGAAATATACCACTTAGCTAGTCCTGCAAGTCCACCTCACTATATGCAAAATCCAGTTAAGACAATTAAGACTAATACTTTAGGAACAATCAATATGTTAGGTGAGTATGAAAAAAGATTTATTTTTTGTAATTACGGCATCAATATTTACTGTAGATTTCCTGCATTTGATGATGAGGCAGAAATTATTTCCATTGGAACCTTATGGGAATAATTAATTACATTTACACACATATTTTTATTCTTTATTAATTGTCTTCCCATTTTGGAATTTCTCCTGTATTGTGGGTGCGTTTACAGACACATTCGCACATGTACAAACGCCCAGACCCGGAACAACTATCTGTACACCATAAAAATATTTATTCCGTTCGGGAATCGAACCCACGACCAGCAGCGCAGAATCGCGCAGCCATTGCACCAAACATGACGTCAATGAATAGAAATCTTTATAGAATTCAAACTAATTATTAAATGATCTTCTTCTGTCGTGTCAGCACGAGCTATATGAAAATAGCTCATGCTGTGGTGAAAAGATTAGCCAGTCAGCAAAGTTGGTAGCGGGGCTGACTGCCCAGGGTGCGCCGGACGTACTTAAGTATCGTCACTCGTGGAGGCTCTTTTCATGCACCCCATTATTAAACACAACATCTCGATCAATCCCAATACCGCGATTCACTTGTTAGTGAACCGCGGTATCGGGATCTGCCTTATCTTTTTTTATTGCAATTAGGCAATGAAAAGAAACTGTTATTACAAGTTTTTTTTACAATCGATTACATGAAACAATTGCGATTGCTTCTACAACAACAATACACTTTATGTTTTAGTTACGATGCTCATTCAATTAACAATTAAATGCCTACTTACAACTTCATTAGTAGGCGTGTCGCATGATGGATGTTGTAAAGATGTACTTAGGTACTTAAACACATTTCATTGACAGTCTATTCTAGCATTGTTGAATACAATCATAATATTAACATTATGAGGTCTTGCTGAACAGCTAGGTATCTATCTATCCATACCACATTTATCCACAGAGTATGGCCTCCTATGCTTTACGCTAACTTATCCGATCCTGAGCTAGTCTCATTCATTGCCGCCCTGCGTACTGCTGCTCTCGCTATGTCATCAAACAATGTCTGATGGTCTACCCGACATTCAACGTCCTTTTCGTGGAAACTATTCGCTACCTTTCATCAATGCGCCGTACCAAGTTAACTGCCCTTTTCCATTTTAGGTTCATGATCCGCTTACCTATCTCTGGCAGTTTAGTGCGAGGTCTAATCCCAACGATCGGTATCCAGTTCACAAGCTAGATGCCTAACCCCACGGTTACACCTAAAAACAAATTGTGAAACAAGTTGCAAACAAATAATTTGAAGGTCTTTTTGAAAGTAGTTACTTGCTTTTAACACATAATGATCATGTATTAAATATTTAAAACAAACGTTTTACAGATCTACATACATGTTTGCCACTTAAAGTACGCAAATCCATTTACTTATTCTCGAAAAAAAAAACAGATACATCTAGAATATCTGTTTTATACCTAGGTGTAAACGAGGTGTAACGTGGCGCTTCCATTGCTCTTTGTGTACATTAATTTTGTGTATGTATTCCTTCTTAAGCGTCCATATATCGGCACCATAAGTGAATATAATTCCAACTACATATACCATGTTAATTTTACTATGAGTAAGTGACATTGTCAAATTCCAGGTTTAGCGCGTCGAGTTGGAGCTAAGATACTGATAGCAAGCACATCAGAAGTGTATGGGGATCCTATGGTGCACCCACAACCTGAATCTTATTGGGGACATGTTAATCCTATAGGTTAGTGTTTCAACTAAATCACACAATTTTTCCTAGGATTTGGAGTGGTTCCGATTCTGTTATGGACAAACTAAACTTAATTTAGGCTATTGCCATCTTTTTCACTCTAACAAAATAAGAAAGAGACATACGTAAATAAGAGCTGTAAAATTTAGTTGAACTAAAAGTTCCATACAAATTTAGACGACATTTAAAACGTGTTGACTAAAAACATGATGAAGTTCAAGGCGTAAACTAATTTGACATCTCTAACTTAGTTGTTGTCTATCACCGTCCTTTTCTCACGCTATCTGTTAGTAAAAGATAGCAATTCTCTAATTTTAGTTTAGTTGGTGAACAAGAGAATCGGCAACCAAATCTGTGTAATATTAAATCATATGGTAGTAAAAAAACTGGCATTATATTCATGCTCGAACCCAAAATGAAACTGTTTTTCAAACTAATAGGTAGGTACTTTTGTTTAAGAAAATAAATGATTGTTGTTATTGGCACTCTAAATGAGTCTGTATATCTACATATATTACTGATGTTTATATCTCTATTAGCATTTCACAGGTGTCCATATGTGGCAATGACCTTACAATGTAGGTTGTCTACTTGTTTGACCTTTCATGAAATGGAACAACTGACACAGCTTGTTTGCATAATTATGTTAATTTGAATAAGAAAATATTCTATTTGTTTTCAAAACCACTTGTTGTAAATAATCTTTAATGAACAAAGAATAAGTAACGATAAAGAGTAAAGTGAAACAAAACAGCGTACCTACAATAGTAAATTGTAAAAATAATAAACATTACTCCAGCTGGTAAATAAGCTGTAACAATATGTTGTTTTATACAAGGTTATTCGGAAAGGGCAAACTCTAATCCACGGCACCCACGGGCCACATAAAAGTATCACTGATGACTGTTTTATAGCTAGTGTTAATGTTTTAAAAAAACGATAATTTTGATTTCCATGATTATTAGTTAGGTTTTTCAAAAATTCTACATCCCTTCTTTAGTTGCAGAACAAGTTATTCATTATTATGGGTACTCTAGCACCTTTTCGGATAAGTACCCACTTTCGACTAACCTCGTATACTTATTGTTATAATGTTGAATTATAATTCAACATTATTAGGTATAACGGGCTGGTGTCCGCAACTCCACGTCTAAGCGCGTATTTTACGTGCGTTAGTTTAACATGCAAGGAATTTAAAACAGTTATACTCTGTTCAATGAAATATGAGCCCTGACATAGCGGTCATTTCGTAAATTGTAGCCTAGTAGTAGTAGTTGTTGTTGTTTCGGAAACTGCTATCGAAAAAACGTAAACGAAATCATCAAAACCCGTAAAATTGCCATATAACCTCTGTTTTTGTCTTTGTATGGTAACGTTTTGTAGAAAGACCCCAGAACTCACTTTACTTTCAAAAGGGAATATGAACCATTTTTTTTTAGTTTCAGGTTTTACATTCTACATCTTAGATATGTGTATTTTTAAAGGATACCTACTATAATATCTCTTGTCATGGTTTTTAAACAAAGGATATGGGGGGGGGGGGGGGGAGGAAAAATCCCACATGAACAAACACCTATACCGACACAAAATCATCTTTATGTACGCCATAATTTTGGGCCGTACGGGGGATGTGACCCGCTACCCGTAGCGTAGTTAACTATAGCTCTTAGCTAAAGTCACTTAAAAATTATAACTTCAATAAGAAACATACATTATTAATACATTTTATCCACATTGTAAGAATGGCTCAGATAATTATAGTAGTTAAAAAAACACAAGAAGATTAAATTCTTGAATAACATGTCTTGTCACGACGTGAGTCCCGAGTCGTGCCAACTGTACCTATACATATAATGTAATACTACCCGTAATTTACACCTTACCTTTTTTTTTACCTTACATTCCAGGGCCGCGAGCATGTTATGATGAGGGCAAGAGAGTAGCAGAGACGCTGGCCTACTCTTACGCTAAACAAGAGAAAGTGTCGGTTAGAGTAGCCCGGATATTCAACACGTATGGACCGAGAATGCTCGTGTCAGATGGCCGGGTGGTGTCCAACTTTATTATGCAAGCACTGCAGAATTTGACTATAACTGTAAGGAACTTTTTTTTATTATCTAATACTCCTCTGGTGTTGGCACGAGCTATACGAGAATAGCCAATTAGCAAGCTTGGTAGCGTATCGTGTCGTGCCGGACTTAAAAGTAGAACTACCCCATCTCTCTTTCCGTGGGAAAAGGCGACTAAGGGATTCTCTAGAGGGTGGGCAGCAGCGTTCTCTGAGTACTTTAACAACCATTCTGCGTTCGCAAACCCGCCTGCCAAGCGTGGCGATTACGGCAAACCCCCCGCTTTTGGGGGAGGCATATGTCCAGCAGTAGACGTTTTTCGGCTGAATGATGATGAAGGTTGGTAGCAGGGCTGACTGCCCAGGGTGCGCCGGACGTATTTTTCGAGTTATCTAACATCACGTCTGTTTTTTAAGTCCCTTGCAATAGGCTTGCCTATTGCTATCAACCGGGCACAAATCCAGTCTCCGGGCTGCTTCAGAGCAATTCCACACGGTAAAACCCAATAACACTGCCCGACCTGGGGATCGAACCCAGAACCTCGCGTTCAGCAGTCGCGCTCGCGACTACTAGACCAACGAGACAGTCTATCTAATTAATATTTTCAATTTACTATACACAACCTCATCCCTTGGGAGGTCCATGTTCTGCAGTGGATGAATACGAGCTTATTTAAAGTTTGCATAACGTCCAGCTTTTCCGCACACCATCACTAGCCCCTAGCAGTTTTTGCCGCTGACTTACCGCGTATACGCTCACCAGAAGGCGGATAAAATCTAAATCTTTCTAGCCTAATTGAGGTCTGTGCCCAGCAGGGCATTAGGGCTTAATATAGAGTTCCTTGGTAATAATAATAGGAACCTTAACTATCAATAACCACAATAAAAGGAAATGCGACTATTTTTAAGGGAAATGACCAGGTTGCAATCCCGCGCTGCGTATGCGTTTTTTGAAAATCATCTAATACAGTTCTTCATTACTACAAAATCAATGCCATGGTTCTGTAGCTCTAATACTTTCAGATTTTTGCCCATTGACCCATTTTCATGAATCATCCTGTAATACCTACCAATCTATGTAATGTGGAAAATATGTTTTATGTGAATAGGCTCCAATTTTGAGATATTGTAAATTTCCGATATCGATGAATGTTAACATGTACCGGACTATGTCGCCTATTACCAATTTGGAGGGTGCAACTCCCGACATTGTTTAATTAATATTTTTGAATCGGACATACACCAAGACGATTCCGTGAACCTTAGCGAATTGTTAATATAAATAAAAAATATTGTTCAGGTATATATGCCTACTTATCCAATGTTTTCATACCAGATTTACAAATATTCAGACGATTATGATGTAATAAAGCTGGTAATACACACTTCAATAAAATAAATGAAGTGTAATTGATAGACAAGGAAGCCAGCTGTATTAAAACATGGCACAGTAGTTGTCAAGTGTATTAGATTGTCAAGGCTGTTAATTAAATATGGGATGCATTTAAAAGCACATTAAAATTAATAAAAATAACAACAAAATATGTTTAAGGTACATTCAGATATAATGGTTTCCACTACAAAATTAATCGCTCGCACTAAGATTAATCAATAAAAACCGGCCAAGTGCGAGTCGGACTCGCGCACGAAGGGTTCCGTACCATTATCTATAAAAACGGCAAAAAATCACGTTTGTTGTATGGGAGCCCCCTTAAATACTTAGTTTATTGTTTTTTAGTATTTGTTGTTATAGCGGCAACAGAAATACATCAACTGTGAAAATTTCAACTGTCTAACTATCACGGTTCATGAGATACAGCCTGGTGACAGACAGACGGACGGACAGCGGAGTCTTAGTAATAGGGTCCCGTTTTACCTTTTGGGTACGGAACCCTAAAAACTATTTTTATTGAACGCACCCTTTAAATGAATGGTGGAAAGTGATCGGCGAAGCGAATCGTTTCTGGGACTCACCGGCCGCTGTTGCGGCACCACTCCGTTGGTGCGCTCGGCTTGTACGTTGAGTGGTCACAGTTGTAACATAACCTAACCTACCTTTCAGCTCAATCACTAGAACTTGAAACGGGATATTTACCATGTTTATTATTTGTTGTATGGTATGGCATGACATGGTAAATATCCCGTTTCAAGTTCTAGTGATTGTGTTAGTGACCATGTCAGTTTAAAAACTTATACCTTTCAGCTATCTGTTTGTCATTTTATTTCTAACTAGGGGCACAGAATAAATAGCTAGGGGTCGCTCGGGGCTTCGCCCGCGTGGATGTCCTTTATCGCGTATTCCGTAAAAGGTAAAAGTAGCCTAAGTATATCTTTCTCTGGGTTCTAGCCTATCTCTGTACCAAGTTTCATCAAAATCGGTTTAGCTGTTTAGGCGTGAAAGCGTCACAGACAGACAAAGTTACTTTCGCATTTATAATATTAGTAGGGATTGCGGGGACTTATGCGGGGATTGAAGTTAAAAGCATTAAAATTATAGTGCAAACTATTATTTTTAAAGAAAACGTTTAAAGTTAGAAAGTATTAAAGTTAAAGTGCAAACTATTAATTATAAAGCTAAGCCTTTTTAGAAATATTATTTTTAATGTTCATTCATATCATATCCCATTAAATATTTAGTTTCTTTATTTTCCTCTCGTTCTGGTGGTTCATAAATCAGTTATTGTTCGTTTTGGATTCGATTTTGAGAGTGGTAGGAATAAAGTAAGGTTTGCATGTGGAAAATTGTTATATTTTAGAAAAAATATATGTATACGAGGCTTGTGCGGGTGGGATTGGCTCTGTAAGCACGGTGTATATTTTAAATTGTATGGTGAATTTAACAGCAACTGAACCCGCTACATCTACGAAATTTATTACAACTTCCTAATTCATCAGCGCTAATGTGACTTGCATATTTTTCAGGTATATGGCAACGGGAGACAGACCCGCTCATTCTGTTACGTATCGGATCTCGTTGACGGACTGTTGGGATTGATGGCGTCCAGTTACACGTTACCTGTTAACCTAGGGAATCCCGTAGAAAATACTATACAAGGTAAACTAACTTTTAAATACTTGTTGCAATTTATGTAAAACGTGTTGTGTAACTTATGAACACTTAGGTTTAGTACGTAAGTCGTACGTAAGTACGTACGTCTTAAGGTGGATCCAGACTTTGCGAGGCATGCGCCACGAACGGTGCACAACGAATGCCTCGAAGTGAGGCGTACGTGTCGAAAAAATATACCAACGTATGCTCGGGTCGAGCCATCGCGTGCGAAGCAAATGCTTCGTTTGTCTGTCTTCATGTTTGTGGCGAGGCATGTGCTGCGCACAGGCTGAGCATGCGCGAGGCGAGCCAGCGTGTCTCGGTAGGGATAAGTATGCGTTGTGCGCCGTTCGCGGCGCATGCCTCGCAATGTCTGGATCCACCTTTAGTACGTAAGGTTAAACGTAACATAAAATGAATCACGCGCATTTGAGGACTGAAAGAACTCATGCCGTTATAGCGATGGGTGGGTAACTGAAGTCACAGAATCGTCAAACGTGGGTATTAGAATAAATCTGGAATGATGATCACAAACGATGATTAGCAGAGTAGGCTTCCCGATTTGATGGACTGACTAAATTATAGACAAAAGTTCAGCACATAATAAATAGTACTGTGTACAGAAACCTCACTCTCGAACTAATGTGTTCCACGTATGCGAAATTGAGCTTTATTGCTCGACGAGAGCGCTCACATTCCGCTGTGCATTCGCGCTCTTACTACATTTCGGTTGGGTCAATCATAAATTATTCTGTAGTTTTGGTTTTTACTCATACTTACTTACACCGGAGGTGAAACGGCGCGAAGCCTATACCTACTTAATTATGTTTTGTGTGACACAGGCCTGGGTTCTGTTGAGTTCTGTATGGAAAATAATTATGTTGGGAAAAGACTTATGTTCAGCATAAGACGTCTACTAGTTCATACAAGGAAGCTATAAATTGGTATATTATAAAGTTACCATGAATGAAAGCTTCACTACATAAACAAAGTCGCTTCCCGCTGTCTGTCCCTATGTATGCTTAGATCTTTAAAACTACGCAACGGATTTTGATGCGGTTTTTTTTAATAGATAGAGTGATTCAAGAGGAAGGTTTTAAGCTATAAATCTAACTACTAAAGGAGTTTAAAAAAAAAACGTTTTTTCTGAACTGTCATAATCTACTCATTTGTTCCCCGCTTGAGGTTGAGTTTCAGGACACTGTATAATTACACTCTATCATTAAAATCTCATAATGATATTGCAGGTTTGAAATTCATAGAAACTATCTAAAAATCAAGTGAATGAAGCGATAATGCTTATCGCGAGATAATATTATTAACTGTTGCAATGATTCATACGACTGGTAGCCACTAATGCTACTACATGACTTTAAAATCGTTCACTATGATTCATACATGTTCGAGAAGGGTTGACCCAAAAAAATTGGGAGGGGTAACGTTATACTTATACTAAGAGCGTTTGTCCACCGCCGCCGTCACCGAGAAACGAGATTATTTCGGACCGAGTTCGGAACGACGTGACGGCGATCGTGTGTCCACCGCGACCGATCTCGGTGGTTCTCAACACAAGATAGAAATCCGTGCACCGGCGCCGTCAATCTCGGATGTAGTGGACAAGTGCAAATGTGTTTTGTATTGCCGGCATTTCGGTCTGTCACGATCTCGGTCGAGTTCTAGCGGTAGCGCCGATTTACTGACAACCTCGGTGGCCGAGATGACGGCGCTCGGATGACGGACGTGCGGTGGACACGCAGTCATAGTAATGTACCTATGTATCACTACTTCGGCAACGTCATCTCGGTCTCGGTGACGGACGGCGGTGGACAAATGGCCTTACCAATAACAAAAAAAGGACGTTATAGAACTCCTTACCTTCTCGATTTTGAGATTGACGACCGTAACATAAAATTGTTGACGGATCGAAAGTTACTGCCCATTGATCGCCTTTTTGACACTACTGAATAATAGAGGGTAGTCTACGTGTAACTGAACTATAAACACTTAAGCTTGAAATAACCCATACTGATAAGCCTCCTTTCGTTTGCGCCAACCGCCTCTGTCTTTATCCCCTCGTTCTGGTTTGATCGTATTCATAAACATATATCATCCATTTCAGAATTCGCCATGATAATTAAGAATCAAGTCCCGGGATGCCGGAGCATGGTCGCGACGGGCGCGGCGGTGGAGGACGACCCGCAGCGGCGCCGCCCTGACATCACAGTAGCTATGGAACATTTGCAGTGGGAACCTAAAGTGAGACATTTTACAACACTACTTTTAAATAAAATAGACAAAGCTGAAGGTACTCGAATAAATGGATTGTTAACAATTTTAAATGTCATCAAAATATTGTTATTCTTTATTGTACACACTAAAATTACAATATAAAAGTAGAAATTAGTGAAATCATGTACAAAAGCCGAGATTAACTCAAAAATGAGTTTTCTACCAGCAAACCTTTGAGTGGTAGAGAAAGATTGATAATATTACTGAGGGAAAACTCCAGTGTACAACTGTCTTATTTATATCTACTAAAGTATCTTACGTCTTAGGGTCAGCGCACACCGACCGAGACCGAGACCGAGAGCATTTTCTGAGACCACTGAAAAAACGACCTTAAGACTATAGCATACAGTGCAAAATTAAACACGTCCAAACTAGATGCTCGACCATGCTCGAGCTTGCAAGATGCGTGTTCGAGTATTTAATTTTGCATTGTATGCTTACAGCCTTAAAGTAGTTTTTTCAGTGGTCTCAAAAAAAGTTTGTACGTGTTTAATTTCTCACTGTATGCTCTTAAAGTCGTTTTTTCAGTGTTCTCATAAAATGCTCTGCTCTGCTCTCGATCTGCGCTGGCCCTTAATGACCAACGCCGCGTATACGACAGCATCCATTGTTTATCTATTGTATCTCTGTTTCCTGTAATCAATTAGTTTAATGTCTAGTTCAGACTGCTACCACATGGATACCTTTATGATTATCAAAAATACACAAGCATGCTCTTGACTGCTTTAAGGGTATAAATAGCAGAACTAATGTTCTCCCTTAATTCCAGGTGTCATTACAAGATGGTCTGCAAAGAACCATTGACTACTTCAAAGAGGAGTTGTCAAGGACAACATTTTATAACAACCAAACTTACATGGATATGAAAAGTCATCATTAATTTAAATTTAGAATCTGTTTATATGTGATATTCGGGTGCCTGTGAGTGGAAGTGTATAAATAACAAAGAAATCGTAAATGTGTAATTATTCTCACTTTTTGTTATTTATGACACAATAATTACATGCTCAGAATACAGAAAGAAACAGAATCCGCCTTCAACAGTAATTGCAAGCCTTACGCTGTGTCCAAAATCAAAGCATGCGTCCCGCGCCCGTCTCACTTCCCACCCGCGTAATGTTGCTAGCTCAGACATTGTTTACCCGTTTTTGGGGAAAACGTTGAGTATTGGAGGTAAGATACTAATAAAATCAAAATTGTGCTTTTCTATAAAGGCAATATTTTATATCTGAGTAGGTACAGTCAGCGTCAAATATATAGGGACGAACAGACTGTTCAAAATGATCCGAGCAAAACTACAGGGTGTTAACGAATTCATGTAATTCCTTCAAACCGCGTGATCTACTGGTGACACTGATTGATTCTGCATGGGATTTTTTCAGAATAAAAAAAAGTTTTCAAAAAATGAACCATGGTATTCTGTATCTGAGTAATTTTAGCGTCCCATGTTAACTGACCGCGTGGAGCAATATCGGGCTAGTCGTGCCCGTCAGCTGTGTTGCCGTGCCTTCATTAATTTATGCATGGCATCTAAATTTTCAATGCAATAAAAAAAAATGTTTTTTTTTAAAAGAGATGTTCCAAAAAAAATCCAGACTCGATTGGGACTAAATGGGTACCAGTAGTTTCATTATAATGCACAATTAACCCCACCGAAAGAGCAATACCGAAATCGATGGGGTATATGAGCTATAGGCTGATAAAGTAATATATGAAAAAATCTTCACTAACAAGTGTTTTTTACCATTTTATACAATATCAATAATATATTAACGATAATAGTGACGGGATTACTGTAGTATTGATTACTATCAACCATTTGGTATCCGATTACTATAAAAAACACAAAAAAAAACTTTTTTCAAGGATTCGTATAAATAATATAACTACAAAGTGTAACATAAATAAGTGTACAACTTCTTAAGGGGTCACTGTACTCATCATTATGAACAACTTTTACTATGGGAGAAAAAGTGAAATCGCGAAAAAAAAAACAGCTGTTCCCCACATTTTGACGACTTAAGCGAACGTAAATGTAGGGAACAGCTGTTCTTTTTTCGCAATTTCACTTTTTCTCCCATAGTAAAAGTTGTTCATAGTGATGGGTACAGTGACCCCTTAAGAGGTTATACGTTATTTATGTTACACCTTGTAGTTATATTATTTATACGAATCCAGGTTTTTCGTTTTTTTTTTTAATAATCACTTACCAAATGGTTGATAGTTGATAGTAATAAATACTACAGTAATCCTGTCAGTATTATCGTTAATATAGTATTGATATTATATAAACTTTTAAAAAACACTTGTTAGTCAAGATTGTTTCATATATACTTTGTCAATCTATAGCTCCTATACCCCATCGATTTCGGCATTGCCCTTTCGTTGGGGTAAATTGTGCATTACAATGAAACTACTGGTACCCATTTAGTCCCAATCGAGTCTAGGTTTTTGGTCCATACATTATGGACCATCTCCTTTTTAGTCAATCTAAATCCCGTGCGGGGTTAATCTATAGATTAATGGTATACCATTAATAGATTTTGTGGTTTGAAGGAATTACGCGAATTCGTTTACACCCTGTATAATTATGTCAATGAAACAAGGGGCGTTTCAGAATGAACGTAGGACAGGTCAACTGGCATTCTGACAAGAATCCCATTTAGATAAAGTTTAATTTCTTTAGCTGTTTAGGTAATGATGAACAGTCTGTTCGTCGCGATATACTTATTTGACGCTGACTGTACCTGATAATCTCAAGAAATAGAGAAGGTCTGATAGGAATTTTAGATAAAAAACGTTTAATTTATTTAAGTAGGTAATAAAAAGAAGGGAAAATCAAAACTCTTATACTGACAACACTAACAATATGGATGCATCATTCCCTATGACAATTACAAACTGAACAATTTATTGATTAATTAAATAAGACGATATCTGAATGAGCTACTTAAACGTGAAATGTGATCCCATCCTGTTTTGTTTTTAGGCCCGCTGCATTTTTATAGGTTCGAACGACACAAAACGACATAATTTAATTTAATTTGACACCGGTAAATACATGTAGTCGTTATGACGTCCCCATAGTAACTGATCGACTGCGCGTAAAACTACTCCGATTAAGAGTAGTTTTTGATGCTTCAGTTTTAGGCGTGATCACAGCTTCTGGGTCTTTCTGTATTCTGAGATTACATGGATACCCTTAAATGACAAAAATGTGTTGTATATGTAATTTATATTCATTTGTTTAAATTAAAATAAAAATGCACATTTCTCACAATGTTCAAAAATATTGTTTTATTAATTGGTATCAAAGTACAGTATAGTTGACTAGAAAATCGTTAACCAAGCGAATTATGTAAGTGAAGGTAGTCCTTAAAATGTAATGTTTAAGCTTTTTTTGCACAATTTGTTTTCTAAAGTACCAATATTGGAGTTTTCAGACTGTTTACACTATTTCCCTTAAATATTATGTAACTAACATTCCACTATAAGTAAATACTGAAATCGGTAATTAAATGGAATTATGAATTGATGAAATAAAAAAGTCTACAATAGCTGATTCTTCTAAAGCCAGGACTCCACTTAGCTGGAACATCCAGTAGGCTAATTCAAGTAATTTCATGACGCGTCGACCAAGTTGCAGTGACGCTGCAGTTAAGTTCAGGCGAGCGTATCTAAAGCCTAGCGTCCACTAGGCTCGCCGAGTCGAGTCGAATCGAATCGAAGAAATTCGCCTCTTAATATATTTAGTATGAAACTGCGTCCATTAGCGACGAACCGCGACGCGCCGAATCGAGTCGCTCGCGTGCATTGCTCGACAGGCAAATTTCTCCGCGACGCGCCAAATCGAGTCGCTCGCGTGCATTGCTCGACAGGCAAATTTCTGTTTTAACGACTTGCGATTACTGACCGTTTCGACTCGCATGGAACAAATGCGACCCGATTCGATTCGACGCGTTTCGGCTGAAAACGACGCTAGGCTTAACAGCTATCGCCTATTAAGAGAATACGAAAAGCGTTGTTTTGATCGAAACTTAACTACAACTACGCTGTAACTGAACTTCTTTAGTTAGCTAAATCAGGCCCTAAGCATGCGGCAGCCTACGTCAAATTCATGCATCTCCACTTGAACAACCTACACGATATACGATGCAGCCGGCTTCAGCCCGAGCCCGCTTTACGAGCACATCACAACAGTCCCCACTTACGGCTCACCACGGACATTAGGCATGCGCCCGACATATCAAAACGTATCTAAAATCCGATATTTCAGTGAGAAATCGTTTCGTATCGATAATCCAAACTAGACAAACCAATTTGACAATACCTGTACCTATATCACGCCAAAAACGAAATCGACCTCGCGAAACCTCAATACCACGAATGCAAACGGTAGCAAATACGAATCCAAAACAAACTCAAACCACGCAATCGTTTGCTACGCCTATGAGATTCGATTCCTCTCTTTTAACTGAGAAAGAAAGTGTTTGGCGAAGTGAAGAGAATTTTTAGATTTGAATTTCAGCAGTTTCTTGGATGAATGAATTGCACATTGAAACATAGAACTAGACAAGGAAGCAATAAGGTCTATAATTATTTTATTCTAATAATAATATTTTCTCATTCGCTAATAAAACCAACTATGGACTATCGATCGAAACTTATGGGAAGATGCTCCTGAAATCGCCGGCGCGGTATCGGCTTGAGCCGGTCGTTGGCCTTGCGTCGATAAGTGTGGGGAGACCCTAACAGTCCACAAACGCCCATGTCTAATAGACATGTTACCGACACTAAATGGCTCGCCTCGCAACCGCCTCATTTGGTTCAATACGCGGCAGGCCTCGACCCTCGGCAGAGTCTCCACTTATGCCGCAGGTCGAGGCAGCCGCTCGACTCGCAACTGCCTTTAGTGGAATCCTGGCTTAAAACGCTAGCATTTTCTACAATAGCTAACAAGTTTACTTAATATTATTTACAGCACATACTTGGCAGAACATCCCACTTATAAAGATATGATTTTCTTAAGATAGATTCAGTCTTACAAAGTTTTTCTCCATGTGAGCGCACCAGTGTTTTATACAGTTGAAACATGTCACTTGGTGTTTGTTTGTGTCGTACCAACATTTGGGTGGAGCAGCCTCTTGACTTCCATTCGGTGTCGAATCTGATGTCATGCACTCTGTTCATCCCATCCAATGAAGCTGTCCATACACCCATTGAAACATCTTCCGAATTGTAATGTCTGAAATTAACATAGTAAATTCTTATAATATTAATATAATTCTTGAATCAGTTTCCAGAAATTACTACTAGATTATTTTTTATGTTTCTTCTTTCTGAAGTAATGCACTCCAGCCCTTTTCAGGTTTAATCATTGGCTGTTTCAGTGCCCAACAAGTCATGAGTTCTTTTTAATGTGTATCAACATGCAAATACAATTTTAAGGCAAACACTACATAATAAAAAGTTTCTAAAACAATTATTATCAGGCTGATGTAACTGGTGACACAGATAGGTATACTATACTCTGTTCAAAGAAAGCTCAGTCCTGACATAGCGGTTATTTCGTAAATTGTAGCTGTAATGAGACTACTATTGATAAAACATAAACAACATCATCAATAACCATAAAATAGCAATATTATCCATGTTTTGTTTTTTTGAATTTGTTATTCTTTGTATGGTAACGATTTGTAAACAAACATCAGGACTCCTCACGGTGAAAAGGGTATAATTTACACAAGAAAATAGTAAATCATAAAATGGCTTACGCTAAAATATCAGCATTTCTTCCAATATAGTCAACAATGCTATGAGATAAGACATAGCCACCGCCTAATGCATAAGGTAAGTAGTTGTCACACAGGAACCAATCTTTTTCTTGCCATTTCCCATTCAAGAACACATGCGCTCGACCATCAAAATAGCCCCAGTATAGGCCTTTGTATGAAGGACGATCTTTCTAAAATGTGAAAGACAGTAAATACAGAATCCAGTTCCAAGCTATTTTACATAAAACAATGTAACTTATTGATATCTCATTGGTGCACTTGCCAAAACCCATATCATTGCATAAGTTCTAACAACGCATAACTCAAAAAATTTCAGTTTTGAGTTAGGCACATTATTCGATAGGGAATTAAAAAACGCATTGTTTGACCAATTACAATCAGTGATTAGAGCCAATAGCAATGCGTTAGTTAAAACAAAAGTACTGCTGCAATATTCTCTATTAAGCTAGATATCTTTTTTTCTCCCCTGAAATGTTTTGAGTTACGCGGTGTTAGAACTTAAGCGACGATATGTGGAACTAATAAGTTTAAGAAAGATTTTAAAATTCTAAATGCTAGAAAAACACCTTGTTTTTACATTGTGATAAAAACAATTTTTTAGGGTTACTTCGTAAACTCAAAATATACTTTTATTGTGTTTTTTCAAAATTTTTTGGCTGTTCACATATGGGTTTTGGCAAGCGCACCAACAATATGCAATTAACTTTACCTTATAAGTAACATAATCACTTATTTCATGAGCATTCATTTCAGGTGCAAAAGCTTCCAGATCTTTTATAATCAAATCAATCCTGACAAATGAATCATCATCAGATTTGATTAAATATTTTAATCTTTTCAAATTACTGGCCAGCCATTTTAATGAATGCAACATTTTCACTGCCAAATTCTTATAACTATCCTCGAAGCTGTCTAATAATAGGAGATCATTGCTTCTATTATTTTCGGTGTCTAGCCTTGTAAGCTTCGTTTCACTCAAACCTTGAGTACCAATTACAAAATAAAACTTTATGAATTCCTGCGTCACATGTTGCTCAGTCCAAGTATGATTCCATTTATAAAGTTTCTCTCCGTTTTCGACGAAAATATTATTAGAGAATTTCATCCATGTCGCTCTTATTGCATCTCTCTTAGCTTCATTATCTGGACCAGTTAAAACTAGTACAGCATACTCAATCTTATCTAAAGAATTCTTGGTGTCACTTAAATCTTTGGCGTCGAGAGCATCAGCACATTTAAGCCGTAAAAAACTTAGAGTAATACCACAACCAACGTAAAAAAAGAATATACTAGCCAGTATCATGCTTTTGTATCTTCGAATAAACAACACGTACATTTTTGAAGGCCTTTAGAGCAGACCTAAATATTTCATTCTAGTCTTCAATTCAATACCATGATAACACACCTGAAATAGCTATTTATGTGTGTAAATCTGTATTAGCTTCACGATAATTCTTTGAAATAGTTCTTCACATGCATGACTCGTTTGATTAATCGAGCACAGCTAGAACAAGGGTATTTCTATTTATATCGAAGGTACGAGTATCCAAGGTAAGAGTTTATTTGTTTAACCAATTCTCAAACAAATTGGATGAAATGGAAAACAATATTTTACTTACTGTTTTGATTTGAATAAAAAAAAAAGTGAGAATCTCACAAATTTCAAAACAAAGCTGTCAAAGTGACAAATGATTGCTGTCAATCAATATCAACATTATCAACTTAACCCTCTACTCGATATTTACTAAAACACTAAAGTTACTAAGCCCAAAAATGATTTAATTCCAGCGCAGAGCACATACTGACTTTACTGACTGGCACAGCCAGACTAGCTAAAAGTGCTAAAACTGAAAATTACGGTCTGATATTGATCTAAATGGACGTAGCGAAATGGAGAACTAACACCATTTTACGTTACGACTTTAGTTCTCTATTTGGCCACGATTTGACAGATTTTTGACATATTCTTTCGTAAGCCGCGCTGCACTCCATATTGGAGCCATGTCCCATGTCGGACTGTACACACGGCTACACTTCAAGCTATGCAAAACCAGTATAAGCTGACCGTTACTTGTGCGAAAAGATTATACAAAGCGACGCCAAGATAAACTGGTTTTGTATAGCTTGATGTGTAGCCGTGTGTACATCTTTATTATCATGAAATGAGAATATTTTTTTGTAAAAATTAAACATTATATTTCATGCTGGGCCTACAACACGGCCTAATGGAATCACGACAGCACAGCACGCCTATTTAATTTTTATGGTAATTTCAATCTGATCACTTTTGGCTGTTCCAATTACTTCAGTGAGGCAATCCGTTTTTTTCACTTTAACATTTGTAGACTCAATGCGAAGTGAGTGAGTGAGTGAGTGGAACCTACATTCCTTTTAATGAGTAGCAACTCTTTCTTACTCATGGAAATCTTATGAGCCAAATTAATCCACCACCAAGTTTTACTACGCAAGTTGACTTTTAAACTGTAGGGATACCTTCAGCAAGTCCACTTTTGCAAGTTTTACGCACGAAGCCTTTGCGTGCAATAACTTGCGCAGTAAAACTTGTAAGTGGATTTGGCGTTGTAGTTTAATAAGCAGTTTGCCAAAAGCAGTTTATCAAAACTAATGCTATTACTACGAGTTACTAGTCGAGTTCTCCATTCTCCTTAAACAAAAGGAAGTAAGTATTGCATTATTCCTTGAACCAATGAATGAGACATAATACCGATCTATATTATAGTATTTAGGATATCTGGCACGTTCTTGAATAAAAAAACCGGTCAGGTGCAAGTCAGACTTGCGCATTAAGGGTTCTGTACCATCACATCAGACATAAATACCTGTGAAATAACCGGTTTTTTATTAATTCCTATCTCCTCGCTGTCAACGTTCTTAATCCCAAACTGTCAAACTGGGCATAAAACGAAAAAGTCGCAATGAGACTGTGACTAAATGTCAATGTAAGTTATTTGATAGAGTTATATCAACGCCGCAAAAAATTACAGACTTTTTTGTGTTGAAAGAGAACGTTGCGGCCACTCCCCTCGAGTCATCGACCGCGTTGGTCTGTGCATAGAAGTAATAAGTGCTAGATTAGGTTAGGTTAGGTTCTAGAAGTAGGTTGAATTCTCAGTTGGATTGACAGCTGACATGACAAAAGGACAGATATTTTGGAACGTGAAAATGGTGAGATAACCACCTAGTTCTAACCGAGCTTTTATCGTTTCGGTACAAAAATCAAACTGTGTGGAAGAGCTTTTATAAAATTACACGATCACTGGTCAACTGGTCAACTGGCCAAGCCATCTTTATTCTCAGTTATTCTCCAAAGCTCCACTATCGCCTAATGCATTATAGTAATCGTTAGTTAGACTATAGAGAATATTAGATAGCAACACGTAACAGTTTGACAGATGACAAACGTATGTCATTTCAAATTGACATTAATCGTTCGTACGTACTATTCATTCACTAGATTCACTACATTTTTTATCAGTAAAAAATTTGCGGTGGTCGTGAACGGAGTGTTTTTTTAATATGACACAAGAATAAAATTATACGTGCCATATTCAAAAGTGAATTGGTTACCTATTGTTAATATTTAGTTATTTGGGTTGATGAATTTCCCTACAACTTTGCCGAAGTACTTAGTTACCAGTGAATTGGAATTTATACCGACAGGTACACTAGAAAAAAAGATATTACCTGTAGTGTGGGTATTAAATAATAAGTAGGTAGTGCATATTTTCAATTGGCTGTGTGACCGTGTCGGAGTGGAACAGAACTGTGTACCGGTGCACAGGTCATGCGTTTGCTCGTCTTATAAGGTCACAAAATCATACCGTCCGCCGAAGACTGCTACGGTACGTATTAATAGCTACCCATGCTATACATAAATAGGAAATATCCGAAGTGACTTTTTTGTTTCTATTCCTCTTGACTACATAACCTAACTTTTCCCCTACTTGTTTTATAATATTCAGAAACGTTATAAAATCGAATGTGAAGAATATAAATTATGTAGCCTAGAATTAAAAAATTATGTAAACTTCGATACTTTTTTTCAGGTACCTACTTAAATCATGGAGGCTATAAATAAAAAAGGCCGCCCTCCACACCCCAGGGCTACAGCAAACCCATTTTCAGCATTAACTTTTACGTAAGTTGTCAATAATTATGCTTAATTTAAGTATGAAGAGAGGAAGAAAAAACAAAAAATTTAACTGGCCATTTGTTTTTTTTTTGTAATTAAAACCAGCATGTGTTATTTATTCAAATATCCATAGAACTATCTGAAGCCATGCTATGCACAGCTAGCTATACTTTAGTTCACAGAAAAAGTTCTAAAGATGTAACAAAACAAAAGCTCTCTACAAGTACAACATACGCCCATAATCTTATCTTATTAATCTCACCAATATTGTAAACGCAATAGTTTGGATGTTTGTTAACCAATTAAATTGTAACAGCTGTAAAGAATTAGATGAAATTTAATAGATGCAGAATGAAAAACAACTATTTTACCATGTTTTTATTCTGAAAAAATAAACATTTTACAGCAGAACTGCAGCCTTAGCTGACTTATAGTATGGCCAACATAGACATCTCTACAAAATCGAATTTTAAAATTATGTACAACATATTCTAGTAAAAATAACAATTAATTAAATATTTTTATCAAACTACCTACTTATGAATTAAAATTTTTAGATGGACCTTGCCCATTTTCTGGAGTGGTATTAAAAGAGAAATGGAAGAACAGGACCTGTATGAGCCATTACCAGAACACTCATCTGGTAAGTTTAAAAGTTTTTATACAAATTACAAACAATGGTCTGAGAAAAACCCTGGTTTTAAAAAAGCCCCGTCTCTTTTTGTTATATTATGTTAGAAAGTGATGGGTATATTTTAAATCTGGGTTTATCTTAGTCTCGGTTTAAACCACCTTTTGTAATAAGGGGGTTAGTGTCTAAACACACTATGCCGAAGATACGTGACCAAAGTTCGGCGTCTATGTTTTTTATATATGTAAAACGCGACGTAATTTCATACTGGTGTTTCGCGATTAATTTAAAAAGCATTGCAGGCGTAATCAAGCCGAACTTCGGTCGCGTATCTTCGCTATAGTGTGTTTTAGACACTTAGGGGCGATTTCACCAGCCTATCAACAAGTAGTCTGCAACTATTGACCAGATAAGCTAAATGTGACCTACAAAATATAACATTTATGTTATTCAATAATCTTGTCATTATCACATAAGTTGGTGAAATGCTATTGAAAAGTTTAGAGACCAATTAAGGTGAATGAATAGTTAATGATAGGTTGGTGAAACACCCCCCTAGTTTATTATGGCTTAAAATGGTCAGCTGATTGTAATAGGTCAAAAGTTTGATTGATTTATGGTTTCGTTTATTCATCAACAATACATACATATTTACATTTTAAATATTTCTTTATGGTCATATTATTATCATAAGCTATTACTTTATGGCCTTTCGTTTAAAATTAACCTAATATAATAATTTAAAACAAGTTGACATATAAACAAATTGCATATAAATTCTAAATAAAAAAAGCAGATTACATTTATACTATATTATCTTTTCTAATATGTTATTCTATGCATTATTTTAATGGAAATATCATTATGGTACAGTCAGCTGCACTAATTGTTTACCCCCCTCAAGAACAAAACTTGTTCATGAGAGGGGTAACCAGTTTGTGCAGCTGACTGTACCAGTAAGTGAACAATAAGGTATCTTTGCCCTGTTTAGGTCAAAATTATATTGCGCCATATTTATTACTTGTATAAAAAATAATGTTTGTGTAGGCAACATCAGATTGAGTTGAAACATTTTATAGGGGCCTGACTCACCTAACTAAAGAAGTTCAAGTGAAGGGTAGTTGCAATTTAACCGGTTGCGTTGGTACGCCCGTCGTCCCAGGACGACACTTAATTGTCTTATCTATTGTGTCTATAATTACGGTGATTGAGAGTTTAAGTTTCGATCAAAACAACGCTTTTCGTATTCTCATAATCGCTGTCAGATAAGCTCGCGTGAACTTCACTGCAGCAGCATTGCAACTTGATCGACGCGTCATGTAATTACGTGAATTAGCCTACAGATGTTGTTGGCATTTACGCGAAGGATTCTGACATAAAAATAAAAAACATACGGGACCGCGAGTGCACGGCTAGTCTTGTTATGTAATAAAATATTGCAACCTTTAACAACCATCCATATTTATAATGAAAAACAGAACACTTGAAAGTTGTAGGTATTATTTCTAAGCAACTTAATTTTATTATTTCAACAATGAGTTTCTATTTATGATTATTTACGGTTTACTCACGTGCATTTTTCGGGATTGCCCGACTAGTTTCGGACCCAACGGAGCCCTTAATCATGAGCTGAACACGCTCGTCACGTTCGTCTCGCGACCTCGCCGCGTGTTCAGCTCATGATTAAGGGCTCCGTTTGGGTCCGAAACTAGTCGGGCAATCCCGAAAAATGCACGTGAGTAAACCGTAAATAATCATAAATATGAATGTGTCTCACGAAAGTTATAATACAAAATGAGTTTCTATGTATATTTTCAACATAGCTTTTGGAAATATCATTGTGAAATAAAAAAAAAAAAACAAGAATTGAAAATTGAATCTCTGTGTTGTGTAGACTCAAGGTTTTTCCTGAAAAGAATAACGTCACTTGCTTACGTAGCGTAGCGTACCGTGAGTAGATCTAGCAAATGCAAGGGCGTGTTGTAAAATCATAATCAAATGTACCGTAAAATTCGTCGTCTGAAAATTAGAAACATTGGTACGATATACCGACAAAGTGGGGAGGAATGACGTAATGTTTTTAAATAACACCACGATGCGTTCTACCACCGCTTACAAAAAAATAACAATCAGGTACATTCAATAATTAGAAGGAATTTTCTTACTATATTTTAATAACTACACATCATGTCAAGATCTCTATGCGAAGTTATGTAAGATTGTGACCTTCAAACCAAAATTATCTGTATTTACACGCGTAGAACAGATACCTATAACGGGGTGTCCTGTGTAAGCGACAAACGTGACGCGATACGACGCCAGGCCAGCCAGGCGACACGACGCGATAACAGTACTTACACGTAACGTCGCGTCTCGCCGCAGACTGCTACATAGGCCGCCAGCAGAGAATGCCATTGCTTTGATCGCGTTCGCAGCATCGCGTCGCATCGCGTTTGTCGCTTACGCAGGACACCCCATAGGTTTAATCTTATGCTATGTCTACACTAGTGCGCTTTCATGTTCGCCATAGCGCATGCCTTAATACTAGTTCGACAAAAGCGCATGCCCCTAGCGCACGCTAATCCGTCTACTGTATGTCGACTGACGACTGACTGAGGCGCACCGGTGTAGACGATAAGCTGCATGCGTCTTATGGCAATCAATACTGCATGCGCTTGACGCAAGAGGAATTGAAAGTTGAAAGTGCAAGATGAACATGAAAGCGCACTGGCACAGTAGACATGTCGTGGCCATATCGTAGAATTGATCACTTCATGATGTGGCCGGCCATTTCATGAAATGGTTGTATTTCATGAAATGGCCAACTAAAATTGGCCATATCGTTGAAACGTCAACGTTTAATGATATGGCCATCCACGTTTGGCCATATCATTAATGTAGGGTTTCCATGATATCAAAGGTTTAATAAAAAATCCAAATAAAGGAAGCACGTACCATGCAAGCAAAGGAGTAGACTACGGAATTTCGACCCACAAAATATCGATGCACGTTACCGCGAAAGTTTAATAGCTTGATTCACCAACAATTAAGGGGATCTGGAGCTCGGCGGCCGCTGCCGTGGCACGCTCGCTTCGCTCGCTCGCCTTCGCGCGTTGTTGCTCACTGTTCTAACCTAACCTAACCCAAATGATTCAATATACTAAATAGTAAATGTTTGCAGTAACGTGCATCGATATTTTGTGCTGTAGTTTCACAGGTTAATCGAACAAATAAAATTCTATGAAAAGTTCACCCGCAGTTACCATGAAGTCATATTTTGAAATCCAATAATAGTCCATTAATTTTCGTTGCGTGGTCACCCTACTTTACTTATTATTATTAGCTTTTTTGTCAGAATAATTGTCCGCCGCCATGATGCATCACAAAAACAAAACGATATCAGCGCCTCTAACGGTGAATAATGTAACTATTTTACGATATGATCACTAATAGAATAGAATAGAATAGAAATTTATTTGCGAGAAACACGGTGGGTACATATGGGTCTTAAAATAATGCAGGTACAGATCAGCATGTTTCGCCGGCACAGCGGCATGCAAATTAATATAAAATAATTACAATTTTGTTAATTACCTATACACTCATAATAAAGACTAATTATAATTATAACAGCTTTGGTTCATTTGACATTAATCTTGCAATATTCAATATTATTCTAAATTATTCACTTGCAATATATTTTAACATTTATTCTACATCTATAAATTTATTATTCCATATTTATGTATTTATTCTATCTCTATCAGTCATAAATTCAGTCATAGTATAGTAACACTTATTTATTAAAAAATGTTTTAATTTCTTTTTGAAGAGAGGTAAGTTTAAAGTTCTAATTTCCTGAGGTAATCTATTATATATTTGTGGAGCCATCACAAAGATACTTTTACTGAAAAGAGCTGTATTGCCATGTTCCACCTGTAGGGCACCAGTATCTCTTTGCCTCAACCTGGAATCCCGTGGGGGCTTTAATTCAAATAAATTAATGTAACTTTTAACGAAAGTAGCTACTTCGTAAATATATAGAGATGGGAACGTAAGTAGTTTTAAGTTATAAAAATGCGGCTTACAACTGTCTCTGGGATGAAGGCCACGTATAGCGCGAATACATTTTTTTTGTGCTATAAATACGTCATTTTTATCTGTGGAGTTTCCCCAGAAAATAAGCCCATATCTTAATATCGACTCCACATAGCTGTGATAAGCAGTAATCACGGTATCCTGGCTAGCCGATCGCGATAATTTGTATAGAGCGTAAGCAAAACTATTTATTTTTGCACATACCGATTCAATGTGCATTTTCCATGTTAATTTACTGTCTATGATTAATCCTAAGAACTTGGTGCTATTTTCTTGTGAAATCGATATATTATTGTAACTAATATTTAGCTGTGGTGGTAGTTGACGCTGATGAAAATGCATTAAATGTGTTTTTTCTAAATTTATGTGTAAATTATTTGATTCTAACCATACTATTGTTTGTTTTAGAGCGTTATTTACTTCTTGTTCATAATTGTAAGCTTTGTCTGATTTAATAATGATTGTGCTATCATCAGCAAATAACACGGTTGGTTGACTAAGATTTTTGGGGAGGTCATTAATATAAATTAGAAAGAGTAGGGGTCCTAAGACACTTCCTTGTGGAACCCCATACCTGATCATTCTAGGCTGAGAACAGTATTTAATTTCTTTTTTGGTTTTTATGCTAATGTTTACTATTTCAGTGTATTGCTGCCGGTTATTTAAATAAGATGCTATTAATTCCAATCCCTTACCACGTACACCATATCTTTCCAATTTATCGATTAGTATATTGTGATCGACATAATCAAATGCCCTGGTCATATCCATATAGAGCGCGCAAATAGGTATTTTATGGTCTACACAAGTCATAATTTTTTTGAGAAAATCATATATGGCAAGATTGATAGATTTATTTTTCCTAAAACCCTTTTGTTCATCTACCAATATGTCTTTCTTTTCAAGAAAATTATATAATCGGGATTGTATGGATTTTTCAATAATTTTGGAAAAAATTGGTATTAATGCAACTGGGCGGTAATTTTTTACTTCTGCTTTATCCCCTTTTTTATACAACGGTTTAATTATTGATGTTTTTAGTTTATCTGGGAAGATTCCAGTTTCAAAACTTAATTAATTACGTATGACAATGGATAGTTGATAAATTTATGAACTTTTTTTATTATATTTGTTGCCAAACCGTCGTTACCTGTACTCTTTGTGTTCTTTAAGGACTGTATAATGTTTGCAACTTCATTTGGTGTACTTGGATTCAGATATAATGTATCCAAAGTTCGATCAATTTGTGGCGCTTTTCTTTTGTGATTCATACTAAGACGATCTATATAAAAGTCATTAAACACGTTGCAAATGTCTATGGTGTCCGTTATTTCGAAACCATTATGAATTACTTTTGTTATTGGCTCACGGGGAAGTTCTACTTTGTTATTATTTATAACTGACCAAGTTGCTTTACTCTTACTTTTAGCGTTATTAATGAAATAATTATTTTGTGCGTACTTTGTGAGATGTATAATTTTTTTGTATCGAGCTGCATATGAATCGTAGCGAGCTTTGCTTGTGGTACTTTTTGCTTTACGGTATTCCCATAACAGTTTACGTTTGATTTTACTACAGGCTTTAATCCCTCGCGATAACCATTTTTGTTTTTTATTTATAGTTTTAATTATAAGTTTAGTAGGAAAACAAAGATCGTAGAATAATTTAAATGTGTTTAGTAAAGCTTCGTACGCTAAGTTTAGTTTAGTTTAGTTTAGTAGTAATGTTTGACCATATCATGAAGTGGCCGTGCATTTAGCTGATCATATCGTTAAACGCTGATTATTCATTGATCTGGCCAGGCCATTTCATGATGTGGGCAGCGGGTATTGGCCATTTCATGAAATGCAACCATTTCATGAAATGGCTGGCCACATCATGAAGTGATCAATTCTATGATCTGGCCACGACAGACATATAAGCTAAAGAAGTACCTCACCTTACTATAATCTCAAGAATTGAAACACTCACACAGATACGCTCTGTATACTAAGTAGTGTTTTGTTTTTGTACGGAACTGCATCCCGAAAATACCTTATTTGTCTTGTTGCAGTGCGTGTCTGTGTGAGTGTGTCAAATCGGACGATTGTAGGTAGTTGAAGTACTGCTTTAGCTTATATGTCTACTGTGGCACTGGTGTAGACATATTAGGTACCATTAGAATGCTGTAATAAGTTTCCACTTCGACGATCCTCTCGTAAAGGTATATGAGTGAAATTGAAATGGCTGCCTAGCCTTTTCCCAACTATGTTGATCAGCTTCCAGTCTGACCAGATGCGGCTGAATACTAGTATTTTACACGGAGTGACTGCCATTAGGCCTCCACAACTCAGTTAGGTACTGGGCAACGCCGATATCCTAAGGTTAGACCGGTTTTCAGACTTTCGGGCGTCTGACTATCCCTAACGACTGTCATAGGTATTCGTATATCACCCGAGACCGACGGTTTAAACGTGCTCTCCCAGACACGGAGGGGTGAAATTGAAATAACATGCAAAAAAACATGTTTAAAAGTATCTTTTTTTTTTGTACAGTCCCACGTCAACCCTATTGAGTTAAAAAGCAAAGTATACCTACGTCATTTATTAAATTAAATTTATCATACTCTGTTCAACGAAAGATGAGTACTTACTGACGTAGTGCTCATCGAAAAAACGTAAACGACAGCATGAAAAACCATAAAATAGCTATATTATCTGAGATTTTTTTTAAATATTTTATATTCTTTCTATGATAACGTTTTGTAGACAAACGTCAGGACTCACCTTACGGTCAAGAGGGAGAATAAGTATGTAGAGAAGTACAACTGGCGAGGCATAAGCCGAGTTTTGCATTTGTGTGAGTGCACATAGAATCGATTGCCAAAAAGCAGTATAAACCGGTTTAAACCACGCAAAGGACGCGTCTGCATTCATTGTCACACAAATGCAAAGCTCAGCTTAGGCCTCGCGGACGGTAGTTGTTTACATTTTTTTTAAATTCCATTTAAAATTGCTTCAGTTAGCGGGAAAATTGCTCAATAGTATGTAAGTTGTGGGTAATCAACCTTTAAATGTTTTTATTCACAAGGAAGTTGAAGTTGTAGGTAATTACAAAAAGTATGCACGGCAAGTTTTAGCGAGCGAGCACGAGTAAAAGAACTATCGTGATAGACCAAAAATAAAACTTAGGTACCTAATCTTGTAATATTATCTTATAATACCGGTTTAGATATTAAATAATATAATCAACATTTTACTAAATTAGTGAATCGCATTTTTAATCACTGTTATTATTTTTAGCTTACAATTGAACTTTGAATTCTTAATGCTTCCGGGTTATAAATTAAGGAGAAACAAGAAGCAAAAAAAAATGGAAAATGACACATCCGAACGGCCCGAGTGCTGCGAGCATTCTTAGTTTTTGTTGCCATTTTTTTATCTATTATTGTAATACAATATGTTATTAATTAATTCGCTACAGCAAAAATATGTATCCATTGAAAAAATAATCGTTGAAGAGAATTTAATTAAATAGATTTAAAACTGTGCTTGCAATATATTCTTTTACAGCAGCATTTATTGATTTAAGGGCCGATTTTTCAATCGTCAGATAAATTTTATCTACGGAATAAATATGATGCTTTGACATATTTTCTATAAAAAAGCTGTCAAAACATCAAACTTATTCCCCAAATAAAAGTTATCCGTCGATTGAAAAATCAGCCCTAAATAAAATAGAATAAACATTTTCACTAATCGAAGACTTATTTTTAACCGACTTCAAAAAGGAGGAGGTTCTCAATTCGGTTGTATTTTTTTTTTTTTTTTTTTATGTTTGTTACCTCATATCTCCGTCATTTATGAACCGATTTGAAAAAATCTTTCTTTGTTCGAAAGGGTATACTTCCCGATTGGTCCCATTTAAATTTTGTTATGATTAGACCATGAACTTCAGAAATATGGAACGGAACTCCTCATCGGATCAAAGCAAAATTCTCAAATTACTAATATTGCTTTGTTTATATTTGTTGTTGGGAACTGACTACTTGAAAAGAGGAGGGGGTGCGTGTCCCCCCCCCCCCTCCCCCCCTTTGGAATGTTTTCATTATATCGTGTAAGGTATCATTTGAAAGGACTTTTTATGCCCGACTACGTCAATGCCAAAAAGAAGGGTTATGAAGGAGGGGGTTAAAATTATGACACTAAAACGTATTAAATAAAAAATAAACTTTAAAAAAAAGTAAAAACCGACTTCAAAGAAATACTAAAAGGAGTAAAATAATTACCATAATATAAAATTAACAGTTTCAGAAGTCGGTGCAACTCTACACTGAAGCAAATAGAAGCCACCGACTTCTGAAACTGTTAATTTTATATTATGGTAATTATTTTACTCCTTTTAGTATTTCTTTGAAGTCGGTTTTTACTTTTTTTTAAAGTTTATTTTTTATTTATTACAATTTTCACTCTCATTATTATGGTAAGAAAAGTTTTCAAACATAAACTTTTTGCGCCGGTCTTGTCCGGGCGTTTTCTGTCTGCAGATTCCGTCCAGGGGGCCTACTACCTAAGTCCGTCAACGAAATTAGTCGCCCGCTCGAAAGTAGCCCGAAACGTAGGAATGAACAAAACAAGTGTCAAGTTCAATTTTTCGGACGGGCAAAAACACATCAGTAGTAGGGACAACTGTCAAATCGTGTTGTCATTAATTCTTAGTTCGGGCCCCGAAATAATCGTAGGTCCGTAGGTGATAGGGAGTAGGAAACGCTCGTAACTAAGGCGGAAACCACGGACTTCGTGCTTAGGGAGTAGGTAGACCTCCAGACACGGAGCTATTATTGTAAAGCGCTCCACGTGCACTCAGGTAGACATGATAGTTCCATGCACTATTAGGAAAGATGGTTTGGCCAGCCGTGTCTGGACAGAAACCACATATGTATAAGACAGAAAACGCCCTACAAACGGAAGCAAAGTAACACTAGATCGCGTCAATAAAATCGTGTTGCTATGATCGTATGTTGAAGCCTCCAGGGCCAGGGCGTCTATGGTGCGTCTAGGTCTACACTCTACAGTTCAAGAACAATATAGCAATTCTCTAAACTTTATTGCATTTCGTTGTCCTTATTAGATAGCCCAACTTAACAATCGTTGTACCTATTGTATTATAGTATCCTGGTAGATACTTAGATAGTCAAGTAGGGGCCTACTAACATTTTAAGAAAATATAAAATTAATTTTATTGGACACATCGTGTGTTCTATGCATAATTTAATAGGAACGTACATTAGTAAATATTACAAAATTGTTGACGCTGCTGTAGTTTCTAGGTTACAAATTATGGTGGAAACTCATTAAAAGTACCTACAATACGCGCATTTTGTCTTCACCGCCGTGAACTTCTGTTTGGTTTCGCAATAGATTTTTAGGTACAACATGGCTCTGAATTAACATTTAATTAACATCATCTTGGGATTGACCATTAGTTAAGCAAAGTTTATTTAATACTTTTTACATGAACTGGTTACTTTCTGAGAGCTTACGCGCGAAAGTTCGGAGAGTCTTCAGGGCTGACAATATAAAATGCGCGTACTGTATCTACATACTAAAAATAATGATGAAAAAGAGCTATTTGTTTTTGAAATAATTTTCGGCAATAATTAAGTACTTAACGCTTGACTCAAAGTTATATTTAGAATTTACAGTAAGACAAAATTCACACTAGGCTTTTGATATCGCTAAGCTTCGAAACGATAAAAATTAGGGAGATAGCCACTCGATGGGGATACACAATGAAAGCATTGTGCATGAATTTAAAAGTTCTGATATGTTATCGAAGCGGCATCATATTGAGGATTGATATCGGTAGTAAAGATATTGTAAATTGACACTAACGTGCATGTTTATTTCAATGCCTAACATTTCATTTTCATGTTCACCTGGAAAAATATAAAGGCAAAGCTGTACCCGCACAAATCCTATGAGAAAAACTTTCGATCAGTGATCCGTAAATGGGTGACCATAACATATGGAGACCCCCCCGTGCCTCGGGAAGCACGTTAAAGGTACAAGTCCGAGACGGGCTGCAAACTGCAGACTGCATCCGCAAACCGCAACACGCCGTCCGAATAACACCTTTAAAGTGCACATCTTAAAGGTAGTATTCCAACGGCGACCGCAAACTGCAACCGCAGATGACAGCAGACAAGCGACACTACTGGTTCATACAAACCAATGTGATTTGCGGTCTGCGGTTGCAGTCTGCAGTTGCAGTCTGCAGTTGCAGTCTGCAGTTGCAGTCTGAAGTTGCAGTCTGCAGTTGCAGTTTGCAGCCCGTCTCGGACTTGTACCTTAAACCGTCGGTCCCGGGTGTTATACGAATACCTATGACAGTCGTTACGGGTAGTCGGAAGCTCGAAAGTCTGACAACCGGTCTAATCTTAGGATATCGGCATTGCCCAGTAAATGGGTTGCGGAGGTCTGATGGCAGCCGCTCCGTATAAAATATTGGTATTCAGCCGCATCTAATTATCCAGTCTAATTAAACTAGCAGACCCCAACATAGTTGGGAAAAAGGCTAAGCAGAATAGTATATTTTAGGTTATACACCGTGGGCCGGAGGTACCCGAAAGATTTTAACCTTCGATTCCGATGCCTAATTGGAGAAGAAAAGTGTTTCGGCATTTATCTCGCCACATGCGAACTATCCTACATCGCGCAATCAAGATTTCACACGCAGATAGTATATACAACCTCCCAACATCAACCGTTGAGCAGTAGCCCGCCAGGCACAAGACTCCGCCTGGTTGGAGGATCCTCCCTTTGGTTGGAGGAACACCACACCAAGTTTCTCCACAAGGATATAGTTTGTTGAATAATTTTCGAAATATTCATTATTTACCGAAATTCACAATTTGAAAAATCTCTATGGTAACAAATTCTATGAACGCGGCGTCGCGACTTTTGTCATGTCCACTCGCTGTATGTCTTATTTATCAGGGAGGGTTATGAATAGTGTTGCCAGGTCCGATTTGTTGTAAATCGGTACATGAGGTTAAAAAAATCGGGATTTAGGGTTGCAGATCGGGACAGTAAACAAAAAAAAAAACAAGGGGTTTTAAGTCTATTTAATCTTACATAACAAGTAATCAGTCTTGCTAGACTATTAGAAATTATAAAATAAAATCGTACTCCAAAGCCAAAAGATGGCGTTCCGTGTTAAAAAAATTACGTAGCGTAAATATACATTTTTTTTGTTTTTTTTTTTCATTTTTTGATTAATCGGGACATTTAGCGTCCCGATCAGGTACAAATCGGGACGCGTCCCCAGACCCCTGAAAATCGGGACTTCCCGCGCAAATCGGGACATCTGGCAACACTAGTTATGAAGTGAGAAGTTTCTTATCCACTCACGCGATAATTTATAAATGTTGCCAGTTCAACCTAAGGTATTGTTTACAAGGAAGTGCTAAAGATAACTGATTTATAAAGTACCGAAAAAAAAAGACAAAAAAATGACTTAATTGGACTTTTGTTGATATAACATTTGACTCGTAATACCTACCATCAGAAAGGCGTGGTTAAAATCTTTCGGATACCTCGGGCCCACGGTGTATACTTTTATTTTTCATAGCCATTACTTTAAGACACCTAGAACTCCAGAAGAAGATTGCTCATTTGTGTAATTTTGTTGTACAAATGATTTTCCGTACCAGAAGTCACGGTAATCGGATTAAATAAAAAAATTAAATGCATTCATTATCAGAATTTGTGTATATAATTATATAAAATGAAATATCACACGTCATGCGTCACCTCGCGGTGACGATGACGCATTTTTACGTTCAATGTCCAATTTACTGCATCTCAATTTGTTTATTCGTTGTAATCACAATAACTTTTGGACATAATGATCTAGAAATACGATATAAATGGCGCTTTTGTCCTTTACTGAAGAAACAAAATATTGTGTCAATGAACTGATAAGAAACATTGGTCATTTAAACAGTCATGTTAATTTCTTTAATCTCAACTTTAATCTCATTTATTCCGTTTGCATGTTTACTGTGAACCTACATTACTAATATTATAAGCTTAGAGTATACACTGAGTGCTAACAATTGGTGTTTTTTCTTAGTTTAAATTTTCATCTGAAAAAAAAAACAGTGTTTCATAAAAGAAAACAGAAATATGAAAGAGTTATGTTGTCAAAATTACAATTTCATTAAATGAAATCGATGTTTAAGCTTTTATTAGGTAGTAATGTAGGTTACATTAGGTACTAATATTATAAGCTTAGAGTACTCTCAAGTGTTTACACACTGAGTGCTAACAATTGGTGTTTTTTCGTACTCTATCATCTGAAAAAAAAAAACAAACATAATTTTCTAACTTAAAACAAAACAGAAATATGGAACAGTTTTTGTATAATAACTTTCGCGAGACACATTCATATTTATGATTATTTACGGTTTACTCACGTGCATTTTTTTCGGGATTGCCCGACTAGTTTCGGACCTAAACGGAGCCCTTATTATTCATGAGCTGATCACGCGGCGAGGTAGCGAGTCGAATCCACTGTCGATCAGCTCATAAATAAGGGCTCCGTTTGGGTCCGAAACTAGTCGGGCAATCCCAAAAAAAATGCACGTGAGTAAACGGTAAATACACTGTTTTAAGCTTTCACGGTTTGTCTCTAAATTTAAAATGTCACTTACGGGATATCTTCCGTGATTATTTATTTGTTTGAGTTCCCGATATTTCGACGCTGTTGCAAGCGCCATGATCGCGGGTTGACTAAAACCGTAAATAATCATAAATATGGAACAGTTGTTGTCGAAATTACAATTTCATTGGATAAAATCCATGTTTAAGTTAACCTTGCTGACTGCCTAATCTTTTCACCACGGCACGATCTATTTTCGTATAGCTCGTACCGACACGAGGGAGTTACTTGTTTACAAAACGCTTATAGAATTTGGGCAGAAAATGTCGGCGAGGTACAAATAAAATCCTACAATGACAAAGGTCAACGATCAAAGAGCAGAATCTATAGTAAATAAATGCTTTTGATTTTATACTACTAGGAAATATAAACTGTGAAGCAATGCACACAAAGTACTTGGGTAACTCATGTCGCAATTTAAATGAAGCTGTTTATTAGACGGCGCCGGCGCGTGCAATAGACAAGAAGACTTTGTTCACTATGATTAAGCACGTCCAGATTGTTCAGGTCATATTCGGTTTAGAGTTTCTTGGCTCAAAGGGTAATGCTTATCGTAATAGGGACAAGGTCGTCTTAAATAGAAGCGTGGGGAACGTAATTAACGACACTTCCGGGACAACAAGCTTAACAGTTATAGTTGTAGTATTTAACTCTTTGAGATAGAGCTCGTCCCGGGCAGTACTAGCACCATACCTAAGGGGGAGGCAGGGGAGCTGGAAAGCTCGTAGAACATATATGAACTCGCCTAATTACCAATCAAAGTGTAAACAGTGTCTTATGCTCTAACTTTTAAATAAACCGCGCAGTAGACACTGGCAAAATGCACGGTGCAATTACCAAAAAACCGTGCGCGACATTATCGGCTGTTTGCCCTACACACATAAATATACCTAATGTTTCATGTAGGTGTGTTTGTGTAGTGTGTATGACAAATCCAGCCGCCGACGATCCGACCTAAAAAATCTGACTTGCGGGGGCAAGTGGGGCCAGAGGCTGGGTACGCCCATGCTTGTTTTGTTCACTCCTACGTTTCAGGTTACTTTCGGACGGGCGACTAACTTCGTTGACGGACTTAGGGAGTAGGCCCCCAGGTCGGGACTTGTCGGCGCTGGTACGCCACACAGTATAATAGAGACTACCTGCGCCGACTAACTGCACTGACAGATCAGCGCCGGCAACCCGCTTTCTACGTGTATACGCACTAATTTTGTCGCCAAGCAGTAAAGTTATGGGTGTCGGTGAAATTACAGACACATGAAAGGTAAATGGGCATTTTGTTCGGACTTGTGAGCCAACAGCGACCACTAACGACACTAGTCGTATGTTAAAGGCCATAAATACTACCCAATGAGATGACTCGCATTCCTCAAAAGTATGGGAAAGTTTTTTTAGCAAAACAAGAATTAATATAAAAAAAACGAATTTTCGTATATCCATATCATTCTAAATAAATAAAATGCTTACAAAAATGCACAAAGATCTTCCTAAAAAGGTACAAGAATGTCTAGGAGCTTTTATATCTTGTTCCCCGCAGTTTCTCCCGCGTCATTCCAAACACCCATTTATAAAAATATTAGTTTATGAGTAATCCCCGAACAAACCTGTAAACTCTGAACTGCAGCGTGGATTGCGCCTTACGAGAGCCAGAGAGCGTATCACAGTTAGTAATAATGATTGAAAATCAATAAGTGGGAAAAATATACGTTTTGCGTTGAACCACATAACTTTTTTCCCCATACATTTGGATTAAAATAAATACATTCCGTGAAATGTTAACCCCTAACCTTCAAAACAAACCATATTTCAATAATGGACGCGTACTTCGATGTACCGGGTCAAAAATGCCCAATTACCTTTTTCAACTTTTTCTGTAAGATTGACAACAGCGGCGGTAACCACTTTCCATCAGGTGCCATGTGTAAAAGACACAACATATACAGGGTGATTGGAAGATGGGTGCAAAGCTTTAAGGTGAAGATAGTATAGACAATTTAGGACCATTTAAGCCATGGTTGTCTTAGACGAAGTCTTACCAAATTTTTTTAACCAAATTTTTAAGTTTTTTTTCGGAAATTCTCAAAATTTAATGAAAACTGCATAATTATGGCCAAATTGAATGATAAATGAATTAATTTTTTATTTATTTAATTAAAGTAATGTGTAAGCAACCAAGCAAAACATGTTTTAGGCTTCTGTGTCATTAGACATTTTTTTTACAGATATTTAAAGCTCAGAAAAAATAAAAAATTTGTACAATACGTCTTTTAAACCTTATTTAAAAAAAAACGGAGGGTGCTTTTTTTGTTCAAACCTTTTTGAAGACATGCTTGATAATCGCTCTTTCTTTTGAGGTATCATTTATGCGGATATCTTACAAATTATTGAAATTAGGACCTAATAAACCAAATCGAGGGAGAAATTTTAAATTTTAGGCAGTCTAACAAAACACAAAATTTTTGCTTAAAAGAATACTTTATGTGCTCGAAATGATAACATTGTTCAATTCTAAGAATTTTTGGCACATGCAGGAACCAATTGAGGGGAACCCATTGAGGGGATTCTCTAAATAATGGCCACCGAGCGCGGTGCGACGGCATTTCCAGGTAGAACGCCCAATGAATAGCAAAAAGCGATAAAGAGTTGGTTTTTACAGCAAAATGGTCTTAGTTACTGAGGCAACAAATTCGTTTTTCTTTAGTCAGGGTCAGTCGGTCTGTGATGAAGCCGTTACATCTTTTACTTATTAGTCAAACTACTGCCCTTGTGAGTGGACGTTGTCGTGTTGATTCACAATTTACCGTGTTCAGTTGTAGCCCTTTGCGTTCCTGCACGTGTTGTTTGCGTTAGTTTTGAACTTTTTTGTTTCACCGTGTCCAGTCGTAGCCTCGCGCTCCTGCACGTGTTGATTTTTGACTTAATTGTGTTGAGTTGACGTTTAGTGCGCTCCTACGCCGTTTTTCTTAATTGTTAAGTGACTATGGCTACTTTTTCCAATCAAGAATATGCGGATATCGTATTTATGTACGGTAGAGCAGACGGCAATGGATCTTTGGCGCGACGGATGTATCAAGAGCGCTATCCGAATCGCAGGATACCGAATGTCCGAGTGTTTTACAACACGTTTCGTCGTCTTGCCCAAGATGGGTTTCACCGCGTGGAACCTGGAGTCAACCCGGGCAGACACGAAACTGCCGTCGACGAAGACATTTTAGCAGCATTTCAAGCGGATCCTACTACCAGTACTAGAGCAGTAGCTCGAAATTTAAACATTTCTCAATGGAAGGTGTGGCATACAATGCACCAAAATGATAAGTATCCGTTCCATGGCAGGAGTGTGCAAGGTCTAGTAGAGCAAGATCCTCAAAGAAGAATTCAGTTCTGCCGTTTCCTCCTCAACAGAGACATCGAAGATGCGTGGTTTCTGAAATCAATCTTGTGGACGGATGAAAGTAAATTTTCAAGGGAAGGTATTACAAACTTTCACAACATCCATGAATGGGCCGACGTAGACAACAATCCACATTTTAAGAAGCAGGTGTCATTTCAGATGAAATTCTCTGTGAATGTATGGGCTGGAATAATTGGCAGAACATTGATTGGGCCCCACTTTTTGCCTGATCCATTGAATGGCGAAAATTATTTGCAATTTCTGCAAATTGATTTACCACTGCTGATAGAGGAATCAGGTGTCCCGATCTTCGAAAGAGACCGAACAGTCATCTTTCAGCAAGACGGCTGTCCAGCGCATTGGACTTTAAATGTAAGGGAACACCTCAACAATTGCTTTCCTGATAGCTGGATCGGCAGGGATGGACCCATCCCTTGGCCCGCTCGCTCCCCAGATCTGACCCCGTTGGACTTTTTCGTGTGGGGCCGGGCCAAGGAACTGGTGTATAACAACAAAGAAATTAACACTAGAGAAGAATTGATACAAAGAATAAATTCAGCGTTTGAGACAATGAAGCAGGAGATGATGTTGAAAATAACGACTACAGAAGTTAGAAGACGGGGCCGTGCTTGTATTAGGAATCACGGCCGTCATTTTGAACATGAAAAATAAATAATTTTAATTCAAATGTTGTTTTAATTAGTCTGCCTAAAATAAAAAAAATTCTCCCTCAAATTGGTTTGTAGGCCCTAATTTCAATAATTTGTAAGATATCCGCATAAATGATACCTCAAAAGAAAGAGCGATTATCAAGCATGTCTTCAAAAAGGTTTGAACAAAAAAAGCACCCTCCGTTTTTTTTTTGAATAAGGTTTAAAAGACGTATTGTACAATTTTTTTATTTTTTCTGATCTTTAAATGTCTGTAAAAAAAATGTCTAATGACACAGAAGCCTAAAACATGTTTTGCTTGATTGCTTACACATTACTTTAATTAAATAAATAAAAAATGAATTCATTTATCATTCAATTTGGCCATAATTATGCAGTTTACATTAAATTTTGAGAATTTCCGAAAAAAAACTTAAAAATTTGGTTAAAAATATTTGGTAAGACTTCGTCTAAGACAACCATGGCTTAAATGGTTCTAAATTGTCTGTACTATCTTCGCCTTAAAGCTTTGCACCCATCTTCCAATCACCCTGTATAATCGTGTAGGGGTGTTTCAGTTATTCCACCACTGAGAGTACTTGTATTTGGGTTAGTGTTAGTAACATGAACTAGATCACAATATACACATTGATTACAAGATTTAGAAAATCATAAAATAAGGACAAGCTAGTTAGATATAAAAGGTCAGACTTCTTTAGCTGATCAACCCAGAATGCTCCGCTTCGTCGAATGACCACCGCCTTTATAACATCGGGTGCGATGATCCATATCGACGACTACCTTCCTTTGTCAATATTTACCAGTGTTACCCGCTAGCGATAACACATCATGTCGGTGCCATGTTTGACAAAAAATGTCATTGCTAATTCATCGTTTTTTTATTTCGAATAGGCATAGTACATGCACTTAGGAAACGTCTCAACAATGTAGTTGCACGGTACCAAAAAGTTGTCAAAATTTTAAAAAAAAGTTTTCGTGCTTGTCCCTGCTGCGATAGCTAAAAGCCCAGGCAAAAGTCTACCACATACAAAATGCATTTTCCCTAACTAAAATGCGAATTGATGCTCTCTTTTTCCTGTCGGCTCGAGCTAGTAAAAGATTAACCAGTCAGCGAGGTTGGTAGCGAGGCTAAATGCCCAGAGTGCGCCGGACTTACTTAAGTATCATTAAGACGTAATCTTTTTTAACCGACTTCAAAAAGGAGGAGGTTCTCAATTCGGTTGTATTTTTTTTTTTATTTTTTTTTTTTTTATTTTTTATGTATGTTACCTCATATCTCCGTCATTTATGAACCGATTTGAAAAAATCTTTTTTTGTTCGAAAGGGTATACTTCCCGATTGGTCCCATTTAAATTTTGTTATGATTAGACCATGAACTTCAGAGATATGGAACGGAACTCCTCATCGGATCAAAGCAAAATTCTCAAATTACTAGTATTGCTTTGTTTATATTTGTTGTTGGGAACTGACTACTTGAAAAGAGGAAGGGGTGCGTGTCCCCCCCCTCCCCCCCTTTGGAATGTTTTCATTATATCGTGTAAGGTATCATTTGAAAGGACTTTTTATGCCCGACTACGTCAATGCCAAAAAGAAGGGTTATGAAGGAGGGGGTTAAAATTATGACACTAAAACGTATTAAATAAAAAATAAACTTTAAAAAAAAGTAAAAACCGACTTCAAAGAAATACTAAAAGGAGTAAAATAATTACCATAATATAAAATTAACAGTTTCAGAAGTCGGTGCAACTCTACACTGAAGCAAATAGAAGCCACCGACTTCTGAAACTGTTAATTTTATATTATGGTAATTATTTTACTCCTTTTAGTATTTCTTTGAAGTCGGTTTTTACTTTTTTTTAAAGTTTATAATGCACCCCTTTTAATCCACTGATGCTGACAAGTGTTTAGTCTCTAATTAAACAATTCCTATTACCAGGACCACTAGGCGACAAATTCGCGCGTCTATGGGAAGAAGAGGTCCAACGTGCAGAAGGAAAGCGAAAACCGAGTCTCTTACGAGTTATATTAAGGGCATATGCGGCGAGATGTATGCTGTATGGATTTGTGCTGCTCGTCATGGAGTGTGGCATAAGGTGAGTGACTTAAGTTATATACATACATTTTATGCTAGGTCAACATTTTATACAAGGTTAGTCGGAAAGGGGGTACTAATCCGCAGACCACCTAGAGGATCAGTGATGACGGTTTAAAAGCAAGTGTTAAAATTTCAAAATTCGATCATTTTTATTTCCATGTAAAATAATTTTTATTTTAGTTTTTTCAAAAATTCTTCATCCCTGCTTCAGGTACGAATTCAGAAAATGGAGCTTCTAATTTGTGACCCCAAATATGACCTAAAATGTAAACACAGCTGATCATAGCTGAGGATAGATAGATTTTAGCGTATTTTTTTTGTAATTTTGAACAGCTATTTCTCTTATACTATTGAATTTTGGGGAAAGTTGTAGAACAAAAGTTACTTATTATTACGGGTACTTTAACACCCTTTCGGATTAGTACCCCCTTTCTGACTAACCTTGTAGGTTTCTGAGGAATCTATGATAGCCATTAAGGTTTATTGTAATGGTCTTCATTAAATAGCAGGATCGATTAAATTGTGCAGCTGTCGATGACGCAACTTTCTTTGCTAGTTTAAAAGGGTTGATTTCGTGCTGAACATTAATTGATATCGATAGGTTTATGTAATTTTAACGATAGGTAATTTCAAGAAATTTTTCGACCGAAAGGCAATCGTATTTGAACGTGAATCAAATTCGTTAAAGCAAAATTAAAAATATAAACTGATTATATAACTTCTATCCTGCCTATTAGTGGTACAATAATTATTTGTATTGCTTTTTTCCTGTACATATTGGACACAAGTACAACTCCTGTCATAGGAGGTGTGTTAACATTGATTAGATATGAGCCAGGATCGATAGGCACAGTTTTTGTTGCTAAATAAATTGCTTTTACTATCATTATAGTTTGCGCTAACTATACAAATGAAGGGATATCACATAAATATTTTACGGACATTTAAAATGTTGGTTAATTAGAATTTGTCTAAAAATGATTACGTCATGAAGTTAAGTGAAGTCAAATTGTTTTACTTTTCGAACGTAACGTTACGTGTGAACCATTGTTATCCAGAGTTATAATTATATAAGGTGTAAAAAAATCAACTCTAAGAATTTTGTGGGGTTACTCGGTATCGAAAATTGAACATCTTTCGTTTTACAACTTTTCGAAATTCGCCAATTTTGTTATGCCTGTCCATACAAATCAATTTTTTTTTATTTATATTGAAAAGAATAAAAGATTTTTTAACACCTTGTATATTATTTACACAATGATTAGCAATGGTGGGTGATTCAGGGACCTCAGACATCGTCACTGAAACTCATCTACAGTATCAAAAATAACCAAATCCACATGTTGAGTCACCATTCATATTTTGCCTTGTCAATGAAAAGTTGCCCTGTATAAACCAATATTTCAAGTGTTAGTGCATAAAACGCTATAATCGTCGTAATATTATTAACGATTTGTTTACATTTAAAGGTGATTAACACTATGATTCAATTGTTTTTGTGCATAATATTAGTAATCTTCTAAGATAAATAAGGTGAAAATGATGAGAGAGTATTGACACCGAAAGTGTTGTGATTTTGTCATGTTATATCAGAGACCTTAATGATCTTGAGTACGTACTGGAGTTTGAACAAAACCCTATTTGCGTTAAGGTGAGTATAGACTAGAGCATTTACTTGTAACAAAACATCGAGCTGCTCTAATGTGTCACCCTTTCACGAACCGAACAATAAGCACGACACTCAGCGCTTTGTTACAACTTATTTTTGCAAACAACCGATCGAATTTGTGTAACATTTCGTCGCACAAAGACACGAGCGTGAACGCAACACACGCGACCTGCAGATCCGACATTTCTGCGAAGAGTAAACTCAAAATAGAAAGAAAGGTTACAGGTAAATGCTCACTCGCCGTGAGCATTACTTCAAACACCGTGTCTAGCATTCGCAGGAACGTTACATTACATGGAAATGCTTTTTTAAATTAAACTTTTCCTTATATTGTACCATTCGTAAGAACGTTACATTACATGGAAATGCTCGAGAAAATGGTCTAGTGTATACTCACCTTTTCACTCTCACACTCGTAATCCGTTTGACCGTGATTTTTCTGAGGATTAAAATGGCTTTTACTCATGCGCTGTGTACTCGAAAATAATCAGTACGAGTGCCCAAAAAAGGGGGTGTTATGTTTTCAGAGTTAATGTATGCATGCATGTGTGTGTTTCTTTATTATGATGATAGCGTCTCGCGAGTTCAGCGTCAGTTTATAGACAGAAAAACCATACCTACTTAAAACTAATCCAAATGCAAGTTTTACGCAAATAGCGTGCTGTATAGATGTTATTGTATCAATTTATGAGGGACTACACTCTGTTCAACGAACGATGTGTCCTGAGTCAGGACACAATCGCTCCTTTCGGAAATTGTAGCCTATTATCGAAAAAACGTAAACGACATCATCAAAAACCGTAAAACAGCTGTAATATCCATGTTTTGTTTTTTTTTTAATATTTGATATTCTTTGTATGCTAACGTTTTGTGGAAAAATCCCAGGACGCACCTTACGTTGAAAAGGGTGTTGTCCTCAACACGACATGGTCTTCACCATTTTAACGATTGCTTCAACGTTGATGGGCATTATGTAGAGTCGCAAATACTATTCCTTATTTCCGCAGTGTCATTCCAACACCACAACTACAAAATTAACACCCATCCAAAGGTATTGGAAATGGCTGTTAGCTTCTTAAGCGTTTTTTAGGGTTCCGTACCCAAAGGATAAAACGGGACCCTATTACTAAGACGCGGCTGTCCGTCTGTCTGTCACCAGGCTGTATCTCATGAACCGTGATAGTTAGACAGTTGAAATTTTCACAGATGATGTATTTCTGTTGCCGCTATAACAACAAATACTAAAAAACAGAATAAAATAAATATTAAAAGGGGCTCCCACACAATAAACGTGATTTTTTTGCTCGTTTTTACTCGATATTGATAACGGCAACAGGTAGACGCTTGAAATATTCACAGAATATTTAGTAGTTTATATTCACTTTAAAAATAGATAATTAAATTAAAATAAAACAAATATTTAAGGGGGCTCCCATACAACAGACATGGCTTTTTTTGTCGTTTTTATATATAATGGTACGGAACCCTACGTACGCGAGTCCGTCTCGCACTTGGCCGGTTTTTTTCATTTGAAAACAAATTTTCCTGTTACTCAAGGCTGTTCAAGGTTTGCTAAGAAAATTGGTAAGATTCTTTGCTTACAAAAATAAAACTAGGTACACATTCAACCGTATATGTAAACATATGTAACCGAACAGTTTATTGATGAGATGATTTATGCATATTCACACAAAATACCTATTCGTGACAATTTCATGTTCTGAGACATTGGGACAAAAGAATCGTGACATGAACGAATGTGAACTGTTAATGGAGTTTCTCGGAATAATAAATTGGAAAGATGCATTACATCTATAGGTTAGGTACCTTTGACTAAAAAAAGTTTGACAGAGCGCTTGGTACAGCTTGGTACTCAATAGTGGAGTTAATTTCAGGGATCGAAGACAAGGTTGACTTGGGTGCACAAAATGTCCGAAGTTGATTGTTTTTAAAGGGGATAGAACCTTTGTGGCATACGTGACACTTTCGGGCACCGTATTGCTGACGTTTTTTGTTTGTTTGAGTGTCCTCCTCTACCCATATTTACCAGTTATAAAGTGCGCTGCAATCTTGAAAAAAAATCTTTAAGTCCAAATATCTCGCAACGTGACACTTTAGGGCACCGTATTACTGTTTTTTTTTGTTTGTTTGGGTGTCCTCTACCCATTGGTCTCATCGTGCACCGCAACTTGAAAAAAAAATCAAAATGGCAGCGGGGGCTATGCCAGCTTCCATAGAAAAATGTTCGAACCCCTTTGAGTAACCCTATGAAAATAAAAGAAAAAGTATTTGAATATTTAAAAAAAGTAACATAAGCTAGAAACACAACGTCGCTCGTTGATGCTATCGCGAGTAGTGTTTTTCAAATAATGGCGAGACAGGAACTGGTTTTTTGACTAGGTCTTACACGTGTTCTCTTATAGTTCATTGGCGCTTCTTAGCGTATAGAGTACTTATTTAAAATTTAGAACTGCTCACACTTGGGAACGGAAGTATAGCGAACGCGCAATGAGAGTGAGACACCGCGAAATCATGCGTACTAATGCACTCTAGCGTTTTTCTATATTTTATACGCGTTAGAAAGAGATGCAAACACTCATACTCATACTACGATCCATCGAGCTCTTGTCATCGTCATCGAGCCGGTCGTTTCTTCAGATTTCGTAGTTACGCCCGATCCGATCATTCAGCCCTCATCAAGCGTCGCCTTTCCAATCTCCCGCCAGCAACGCCCTAAGCCGAGGTCCGAGTCCCGAGGTCCGAGTAAGGGTCGCCCTTAGTGCTGTTGTTGCTAATAGTCATGATGTTAGTGTAGTATAAGGAGTTAGCTTAGGATAAATATTTTACTTCCCTTCCATTGGCTGGAGACACTTTAGGTCACACCAATAATTGCCCGGTTACCTACGCAGGAACGGTCCGAAAGGACCATCTACCAATTCCTTTAAAAAATACCTTTTATGAAGTTGGTAAAACAACCATAAGAGTTTAAATGATTGAAATAAGAAATGAATAGGACAAAGTCCAAAAAAAAAACATAATTGAGTTTTTTAGTACTTTATAATTTGTCTTTCCTTTCCCTGCATAAATTTTGGACTAAACTACCTCACGTCACGAAATAAAATGTTATTGTAAGTATTATACAGGGTGAAATTGTAAACACTCGACAAACCGAAATGGGAGATTGTACTCATCACTATGAACAACTTTTACTATGTATGGCACCAAACCTGAAATCGCGAAAAAAAACAGCTGTTCCCTACATTTATGTTCTCATAACTCGTCAAAATGTAGGGAACAACAGATTTTTTTCTCGTGATTTCAGTTTTAGTCCCATAGTAAAGTTGTTCATAGTGAAGAGTACAATCTCCCATTTCGGTTTGTCGAGTGTTTACAATTTCACCCCGTATATTACAAACAAGATCAGTCGGAAAGGGGGTACTAATCTGGAAGGGTTTTAAAGTACCCATAATAATGAACAACTTTAGTTCCTTTATTAGTTTAATAGCTGATCAAAAATTTCATAAAAATACGTTAAAATCTATCTACCCTCAGCTATGTTTATTATTTTCTGAATTTGTAACTAGAACAGAGATAAAGAATTTTGAAAAAAAAAAACTACCTGAAATGAGAATCATTTTGCATGGAAAGAACAAATTATTGAATTTTTAAATTTAACACTAGCTTTGAAACAGTCATCAGGTAGTGATACCTACTTAAAGTGGCCCCCGGATTAGTACCCTTTCCAACTAACCTTGTATACATACAAGTTCCTACTTAACTATTTCCACATGCCTGACTTCGAAGCCAGGCATGTAATAAATATCGCTTTTATAAGATTTCTGGTCAACACTAAAAAAGTCATCGTGTACAGTTACTTCGGTAATTAATTACGTTAACCACAAAATAGGTACCTATTAGAAATTCTGAATAAATAAATAAAGTTTCCTTCAAGTAGCAGTTCTATACATGTAGCATACTTACTGTATAAGTAATGTTCAAACATTGTGTCATCGATCATCGTACGAGGAAATAGCCCACCTATTTACATAGGTATTATGTCGCGCCGCGGTATCCTTGCCCGTCGCCACGGTGACGTAAAAATTCAACAATCGTCATGCCAAGTCATTCGTTGTTAGAATTTGTTTTGTATTGTAAAGTTTAAAGGCAATCGGAAAATACATACCTACTAGACATTACTCGATAGCGTGTTGTGCCACAGTTTAAAAATCATAGTTGTGCTATACATCGTATGTTCTATATTTAGGACATTGATGATTCAAGGTTATTTTTTTGGTAATTTTGGGTTAGTTCAATATTATACATATTTTTTATTAATACATTTTTGTATGTATACAACGTGTTACATAATTCCCCTTAAAAAGAAAATGTTAATCAAGTAGTCTTTTATGGTTGTTGTCATTTACCTCTCAGAGGTAATTAGGTAAGAATGTAAATAATTTTCTGGGTAGTCTACTCTTTACTTTTATGTTTTCAGGGTTGCGTTTCAGTGATGATTTTATTTTATGATTTGTCCAATTTTTTTTTTTTGGGTCCTTCTTTTCTTTTATAATATTGCTACTAGACTCTTTACAAGAGACCTTTTAATCCCCTTTCGGCTTTAAGGGTACTTTTGTAACACGTTTTATAGTATTAATTAACTCTAAAATTCAAATTTCGAAGGTTATACGATGACACATCGTAGAAGTCTGATGTCCTAAATTTGTCTAATAAACAAAGATCAATTTAATTTAATGAAGATTGCCGTTGCCAGCGTTGCTTGTACAGCAAAATTAATTTGCTTCCAATTTCTAGTAGAAGTTTATATTACAACACACATGAAAATGATGGACGTGACAGCTACGAGGACAGCCATTAAAAGAATTAGCTGCAATTACTTTACGGGTATTAGAAGTGAACACATAATCATTGAACGAGAAGTGATAAATTAATAAGAAAAAATGTCCAGCTGTGCTTAGCTGTTAGACGTTTTGTATGTATTTACCAGCTATTGTCGGCATGACAACGTAATTATCATGTACGACATCCCTTTTTTTACTTACGAATATTCTTACAGACTACAGCGCGTAATAAGTGCCCAAATAGCACAGTAAACCGAGGTACTAATAAGTAATGAATGGTGTTATTCACACGAACATTAAGGTTTGAAAGAATACAAATTTTACGCATAATTTCTGTAAATTAAAGTCTCAAGTACTGTGATTATAGACATAATAGATAAACAATGGCACTGACGAACCGGTTCGTCGGTCGGGCCGCTAGCGGTTAAACTTAGTTTTTCAGATTATTTCCACTACCAGCAGATTTAACAATGAAAGCGGCTTGGCAGTTACAGACGTACCTATTAATAACAAAGTACGCATACATTCTTTCATACTTACAGTTAGTTTATTATCTGTGGACTATCAATCGCAGAAGTTCCCATTACATCTCCTTAAATGTTTTCTAAACACGTGTAAGGCTGTTTCTCGCTATCGCAGTTATTGACCGATATTGTTGACCAAATAGATTGTACCAATTATATTATACGCGGCAATATTGTCTCGTACACATGGCATGTATTATGTGGTGGGTGTGTAGGAACTAGGATTACTACTTGACGTGACTTGGGTACATAATTTTGGCGGTCAGTCGACATAGTTGGATATTATTACGTGTCCATAATTCAGAAACGCTTTGTGAAATTTTTTCAATGAAAAGTCAATTGAAAACTTTAATACGGCGACAGGTAAATTTATTGAGCATCTGTGTAGTTTTTGTGGCTCTCCATACCCTTTTCAACGTAAGTGAGTCCTAGGGTTTCTACAAAACGTTACCTTAAAAAGAATATCATTTTTTTTTTTTAAAACAGAACATGGTAATATAGCTACTTTACGGTTTTTGATTATGTCGTTTACTTTTTTTCGATAATAGTCTCCTTAAGGCTACAATTTACACAAGATCGCTGTCAGGAAGTCATCTTTCGTTGAACAAAGTATAGCCGATATTTGGTCGATATATTATGTAGACACGGGAAGTCTCAGTATTAGAAGAAACACCTAATAAAAGTTATTTGTCTAGTAGTCTTCCTTCTATGCATAATTCAAGCTGTTCTACCGGCTTTTTATTATCTGTAGCTTCATCGTATAACGGAAAATAAGGATACATTTCACGTTGAACGCATGCACGAAATACAGGCTACTGGCAAACAAAATAGCCTTCATACGTCACTAGTATTTGTTCGTGACCTCGGCCGTGTAATGTCGGCCGTATTATCTAACACGTCCGTCGCAACGAAGAAAGACGCGAGCCAAACAGGTCATTAATCCTTCGACCGTTAGTGGACTCGTTTAACAAATCATACTTCGATAAACTTGCATGCTATTATTGTTTTGACTATTATTGCACAATCTTTTGGTAGTCATGTTTTTTTTAGGAATCTGCATAACTCTGTACGGTGGGCATTTTGCCGGGCTAACGAAGAATACAATAACTCGATTTTCGAAGAGTTTGAGTTATATGTATTTGGAATCAGCCAATCGAGATCTATTAAATCTCTTTATGTAACTTTTTGGAATCCTTCAGGAACTCGGTTTTTCAGTAAATAAGAATGCAATAACTAAAACAGTTCAAGACAGCGCGTTGAACGCGTTTTTTTCGGAAGCGGCAAAATCGAGTTATAGTATTCTTCGTAAGCACGACAGTTTCTACACGCGACTAAATAACCATTTTGTACGTACATATAAAAATAAATTGAGCTATAAATAACTGAAGATTTCCACTATTACGTACGTCGCGGTCGTAATATAAAATACACGACACTTGCCAATTCCCATTGATCGATATGTTAATATTTTATTCTCACAGTAGCGAGTAACCTATCAATACAATCCTTTTCTTTATGTTTATATAATAAAAAAAGAACATAAAGAACTGATATTTATATAATAATGATGTTCAGTCTTTGCCTATTTAGAGATTTCTCACTCCTATAAATCTAACAATATCGCATGCCTAAATATACTTAGTCAATTTGATTATATAGGCCATATTCTGTCCCGGTCTATTGTCGGCGTTACTATAATTAATTATAATTACCATAATTTTTTGTGGCGAGGCTGTCTTTCTTATGTATCATACTGTTATATGTAAATTATCTAAATGCATACTGACTGCTTCAAGACATATTTGTCGAAATAATGTCCCATTTATCAAATAATGAATTAAAATCCAAAAAAAACCTACCATTCGGACGCAAAAGAAATATATTTGGCATTCAAAACCCTTCAGTATAATATTTATATTCACTGGTTGCCAAATAGTCTATCCATTTCACTTCCTCCAACATTGAGAAATCAGAAGATATTTAGTGTTGGTTCAATGTTTCCTACGTTACTTTAGCAAACCACAACAATCACTATGGCAACTTTAGCAACTTACAATTAACGGAAAGTTACGTACTTTTATATGCATAATAATTTTTTACGAGTTGCTGACGTATCGAGTGGCTAGTTTATTTTACGGCGTTCATTAAGTTCGCAATATCGATCGGTTTTATTGTCTACATTTAGTTATGTCACTAGAAAACAGCAATCAATTTACTTTAGCTTTAATTAAAATTTTAAGTTGTACTTCAGGTAGTACAAAGGGGTTCGAACATTTTCCTATGGAAGCTGGCATAGACTTCGACGCCGCCATTTTTTTTTTTCGTTATTTACGGCGCACGTTGTAACTGGTCTTTATGGGTAGAGGACACAAAAACAAACAAAAAATGTCAGGAATACGGTGACATAGTGAGACGCAACTTTGAAAAAAAAATGAAAATGGCAGCGGGGGACTATGCCCGAAAAGTTCTATCCCCTTTATAGTACTATGTACTATACTATAAACTATGTACTTTACAAGTACATAGTATCTACAGCGTATAGTAGTTATGTATGTATGTGGTACTTATTTGCCATAAATTATTTTAACCTGGTTCGTTATGTGGAATTCAAGTGGCAATTATCGCTTAATACCACAAAAAAACCTGTTAATATTTATTTGGAATTTAATGTTTACTATTCGTAGAAATTATATTAGGTACTTAGTACCTATTGACATAGATTAATTTATTCCACGAAAGATACAGAGTTGTTTTTCAACGACTGGCCTAAATTGAATAGTGACTCAGTTCCTACTGTTACTTAAACCCATTTAAAATTACACTATGACAAGTAAAAAAATATATACTTTGTATATCGCGTACCTACTAGAAAATTATATCATCGCTTTCGATAGTAAATAAGTCAATAATGTTTTCGTTTAACGATAACCATAAAGTGTACGTCAGTCATTAAAAAAAATGTAGTTATTATAAAGTGTATAAACGTGCAAAATAATAACAAACTATAAAGAAAAACTACAAAAAAATCTTTAAAAAAAATTAATAACCTACTTTGCTTATACTTTCATGATACACCTTTTTAACGGCAGTTTTCTATTAAAAGTTGATAATAAATTAACTCTATCTCCGTTCTTTGTGTACGTATGTACACCTATGAATACCTATGAAGTTACAAGTAGAAGCCAAAGCTAAGCAAGATAGACATCAGTTTGAATTTATTTAACCTTCAGAAAATCCAAGTATAATATATTTCAGGAACGAAACTGATACATTGCGACCTACTGCCTTATCTGTGCTATGAACATTAAAATCTAATATTACGCTGTACGCATGAGAACCGTCTGTGCAATTCCACACTGTCCACAATCAATACGCCTTCCTGTGTACTTCGTACCAGCCGGCGTATTGTCATCAAGTATTAGTGACGAATGCGTCAGACGTAACGCGAAACGTTCCAGCTATTTACGAGTATTGCGGTTTTCCGCATACTTTTTAGTACTTACTATTGTTTCTTTATGAATAATCATAATTAAATTATAAAATAAAGGAACATGGAACACGTATTATTTTCTGTTGAAACAATGTCTATGATACTCTCAGGGTTAGGGGCCGTCTCCACGAGCGAGAGAATCGCGGCGATATTATCGTCGTGCCACGTATTTCTATACACTCTCTTAGAACGTGTTTACACACGGCGATGTTATCGCGGCGATAGTTAGTATTGAATTTGATGGCACGGCAAGAATATCGCCGCGATTCACTCGCTCGGAGATGGCGCCTTAGGTATTGCGGATGAGCAAAGATCTATTTAGGATTCAGTCACATAACAGGCTAAGTTAGGAAAATGGTCAGTACCTATATTGTTATGCGCGTAGACGTCTAGTCTGGACGAATATCTCTCGAATCTTTTCAAGGACCATCGTCGACTGTTGTCGAAAATAAGTTACATAATAACAGGGAAACTTATGCAATAACTTATAAGTGTGTCAAGGACTATCTCTGAATTTTTATCCCATGTTTTGCTAATCTTTCAGTCACAAACGTGCCATTGATTTTTTTTTCATTGTAGTGTCTGTAAATATGGCAGGAAACCTGTCCCACTGCAGGGCAAAGGCCTCTTCTCATACAGAGAAGGAACGAGCATTGATCACCACGCTTGCTCACTGCGGGTTGGCGATTTCAGCCTATTAAAGTCCAGGTTTCACCGTATGTCAGTGGTGTCTTAGATTAACTAAAAAAGTACAATGACATTGAAAAAGTCACATAGGTACCTGCCTGGGTTTGAACCCGCAACCCGATGCTTAATAAGGGGGTCAGTAACCTCCGGGCCACCACGACAATACACGACAAAAAAGGAATCTTAAAATTGATGAAAATAAGGCCACATTTGGGACTGAAAGCTTAATAATACATGCGATAAGAAGTCAGAGATAGTCCTTAACACACTTATAAGTTATTGCATAAGTTCGCCCCATTATTGCGTAACTTATTTTCGACAACAGTCGACTATAGTCCTTGAAAAGATTTGAGATAAATTCGTCTAGACTAGGCGTCTAAGCTCAGAAAAGTTTAGGCCACCCATCATTTTCCTAACTTACACTCTAATAATGTTTTGGGATTGTGCATGTAGGACTTGGAAACTATTCCCACTGATAGTAGGTACTTATCAATTTTTGATGGTACCCAACCTACACTTATTAACGGCCGATTTCAATATCCTATCCATCGGCGATTTCCCCTACTAGATATAGAAATTTGACATAAGCTCCATAGAAGTAATGTCAAATTTCCATTTCTAGTATCGCAAACTGTCGTAAGACAGGTAATAAAACGGTCAGTAATAACTTGTAAGTGGCTTGAACTAAGGACTAGTTACGAAAGTAAGAACCTAGTATGAAGATTTACAACATGGTCAACTTTTGTTTGTGAAATTGTCAACATTCGTGACTTTTTAAAGTATAAATAAACGTAGACACGACAAAATAATATTAATTTCCACGAAAACAACTATAACTCATTTATTGATACAAATCTAGAAGTTAATAAAACAAAACAAGATCTACGTATGACGTTTTGTAGATGTAGAGCAAACAAAATGCAATGAATGTTATTTAAACAGACTTGAAAGAATGTGATACAAACTACTTGAAATACCGTATGTGCGTTATCTGCTGATTGGTAAGACAAGAATAATAAGTTGACCGACAATCACAACTATCCACAATTGTAATCCTATTATGAGCTATTACACAGTAGTTTACACATTGTAATCAGTATCTTCAATCTTATTTGATAAGATAACACATTGTATTGCATCCGAAGCAATCTGTGCAGTTAAAGTTATCGATGGGTAGAAATCGTAGACAATCAATATAGGCACTTATCATTCAAGTATCGATAAACTGTAAAATATTACTTACACACCTGATTTATTTAATAGGTTTTTCACACGTTTTATGGAAAACATTGAGTTTGAAATGTTAAGTCGTTATTTTAATGTGGGCAAGTACTTCTGAAATTACCGTGTTTTTCTTTTTCGTGTTTTGTTATTAAGTTGTTAGTTTATATAATTATTTGCAAGTCTAAATGTTATCCAATAGCATTCACAATTTTATTTTCAAACACGATGCGGTCCAAATAAGAATAGGAATGGCATTTCGCAATATGGTGTTTTTTTTTATTACTTGGTCGCGTTTGACCCTCGTCCCACCTGATGGTAAGCACAGACAGGGTCTAAGATGGAGCACACGAATCCAAGTAACAGAGATATAGAGGGATTCCACTATACCCCTCTGGTTCTCACATACACACGGCTGAACACAGTAAACTGCTTGGCGCCGGACTTTAATGTGAGGGTGGTAGCTAGCCAGGCGGACCATATAGATCCTACCACCAAGCAACTTCTGCAAAGTGCTGTCAAACTAACTTCAGTTCAGTCGCATTAGGTCATATTTGTAGGATGTGCTTACTTACCAAAGTGAATTTGGTTTCGGTCAAGGCCATTCCTGTTCCTATTTAGATCGTGTAGTACTAACAACACACATGAGGTAAAACTAAAGATTTACTGGTCATGGATATGATTAGGCTTCCAGAAGCCGGGGAAAAGAGTATTCAACTGTTTAAAATTTCTAAATAGTATAAAATGAAGTCGCAACGCGTTTCTCTGTTTGTCCGCTTCCTTCGTCTAAACTACTCAATGGATTTTTATGCTGTTTTCATCTGAATTTAGGTAATTTCTTCCGGAAAGTTTTAATCTATAAAACGTACGCAAGCGACGCCGGGCGGTCGCTAGATTTTATAAAATAAATTAGCTTCTACCTCCGTGTATTAAAGTTGTGCGGTGAAGCAATGATGTCTGCAGCAAAGGGTTGAGGCTCTGAAAAAAAAGTCGATGCTCCCAGAGGCTGGGCTATCTCCTACCCTTCCCCCATCCCCCCATCCTAACTACCCCTTTCTCTCTCAGAATCCAACAGCCACGTATGTTGGGCTCGTTCATCGGGTACTTCGGGCAGTCATCTCACGAGGACACGCGCCTACGACTGTTGGCTCTGCAAGACCAGGTGGCGAACGATTTCAATACCACTGAGAAGTGAGCCTAAGTTGAGCTCTCGTAGAATTCGTACTAAGAAACTATATTCGTATTAGCTTGTAGATCGAAACCATTTTATTAGTTCGGTATTAGTTGTTGTATACGTATTTAGACAAACTGTTCCACTTTTACATCCGGTGTAGTGATTGCCAGATCTAGATTTCGGGAGTTAATAAATAGCATAAAATATATTAAATACGAGTGGTATTTTTCTATAAAGCGTTTGAATATACTAGCGAAGTAGTAATATATGTGTCGTTCATTGTAAAAGTGGTGTAACTCCATATTTTTTTTTGCATAATTTTATACATTCATTCATATCTTTCATTACAGCTCGATATTTTAAAATTCACTTTTACAATGAATGACACATATGTCATTGAAACAGTAAAGAGTATGAGAATATACATATAAAATAATAATTTATCTCACGTTTTTTTACCGGTAACAAAAGTAAACTAAAAGCAGGATTCTAGTTTCATGCATTTTTAAATAATAATTTTACGACAAAATTATTTAATGTTGCAGTAATCTGCTAATGAACTCAAGTGTAATCTCTGATAAGAACTTGATTCTCATTACACGGAATATTTGAATTTTAGATATATTGACTCGAATTAGTCAGACTAGTTTTACAAAGAGATTCATCTGATCTTAGCTAAAGTTCAGCAGATCTTTATCTTATCATCCGAATTTAAGTAGTTCCTTGTATATCTTTATTGGCCTATTAGATTAAACTAGTAATTTTGCATTAAATTATATTGTACTATAAATAAAGCTGCCGTTCATTATTGTGGGAAACTGTTAAATCATTGACTATTAGTTCATCTAATTTAATTTCATTAATATAGGGTGTAAACGAATTCGTGTAATTCCTTAAAACCACATGATAATTGTAGATAGGTCCCGCACGGGATTTAGTTTGGTTAAAAATAAAATGTTTTTTTTTTCATGCGGTACTGGTAAGTGTTCATATCTAAACCATCTAATAAAAATTCAGTAAAAAAATAAGAAAAAACTTTTTAGCAAAAAATCATTTTATGTGACTGAACATTTCGATGCCACGCATAAATGAATGAAAGCACGGCGACACGGCTGGCGGGCACAACTAGTCAGTTATTTAGTTGCAGTCAGCTCACTCGGGGCTCTAAGATGACTCAGAAATAGAAAAGCACGATTTTACTTTTTTTTTTTTAAGTTGATTTTCAAAAATTCTCCTTTATAGTTAATCTTTGTCACCAGTCAGTGTTACGCCTTGTATAGCCAAAGTTGTGTAATGCTTAGATGTTGCACAAACGGATGAAACAGGATGACGAGTGATGCATTTCTTGTGCAATGATGCACTTCTTGCAAACATCATGGATATAATTATGGACGGCACGATAGGAGCTCGTGGCTAAATAATTACAGCCGCATAGACCGATCTTCCGGGTTAGGCCACGCTTGCCGAGGTTGGTCTGTGGATGGGTGACCATTTACCATAGCGAGTTTCCTCCGTGCCTCGGA